>OZ023208.1:12332642-12496905 GCA_963995525.1 Escarpia spicata | reverse complement strand
GTTCCAAGTATGTGCAGTCAAGTGCGACATGCTTCGATACTCGCTCAGAATACAACCTTCAAGAACACAATTTTTCAAATTAACCATTTTGATGAGCCATATATCCAGGTAAAAACCTGCTCAGAGCAGGTAAAACGAGGTAAAATATGTAAGACAAGTCAAGATAAATTTAGATCAATTAAGATAAGGTAAACCAATTTAATAAGTTAAAATAATACACAGTAAGTTCAAAGCAGTTAATTAATTAAATAAGTAAAAAGTCCTTCTCATTAAAACAATATAATTGTAATTATAATAATGTTCCAAAGGCTGCACAAAACTGATATCTTTAACACTATCTTTAATTTAACTCACTAGTGTACGGTCCTGGTGTTATGTCAGATGTTCATGTGACATCAATGGTGCTACCTTAGGCAGTGGTATTGCCACTAATGATGGAGTGACCAAGTTAGTGTGTTCAACATCAGTGATAGGACTGTACGTGTGTTCATAGTGTAGCATCACACTGTGCCAGAGATCTATAAATCAGCGAGTCACCTTGCAGTGTCCACGAGAGCCATGAAGTCTGCCCTGAGAGCATACAGTAGGTCAGACTTTTCACACAGTAGTGCTGTTGTCACCTCTGTCACTGGCGCTGACACTCGTGCAACATGTGGGGGCTTCAGCGGACATGAGTGACTCTTGAGTTGCAACAGAAGTCTCACAACCGCTGCAAATAAGACCACGTAATAACGCACACAATCATGTAGTTGCTCCTGACAATAAGTGAATACTACTCCGTTACAAATCTAACATTTACAGTTTACAACATACAGCACATTCATTCTCTGGCATGTATGTACACAATTTGTATGCATGAATTATACAGCAGTAGCTGTTATTTTATTTTTGGGATCATAATAAAACAGTAGTTTATTCTGTATCATTGAAACTGTGCTTCTTGCATATATTAATACTTATAGGTGGTGTTATTATAATCCATGTTTGGAATGCCGGCAATTACCTGAGTTGCATTTCAGTATAATAATTATATGAAATTAAAAAAATTCTTTCTAAATTATACTTCTGTGTATGTACTATGTATGCATATGTATGCTATGTATGCGTGTAGTATACTGTTTTTCCCTCAGACACATGTACACACACACACATGCACGCACACACCCGTCTGAAAACCAAATACATGGAATGTTTGCATGAACACATGCATGCAGCCACATGTGTGTGCCAGTGTATCTAGAGAGTTGGTGACATATATATGACTTGGGGCTGTGTGTGAGAGTCTGACTGCAGCAGGGTGTGCCAGTGTATCTAGAAAGTTGGTGACAATATATATATGACTTGGGCTGTGTGTGGGAGTCTGACTGCAGCAGGGTGTGCCAGTGTATCTAGAAAGTTGGTGACATATATATATGACTTGGGCTGTGTGTGAGAGTCTGACTGTAGTAGGGTGTGCCAGTGTATCTAGGCAGTTGGTGACATACGTGACTTGGGGTGTGTGTGGGAGGTCTGACTGCAACAGGGTGTGCCAGTGTATCTAGAGAGTTGGTGACATACGTGACTTGGGCTGTGTGTGGGAGTCTGACTGCAACAGGGTGTGCCAGTGTATCTAAAGAGTTGGTGACATACGTGACTTGGGCTGTGTGTGGGAGTCTGACTGCAGCAGGGTGTGCCTGTGTATCTAAAGAGTTGGTGGACATACGTGACTTGGGCTGTGTGTGGGAGTCTGACTGCAGCAGGGTGTGCCAGTGTATCTAAAGAGTTGGTGACATACGTGACTTGGGTTGTGTGTGGGAGTCTGACTGCAGCAGGGTGTGCCTGTGTATCTAAAGAGTTGGTGACATACGTGACTTGGGCTGTGTGTGGGAGTCTGACTGCAGCAGGGTGTGCCTGTGTATCTAAAGAGTTGGTGACATACGTGACTTGGGCTGTGTGTGGGAGTCTGACTGCAGCAGGGTGTGCCAGTGTATCTAAAGAGTTGGTGACATACGTGACTTGGGCTGTGTGTGGGAGTCTGACTGCAGCAGGGTGTGCCAGTGTATCTAAAGAGTTGGTGACATACGTGACTTGGGCTGTGTGTGGGAGTCTGACTGCAGCAGGGTGTGCCAGTGTATCTAGAGAGTTGGTGACATACGTGACTTGGGCTGTGTGTGGGAGTCTGACTGCAGCAGGGTGTGCCAGTGTATCTAAAGAGTTGGTGACATACTTGACTTGGGCTGTGTGTGGGAGTCTGACTGCAGCAGGGTGTGCCAGTGTATCTATAGAGTTGGTGACATACGTGACTTGGGCTGTGTGTGGGAGTCTGACTGCAGCAGGGTGTGCCAGTGTATCTATAGAGTTGGTGACATACGTGACTTGGGCTGTGTGTGGGAGTCTGACTGCAGCAGGGTGTGCCAGTGTATCTAAAGAGTTGGTGACATACGTGACTTGGGCTGTGTGTGGGAGTCTGACTGCAGCAGGGTGTGCCAGTGTATCTATAGAGTTGGTGACATACGTGACTTGGGCTGTGTGTGGGAGTCTGACTGCAGCAGGGTGTGCCAGTGTATCTATAGAGTTGGTGACATACGTGACTTGGGCTGTGTGTGGGAGTCTGACTGTAGCAAGGTGTGCCTGTGTATCTAGAGAGTTGGTGACATACGTGACTTGGGCTGTGTGTGGGAGTCTGACTGCAGCAGGGTGTGCCAGTGTATCTAGAGAGTTGGTGACATACGTGACTTGGGCTGTGTGTGGGAGTCTGACTGCAGCAGGGTGTGCCAGTGTATCTAGAGAGTTGGTGACATACGTGACTTGGGCTGTGTGTGGGAGTCTGACTGCAGCAGGGTGTGCCAGTGTATCTAGAGAGTTGGTGACATACGTGACTTGGGCTGTGTGTGGGAGTCTGACTGCAGCAGGGTGTGCCAGTGTATCTAGAGAGTTGGTGACATACGTGACTTGGGCTGTGTGTGGGAGTCTGACTGCAGCAGGGTGTGCCAGTGTATCTATAGAGTTGGTGACATACGTGACTTGGGCTGTGTGTGGGAGTCTGACTGTAGCAGGGTGTGCCTGTGTATCTAAAGAGTTGGTGACATACGTGACTTGGGCTGTGTGTGGGAGTCTGACTGCAGCAGGGTGTGCCAGTGTATCTAGAGAGTTGGTGACATACGTGACTTGGGCTGTGTGTGGGAGTCTGACTGCAGCAGGGTGTGCCAGTGTATCTAGAGAGTTGGTGACATACGTGACTTGGGCTGTGTGTGGGAGTCTGACTGCAGCAGGGTGTGCCAGTGTATCTAAAGAGTTGGTGACATACGTGACTTGGGCTGTGTGTGGGAGTCTGACTGCAGCAGGGTGTGCCAGTGTATCTATAGAGTTGGTGACATACGTGACTTGGGCTGTGTGTGGGAGTCTGACTGCAGCAGGGTGTGCCAGTGTATCTATAGAGTTGGTGACATACGTGACTTGGGCTGTGTGTGGGAGTCTGACTGCAGCAGGGTGTGCCAGTGTATCTAGAGAGTTGGTGACATACGTGACTTGGGCTGTGTGTGGGAGTCTAACTGCAGCAGGGTGTGCCAGTGTATCTAGAGAGTTGGTGACATACGTGACTTGGGCTGTGTGTGGGAGTCTGACTGCAGCAGGGTGTGCCAGTGTATCTAGAGAGTTGGTGACATACGTGACTTGGGCTGTGTGTGGGAGTCTGACTGCAGCAGGGTGTGCCAGTGTATCTATAGAGTTGGTGACATACGTGACTTGGGCTGTGTGTGGGAGTCTGACTGTAGCAGGGTGTGCCTGTGTATCTAAAGAGTTGGTGATATACGTGACTTGGGCTGTGTGTGGGAGTCTGACTGCAGCAGGGTGTGCCAGTGTATCTAGAGAGTTGGTGACATACGTGACTTGGGCTGTGTGTGGGAGTCTGACTGCAGCAGGGTGTGCCAGTGTATCTAGAGAGTTGGTGACATACGTGACTTGGGCTGTGTGTGGGAGTCTGACTGCAGCAGGGTGTGCCAGTGTATCTAAAGAGTTGGTGACATACGTGACTTGGGCTGTGTGTGGGAGTCTGACTGCAGCAGGGTGTGCCAGTGTATCTATAGAGTTGGTGACATACGTGACTTGGGCTGTGTGTGGGAGTCTGACTGCAGCAGGGTGTGCCAGTGTATCTATAGAGTTGGTGACATACGTGACTTGGGCTGTGTGTGGGAGTCTGACTGTAGCAAGGTGTGCCTGTGTATCTAGAGAGTTGGTGACATACGTGACTTGGGCTGTGTGTGGGAGTCTGACTGCAGCAGGGTGTGCCAGTGTATCTAGAGAGTTGGTGACATACGTGACTTGGGCTGTGTGTGGGAGTCTGACTGCAGCAGGGTGTGCCAGTGTATCTAGAGAGTTGGTGACATACGTGACTTGGGCTGTGTGTGGGAGTCTGACTGCAGCAGGGTGTGCCAGTGTATCTAGAGAGTTGGTGACATACGTGACTTGGGCTGTGTGTGGGAGTCTGACTGCAGCAGGGTGTGCCAGTGTATCTAGAGAGTTGGTGACATACGTGACTTGGGCTGTGTGTGGGAGTCTGACTGCAGCAGGGTGTGCCAGTGTATCTATAGAGTTGGTGACATACGTGACTTGGGCTGTGTGTGGGAGTCTGACTGTAGCAGGGTGTGCCTGTGTATCTAAAGAGTTGGTGACATACGTGACTTGGGCTGTGTGTGGGAGTCTGACTGCAGCAGGGTGTGCCAGTGTATCTAGAGAGTTGGTGACATACGTGACTTGGGCTGTGTGTGGGAGTCTGACTGCAGCAGGGTGTGCCAGTGTATCTAGAGAGTTGGTGACATACGTGACTTGGGCTGTGTGTGGGAGTCTGACTGCAGCAGGGTGTGCCAGTGTATCTAAAGAGTTGGTGACATACGTGACTTGGGCTGTGTGTGGGAGTCTGACTGCAGCAGGGTGTGCCAGTGTATCTATAGAGTTGGTGACATACGTGACTTGGGCTGTGTGTGGGAGTCTGACTGCAGCAGGGTGTGCCAGTGTATCTATAGAGTTGGTGACATACGTGACTTGGGCTGTGTGTGGGAGTCTGACTGCAGCAGGGTGTGCCAGTGTATCTAGAGAGTTGGTGACATACGTGACTTGGGCTGTGTGTGGGAGTCTGACTGCAGCAGGGTGTGCCAGTGTATCTAGAGAGTTGGTGACATACGTGACTTGGGCTGTGTGTGGGAGTCTGACTGCAGCAGGGTGTGCCAGTGTATCTAGAGAGTTGGTGACATACGTGACTTGGGCTGTGTGTGGGAGTCTGACTGCAGCAGGGTGTGCCAGTGTATCTATAGAGTTGGTGACATACGTGACTTGGGCTGTGTGTGGGAGTCTGACTGTAGCAGGGTGTGCCTGTGTATCTAAAGAGTTGGTGACATACGTGACTTGGGCTGTGTGTGGGAGTCTGACTGCAGCAGGGTGTGCCAGTGTATCTAGAGTTGGTGACATACGTGACTTGGGCTGTGTGTGGGAGTCTGACTGCAGCAGGGTGTGCCAGTGTATCTAGAGAGTTGGTGACATACGTGACTTGGGCTGTGTGTGGGAGTCTGACTGCAGCAGGGTGTGCCAGTGTATCTAAAGAGTTGGTGACATACGTGACTTGGGCTGTGTGTGGGAGTCTGACTGCAGCAGGGTGTGCCAGTGTATCTAGAGAGTTGGTGACATACGTGACTTGGGCTGTGTGTGAGAGTCTGACTGCAGCAGGGTGTGCCAGTGTATCTAAAGAGTTGGTGACATACGTGACTTGGGCTGTGTGTGGGAGTCTGACTGCAGCAGGGTGTGCCAGTGTATCTAGAGAGTTGGTGACATACGTGACTTGGGCTGTGTGTGGGAGTCTGACTGCAGCAGGGTGTGCCAGTGTATCTAAAGAGTTGGTGACATACGTGACTTGGGCTGTGTGTGGGAGTCTGACTGCAGCAGGGTGTGCCAGTGTATCTAGAGAGTTGGTGACATACGTGACTTGGGCTGTGTGTGGGAGTCTGACTGCAGCAGGGTGTGCCAGTGTATCTAGAGAGTTGGTGACATACGTGACTTGGGCTGTGTGTGGGAGTCTGACTGCAGCAGGGTGTGCCAGTGTATCTAGAGAGTTGGTGACATACGTGACTTGGGCTGTGTGTGGGAGTCTGACTGCAGCAGGGTGTGCCAGTGTATCTAAAGAGTTGGATGACATACGTGACTTGGGCTGTGTGTGGGAGTCTGACTGCAGCAGGGTGTGCCAGTGTATCTAGAGAGTTGGTGACATACGTGACTTGGGCTGTGTGTGGGAGTCTGACTGCAGCAGGGTGTGCCAGTGTATCTAAAGAGTTGGTGACATACGTGACTTGGGCTGTGTGTGGGAGTCTGACTGCAGCAGGGTGTGCCAGTGTATCTAGAGAGTTGGTGACATACGTGACTTGGGCTGTGTGTGGGAGTCTGACTGCAGCAGGGTGTGCCAGTGTATCTAGAGAGTTGGTGACATACGTGACTTGGGCTGTGTGTGGGAGTCTGACTGCAGCAGGGTGTGCCAGTGTATCTAGAGAGTTGGTGACATACGTGACTTGGGCTGTGTGTGGGAGTCTGACTGCAGCAGGGTGTGCCAGTGTATCTAGAGAGTTGGTGACATACATGACTTGGGCTGTGTGTGGGAGTCTGACTGCAGCAGGGTGTGCCAGTGTATCTAAAGAGTTGGTGACATACGTGACTTAGGCTGTGTGTGGGAGTCTGACTGCAGCAGGGTGTGCCAGTGTATCTAGAGAGTTGGTGACATACGTGACTTGGGCTGTGTGTGGGAGTCTGACTGCAGCAGGGTGTGCCAGTGTATCTAGAGAGTTGGTGACATACGTGACTTGGGCTGTGTGTGGGAGTCTGACTGCAGCAGGGTGTGCCAGTGTATCTAGAGAGTTGGTGACATACGTGACTTGGGCTGTGTGTGGGAGTCTGACTGCAGCAGGGTGTGCCAGTGTATCTAAAGAGTTGGTGACATACGTGACTTGGGCTGTGTGTGGGAGTCTGACTGCAGCAGGGTGGGCCAGTGTATCTAGAGAGTTGGTGACATACGTGACTTGGGCTGTGTGTGGGAGTCTGACTGCAGCAGGGTGTGCCAGTGTATCTAGAGAGTTGGATGACATACGTGACTTGGGCTGTGTGTGGGAGTCTGACTGCAGCAGGGTATGCCAGTGTCTTAGCTGCTCCTCGTGGGTTAGTCGCGTCGTCCACTCCCTGGCTGCAGCGGTCATTTCATGGTCAACTCTAGGAAGGTCAAACAGCTCTAGCCATGGGTCCTGCAGTCATACCACACAGCATGTCAGTGACAACAAAACTGACTACATCGACTGGGATGATAACAGCAAGTGTGATGGTTGTGATGATAATGATGTACAGGTGTTGTAATAACTAGCAAATATGTCCATCCTACGGTTGGCACTACATACACAGATGTAGAACACGGTTTCCCGGAGAAAGTGTTTATGATGGTTGGTATGGTGTAAATGTGAGCAGTTAAGTTAGGTAAAATATCCCCAACTGACTGGCAGACCTCGGGACAATCACAGAAAACTTGAGTAATGTTATAAAGAATTGATTTATGTCCATCTAATGTCCAGTATAAACAGGTAATAACCTTTCACCCGAGGGTTACTTTACTTCCAAGGACCATAGATGAAACACTGAACGTTTGGTGCTCGAGCTGCAAACTGTGTAGGACGAAAACATTAATATACCTATGCACGTACGTACGCACACACGCATGCACACACGCACGCACACAAAAGCACACACACACACAGACTAGCTTGATCATAGTTAGATGATAGTTAGATGTTGACACCTACAACAATGATGACAAATAAAAGCAAGGCCATTGTTGCCGAGCCAATCCAGAGAATGTTGTTTTGAACCCCCATGTTGCTGTTTTGAAGTTTTGGTTATTTTGTTTACTCCACATAGCTTCAATTCACGCGGCTATACACACAAGTACTTTTTATGTAGTACGTAGTATTTGAGAAATAATTACAGCGTGCCTGAATGCTTCCCTGAAAAGTTGTGATGGTGTTTGAATGAACAGGTCTTCGGGGGATGAAGTTGAGCAGTCCTGAAGATTGAATACAACTCAATGTTGTTCAACCAGCACGTGGTATAACATTGTGAAATGTGCTAGTCCATCACATACAATGTGCCTAAACTGTCTTCATTTTTCAGAAATTGTACAAAAGGAAAATTTTCCAATATCATTGATTATGGTTTTGATACATTGAATATGTGAAAGACACAAAGGGGAAAAGCACCTCATAAATGTTAAACTTCTGCTTTCTCATTTTCCACAATAATTGTGAATACAATTAAAAAATCATGCATTTATTATAATACATTGTGGAGCGCAGTGGTTAGAATTTTGGACTCTTGACTGAGAGAACCCGCATTTGAATCCTGTGCTGCGGTGTTGAACTTTCAGCAAGTTCGTTCATTCTACATTGCTCCAGTTCACTCAGGTGTACGGATGAGTACTTGGCTATAGACAAGGTGGATATTTGTGTACGAATAGTCTTTGCGCATTACTTGCAGTGTGGCTGAATACTTCCCAGAGAAGTTGAGATGGTGTTCGATTGAACAGGTCTGCCAGGGAGTAAAGTGTAAAGTGCTTTGAGCAGGCCTATGGACTGGATATCACATTGTATAAGAACTGACCTTTATAATGGTACTGTGGAAATGAAATATGTTATATTGTATAGTCCAAATGACCTTCCCATTGAATGACCACAGACACATGACACCCACCTGTCGGTTCTGGTAGAGGGTGAGCAGGCGGGGCGCGTCATACTGCGGGGGTAGGGCGGGCAGGTACAACTGGCCGTCATGTAGTCGTGGCTCATCCAGCCAGAATGTGACACTCTGGAAGAATCTACATGAGGAAGAAGAAGCAAGTCAACCGTCAGAGTACAGATGTGATATAGTCAGAATATTATGTTCTGCAGATGGACGACAATATATTCATCACAAAATGACAATTTGAATTCTGCTGATCAATTTTGAGAATGACCAACCCTGTTGTCTTGAAGTGCCTCTCAGCTTAGTTTCCGTGGATTTAAGCCTTATTATTTTACTATCATTAATATTATTACTATTATTATCAATATCACAGTGAATCTGAATAAGTCATTAATTGTTAATATATCTCAACATTGTTTGATATGGCAAACATTACACAGGGTCCATTTTGTTGACTGACAGTTACACAAGTTATTAAAACCATGTAGCATTACTATACAAATAATTTCTTTTTAACATGTAGTATTACATATTTGGAGAGATGGTTTTTATATTGAGATAAATTGCTCAGTGGTACCCCATGTTGATAGCAACATATATTAGTTTACATCAACATTAATTAGGACCTCGAAACTGGACAGTGTGGTGGCTACTGCCGGTGATTTGGTATCCATTTTGGATCATTCAAAACCTTACGTCCATCACCACATGTTCGTGGGAATGGACGGCAGTTTGAACCAACATTAAACACTATCCTTTTTGGGTACTTCACCAATTTATGAAACCACCCGTAAAAAGGTTCAAGTTCAGATTAATAAGATGGCACCCACTTGACCAATGTCCTGTAGAACTCTTTCTTCTCAAGGTCATTGTGTATATCTGAAGGTCCTGGACGTTGTGACATAACTCTGTCTTTCTCTGTGTCACCTGTCATATGACATGTGTCAACATTGTTCGTAAGATGGCCAACCAAGTGACTATGCAACGAGTGTATAAATCCCAGTGTCATTCAAAAAGGCATTTATTAGATGGGTTTATTATGAACATTTGAACACATTTCAAGCAATAAAAGTGTTATACTTACTATAGACAGTGATTTATCACTACCGACTACCCTTATCATAAATTCTTTCATTCCTTTAACAACCTTTAGAGTTGTCTATGAAGACAAAAAGCACTTTAGACATGCAAAGCTAAAATTACCTGCGACTGGTGGCGCCTCCTGCCTCAGTGGCGCCTCCTGTGTGGCAAAGGTGTGGTAACTCTCGGCCGCTTCATTGGCTCTTCTCTTCATCTTCTTCATCAGTGAGTTGAAGGTACTGCTGCTGAAGAACCTCTCCCCCACGCTGCCTCGCTCTGGCATTCTACGACAGACAGACATGTTAGTCAGGCTCAAAATCCAGCTAATAGTGTATCGTTCAGATATGCACAGGCAACTTGTTGTTCTTAACCTGGGCAAGCATGCTTTTCCTGTAAAAAATCTAGAATAAACTTCACATCACTGTATAATCATATGGAACTATAACTACCTTCTGCAAAAAAACTGAAAACATGTTTATATGTTTATTCACAATTGCATTTTTACACTAAATCATCAGCAGTCCTTCACAATGATGGTGTCTTTTGTGCAACCCTCTTCAAAGTAAAAATTATAATGCTTCACGATTCTTGTTTACTGCACTTCTGAGCTGGAGTTACCAAGGATTTAGGTGTTTTTAATAACAACTCATTGACATACAGTCATTTGCAAAAGTTTAAGACCAGGCATGATTTTTAAGCTATTTACTGTATGGCATCAGATTGCGTCAGATAATGTCTGGATTGCATCATCCTATTTTGGCCTTGAAACAGTACGCCAAGTCAGTACTTCCAGGTCATTTGTCTGCTGCTGTCAGTATCGATTAGGTGTTTTTCAGTTTTGTCTTCATCGCTGAAATGGGCAAACAATCGTCTTTGACAGAGGTTCTAAGGGCACAAATAGTGACTCTACATGGAGAAGGATATACGGAAAGAGACATTAGTGCTAAATTACGTTATCCCAAGACAGCCATGCACAACGCCATCGTCAAATTCAATACTGATGGCACTTTTTGTGACAGTAAAAGGAGTGGTCGTCCACGGAAAACTACGCTCAGGGATGACCACGCAATGAGACGCATCGTGATGCGCTCGCCAATGAGCTCATGCAAGAAATTCGGGCTGCTTTACGCTTAAAAGGTACGGAAGTAAGTCTCAGTACTGTTTCGAGACGTCTCAGCAAGGAATTTGGGCTCAAGTCCCGCAAGCCGGCCCAGAAACCACGCCTGACACCTGTGATGAAAAAAAGAGACTGGACTTTGCCAGACGACATCGCCACTGGACTCTCGCGCAGTGGAAGAAAGTGTTGTTCTCAGATGAATCGACCATGCAACAGTTTATACCTCGCAAGAGGCACGTTAGGCAGCCAGTAGGTAAGCGATTTGATGAGAAATATACAGCAGCCACAATGAAACACCCACCAAGTCAGATGATTTGGGGTGCCATGTCATGTTTTGGCCCTTCTGGTCTGTATTTTATTCCACCTAACACCACTATGAATGGACCTAGGTACGTGGAGTTGCTGAAGGAGAAGCTGAAACTGCATATGGACATCCACAAATGTACGTTTTTCATGCAAGATGGCGCTCATTGTCACCGATCCAAGGTAGCCACTGATTTCCTCAAGAAGAACAAAATCTCCGTGCTGGAATGGCCTGGGAACAGCCCAGATCTAAATCCCATTGAGAACCTGTGGACTACAATGAAGGATAAGGTGGCAGACAAACAACCATCAAGCACTCAAAACTTGAAACAAGCTATCAAGGACATTTGGGTCACCGAAATCACCCAGGAGTACTGCGAATCTCTGGTTTCTATCATGCCATATCGCATCCAGGCGGTCATTGACAACAAAGGAGGCCACACTAAATACTGAAAAGTAGAGACACTGACACTTTTGGACGACACAAAGTTTCATATTATGTTGTACTATGTTTATTTGGCGAAATAAAATGATATAATGTTATGTGAAGTCCAACAAATAATAGTTTTGTCAAATTTCTTCAAAAAATCGTGCCTGGTCTTAACCTTTTGCAAATGACTGTACAAAAGGGTGTACTTTTAAACAAACTTTTATTAACATACATTTAATTAATTTATTTACTTAATGTAGTTTTATGTAAACTGCTCAGCAACATTTTATTTCAAGTGGATTCAGGCACTATGCAAATTCCTAAAATTATTATTAGTGCAGGGCACAACAGTTCCAGGGTTCGAATCCTGGTGCCAATAGATTGGTAGTTCGGTACAGGTATCAGCCGTCATGTCGAAACTTGAGAAATTTTGTTCACCCTACATTACCTGTGTCGTTTGGAAAAGATGCTATAAGCCGTTGGTTGCTTCCATTTGGTATCTATGTCAGGGAAAGTAAAAGATCCTAAGCAGGAAGGTGGAAAACTTATTATGGACACACAAAGCTGGGATCTCATTCTCTAAACTCCCATTTGCATTAATTAATAGTAGAACAAGAAGATTGATTAGACAGACCCATCATCGAGAGTGACTCGGCCAAGGTAGAGCAGGAAGAACTGTTGCCAGACAAGAGGAAGCACTGGATGGTCAAGGTCCATGTCCACTGCCTGCTGGGCCCAACGGTAGATGGACAGTCGGTAGGCAGCTGGACTCATGTCCAGCTTCAGCTTACTGGCCGTCAACTGTGGAAACAGATACCAAATCAAATTTATGTCCACAAACAATATTATAAGCTCGAGAAACAATGTAACATTATAATCTACTATGAAACAGTTACAAACACAATATAAGCCACACTAACTGAACATATTTATCAGAAATGCAAATTTGGCTGCAGCAGACCAAGTTGGAACAAAGAACCTTTTACATGAATGGAGTGGTAAATCTGCAGATATGTCCATCATAATATTTCAAAATCATATTTTACAGAACATGTGTGTGTATGTGTGTGCGTGTGTGTTTCTGTGTGTGTGCATGTGCATATGCATATGCGTGCGCGCATTCGTCCGTACGAATGTACGAACGTATATATATATATATACATATGTATGTATATGCATTTGTGTATAGTACATAAACTGTCCTGCAACATATTACTTTGAACAGAATTCTACACAACATTGCTGCAAAGGCATTTAATACACAAAACACCCACCGCTAGCGCTTGTTCAACTGGAAGATTTGTGTTTGATACTAGCTCCCTCTGTAGGCCAGTCCACAAGGCATGCTCATGCTGTGTCTCAACAGACAGAACCATGTAAGCGTACCACGGGAACTCCGCGCAGGACTGGGCGGAGATGAGAGAAGGCATGTTTGATCCGGATGCGATCCATGTCACTATGGAGGAGATCACTCCAGCTGGCTGCTGCTCCGACTCCATGTGTTTCTGTCAGGTATGTTAACACATGATTTAACAAGAGTTAACAAGATTTAACAAGACTACTGGGGGAAAGAGGTGTTCAAGTGCCCAGCACCACAGCCAGTGGCGTTGGGGCCGGCTAACCCTGTGTGGGTGAAAATAGTAGCCTGCCAGTAAACCGTTGAACACCCAGGTCAACCCAACCTCCTTGCGGTTCCCCCTAGGAAACCACTACCTTGCGATTGTGGGCTAACAAGGCTCTTACTAGGGGAGGAAAACCCCCAAAATAAAACCTAGTGCAAACCTGAGAACACTATACTGAATAGGAAAATCAGCACAACTTGCAAAACAAATGGATCAATACAAAATCGATGTCATGGGCATTAGCGAATACAGATAGACAGGATACGGGAAAGTCAAGTTGAACAGTGGAGAATGTTATTGTCTCTGGGAGAGAAGAAAACCTACACAGAGTCATAGACACGGAGTGGCAATAATGTTGAGAAAGAAAGCAGAACAAGTATTACTAAAGTGGAAACCTATCAGTGATAGGATTATATATGCTAGATTCTTTTCAAGATATGTGAAACTATCAATCATACAAACATATGCACCAACAAATGAAACCAGTGATGAAGAGAAAGACCAATTCTACGAGCAGTTGCAGTCAGTTGTGGACAGTGTACATAAACATTACATGCTCATTGTAATGGGACCTAAATGCCAAAGTTGGAGAAGACAATGAGGGCTATGAAGACATAATGGGAAGCCATGGAACTGGTGAAAGAAATGAAAATGGAGAACGACTAATTGACTTATGTGGATTAAACAACCTTGTGGTAACATATTTCCATATTTCCAAATCGATTCATCCATAAGCAAACGTGGACATCTCCAGGAGGGCGAACCAAAAACCAAATTGACCATGTGCTAGTGAGCAGACAGCACAGACCATCAGTTATGGACACCAGTTAGTGCACTCAAAGATCAGGCTGAAGCTAGAGGTAGCAAAAAACCAGTGAGAACAGAAAGAAATGCGACACAATCAAGCATCAACAACCAACCATTCAAATGCAATTCTTGGTGAAGCTACGGAACAGATATGATGTACTACAAGACTACGACAAAACAGATGACATTGGTGAGAGAAAATGGCAAGAATTTAAGGTGGTCTGCAAAGTGGGCACAAACTTCAGCAAGCCAGGAGGAGGGGGTGATTATATTATCAACAGAATACAAAAAGCAAGGACATAATTCATGAAACTCAAGCAGATATGGAGCTCAAATATATACACATTAAGAACTAAACTCAGATTATACAATACTTTGGTCAAATCAGTGTTATTGTATGGATGTGAAATATGGAAAGGCTGAATGAGACCTCATAAGAGACCTCATAAGATCAAACATTGTAACCACAATATATATACAGACTAGTCAGTTATTAGAATGTTGCCGAGTGCTGGAAACAACTAGAAAACTAGGAAAGTAAACAAAAGCGACACCAACAAACTTGACATTTTCCAATCCAACTGTCTCAGGAGAATTTGTTTAATTAGACGGCCAGTAGTAATTTTGAACAAAGACATTGAGAATATAACAGCAGAAGAAAAGATCAGCACAGAAGTACAGAGAAGAAGGTGGAATCGCATTGGGCACGTGCTGAGAAAGAAGGACCACAACCACTGCCTGACAACACTGACATGGACACCGAAAGGAATGAGAAAAGTTGGTCAGCCAAAACCAATATGGAGAACCACAGTGGAAAAAGAACGAAATCAACTGGGATGGACAACTTGGAGCAAAGCAAGACACGTAGTCATTGACAGGACGAGATGGCAGAGTTGCACAGCAGCCTTATGGGCCGTAAGGCCCGAAGAAGATAGGTAAAGTAGGTAACAATACTAGTATCCATAGCAGAAACCCCAAATGGCTGGTGGACAAAGAATTGTCTGGTGTATCAAAAGTCCAACACTTTTTTCTTAGTGAAATCCAATGTTTCTGTCAAGAATGTTAACATATGATTTAACAACAATTAACAATGTTTAAGAAGAGTTTGCAAGATTTAACAAGACTGCCATCCAGAGCAGAAACTCCATTGTGGCAAGTGGACAGGGATTCCTTTGGCGTCTCTAAAGTCCATTCCAACACTTTTTTCTTGGTGAAACCAGTTCTTCCGAGGTATTTTTTTAGTTTCATAATTAGTTATAAATAAGTAACATTTTCACATGTTATATAATACCAGTACTAAAGACAAAGTGAATGGTATGTTTATTGTTTTGCATGTTGTAATGTAGATTAGAATCACTGCGGTGAGCACTAAAATAATGGGTATGATGACTTGCTGCAGTTTTGTTCAAACACAAAACAAATCATATCTTTGCATTACAACATGTCACAGAAATATTTCATCATACATAAAATTATGATTATATCTAAATATACATATATATATATATATATTACATGGTAAAATTGCAAGTAGATCAGATGAACAATATTAATTTAACTCAACCAGATTCCCTGTGCCAGAATCAGAGTAGAGCAGTGTCAGATCCTACTGCACAGTGTACTATACATACAAAATCTTTCATGAAAACCTTACAGTTCACCATGTCGCAGTCAGAATATTTGATGTAAGAATGTGAATCTACAGTAAATAGGTGCCAACAACTTGTGTTTGTTTCAGTAGACAACAGCCATGTGAGTCTACCTTGAATGCTTCCTTGATGACCTGCCTTGCCTTCTCACTGGCAGAGTGTGACCTGAACACAGCCCCCAGGATGTGGTTGATGACGTACAGTATTCCCCTGTCAACATACCAAGGGTACATATATAATACCGCCTACCTACTTCAGTATTGATTAATAAAGTTGTGATAATCTAGTTAAACAGTTTTGTTACAGTCAACTGCCTGCGTTACCCTGGCATTGCATAATTAATATATTTGTTAAAGCCACCTCAAGATCAACAAGATCAAATGATGTCCATGGATAACTACAATGTTACCATATAATTCCCCATGATGGTGTCTGTTACTTGGCACACTTCCAGAAATAGCAGGCCACCACCGGCTGACGTGATCAGTGACAGGCAGTGCTGATGTTCTGGTTGCGCCCCAAAATCCCCATCTCAATGGGGCCTAGTGTGAAATATTAGAAACTCTAAATACACGAACCACCCCCAATGGGCCTATTAGCATGCCCACAAAATCTCAGTCTCATACATGATAAACTGAATGAGTCCTGCCTGTTTTATAGTATAAATGCACCAACAAGCACAGTATTATAGTGTTGAATTACAACATTTCCTGTGAAACTGAAATGGTTGAAGACAATGTCTATGTTAGTATATAAAAGAGCAGAGTAGAAAATGTAGACTATTTGAGTCCACTTCCTTCATAAGGCACTTGTGGATGTTTATATAAAATTATGGTCTTTTAATACATTTTAAATGTTTGACTTTTTTATTTTAATGTAAAGCTTCTTGAATATTCTTTGAACAAAATTTGCTGCCACATATATAAGCATAATGAAGTTACATTAGTAAAGGAGCAGTGTAGATTAGACGTAAGAAAGTTCTCATTTTCACAAAGGACTGTGAATGAATGGAACAGATTATCTGATGATTGTGTGGGTGCTAGTAGTGTGAATGTTTAAAAATAAAATCGACACATACCTCAGAAGGGCTGGATATATGTAGATAAAAGGGTTGGACTCTCGATAAGCCAAAGGGCTTCCTTGTCCACCTGCCATCTAGAGTTAATTCTCTGGATGGCAATCTTGTTAAATCTTGTTAAATAATACTATTCACCCCTATATTATCAGTATTAGGTAATTGTTGGATGTTATGTCAAATTGGGTTCAAAGTTTAATGGTCTGGTTGATATTAGAATGTAAATAAATTACCAGAAGTAGCGACTGTTGTCAGTATCAAGAAGAGAGAGCATTACCTGTCTTGATACCAGCGGGGCAGTTCTGTGAAGGACTTGAGCCAGAAGTCCACACAGTTTACCTGTCTCGCTTGACCTCCAGCCACTGTCCCACATTCAGTCAGCTGGCTCTGTGGGAAAGATTGTCAGCTTACATTGTCATAAGTCAAATAAACATGGACTAAAGAGACTGATTGTGTTCAGAATAGAGAGAAGAAGAGGAAGACTACAACTGAGGAAGGAGGGAGGTTTGACAGAATGGCGAATGGAGTAAGAAGAGAAAGGGTGAGTGAAGTTGGGTGGATCAGAGGTGAAATGAGAAGGGAAACTTAAATACCACTGATGCCAATCTCATCCCAGAGGCCCAGACGTCAAATACGAAGAGGAGAAAGAAAACATTTTCTCCTGTTGTCACACAGGTGAAGCTACAGACCATCTAATCAACATTTATTAACCTGTATCATCCGAGAGAAGAGCTTGACAAGTGGCCCAGGGAACTCTGTGTAGAACAGTCCCTTCCTGACAGCGTCCACCTGGAAGAGCTTCTCCAGAACACGCAGGAAGCTGCAACAACAGACAGTCTCATGCAAGTACCTGTAGACAGCACCATGTCCTGACATGACATCACATGTCAGGAGTATCATCACACAAGCTGGTGTTGTGCAACCTTACAATATTTGAAAAGTTTTAAAGGCAGAGAGCTGTTTCAGTCCATCTAGTCCATCGTTGTGGAGGTACTCATAGTACTTACAGCTTTTTGTTGTGGAGGTACTTATGGTACTTACAGCTTGTTCTTGTTGAAGTACTTGCGATACTTACAGCTTGTTGTTGTGGAGGTGCTTGTGGTACTTACAGCTTGTTGTTGTGGAGGTACTTGTGGTACTTACAGCTTGTTGTTATGGAGGTGCTTGTGGTACTTACAGCTTTTTCTTGTTGAAGTACTTGTGGTACTTACAGCTTGTTGTTGTGGAGGTGCTTGTGGTACTTACAGCTTGTAGTTGTGGAGGTACTTGTGGTACTTACAGCTTGTTGTTGTGGAGGTGCTTGTGGTATTTACACCTTGTCATTGTGGAGGTGCTTGTGGTACTTACAGCTTGTTGTCATGGAGGTGCTTGTGGTACTTACAACTTGTCATTGTGGAGGTGCTTGTGCTACTTACAGCTTGTTGTTATGGAGGTACTTATGGTACTTACAGCTTGTTCTTGTTGAAGTATTCGTGGTACTTACAGCTTGTTGTTGTGGAGGTACTCGTGGTACTTACAGCTTGTTGTTGTGGAAGTATTTGTGGTACTTACAGTTGTTGTTGTGGAGGTACCTGTGGTATTTACAGTTTGTTGTTGTGGATATACGTGTGGTACTTACAACTTGTTGTTGTGGAGGTATTTGTGGTACTTACAGATTGTCATTGTGGAGGTACCTGTGGTACTTACAGCTTGGTGTTGTTGAAGTACTAGTGGCACTTACATCTTGTTGTTGTGGAGATACTCATGGTACTTACAGCTTCTTGTTGTGGAAGTACTTGTGGTACTTACAGCTTGTTGATGTGAAGGTACTTGTGGTACTTACAGCTTGTTGTTATGGATGTGCTTGTGGTACTTACAGCTTGTTGTTGTGGAGGTGCTTGTGGTACTTACAGCTTGTTGTTGTGGAGGTGCTTGTGGTACTTACAGCTTGTTGTTGTGGAGGTGCTTGTGGTACTTACAGCTTGTTGTTATGGATGTGCTTGTGGTACTTACAGCTTGTTGTTGTGGAGGTGCTTGTGGTACTTACAGCTTGTTGTTGTGGAGGTGCTTGCAGTACTTACAGATTGTTGTTATGAATGTGCTTGTGGTACTTACAGCTTGTTGTTGTGGAGGTGCTTGTGGTACTTACAGCTTGTTGTTATGGATGTGCTTGTGGTACTTACACCTTGTTGTTGTGGAGGTGCTTGTGGTACTTACAGCTTGTTGTTATGGATGTGCTTGTGGTACTTACAGCTTGTTGTTGTAGAGGTACTTATAGTACTTACAGCTTGTTGTTGTGCAAGTGCTGGCTGCTGATGTAGAACTGTGGAGTGATGTAGGTGATGGCGTTGATTGCAGCCACGTAGTGTGACTTGTCCATGAGCGCCATCAACAACTTGAGTCCATCGGAGCACACGTCTGTCAGACTGCAAGCACATTGTACCTGGGACCTTTACTATCCTTGAAGATCTAAACTATGTCATTTCCATGCACAAATATATGTTTAATGAATTTTATTTTATTCAACATAATCAAAGTACAGTTTATAAACATGCACATTTGTAAGCTAAACCACCAACAAAAAGTGGAACAATGAAAATATAGTTAACCATTGAACAATAAGAAAATGTTGACAGGAAATGCAAGAAGTTATGAATTTATAAATAGCATTCCCCACACTATACAATTGCACAGGTACAATACATACATGATAGATTACTTAAATTAAGTATGGCATGGTAGTTGATACATAAAAAACAAATATAAAACAAAACATGAAATCATCATACCTTTACATATTATTTTATGTGACAAGTTTTAATGACCTTAACACTATTAATCATGGTAATTCTTGTTATCCTTTTTATGTGTATAGATCTATTATAATAGTAATGTCTTATACATTTTGACAAATTTAATAATGTGTTTTAATCAGTTAGTCTATTTTATACTCTTTATTCTTGTAACTAAACATATAAATAATATATGCAGTTACATTTACAATAATATATGCAGTTACACCCGAGAGCATTTTAAGTTGACTTGAGCAACATATAAATCCCCATTATTATTACCATTACAATAACAAGATTTAACAAGATTGCCATCCAGAGAATTAACTCTAGATGGCAGGTGGACAAGGAAGCCCTTTGGTTTATCGAGAGTCCAACCCTTTTATCTACATATATCCAGCCCTTCTGAGGTATGTGTCAATTTTATTTTTAAACATATTCACACTACTAGCACCCACACAATCATCAGATAATCTGTTCCATTCATTCACAGCCCTTTGTGAAAATGAGAACTTTCTTACGTCTAATCTACACTGCTCCTTTACTAATGTAACTTCATGTCCTCTAGTCTTTCTATCTTTCTTAACTGAAAAAAACATATTTCTATCAATATTTTCATAACCATTCAATATTTTAAACATTTCTATCTGATCTCCTCTCAATCTCCTGGTCTCTAGTGTTGTTAAACCACATTCTTTTAGGCATTTTTCATAACTAAGATCCCTCAGTTTTTGTATCATTTTAGTCGCTCTCCTCTGTACTCTCTCTAGCATATCTATGTCCTTCTAGTGGTATGGCCTCCACGCTTGTATACAATATTCTAAATGAGGCCTAACTATTGTTTTGTACAGCGGTATTATTAGTTCTTTTTCTTTATATGCTATATTTCGCCTAATCAATGCAAGGATTTGATATCCTTTTGAAGCTGCAATTCCACACTGCTCTGAAACCTTCATGTCAGCACTAATTTTCAACCCTAAGTCTTTTTCTTTTACAGTAGTACTTAGTACAGTTCCCCCCATTGTATATTCTACATTTTCGTTCCCATGTCCTGTGTGAAGGCATTTACATTTCCCAAAATTGAACAACATTTGCCACTTTTCAGACCATTTGATCAACCTGCCAAGATCATCTTGTAAATGCTGTCTATAATGCCGCATTTATGTTATAATTTAAACGCAATGTCACAACACAAATTATAGAATAACTGTAAATGTAGTTTTGTAACAGCTGAATTTCCATATATATAATACAAGATCTTCAAAAGCATATAATCATACCTGTGTCCATATTTGGTCATAACAAGGGCGACATAGTTAGCGAGTGGACAGCCATCCTTCAAGGCAGCCTGCATGGGATGCAACGTGGCATCCTCATTGAGATCAGGAATCTCTTCACCTGGGTGCTTAAACTGTGCTGGAAGGGGAAGCATCTGTTCGTGGAGGCAAAGTCGTAGGGCAGTTTGCCATATCCAGTTAGAGAGCATCTGTTCACTAGGCAGTGGGCTTTTGGCAGGAGAGTCGACCTGTGGGCAGATGATTCTGGTGCAATCAAAAGGTCAAGTGAAACTGCACTCATACACAGCAAAGCACAGTAAAAAACTGATGAGAGAGAATGACACCTAAGATACACTAGATATAGATCAATATGCAGGTTGTGTTTTTAAATGCTATGAAAATACTTTTGGAAAACATTTAGAACATGTTATGCCATTAAACGCATAGCAGTTTAAGTTTTGCCACATTTCGGTTAGTAACAATGCGAACGACATAATATAAAATATTATAATGAAAATAAATGCTATGAACATACATTTGGAAAAAACTGTAGAAAACATTATGCAAATAAACACATACCAGTTTCAGTTATGCCACATTTCGGTTAGTAACAATGTGTGTGAAAGAAATAATGAAAAATAGTATAACGAAAATAAATGCTGTGAAAGTAGTTCCGGACAAATTGTAGAAATGAGGGTATGCACATCAAGCACACCCGATTTGCATACTGGAATTTGTGCAAGACAACAGCACAGGGGCTGCTGATTAGCTGGAGGGTAATTTATGCAAGAGACGCTAATTACTCCCATGGGAAAGCCAATCAGCGCACACTGGAGCGAGTCCCTCCTAAGAATTTGTATCTGGTCCCACATTTCACTTGTGAAAGCATACAGGGGCAGACGTGTCGAGACGTTATAAGATTTAACCCACTCTCCCTCCCAACTTTGTGTCCAGGAATGTTTAATGTAGTCATGACTTGTGCATAGTTAGTGGAAGGGGGGGTTGAATGTCTCAATGCTTCCCCACATTTATATATGATTGTGAGCATGGGGTTTGCACCGGATGTATTCACGTGGTTTTATTGCAGAGACTTTGCATACCCTTTTCGATTTTTGATATACAGAAACTGAATCGTAAATAACGGGCGAAATGCCTCCACCTTTGGGGTTATTATAATTGTAGTTTTAGCATATTTGGCAGCAGGTAGTGTGGTATTCAGATACTGTGGCAATATGCAAAGGCGCTTTTTAGTTAATCATGTTGGGTTTAAGTTAACAATATACTTAACAAGGTCTACTGTAATTAAATGTCATTCCGTTCAATTGTTCTAGGAATACTGCTGCTGTTTTATACGTTGGAATTTAACGCAACAAAACACACACCGGTTTTAGGTTCTCGACAGTGAGACTAGTAAGGGTTTTTCCTGCCAGGTGGCCCCTGTACATCTGGACGAGCAGCAGTGCCATGACGCGATGCATGGAGAGACTGAGGTACAGATCAGTGCCTCGCTCGAAGGATGCCCAGTTCATCTGCTCCACTACGATGCGTGCGAGGTGATTCTGTGGGGACGCTGGTGGTGAATCAAGGAGCCATTCTCGCAGCAGGTCAATGTCTTGGGGGGTGGGCAGCCACTGCATGAGGGGCAGACCCTTGAACAGGTAGTGAGACGCCTGCAACCAATCACATAGTGTGTGATATATAACGTAAATGTAACCTAGTGATCATAGGACACCTAGTGACAACCAATCACATAGTGTGTGATCTATAACGTAAATGTAACCTAGTGATCATAGGACACCTAGTGACAACCAATCACATAGTGTGTGATCTATAACGTAAATGTAACCTAGTGATCATAGGACACCTAGTGACCATGAACTGTTTTGAGACACCTGATGGCATATGGAAAATATGCTTCATAACACAAATAGCCTACATAACAAATGTAACCCATAAACTATACCAGATAACTACGCATAAAAACCAGCAACATGATTAACTTTCCAACATAAAAACACTGCACATTATTAATATAAATAATTTATCCAAACTCTCTGTTACATTTGTCAGAATGTGTCTCATTATGAGGAATAACCAGTTGAACCGGACTGTATATTATGGGGAAAGCAGAAATTGTCTTCAGTCAAGTAGCACTGGGATCTTCAAAAGCAACCAAACACATTCGCATAACAACAAACTACAAACATAAAATGTTTGTGGAGTTTCTGTGGTATATATTCAACTATAACTTCGGTACGAGATCTGCAAAATCTTACGTAACATTAGGCATTATCCACAGTGGTCAGCTTCTGTCCTGCTATTGGCCAACCTACCAAACCAATCTTGTCCATGTTGACTCCAGTGCTCTGTAGGATGCTGGAGATGACAAATGGATGGTGAAGAACCACGAGAGCAAGCAGATCTCGCGCCAACTTGGAGCAATGTTCACGCGTGTGTTCAGAAATGTAGGCAATCTGAAACCAATCAAAATTTTGCGTAAATGAGACATTATTCAGAGACAAAACACCATTACTAGATTTTAACTGCACACACCTGCTATTGTTATTCTTTATATACATGATGTTTAATTTGTTTTCATGCTATGTATGCTAGAAGTAACAATTACATTGCCATTCCAAAAATTTTAACATTCTAATGGTAACATTAATCATCTCAGTTGGTCATTCTAATACATTAGTTTACTAATTTCTGGAGAATATGAATCCAAGTTCTAGCTTAGCATTGGTCCTGCAGGATGGTGCTACCACAAAGAAAAAAGTAAATTTGACTGTGAAAAACAACTAAAATCTTATGGTCAAAGAGTAATACCTCAAATATCTCCAAGGCAACTATTTCGATGAACTGTCTTTCAGTCGATGGACAAGATCTCGCCATGTTGGCAAAGGTTGTCAAGAGGTAGGTGACCTCTGACATCGACATGGCGGTCAACTTCTCCTCAAACAAGCTCTTGTTGTCAACGTCTGTACAGCAGAGAAGATGGGTCACATTGACGATTATAATTACCGTATTCGTTCTATTAAGCATACTTAGCGTAGACCCCCTTCTAGCAGCGTCTGACACTGTGACACCAACAACACAATTAGCTGTAACTTCTTAACCACATGAGTTAAAGAGCAAATACTGGTGTCTATGGTAGGGGTTTTAACCAAGCTCTATACATGACACTCCAGAAAAATCAGTACATGCATTTCATGTTCTGATGATGATGATGATAAAGATGATGATGATAAGAAGAAAGCATGTGTACACAGGTTATTCCACGTACCGTGTAGCAAAGCTTGCCACTCTTGAACAGACAGTCCTGTCTGTATGGCATGGATGTCGTCACAGCCCTGGTGCATGAGACACAGCAACCCCCACACGTGGCCCATCGACACAGAGGGGTAGGGCATGATGGCCAGGTACTGCCACACCCCCAGTCTACAGCATGCACAACAACATACAGACTTCTTCACGCATTGCCAGATTCTCAGAATGAGTCAGCCATGCGTTACCCCGAAAGACAGCGCACAATAAAATGCTCCAGACCAATCACAGTTTTAACACCATGCATTATCGTCCTGGAAAACACTCGGATGTCTTGTTTCAAGAACCTCTGTGTGCAGCACACATTAATGAACATCAATTGGATATCAGTTTAGTCAGTTGTTGTATGCATAAAAACACTTCTTAGAAATGTGGAATGATCAATATTAACATGTTCATACCCGCATCTGAACATTGAATCAAGTATGGCAACTCATGATCGTCTGCTTATGAGCACCATTAAATGCATAACTTGACATTAACATGATTCGGGTGGCTTATGATGACAGTAATATTTCCTCATTAAATACAAAAATATAGTCATAGTAGAACTGCCATGATCAATTATTTCTGCCAAGAATAAATTATTCCATTTTTACTCTGAGTAACTTTATTTTTAATCTTAGTTTCTTTACTTTGTAAAGTTAACACATAAACTATACATTTTACCAATATATTGTCGCAGGACGTAAATGTCTTTTGGAGAGGACTAACATAACCAATAGGACCGGGCCCCGCCACAATATCATCAACACAATATATAAATGCTTGGTGAGACTTTATGAAGTCAAGTCCCACCTCTGTGCTGAGAGAATGGCAATGGTAGCTCTCTCAAACAGCTGGTCAAACTCGATCTGTAGTCGCTGCATGCAGTCTGGGATCATATCTCGGGGTTGCACTGCAGCCTGGAAGCTTGACCAGTGGTCAGCCACATACTGGACAACGTCCCTGTGGGAACACACAAGTAAATGGTGCTACTGCTTATCAGTAGCAATATACTGATAGATCCGACAGAAAGCCTGCCTTATTACGGTGGGTCAGGGGACTGTTTCATCAAGATTCTCCTGATCTCATAACCTAAATTTGCTCTTTAAAATTTATTTTGTTCCTCAACAGTGATCTGAAAACTGTCGACACGAGGGGTCCGTTTCACTAACATTCTTCAAAGCTTTTAAACCCAATTTTGCTCCATAAAATCGATTTTGCTCCTTATTTAGGATCAAAAATTAAAATTGTGTTTTACTAGCAAGCAGCTAGCTACACACGGTCCATAGAAACTCTCCCAGAAATGCCAATTTCTAAGGATGATGTTAAACCAATCTTTAACCATCATAAACAGCTAGATTTTACTAACTGCCTTTTATTTTGAGTCCCATTTCATGCAGAGATTCAATTGTTCATAGCCCTATAAGCTTTAAAAATGTTAGCTATTAAAAATTTGCTACTTATGACTTATTTACATGACATTGGCATCGCGTTCCGATGACAAGTTTAAAATGATACTGCGACATAAATGACACACAATATAAATGACACACCTGATCATGCCAGCAATTCGCTTGTTCAGCTGTCGGTATCTTTTCATGGAAAATGTCTTGAAGCCAGATCCCAGGATTTTTATAAGGAGGCGGGCAAAGGCCAACAGCTTGAGCAGCGCATGATGACTGCTGTAGCTGGCATCGTACACGTCCTCACCTACACAGATCATACATGTCCTCACCTACACAGATCATACACGTCCTTACATACACAGATCATACACATCCTCACCTACACAGATCATACACGTCCTCACCTACACAGATCGTACATGTCCTCACCTACACAGATCATACACGTCCTCACCTACACAGATCATATACATCCTCACCTACACAGATCACACATGTCCTCACCTACACAGATCATATACATCTTCACCTACACAGATCATACAAGTCCCCACCTACACAGATCATACACATCCTCACCTACACAGATCATACAAGTCATCACCTACACAGATCATACACGTCCTCACCTACACAGATCATATACATCCTCACCTACACAGATCACACATGTCCTCACCTACACAGATCATATACATCTTCACCTACACAGATCATACAAGTCCCCACCTACACAGATCATACACATCCTCACCTACACAGATCATACATGTCATCACCTACACAGATCATACACATCCTCACCTACACAGATCATTCATGTCCTCACCTACACAGATCATACACATCTTACCCTATACAGATCAACCACAGTTCAACCACAGATCATACATGTCCTCACCTACACATATCAACCACAGATCATACACATCCTCACCCAAACAGATCAACCACAGATCATACACATCCTCACCCACACAAATCAACCACAGATCATACATGTCCTCACCTACACAGATCAACCACAGATCATACACATATCAACCACAGATCATTCACATCCTCAGCCACACAGATCAACCAAAGATCATACACCTCATCACCTGTCCTCACCTACACAGATTAACCACAGATCATACACATCCTCACCTACACAGATCAAACACAGACCACAAATGTCCTCACCTACACAGATCAACCACAGATCATACACGTCCTCACCTACACAGATCAACCACAGATCATACACATCCTCACCCACACAGATCAACCAAAGATCATACACCTCATCACCTGTCCTCACCTACACAGATTAACCACAGATCATACACGTCCTCACCTACACAGATCAACCACAGATCATACACATCCTCACCTACACAGATCAACCACAGACCACAAATGTCCTCACCTACACAGATCAACCACAGATCATACACGTCCTCACCTACACAGATCAACCACAGATCATACACCTCATCACTTACAGATTAACCACAGATCATACACATCCTCACCTACACAGATCAACCACATACCACAAATGTCCTCACCTACACAGATTAACCACAGATCATACACATCCTCACCAACACAGATCAACCAAAGATCATACACCTCATCACTTACAGATTAACCACAGATCATACACATCCTCACCTACACAGATCAACCACAGATAATACGCTGCTTCACCTACACAGATCATTTTTCGATAGAAACCACTGTTTTACTGTTGACAAGAACCACTCTTTTACAATTGCTACAAACCGTTGGACTTCTTCATGGCAAGGACGTGTCTGAAGACAACATCAAGAGGCAGCTGGTTGAGAAACGACATTATGTCGTTCTCGTGCAAGTTCATCCATGTGTGACCGACGTCTTCAGCCTACAAAAAACAGTGACGTATAACACATGCTTCATTACACACATTATTAACAAAGTATGGATGGGGTCACTAATAATTTGTTCCTTTAGGCATTTAGGAACTTATTTTTTACCCCAGCAAAACTGGCAAAATGTCTTACTAGCATGATTCAAACTACAGTATCTATTAGCATGAGTCTAACTACAGTATCTATTAGCATGAGTCTAACTACAGTATCTATTAGCATGAGCCTAACTACAGTATCTGTTAGCATGAGTCTAACTACAGTATCTATTAGCAAGAGCCTAACTACAGTATATATTAGCAAGAGCCTAACTACAGTATCTATTAGCATGAGTCTAACTACAGTATCTATCAGCTTGAGCCTAACTACAGTATCTATTAGCATGAGTCTAACTACAGTATCTATTAGCATGAGTCTAACTACAGTATCTATTAGCATGAGCCTAACTACAGTATCTGTTAGCATGAGTCTAACTACAGTATCTATTAGCAAGAGCCTATTACAGTATCTATTAGCAAGAGCCT
The DNA here is from genome assembly GCA_963995525.1 of Escarpia spicata. NCBI lineage: Eukaryota > Metazoa > Annelida > Polychaeta > Sabellida > Siboglinidae > Escarpia > Escarpia spicata. The sequence continues at coordinate 12,468,904 of OZ023208.1, read as the reverse complement.
AACTACAGTATATATTAGCAAGAGCCTAACTACAGTATCTATTAGCATGAGTCTAACTACAGTATATATTAGCAAGAGCCTAACTACAGTATCTATTAGCATGAGTCTAACTACAGTATCTATCAGCTTGAGCCTAACTACAGTATCTATCAGCTTGAGCCTAACTACAGTATCTATTAGCATGAGTCTAACTACAGTATCTATTAGCATGAGTCTAACTACAGTATCTATTAGCAAGAGCCTAACTACAGTATCTATTAGCATGAGTCTAACTACAGTGGCTATTACCAAGAGCCTAACTACAGTATATATTAGCATGAGCCTAACTACAGTATCTATCAGCATGAGCCTAACTACAGTATCTATTAGCATGAGCTTAACTACATTATCTATTTGCAAGAGCCTAACTACAGTATATATTAGCATGAGCCTAACTACAGTATATATTAGCATGAGCCTAACTACAGTATCTATTAGCAAGAGCCTAACTACAGTATCTATTAACATGAGTCTAACTACAATATCTATTAGCAAGAGTCTAACTACAGTATCTATTATTCTAACTACATATATGTTTTACATAACATTGTTTTTAATGCATGGCATGAAAAACCTCATTGAAGAAACCATAAAAGTTTGAAAATTTCAGCATTCAGGTTTGTTTTTTAACTATCTATTGTATTAACATCAATAAGACGTGCTTACACACACAAAATGGGCCAAGAGGCCCTGAAGTCCTTTGGACTAATACGTCGATATGTGACCCTAGCTGACCAAATGAGTGATAAGTCGGAAATTTTTTAACATTGTTTTCTTACATTCTTATAAAGGTTGGGTAGAGTGCTTTACATGGTTTCAAAAATTATGACTGCTACAAAAATTGGCGAAGTTATGGAGCATTGAACATGGTAGGGTTCAAAAAGTGAAAATTAAGAAAACGGCTGTTGAAGTTTTACATTATATATGCAAATGGATTGCGTGGAAATATTACATGCATGACATTCAAATGTGGCACACAGTAAGTATGTTATGTTGCACTGATACACTAGAAGTACAAATGTGCTGCTACAAAAACATATCAAGTTATGCCAAATTATGTCTTTATGTGGAGGACAGATTACTTGAGAGAAAAAGGTAGCATCCGACACTGGGACAGTGTGACTGCTGCCTGGCTAAATGGATGTAATGGTGCTTTGAAGTTAGTTCTTCTGCCAACTATCCTTTTCACACAAGCCTATAGGTTTAGTGGCTGCCAGCACACTACTAAGCCTAAGCTACCATCCAGGTGTGAAAAACGTCCTCATGTATTTGAACTTGAGCCACTAATTAATTGTCCACCAAGCAGTAGCAGAGCAGTTTTATAACAATAATCCACAAGTTAAGTGGCAGTGATCTTCTTTTTATCATTCATGTGATGTTTATTGCGAGTAGGGCGGACAAATGGTTATCATACGTAGACAGGTACAGAAAGAAACTGACGTTTTCTATAAAAAGAACACGTTTGCCTATTAATGGCATGTATTTCCTATTTTTGCCGTTTCTGCTGGGCAGAATTCAAACAACCCTGTAGGTAATTATTAATCAAATGTTTTTTGGTGAATCATAGTTACAGACCATAAAAGGGTTATGATGGAAGTAAAATGTTGACTTGTTTACTGTTCACTTATTGCACCATGTCTTGCATTTAGAGGAATAATTATAATAGAAAATAAAATGTTGTTTTTAAATACATGCATTGATGAGAAACTTGGAATTACTTTTCTGTGGCCTAAGAATAACTAATTTCACAAACTTTCTACTTATATAAAACAACTGCATAAAATGCAAGACACAGACTCCGCAAGTGACAAATATTTTGGGAAGGGGAATAGCTTCCCTGCCAGCATCCACTAGACCCCTGGACAGTTGGGCATACATTTTAAGAGGGTCATCCTAAAAAAACAAATATCAACCATGAGAAGAGTTGACATAGTTCCACTATACACAATCAAATACAGATTTCTTGTGTATAGTGGCACTACCACATGAAATGTCTATGCAAAATCATAGAAAAAGTTACAGAAGAGTTTTTGAAAAAATAGGCAAAACGTGAAAATTTACCAGTTTGGGGGTCTTTTTGGGGGGGCATTAGGTGCCCTTAGAATTATTCAATCAAATACAGATTTATTGTGTATAGTGGCAGCACCCTAAGATACATCTATGCAAAATTAGAAAAAAAGTTACTGAGTAGTTTTTGAAAAAATAGGCAAAATGTGACAAATTACCAGCTTTTGGGCGCTTGGGGGCCCTTAGATTGTTTCAATCAAATACAGATTTCTCGTGCATAGTGGCAGTACCCTAAGATACGTCTATGCAAAATTAGAAAAAAGTTGCTGGACAGTTTCTGATACGGCAGCTAACGGCAGACACACAGTACTAAAAAGTCATATAGCAGTTGTCAAAGCTGCAAAACTTCTTAAATATCGTAACTGTTATTCTGGTCATCACTATATCCACAACTAACCTCTTCGCCATCCGAGTCAACAAAAATCCAAAGATTCTCACTTTTCTTGTCCATAACACACAGTGACACTTGTAGCTGACATAACAACTTCTCCCTCAGCCTACAAGAATCAAACAATCAATCAATTACGTCAGATTAAAACAAACAGTATTTGAACCTGTACAATATAGAACATTTTGTAGGGAACATGAATATTGTATTTTACAAAAGAATGAAACTAGTGTATTATTCCTTTGTGTCTAACCTGTTTGTCAAATTAAAAGTTTGCCTTCTTGCAAACACAGAAATACAGCTTTAAATAACACAGCACTGGAGCAAATAAATTATAAGTACAAGTTTGATCTAAAATGAAAGTGATGTAAAATATAAATCGTTTCAAGTTAAAAGTGAAACTGTTTCAAACAAATTAAATTACTATAAAAGATAACAGAAAACAGCAGCGGGCACCTGATTGGCATCAGGAAGGTTGCCAAGACCGTCACAAAATGGTCGACCAACGGACTTCCCCAGCATTGTTGGTGTACAGCACCAGGTGGCACCACCTGTATGAGATTGCTCGCCCACTTGCCAACCCCCGCAGGACACCTGAGTAGGTGGTTAAGGATAAAGAGGTGGTCGTCTAGGGTCGCAACCCTCAGCAGTGTGGACACCTTCAACAGACAGTGACATAATCACGCTAATCCATGGAATCATTTGTCAGGTTAGTAGGGATGAGGAAGTCATTCTCACAGTATAAAACACTTAAAACACATTTTATATGCATGCACACATGTTTACACATACACGAACACTTAAAACACATTTTATATGCATGCACACATGTTTACACAAACACGAACACTTAGAATACATGCACACATGTTTACACATACACGAACACTTAGAACACATTTTATATACATGCACACATGTTTACACATACATGAACAGTCGAACACTTAAAGGAAATAAAAACAAGGCATTAGCTAAAATCTGTTTTCCATGTGTACACAAAGTTTAACATTGTATGTAACATTTGAGAACATTAAAAAAATACAGAAAAATTCTGAGCCAGACTATCTTCCTGACGAAGTCACGCAGCCAGGCGAGAGCCAGTTAAGCAATACGTCACATATAACTTCATAAATTGATGACACTTTAATTCATGAGTATACCAATGTTGCCATCTAGCGGATAACATTCAGAAGGGCTATTCAGAGCCAGACTAATGTTCTGGCGAAGTCACGCAGCCAGGCCAGAGTCAGTTAAGCGAGACTACTCACAAAGCGAATGCAGCATACATTCCATGCTGGATGTCATTTTGGCAGCTCCTTCATATTACTGAGTGCATATGTTTGTCACCAAAACACCATATTCTTCCCGTGGAACTATACACTTTGTGGCCAATGCTTCACCATGCAGTTGTGCTGGCAGCTTCAACAAATCCAAGACATTCACTGGGAATGCGAGAAAATGCCTCATCCACTGCAGATACTTTCTGGGAAAGACTTAAAGCGCATTATCTCACATCTATTAAGACACTTATAATTTCAAAAATGTTGTCCACATTGATGGACAAATTAATTAATAGATTGTCTCCAGTTAGCTTCAAGAAAGGTACGTTTATTATTGTTGGGCATTGGCTTTCCAGTTATCCAAAGCTAGATCTAGCTACGTGTCATTCTTAAAGGTAACCATGAAAAAGCCTATTCTTCTTCGTCAATGGCTTTCCTATGTTCTTCACCATTGACCACCACTTCTCAAATTTGCCCACCAGCTACCTAATCATTAACAGCATCAAGACAATATCAGCTGCATCAACTGTTATTTGAAAATTTAAATTATTAAAAAAACCTAACTTGTTTATTTCTCTTGTTGATGTGAAGCTACAACGCCACCATTAAGGCCTTGTATGCCATTGCCTTACTGACTTCATAGTGGCTGCATGCTTCTGTTAGTTTCAGCCCATAGAGGTAGCCAAACATTGCCATTGATAAATTGTTACAAGTGAATGATGACATAAATTATATATTTTGCCTAGACAGGCTTGCCTGGCAGCCGTATACCAGCGGTAGTAACTTTGTAGAAAAGTTGCCTGCTTCTAGTAACTTAATTCTGTGTCATCAAAGTATTGATCAATTGTTATAAGTTAGTGATGACATTTTCTTTGCCAAGGAGTTCAAAGTTATCAGGGCTTCCAGCGGCCACCGTCTTAAATGGAATTTTTGGTTTGACAAATTTATGTGGAAGTACGTACGTACATACGAACGTGTACGTACGTCTGTACGGCTAGCTATGCCCCTGATATTAACTGGATTATTTAACAATTGCATACATTACAAGGAGATTACAATTCTCAAAGAATCGCTTTAAAACATTTTATATGCATGCACACATTTTTACACATACACGAACACTTAAAACACATTTTATATGCATGCACACATGTTTACACATACACGAACACCACTTAAAACACATTTTATATGCATGCACACATGTTTACACAAGCAGGCTTTCTGAAAAAAAGTGTTTTTTAACTCATGAATCATATAAATGTATTATTGTAACTAAATTAATTAACTGTGAAGTTGGCAAACATTTTACAAACTGTTACAACTGCCACATTTGTGAACTTACCTGTGAGGCTGGCAAACGTGGATTTTGCTTTGGAAGACTTTGAACAACTACTGAAAAATTTTCAAATTTAAAATATATCTCATCACTCACTAGTCTAGTGATCCACTTTTGGAGATCCTGCATGAACAGATCATCCTTGGCTGGCTTGCGTTGGAACATGAAGAGTACACTAATACAATGTTTCAGTTGTGCTATGTGACGCTGCTCAGAGACACGAACATCACCAGGTAACAGGGCTGAAAACAGACATTTTTGCAGCCATGATTGTAACTTGCTTTCTATGAGGTACATTTAAATTGTATTTTCCGTGAAGAGAAACATACTTTATTATTAACACTAGTCCACGGCAGAAGTATTTTGTCGGCCGACGCTTGGCATATGTGGCTATTTATAGAACAGTGTGGTGCAGGCGATATCTTTGCCGTCATTATTTCTTGGGAACACAAGACAAGCGTGCGCTGCGTTTAGTGACTGTGTTGTTGATATGGATTTACTTATTTAGTGTTGTTAGTTTGCAACAGTACATGTCATAAATAAGCTGCACCCACCTGTGACAGGACTGTTTGGGGGGATGTCAGTCAGTTCAGGACATCGCTGGTAGACCTGGTGCAGATACGACTCAACCTGCAGTCTAAAACATGGCACATTGAACAACATGAGCAACCATGACAGATCACCATCAGAACAACAGCAGATGCATCTTAATATATAGTAGGTTTCTGCCAAATTTGTCTTGTTTTGAAATTGTTCCTTGTATCTGGGAATATAGTTAGTTGAAAAAGTAGTTATTGTTAACTACAAAATTTCTTTCCCTCCAGTATTTTCTGGCCTCTGGCTACAGCATAGATAATTTATAATGCAGTTTTGCTTCATTACACATAATGTTGCCAATGACACAGGCATCTAGCAAGCCTGTCTTGCTGATGGTTCAGGTACTGATAATGAGGCCTACCGGATGAACCAGAAGACTAAGTGCGAGACGTCATGCCAGAAATCAACCAACACGAATTGCAGCTATTACAAGCATTGTCTCTCGACACAGAAGCTGGCCACTACTATACATAATGTTTAATGTTGCCAATCCATGAAGGAAGATACACTTCATCAGTCTCAATGGCTAGTGATTACATTTTATATTTACTTCTGGTATTAATGAACTGCATCAACGTTAAGCATTATTCTTTGTCTCTGCTCTTTGGCAGACTGATATATAGAGGCTCGTGAAATTGTAACAACAACACGAATACATTTATTTGAGGAAAAAACCACAAACAGTCGGTTCATATAAATAGGTATAAAATTCATTGCTTTTAAAAGTAAATAAGTAAGAAATATAAATAGATAAATTAAAATAAAATAAGGTAATAATATTATTAAAAGGTCATAAATAAATATGTAAAAATTATATAATCCCACCATTTTACAATATATAGTGATTCAGCTGTAATTTTTATATATAAAAAAAAGCGATGTAGTCATGTCTGTTTTAACATCACCTCCATGACACTCACCTACTAAGGAGAGCCTCGTACGTGTACAGGGTGAGTTCATCGTGCAGGTGGTCACGAATGTTCTTCAGTATCTGTTTGACGTTCTGCACGGCTTGGTCATTGTAGACTTTTGTGTCATAAACATAGTCAGCATGCACCGTCACCTTGTCAGCACATACACCCTGTACAGCAACGATGTCACATGTAAGCCAGACAAATTTGCTGATTTCTTATTTTATTAAGAACACTTCAAGACTGTATACAAGCATAATGTTTCAGTTCTATCTCAACCACAAGGACACATGTGCAAATTCTGCACTGGAGACCAACTGTTTTCATAAAAGTGTCCTCATTCAACTAACTATTGGCATATGAGAAGCATGCTGGACATACATGTCAATTCTTATGATCCACTAAAAATGTTCTAGTGGAGTTAACATTACAGAATTTACAGTCAGTTCCTCAACCCAGAATTAGTGGGCACAATGATTTGTAACACAAAGTCTGCTGTGTTGAACATGAGAAAATGGGACATTGTTGAACGTCAAAGGGTATTGCAGTTAATTCAGCCCGACTTGGCCATATTGCCAATTTTGTTTGTTTTGAAACTGGATGTTTTGTTTACTATATAAATATGCTCCGGGGTCGTATATTCCAAACTGCAAACGTTGTCACAGGCTTACTGAACACAATTTGGCAGGCAGTATACCTTCAATATGGTTAGTATAATCTTAAGAACATTATATTAATTAATAAATTAAAAACTAGGAACAGACGGCCTCTTTTTAAAACACCAAGAACAGTAGTATATTGTACTCTTAAAAACTTACAATTATTCACACTTCATGCCTAGATCATGTAGATGATCAAAATGGCCAACAAGCAATGGCTAACTCACATGTGCGTTAAGTTTCTCTGTCTTCGTGCTCCACACAATCTCTCCCTGCTGCTTGCAATCCTCTCTCAGCACGGCTATGTCATGTTCCGCGGCGGCCAGGTGGTTACGTGCTCGGTAGTAGTTCAACACTATCTCGTAATACTCTGTCTTGTCCTGCTGAACGTTCTGCAAGTTACAGTAGCAATGTTGATCAATAGTGTGTGTATCATTAGTTGCGGGCATGGCGTGTGTGCATGAATGCACAGAAAGACCAACATTGTAGTGAGAAATAAATGGGTTATGGAAGAATTGCTACTGTGTTTCAAAGAGGATATAGGTAGCTAGGTATAGCAAATGAACCTATGAAAGCTTGCTACATTCCTTACTAGTACTTTGCATAAAATGAAAATTACTAGGGAAAACTTGAGGTACAAGAAAAATGGGGTGGATTAACCACTTTAAACATTGAATTGATGGTGCACTTGAAATGACTGGACTCACTAGACAGACTGCAAGGAATTGCCACTGGTTTAACTGAGGCTATAGCTACACATCATCACCATGACACCATAGATCTGTATATATATATATATACCATGAAAGCACTTCCTGTTTGCAATTATTGTACCGACAGCAATTTCTCTACTTAGAGAAATATATGTCTATAAAAATATAGTATAGTACATTTCTATAAAAATGTATTTAGCACTGAGCAGATTCAGAACATACCTGAAGGAATGCTTCTATGAATTCTTCATTGTGACACAGTTCTGGATTGCAGTAGATGGTCGCAAGCTGCTCCTCGGTCAAAGGTCTGACAACATCAGTGACACATGACACGATGGGTGACACATGTTTGGTGGCTTCTATTCCTTGGTGACTTCTGGTGTCCTGTTCTAGTGCAGTTCTTGCCTCAACTAGTGCTGAATGTGGATACAGGAGTGTGTGTTTACTGATAGTTACTGTGTCATCTGTCAACAACTCAGGCACAGTAGGCTGTTTTAACATCACATCTGGCTCTTGTTCAGTGACAACTGGACTAAGTAACTGTTCAGATTCCTGTACATGTGTATGTACAGATTCCGCCGAAGTGCACAACTGATCTTCGATCTCACACTCTATGATAGTGACCTGATCTTCTGTGACATCGCTGCATTGTTTGGCCTCACCGGAATGTTCCTGCTCACCTTCAAGGTGGCTTTCACTGGTTGTACTGTCTGTGACACATGTGCGTTCTGTGACATCTTTCGAATCCTCAGCACATGTAGCTATGTCTGTCCCACTTTCAGATATGTCCACTACATCATCTACGGCTTTTTCACTAGTTTCACTTTTGCTAATTTTAGTATCGCTTTGTTCCTTGGGATTTTTAGTAGGGCTGTCAATGACACCTTCATTCAGTCTGTCAATGACACCTTCATTCAGCCTGTCAGTGACACCTTCATTCAGCCTGTCAGTGACACCTTCGTCTAGCCTGTCAATGACACCTTCATCCAGCCTGTCTCTGATATTGGTTGCATCCAACAAATGATTGTCTGTCTTTGTTTCCGTGTTTCCACCTCCGACACACTCGTTCTCTTTCACCTGTCTTGATTTGTGTTTTTTTGTTTTCACCTGAATAAATAATGAAGTGTTCATAAAATTCTTGATACATCCATATATAGCTACGTACAGTCAAAGAATTATTATCAAAGTTTTGGCATTTGTTTGTTTTCTGGCAGACCTCTTTAAAGTGAAGTATTTTAGTGCATCATATGTATGTGTAGCAATAGGATGGTGGGAATACATGAGGGTGCACAGAGCTTTAAAGTAAAGTTGCCTGTGTTGGGGATTTTTTTTACTCTGCTTTGATCATTGTTTCTGACAAACTATTCCATTCCTCAACAGTATGTGGGAAAAGTGTTCTTGTAATTATGATGACGTCTGAATGGTGTTTGTCATCCTCGCCCACCAGAGGTCGCTGCTGGTGATTACGTCAGTGCCAGCCAGTAATACCCCCTGGCTGATCGCTTTGTGAAATTCTGAATTTAAGCTCAAACCATGAAATCGCTCACTAGATCAGTGGATGTCGGCAGGTCAGGTGGTCATAATAAAACTAACTTCAACCAACCGTGGCTCGTGTTACATGCAATGTTTAGGAAGTAGAAGCAATTATTCGAATACATAATACCACACAGCTGCTCGTGCTAATGGGCGAACGGGTGATGCAGTCGCAACTTGCGAAGTCAATTACTAGTTTGACTCAACTAACTTCCGCATTTCACATAGGGGATCAGCCAAGGCTAGTTTTGCATGGCAAACAGCCCTGACTTACTGGTCACTTGATTTGTCCTCCAAGTAATATTTTTTATCTTACAAAGAAAGATCATGCACTCTGGCAATTTTGTTTTGGCTATGTAGAGAAGACGTTTGACATAACATGTACATTATGCATCTGTAGTGCCGCCAAAGAAACCAAATAATTTGTCAAAGCATCTAAGAATTTTGCTGCCAAAGCAGTATTGCTGCTGAATCAACCAATATTGTGAATTTGTGATGCTATTTAAAGCAATCAAAATGCCACTGATATGATCAAAATATTTTACTAAAGCCTAAAGGTTCCAAAAATTTTGCTGAAGGATCAATGAATTTCACGAAGCATCTAAGAATTTCCCCACAGCGGATGCTACCCGGAAGAATTCTTGTCGGAGGTATTCCTTATTATAAATCACATGAAGTGTGACTGATCAGGTGACAGCTATATCAGCCTTTAGACTCTTTATCCAGTCCCAGCTACGATGTAAACATGCAGGGATTTCCCAGCCAGTGGCAGTTATTGGTATTATTTGTGTTATTTTTATTGCACTTAGACTTAATACATATATAAGCACACAGTTCTTGTTCGCCTGCCAGACCACTGCCAGTATCCTCAGCAAGTTGAGGCTTGAGCTAAGGTGGTATAACGGAAGAAGAGGCATGACACACCGACACGACAGTGACACTCACTGTCACTCAGTGACACTGACAGTGGCAGTCTGACTCAGTCTCGAGTTCACTTTTCTGAAATATTGTCATCAAATTTATCATAATGTTGGGTTGATGACACCCATCAAATACAATACTGTGCTTTACAACTCAGTTTACAAGTTGTAAAAACGTGCTCCTGTTTCGTGGCACTTACTATTGAACATACGTAATTTATTACCTTTGTTGTTTGTTTCGCTTTTGGCCTGACGCATTCCGCCATTTTAACCCCTCCTCGTGATGCTGCTATTTACTAGCCTCGATTGCACAGGCGCCGTGAGGTGGCAGCACTCTTTCGCCCCTCACAACTGTCTGGAAGGTTAAAGCTCTGCCAATGTTACCGGTAGGGGGCTTTATCCCAGATTCGGCTAGAGACGATGACTGGCTCTCAGGCCAACTATGAAATAACAAATTAAATAAGCATACATTTTTATTAGATAATACTATACTACAACAACTATTCGACTTTAAACTTATATTGAAAAATGTCATACAAAAATAAACCGACATTATAAACTTTGTTTCGTAGTTTAGCGCCTTTGTATATTCACTACGTGGCAGCTTTCGTGGCTGTCAGTTATTTAGTTTAGCAGAAACAAAAGACAAAGTGTGAATAAGCATGATATATAAATACCAAACAAGAACAAATTTAACTAAAGAAAGTGCAATCGATCTAGCGCGCAACGGTCGGACAGCTAACTAATATATATGTATTGGCGGGAATTTCTGGTGGTGAATTGTTTTTAATTTGGTGCAGCAAACTTGCGAGAATAAAAGGATATTATTGATAAGTTATATTATTGAGTCTTACTTACTTATACTTACTTAGGCCTGTTTGCTTGCTGGGAGCTAGCATAGGCCATCGACCATGCATGGCCCTCTACTGTTGTCAGTTTGCTGCCATTTTCTCAATTTCTTTCCAGGTTTCTCTTTCTGTGTCTCTCTGCCAGGTGTTTCTCGGCCTTCCTCTTCTTCTCTTCCCTGGGGGGGGGGGGGGGGTTCCACGTTGTAATTGCTTGTTGTGTGATGTTTGTTGCAGGTTTCCTCAGTGTATGTCTCAATTAACCACCTCCATTTTATCTTCTTTATTTCGTTTTCTACTGGTAGTTGTTTTATCCAATCCCATAGTGTAGTGTTGTGTACCTTGTTTGACCACTTTAGGTGTATGATTCTGCGCAGGCATTTGTTGATGAAGGTTTGTAACCTTAATTTTTAGTGTTTTCTGTGTAATTATCCATGTCTTCGAGCCATAGAGTAATACGTACCGACTGTTAAGTGTTAAGCTTGATTTGTTTTGCCTTCCAAATATTTCTCAAACTGTTGCTTTTTGTATTCTTGTTTTGACGTCTTCTGTGCCTCGATCACTCTTGTTATAATTACGCTTCCCATGCAGGTATGTGAAAGAGTCGGTTTCTTCCAGTGGTTCCCCTCCTAATATGAATGGGCTGTTATTCTTCGTGTTGGCTTTCATGATTTTTTTCTTACTTCTGTCGATGTTCAGTCCTATCTGCGCTGCATGACGCAGTGTTTATAAGCTCTGTTTTCTCATGCATCTGTTGGTAACTGTGGAACAGGAGAGCGACGTCATCTACAAAGTCCAGGTCCTCCAACTGCCTCCAAGGTGTCCACTTGATACAATTTATTCTGTTTTCTGTTGTCTTTTTCACAATCCGACCAATGGCAAGCACCCAGATAGCACTCCTACAGTGGGCCGAGAGCGACAAAGTCATCGGCCCGCTGTCGGCTTCCGCCTGCGGACCGAGGGATTTTTGTCCGGCGGCTCGCCTTCGGGCCGAGGGCGGCCGGCTCATAGTCGGACGCCGATACTGTGCCGATGGTTAGTCGCTCATATGCCGACTGTGCCTAATTTTGCTAAATGTGTGTATGTGTGTGTTTTCAAGGAATAAGACCAAATTATACACATACATGCACTTGTGTGTATTGGTCTTATAACTTGAACATTTCAATAGTAACCATCATGCATTGTTACTCTAATGTTAAAATGAACATTACGTGGTACACGTTCATCAATTTATTGGGATTCACTGGAATTTTGAAGTTAAAAACAATAAAATAATATAGTATGTGTGTTGGTCTTATAACTTGAACATTTCAATAATAATGTCATCATGCATTGTCACTCTAATATGATAAAACGAACATTACTTGATACACGTTCATCAATTTATTGAGATTTACTGGAATTTTGAAGTTTAAAATAATAAAGTAATATAGTAATATATTATTTAGGAACATAACAAATGTAATCTGCTTCAAAAAGAGAATGAGTGTCGAGTATCCCATCCAATTATTATAAACTAAAATTAAGCACGCGAACAACTTCAATGCACATAACAAACACATAATTTAATACAAGAAAATAAAAGTTGCAATTAGTGTCCATTGATTCGTGGGGCACATGACAACTCAAATATTTTATAAACGGCTGCTTAATTATTATTGTCCATAAACTCTTTTCTGCTACATCCAGCTGTATTTTTCATCCAGTGGTGTCTAACACCATTCCCGTCAGAGGCAGTCTTGGAATACTTTTGAATGTTCTCCTGATGTTGTAGTCAGTGGCAATGTTGTAACTTCATTCTTTCTGACAGCATCTGGAATATTAACGTACATATATTTAATTTCGTCAATGAAGGTACCGCATTGTACAATGCATAGTATCTATAAAATGAGTAAAATATTAAACATATTTTGTCTCACAATAAAGTGACATAAAATATGTTTACTTTACTTTTATAACATAATTCCCGGCCCGGTTTCTCATCAGCACAAGAATGTTAAAATAGCTTTCACAAAACTTTATTTTGAAATATAATTATCCTTTAATTAAATATGCAAGCAAAAATTCTGCGCAAAAAGAGAAAACTATATTTCTCACCAAACCAAAGGAATGTGCCTACTTGTAAGAAATACATTCAGTAGACATCTTAAGACTTTTAAGTTGTTAATTGTTGACGATGAGTTGCAGTGATAGTTGTTAGTACTGTCATCAGGATCAACATAGACACATTTACCATAAATCGCACCTCTCATTTACATTTTAATAAAGTTCTGATGAAAAACCTGGAACTATTTTATATAGCCCTAAAGTAAAGCGACATGCATAAATGGCAGAAATTGTGTGGGCCACAAACTGACAGAAGGCGCCTATAATGTGAGCATTTCATCTATCATCCATTTGCCCTGTCACACTAACAAACAGGAACATGCAGCACAGGGACAGCATTTGTTGTTGATGAGACACTTTCATCTTCATCATATCATGGTCATCCATAGCCTATAGGGCAGCCACAATCATGACATCAAGTATTCTACCCCACATTCTGTTTAATGTTTTACGCATAAATAACGGGTCAACAGGTGACGCTTCCCAGCCGCTCAGATCTGCCCTCGGGCCGAGGGTGGCGTGCTGGCTGGGCAGGAAGAGGAATGGTGACAGAAGGCAACCTTGCCTTACTCCCGTCTTCACCATAAATGAGTATGTGCGTTGTCCTGCATGAATGATCTTACACGCCATGCCTTCATAGTTACTTTTTGTCAGATAAATACATTTATCTGGTATCCTTTAGAGTCGCGGGAGCTTCCACAGTGTCTCCCTGTCGAGACTATCAAAAGCTTTCTCATAGTCTACACAGTTTATGTCCAGGGATGAGGCCCATTCCATTGATTGTTCAACTAAGATTCGGAATGTAGCTGTGTGGTCGGTGCGCATGATCAATCTTTACGGAAGCCTGCCTGGTGATCTCTGAGTCTGGCGTCCACTGCTGTTTTCAGTCTGTCCAACATTACTCTGTTCAGGATCTTTCCGGGCACCGACAGGAGCGTTCTTGCATTCCTGCAGGTCTCCTTTCTTTCAATTGGGAGTTTCACCAGGTATATATCCTTCTTTCCATTCAGTCGGTAATTCTTCTCGATCCCATATCTTTCCAATCAGGTCATGCAGCATCTTCGTGTCTGCCTTGATTGTCTCGGCAGGAATTTCATCTGGGCCGGAAGCTCTCCTTCTCTTCAGGTGATGAATGGCTTTCTCGATCTCTGCCTTGCTTGATTTTTCGCATTTTACCTGGAGTAGTTCTTCAGCTGGTGGGATATCTGGTGGGTTCTGTGGTGGTGGTGGTCGGTTCAGCAGTTCATCAAAATGTTATCTCCATCTCTTCAACTGATCTTTGTCACTGCATATGGTAAGTATGTTGCCATTTTTGCCTTTATTAGCCTGTCTGTGTGCTTGTACTTTCCTGCTAACTTTCTTGTTGTGTCATACAGTTGGTTCATGTTCCCTTGGGCTGCTACATCCTTGGCAAGGCCGTCGATGAAGTTTTCCTTGTCTGTTTTTGTGCATTTCTTGACCGCTCTGTTTGCCTCTGCATACTGTTCCTGGGCTGCTGCTTTTGCTGCTCTAGTCCGGCTGTTGTTAATTGCGCCTTTCTTTTCCTTCCTCATTTGTACTTTGTTGATAGTGTCCACAGAGATCCACTCCTTCTGTTGGTATTTTTTCTTTCCCAGGACTTCGCTGCATGTGCTGGTCCATGTTTCCTTGATCTTTTGACACTTGGTGTCTACGTTCATGTGTCCTTCTTCGAGAAGGTCTTGTAAGACTTCATATTTGTTGCTGATTGTGAGTCGGGATGTCTCTGTTGTGACTCTGTCCTTTAGGAAGTCCACATTGTATCTTGTTCTGGTGCTCCTCTTTACGTCTCTCTTCTTCAGCTTCATCTTCAGTCTGGCCAGCACTAATGTGGTCGCAGGCTGCGTCTACTCCTTTGTGTTCCCGAACGTCTAGCAGTGATCTTCTGAACTTTCTTTCTACACAGATGTGGTCGATTTGATTTGATTTAGGGAGGGAGGGAGAGAGAGAGGGAGGGAGGGAGGGAGTGAGTGAGGGAGGGAGGCAGGGAGGCAGGGAGGCAGGGAGGCAGGGAGGCAGGGAGGCAGGGAGGCAGGGAGGGAGGGAGGGAGGGAGGGAGGGAGGGAGGGAGGGAGGGAGGGAGGGAGGGAGGGAGGGAGGGAGGGAGGGAGGGAGGGAGGGAGGGAGGGAGGGAGGGAGGGAGGGAGGGAGGGAGGGAGGGAGGGAGGGAGGGAGGGAGGGACGGACGGACGGACGGACGGACGGACGGACGGACGGACGGACGGACGGACGGACGGACGGACGGACGGAGAAAGGAGACTGACCACGATAAATTCTAACAGTAAGTAAGAGTTAACTAGTAACTATCACATTATCTAAAGTTAAAAGTATGCAAACGACACACCTAAGCATAACAATAATTAGTTAAAATGCCTGGTAGATATATAAGTCGTCTGTAAGCACAATTCAACATTATACGATACAACACTGTTACACTCGCCTGGCATGCCCGAAGTGACGGATAATATGGGGCTACAAAAAAAAAAATTACGCATTATTCTAATGATCAGTATTACATATACAATATACAAACATAAACAAATAACTCACCAGGCCTAATGGCATATCAGCTCAACATTTGAACAGGCGTGAATTATCTACACTGGCACCGCAAGATACGAACATAGTATGTAGATAGTTGATGTAGACCGTCAGACATAGTACTGTTGGGGGCGTTTTGGGAATCGGGACAAAGAGGAATGATTCCCACTTCGCCCGGGTCATTATGGAAATTCCCATAATGCCCGGCCGTATCGGAATCGCCGTTGATTCCGACTTCGTCCTGGGGCAGTATGAAAAAATGCCGTAATTTCAATCGGATAGTTGTTAAATCGTGCAAGTACATCAGACTGTTTTGGGTATGATACTATGTAAACGCAAGCTAACAAGCACAGAGACGAGGCAGTACTTCAAACTGGTGTCGAGCTACAGCATGTATTCCAACTTCGCCCCGGGGCAATATGGGAATAATACCGGCCGTTGCTTTTTACGCGCGGTTGTCAAATGGTATATACACGGCCGAAATACGTATATGCATGTATGTCAAAATGTTAGTGTATATAATACGAGTTAGAGCATTAATTCCCATTTTGCCCCGGGGCAAAGTGAGAATAATCCCGTTCTTTCTTGCCCGCAGTCGTGAAACCGTATATATACCGCCAACATATATGTATGCATGTACGTCAGACTGTTACTGCATATAATACTTTGTAAATGTAAGCTAACAAGCACAACAACAAAACAGTATTTAAAACTGGTGTCGAGTTATAGCATTTATTCCCACTTTCGTGCGCGCAGTCGTCAAATCTTGTATATACCGCCAAAATATATGTGTGCATGTACGTCAAACTGTTAGTGCATATAATACTTTGTAAATGCAAGCTAACAAGCACCAAATCGAAGCAGTACTTCAAATTTGTATCGAGTTAGAGCATGTATTCCAATATAGAATAATCGCAGTCGTCAAATCGTGCACGCATGTATATACCGCCGAAACATCTGTGTGCATGTACGTTAAACTGTTACTGCACATAATACTTTGTAAATACAAGCTAGCAAGCACAAAAACTAAACAGTATTTCACAGTAGTATCGAGTTAGAGCATTTATTCCCACTTTGCCCCGGGGAAAGTGAGAATAATCCCGTTGCTTCGTGCGCGCAGTCGTCAAATCGTATATATACCGCCCAAATATTTGTGTGCATGTACGTCAAACTGTTAATGCATATAATACTTTGTAAATGCAAGCTAACAATCAAAAAACGAAGCAGTACTTCAAACTGGTGTCGAGTCACAGCATTTATTCCCACTTTGCCCCGTGGAAAGTTAGAACAATCCCGTTGTTTCGTGCGCGCAGTCGTCAAATCGTATATATACCGCCGAAATATATGTATGCATGCACGTCAAACTGTTAATGCATATACTACTTTGTAAATACAAGCTTACAAGGACAAAAAAGAAACAGTACTTCAAACTTGTGTCGAGTTAGAGCATTTATTCCCACTTTGACCCGGGGCAAAGTGAGAATAATCCCGTTGTTTCTTGCCCGCAGTCGTGAAACCGTATATATACAGCCGAAATATCTGTATGCATGTACGTCAAACTGTTACTGCATGTACTACTTTGTAGATGCAAGATAACAAGCACAAAAACGAAACAATATTTCACAGTAGTGTCGAGTTAGAGCATTTATTCCCAATTTGCCCCGGGGCAAAGTGAAAATAATCCCGTTGTTTCGTGCGCGCAGTCGTCAAATCGTATATATACCGCCGAAATATATGTATGCATGTACGTCAAACTGTTAGTGCATATAATACTTTGTAAATGCAAGCTAACAATCAAAAAACGAAGCAGTACTTCAAATTTGTATCGAGTTAGAGCATTTATTCCAATATAGAATAATCCCGTTGTTTCTTGCGCGCAGTCGTCAAATCGTGTATATACTGCCGAAACATCTGTGTGCATGTACGTTAAACTGTTAATGCATATAATACTTTGTAAATGCAAGCTAACAAGCACAAAATCGAAGCAGTACTTCAAATTTGTATCGAGTTAGAGCATGTATTCCAATATAGAATAATCCCGTTGTTTCCTGTGCGCAGTCGACAAATCGTGTATATACCGCCGAAACATCTGTGTGCATGTACGTTAAACTGTTAATGCATATAATACTGTGTAAATGAAAGCTAACAAGGACAAAAACTAAACAGTATTTCACAGTAGTGTCGAGTTAGAGCATTTATTCCCACTTTGCCCCGGGGAAAGTGAGAATAATCCCGTTGTTTCGTGCGCGCAGTCGTCAAATCATATATATATATACCGCCCAAATATTTGTGTGCATGTACGTCAAACTGTTAGTGCATACAATACTTTGTAAATGCAAGCTAACAAGCACAACAACAAAGCAGTACTTAAAACTGGTGTCGAGTTATAGCATTTATTCCCACTTTGCCCCGGGGCAAAGTGAGAATAATCCCGTTGTTTCGTGCGCGCAGTCGTCAAATCGTATATATACCGCCGAAATATATGTATGTATGTATGTACGTCAAACTGTTAGTGCATACAATACTTTGTAAATGCAAGCAAACAATCAAAAAACCAAGCAGTACTTCAAATTTGTATCGAGTTAGAGCATATATTCCTGTATAGAATAATCCCGTTGTTTCCTGCGCGCAGTCGTCAAATCGTGTTTATACCGCCGAAACATCTGTGTGCATGTACGTTAAACTGTTAATGCATCTAATACTTTGTAAATGCAAGCTAGCAAGCACAAAAACGAAGCAGTACATCAAACTGGTGTCAAGTTAGAGCATTTATTCCCACTTTGCCCCGGGGCAAAGTGAGAATAATCCCGTTGTTTCTTGCGCGCAGTCGTCAAATCTTATATATACCGCTGAAATATCTGTATGCCTGTACGTCAAACTGTTAATGCATATATACTTATACTTTGTAAATGCAAGCTAACAAACACACAAACGAAACAATACTTCACAGTAGTGTCGAGTTAGAGCATTTATTCCCACTTTGCCCCGGGGAAAGTGAGAACAATCCCGTTGTTTCGTGCGCGCAGTCGTTAAATCGTATATATATAACGTCGAAATATCTGCATGCATGCACGTCAAACTGTTAGTGCATATGATACTTTGTAACTGCAAGCTAACAAGCACAACAACAAAGCAGTACTTCAAACTGGTGTCGAGTTATAGCATTTATTCCCACTTTGCCCCAGGGCAGTACATCAAACTGGTGTCAAGTTAGAGCATTTATTCCCACTTTGTCCCGGGGCAAAGTGAGAATAATCCCGTTGTTTCGTGCGCGCAGTCGTCAAATCGTATATATACCGCCGAAATATATGTATGTATGTACGTCAAACTGTTAGTGCATATAATACTTTGTAAATGCAAGCTAACAATCAAAAAACGAAGCAGTACTTCAAATTTGTATCGAGTTAGAGCATATATTCCTGTTTAGAATAATCCCGTTGTTTCCTGCGCGCAGTCGTCAAATCGTGTTTATACCGCCGAAACATCTGTGTGCATATACGTTAAACTGTTAATGCATCTAATACTTTGTAAATGCAAGCTAGCAAGCACAAAAACGAAGCAGTACATCAAACTGGTGTCAAGTTAGAGCATTTATTCCCACTTTGCCCCGGGGCAAAGTGAGAATAATCCCGTTGTTTCTTTCGCGCAGTCGTCAAATCATATATATACCGCTGAAATATCTGTATGCCTGTACGTCAAACTGTTAATGCATATATACTTATACTTTGTAAATGCAAGCTAACAAGCACACAAACGAAACAATACTTCACAGTAGTGTCGAGTTAGAGCATTTATTCCCACTTTGCCCCGGGGAAAGTGAGAATAATCCCGTTGTTTCGTGCGCGCAGTCGTCAAATCGTATATATATAACGCCGAAATATCTGCATGCATGCACGTCAAACTGTTAGTGCATATAATACTTTGTAACTGTAAGCTAACAAGCACAAAAACGAAGCAGTACTTCAAACTGGTGTCGAGTTAGAGCATTTATTCCCACTTTGACCCGGGGCAAAGTGAGAATAATCCTGTTGTTTCTTACCCGCAGTCGTGAAACCGTATATCTACAGCCGAAATATCTGTATGCATGTACGTCAGACTGTTACTGCATATAATACTTTGTAAATGCAAACTGAAAAGCACAAAAACGAAGCAGTACTTCAAACTGGTGTCGAGTTAGAGCATTTATTCCCACTTTCCCCGGGGCAAAGTGAGAATAATCCTTTTTTTTGGTGCGCGCAGTCGTAAAATCGTATATATACCGTCCGAAATATATGTATGCATGTACGTCAAACTGTTAGTGCATATAATACTTTGTAAATGCAAGCTAACAATCAAAAAACGAAGCAGTACTTCAAATTTGTATCGAGTTAGAGCATTTATTCCAATATAGAATAATCCCGTTGTTTCCTGCGCGCATCGTCAAATCGTATATATACTGCCGAAACATCTGTGTGCATTTACGTTAAACTGTTAATGCATATAATACTTTGTAAATGCAAATTAGCAAGCACAAAAACGAACCAGTACTTTAAACTGGTCTCGAGTTAGAGCATTTATTCCCACTTTGCCACGGGGCAAAGTGAGAAAAATCCCGTTGTTTCTTGTCCGCAGTCGTAAAATCGTATATATACCGCTGAAATATCTGTATGCATGTATGTCAAACTGTTAGTGCATATAATACTTTGTAAACGCAAGCTAACAAGCACAAAAACGAAGCAGTACTTCAAACTGGTGTCGAGTTAAAGCATTTATTCCCACTTTGCCCCGGGGCAATATGGAAATAATACCGCCCGTTGCTTTTTATGCGCAGTTGTCAAATGGTATATATACCGCCGAAATACATATATGCATGTGTGAAAATGTTAGTGTATATAATACTTTGTAAATGCAAGCTAACAAGGACAAAAACGAACCAGTACTCCAAACTAGTGTCGAGTTAGAGCATTTATTCTCACTTTGCCCCGGGGCAAAGTGAGAATAATCCCGTTGTTTCTTGCGCGCAGTCGTCAAATCTTATATATACCGCTGAAATATCTGTATGCCTGTACGTCAAACTGTTAATGCATATATACTTATACTTTGTAAATGCAAGCTAACAAACACACAAACGAAACAATACTTCACAGTAGTGTCGAGTTAGAGCATTTATTCCCACTTTGCCCCGGGGAAAGTGAGAACAATCCCGTTGTTTCGTGCGCGCAGTCGTTAAATCGTATATATATAACGTCGAAATATCTGCATGCATGCACGTCAAACTGTTAGTGCATATGATACTTTGTAACTGCAAGCTAACAAGCACAACAACAAAGCAGTACTTCAAACTGGTGTCGAGTTATAGCATTTATTCCCACTTTGCCCCAGGGCAGTACATCAAACTGGTGTCAAGTTAGAGCATTTATTCCCACTTTGTCCCGGGGCAAAGTGAGAATAATCCCGTTGTTTCGTGCGCGCAGTCGTCAAATCGTATATATACCGCCGAAATATATGTATGTATGTACGTCAAACTGTTAGTGCATATAATACTTTGTAAATGCAAGCTAACAATCAAAAAACGAAGCAGTACTTCAAATTTGTATCGAGTTAGAGCATATATTCCTGTTTAGAATAATCCCGTTGTTTCCTGCGCGCAGTCGTCAAATCGTGTTTATACCGCCGAAACATCTGTGTGCATATACGTTAAACTGTTAATGCATCTAATACTTTGTAAATGCAAGCTAGCAAGCACAAAAACGAAGCAGTACATCAAACTGGTGTCAAGTTAGAGCATTTATTCCCACTTTGCCCCGGGGCAAAGTGAGAATAATCCCGTTGTTTCTTTCGCGCAGTCGTCAAATCATATATATACCGCTGAAATATCTGTATGCCTGTACGTCAAACTGTTAATGCATATATACTTATATTTTGTAAATGCAAGCTAACAAGCACACAAACGAAACAATACTTCACAGTAGTGTCGAGTTAGAGCATTTATTCCCACTTTGCCCCGGGGAAAGTGAGAATAATCCCGTTGTTTCGTGCGCGCAGTCGTCAAATCGTATATATATAACGCCGAAATATCTGCATGCATGCACGTCAAACTGTTAGTGCATATAATACTTTGTAACTGTAAGCTAACAAGCACAAAAACGAAGCAGTACTTCAAACTGGTGTCGAGTTAGAGCATTTATTCCCACTTTGACCCGGGGCAAAGTGAGAATAATCCTGTTGTTTCTTACCCGCAGTCGTGAAACCGTATATCTACAGCCGAAATATCTGTATGCATGTACGTCAGACTGTTACTGCATATAATACTTTGTAAATGCAAACTGAAAAGCACAAAAACGAAGCAGTACTTCAAACTGGTGTCGAGTTAGAGCATTTATTCCCACTTTCCCCGGGGCAAAGTGAGAATAATCCTTTTTTTTGGTGCGCGCAGTCGTAAAATCGTATATATACCGTCCGAAATATATGTATGCATGTACGTCAAACTGTTAGTGCATATAATACTTTGTAAATGCAAGCTAACAATCAAAAAACGAAGCAGTACTTCAAATTTGTATCGAGTTAGAGCATTTATTCCAATATAGAATAATCCCGTTGTTTCCTGCGCGCATCGTCAAATCGTATATATACTGCCGAAACATCTGTGTGCATTTACGTTAAACTGTTAATGCATATAATACTTTGTAAATGCAAATTAGCAAGCACAAAAACGAACCAGTACTTTAAACTGGTCTCGAGTTAGAGCATTTATTCCCACTTTGCCACGGGGCAAAGTGAGAAAAATCCCGTTGTTTCTTGTCCGCAGTCGTAAAATCGTATATATACCGCTGAAATATCTGTATGCATGTATGTCAAACTGTTAGTGCATATAATACTTTGTAAACGCAAGCTAACAAGCACAAAAACGAAGCAGTACTTCAAACTGGTGTCGAGTTAAAGCATTTATTCCCACTTTGCCCCGGGGCAATATGGAAATAATACCGCCCGTTGCTTTTTATGCGCAGTTGTCAAATGGTATATATACCGCCGAAATACATATATGCATGTGTGAAAATGTTAGTGTATATAATACTTTGTAAATGCAAGCTAACAAGGACAAAAACGAACCAGTACTCCAAACTAGTGTCGAGTTAGAGCATTTATTCCCACTTTGCCCCGGGGCAAAGTGAGAATAATCCCGTTGTTTCGTGCGCGCAGTCGTCAATTCGTATTTATACCGCCGAAATATCTGTGTGCATGTACGTCAAACTGTTAAGGCATATAACACTTTGTAAATGCAAGCTAACAAGGACAAAAACTAAACAATATTTCACAGTAGTGTCGAGTTAGAGCATTTATTCCAATATAGAATAATCCCGTTGTTTCCTGCGCGCAGTCGTCAAATCGTATCTATACCGCCGAAATATATGTGTGTATGTATGTCAAACTGTTTGTGGATATAATACTTTGTAAATGCAAGCTAACAAGCACCAAAACGAAGCAGTACTTCAAACTGGTGTCGAGTTAGAACATTTATTTCCACTTTGCACCGGGGCAAAGTGAGAATAATCTTATTATTGTTCCTGCGCGCAGTCGTCAAATCGTGTATATACCGCCGAAATATCTGTGTGCATGTATGTCAAACTGTTAATGCATATAATACTTTGTACATGCAAGCTAATAAGCACAAAAAAGAGCAACAAAGGCTCTTTTCAGAGCCAACTAAATAAAACAGCTGTTTTTAGAGCTAACCACATGTTGACGAGATAGTTTGCTATATTGGAATTGTGTGTTGTAATGTCCACAGAAATAGTGTGTGCCCCATACGCTTCGAATAACCAAGCAGTTATATAACATGAAAACATATTAAAAAAGTGTAAATAATTTTTTTCCAACACAATACTTGAAAAGGTGGTAAATCGCTGAAATATGTGTGCAAGTAAGTGAAACTGTTAGGGCGTAAATTACTTTGTAAATGTACGGTAACAAGCACAAAAACTAAGCTACATTTAAAACATTTCAACTATATATACCACGTTTAGTACGATATCCAACTATTTTATATACAAAATGATTACTTATGGATACAACACAGAAGTCCGAAAACTGAAATAAAGTGTTTTTATGTCACAGAGTATGTTGGCCTTCAGGAAAAATAATAAATATATGTGTCTTGTGATGTCTGGAGCGAACTTTGTGGCGTCATAATAATGTCATCTTATCAGCATCCTGCGTTTGTCTAGCTCAGAAGAAATAAACCCGCTATCAATTCCGGGTCTATTAATAACTACTGTAGTTGTACTATGTACAGCCTATCGGATAGTTGTGGTACAATAGTTAATAATTAATCCAAAAGGTGGCATCACTGGTACCATCGACTACCTAGAATTTTGGTTAAAAAATAATCGAGAAGCTAACTATTCAGCTACGAGTAAATTGTCATAAGCTTATACAAAACTTATAAAATGGTAAAATTTCGCTTATATTCAGTTTATTCAGCTGTATGAATGAGCACCTGGCTGTACACAGTGGCGGATATTTGTGTACGAACATAATCTTTGTGCAGTAATTGCAACGTGGCTGAATGCTTCCCAGAACAATCGAGATGATGTTCGATTGAACAGATCTACAAGGGGATAAATGTTAAATTGTTGAGCAGTCCTAAAGACTCGATACCATGCTATACAAGAACTTACCTTTCCTTTTTATTGGCACAACTTATACAGTCTAAATGCTACATATTATAACATAACACAATGCACGCACATACACCCACACACACGTACTCGTATTCATACACGTTCTCATATGTATACATACGTTCATACCAATACGTACATATGTACGAACATGCATCTAGCTACACGTGCCCACACGTACACAAACATGTACACATATGGGGGGTTAGGACACGTTAGACTTCCTGCTTGGTTACAGACAAAAAAAGTGCAGTATATTTGTGAGAAATGACTTTTTACAATATTCACTTGCTCTGACATAAGTGCATTTGAGTAGTCAGATTTCTAGATGTGATTGTAGAAGCTGTTGACAGTAAAATGGTGTCTTTTTAGCTGATTTTACTAAGCGGAAGGGTATTTGGCAGCAATTTGGCTAGTTGACACTTTAGTCGGATTACTGCCTGCATCCATTTGTAAATATTGACGGGTGTCATACATATAGGCATTTTATAAGAGCTAGAAATATTAGATTTTGACTAAATTCGACCAGCATGTCAATGAGATGATGACAACGGCAGGTGAGAAGTTTAATACATTTTCTAGGTCACGTTTTCTTACAATCACACAAAACGTTAACATGGTCGCCAATGGGAAAACTATCAGTGTGCTGACCCCATATACGCACATACACACCCATGCACGCGCACACACCATTTCGCGTACACCCGTGCATACACACGTGCATACGAATATGCACGCATACCATACGCGCAAATATATACATGTACGACCGCTCACAACCACACGCACGTACGTACGAGCTCACACAATCGCATGTTGCGTAGTCTTGCGCCAAGGGATCTAATAACATTTAACGATAATAATGTAAATATTGAACTCCTTCATTGATATTCGATTTGGTCGTCATGGAAATAATGCTAATAGTTGGTAATTAATTAATTAGTTCATGTGAGCACAATTTTAATCTATTGATCGCGGCAACTCGCTACGTTCGGCTCGCAGAAAGCCGCAGCTTTATAACGATTGTGTTTTATAATAATTACGAGTTAGAAACTTCCAGCTCGGCTCAAATTTAAATGTTATGTGTAAATACGTGTAAAGAGTTGTTCTCTGAATGCAGGATAGTGTACCAACCAACATGTCACAGTAACAATGAATAGTGTGGTGAGTGTGTGCGTGCGTACGTACGTGCGTGCATGTGTGTATATATATCATAATGTTTCTTTTCCCTATTACTTCCCGAGTAGACTGATTCTTTGATGATCACACCATTCTCATATATGAATAAAACAAACATCCTAACATCCCACTTACAGTAATTCAACATTATGTATATTATCTATTTTGTTCTAACTCCATCCTAGAATGTAATGCCCCGAAGGAGGATATGACACAACCATCGAAAAATATATAAAGTGATCCGAGCAGAAGGAAAGCGGGGGAATTATTAAAAGAAATCGTAACGAAAAACCACTTGAAACTGAAGGTAGTTGGGAGCAGATTACGATGTACAGGATACACACATGCACGTACGTACGTACGTACGTACGTACGTACAACACACACGAACGTACGGACGCACACACACACATCTGCACACACACACACATCTGCACACACACACACACACACACACACACACACACACACACACACACACACACACACACACACACACACACACACACACACACACACACACACACACACACACACACACACACACACACACACACACACACACACACACACACACACACACACACACACACTCACACACACACACACACACACACACACACACACACACACACACACACACATACACACACCCACACACACACACACACACACACACATCCGCACACACACACACATATCCGCACACACACACACACACACACACACACACACACACACACACACACACACACACACACACACACACACACACACACACACACACACACACACACACACACACGCCCTAACCTTGTCTACATGCCCACACCCAGTCAGTGGTACAGATCTAACACTGACGTATCTTGCGAGGAGCTGAGGTTGTCGGTTGCTGCTTGTTATTGATGACAACGATCTAACGGATATCATGGATGCGAGGGTTCAGTTGAGCGCACGTTGGAGCATGCGGCAGGATTTCTGGGCAGCACTGTGAAGATCGTCAAACGGGCGGTTGCGTACATTGATATACCATACTTCTGTCCATGGCATCTAAAACTGCCGGCGGAGAGACTGCGGTGTCAGCCGACAACAGCGACGTGAGTACAATTCTCCACTCTTGCATATTTAGCTGGCATCTTACATGTAGGCCCATACATGCAGATAGTGCGAATTTTTGTTTTATATAGTTTTGTATGTTATAGAATATACGTGACGTGTACTTATAACACACACACACACACACACACACACACACACACACACACACACACACACACACACACACACACACACACACACACACACACACACACACACACACACACACACACACACACACACACACACACACACACACACACACACACACACACACACACACACACACACATACACACACACACACACACACACACACACACACACACACACACACACACACACACACACAAACAATTTTAGTGTTACATAAGCATGAAATAACCTAGTGTTATTCAAACGAAACGAGTTTTATGTGATTTAAATTACTTAAAACTGTCTGATACTTGGTCCGCAAAAAGTCAAACCCCAACACGCGCCTTCATGCAATTATGTTGAAAGTTTAACATTGTCATATATATATATGTTAATACGCAAACTTGAAGGCACTGCAGGCATAGGCGGATCCATGGACCTGGGGTGCACGTACCCCCTAGACCTTCTGAATTTGGCCACGCTATGCCTGCGCTAGAGCGACGTGCCCTCCTAGACGCGAACAATTTCCAATAGCACCCCCTCGTGTCTTCGGATCCGACAGCGCGTCGGCGGAGTGGCAATAGCGAAGTGGTGGTGAACCTCGGGCAGAAAATCTTCAATAGCACCCCCCCCCCCCTTCAATCCCCGTCTATAAGCTCCGACACAGCCCACCTAATATGAATTTGGTTTGGCCACCAGTGTTTTGCGAGCCTCAAGGGGGTGCAACTAGAGATGTTGCCCCCAGACTACCCTATAGACTATCGCTGGTTCCGCCCCTGGTAAGGGTATTTCCTCCCAGTTTCCGAGGTCCACTCACCGCTGTCTATATTCATTCGTGTCCTTGGACCATCGATCTACCAATGGCTGCATTCATAAACACAAAGGAAGCTATTTATATATTTATTATTTTCAGTCATTTCTCAGGTGGCGCTACCGTGGAGTTATGTTCGATTTATCAGGACATTGCTATTAGCAGCATGCAATGACGCAATTGGTGACAGCAGAATTTGAATGGACATGGGAACGAGCGTAAGTTCAAAATCCTATAATGGTGGAAATTGCAGCCCTCGGTTTGTTGCTGGGTGGGTAGGCGTAGGCTAGTAGCTATAATACAACCCATGTTTTTGTTTAACATTTCCAAGGAGAAGCGGAGGAGCAGCAAAAGACGAGCACCCAAGTCAACGGCAGAAGTTCGACGGACGGGTAAGCGATACTTTGATGTTCTTTCCATTTTTCTCAAGACACGATAGGATATTGCGTGTTTACTTGGTTATATATGACAGTGTTTTCCTCTGACAAAGCATTTCTTTACGTTAGGAAATTAGGAAAGCTAAAGGCCTATATTGAATAGACAGAAAAACGAAGTAACATTAGTGAAGGAACAGCGTTTCGTTAGATATAAGAAAGTATTCAATCTAACAAAGGACTATGAATGATTGGAACACATTATCTACTGATTGTGTATGGTAGCGGCGAAAATACTATTTTAAAACAAAATCGGCAAACACCTCAGAAAGGCTGATTAATTACACACATATAGATAACACAAATGTTGGAATCTCAATAAGCCAAAGGTTTGCTGGTCCACTTGCCACATGTCGACATCTGAACTAGCGTGTGTGTGTGTGTGTGTGTGTGTGTAGCTGCGACAGATGCCTCTCACGACGAGCCCGAGGAGTCTGATCTGCACCGGCAGCTATTCGACAGCCTGCGAGACTGCAGTCGGCAACGACTGCGCGCTCTGCAGATGACGCTACGCAGGAACGCCAACTTCGAGGGTCGAGTACAGTCCAAAGACCTCGCGCAGATGTTTCAGGTGATCCTGTCTGGCGGTTTGAGTAATTAAGCCTTGTCTGATTAATCTGGATAATTATATACAACTTTTTTAAAAATATGGTTGTTACTAATATTTTGTACAGGTGTCTTCTGGTGTTCTTTGGGTTCGGAACAGGGGACATAAAATGGGGTTTTGCTATTTAGACGAACTCGTGATTCGGGCAATATAGAGGACGGGGCCTGTTGTCTTTGACACATTCATTTAATCACGATATATTCCATTCGGTTTTTCTAAAGGTCAACATTTTCAAAATGGCATTCGATTAGTACACATACAAAAATTGATCACAGCATACCAGTTTGTATTTATAGTGTATAGTCCTTGTTCACATGTCTCTCCAACTACTTTCTGTTCATCGCAGAACATTATCCATTTGGGAGCATTCTCGTTCGTTCTATCGGTTCCTGCATTGATTCCTAAGCTGAAAGTGTCACACCAACCAGTAATTTGTTTGTCTTCCTGTGTGTAGCTTACATGAAAAAGTAGTGGTAAGTTCTCATATAGCGCAGTATCAAGTCCTCGGGACTGCTAAAAAGCGCTTTACACTTTACTCCGTGGCCGACCTGTTCAATCGAACACCATCTCGACTTCTCTGGGAAGAATTCAGCCACGCTGCAATTAATGCGCGAAAACTATTCTTACACAAGTATCCACCACTGTCTATAGCCAGGTACTCATGCATACAGCAGAGTGAACTGGAGCAACGTAGAGTGAACGAACTTGCCCAAGGTTCGACATCGCAGCACAGGATTTGAACCCGGATTCTCTCGGTCGAGAGTCCGAAGATCTAACCACTGCACCACTGCGCTCCGCGGTGATGGCATCAGTTTAAATGTCTGCATGGTGCGATGTCTCACACACCAACGGGACGCGCTTTTTCTATCTGAACATAACATTTACATCATAGCGGGCATTATAGACGTTTTACCCGCTATTTCCCATATAACAACGGTGATGTCCAGTGCCATTATTCCAAGAACACATCGCTGTGCTATTATGTAATTAATTATATGTGATCTTGGACATGGATGAAGTCCCAATCTTTCGTTGACATTCGCGCCAAAACTACCATAGGAGAGCCACGTTGACTGATTTCCGATAAGCTATGCACTAAAAGAAGGTGTTTTGTTTAAAGCACTTTGAATAGTATACAATGACGTTTAACAACTAGCTTGCGTGTTACGAATGGGCAGCTGTGTGACGTGAGTGTATAAATCGACAGGACTGCCAGATCAAGATGCCAAGCCGCACACTGCAGCTGTTGATCGATGTGTTTGAAGACAAACAGGGAGTTGACTACGAGCGAATGTGGCGGTCGCTCGTCTCGGCGCAGAGAATTACAGGCGAGTAACGATTATGTTAAACACGTTTAGGATTTCATTTTTGGCAACTGCATATAACTTTGGTCGTGTGTTTTGTTGATTGTAATTTGTTTACAAAATAGTGTTAAATAATGTTAGCCCTGCGAGTATATAGGACTAAAAATAAAGTTTACAAATATCTAAGGGCAGGTTTGGTACGCCAAACGCTTCCTTGTTCACCTGCCACAAGAAGTCCAATCTAGTGAAAGGTGTCAACATTAATCTCGCGCATGCATCTTTCGTATATCGCCGTATTTCGCCAGGCCCTACCGAATGTTAGTTTCCTCCTTATTCGTGTATCGATAACATCTAGTTTACACTCCTCCACAGGCATATTTAAATTGGTAAGTGTTGAGAATTGTTGATGCCATCATGCAATGCTCTATGCGTGAGTGTTGTAATACGAGATTGTCACTGTTTTGACTGAAGGTCGAGACAGCGTATTGGCGCAGAACAAACGGAACGATCTAGACTCAAACCAGCGATCACTGAACGAGGAACAGAGAGACGCGGATTTGGTGAGGAGACTACAAGAACAACTCCAACGAAGTCGTGACCCCTATGACCTTGACCAGCTGCGCAAAGCTTTCAAGGGCAAAGACACAAATAAAGTGGGCAAACTGGAGAGGAGCGAGGTAACTATACAGTTGCAAATACATGTACAATTCTGCAGTTTTCGCTATCCCGTTGGCGTAGTGACAATTTTTAGCGCCCAGGTGCATAATACTAGTTGCCGCCTCCCACGACATATACGTTGCTTGTTTCCTCTAAAAGCCATGCATGATGCCAAGCACTTTGCAAATGACTTGCATACAGAGATGGAGAGAGAGGGGGGAGAAAGAGGGGGAGAGAGGGAGAGGGGGAGAGAGAAAGGGGAGAGAGAGCGAGCGAGAGAGAGAGAGAGAGAGAGGGGGGGGGGGGAGTGAGGCAGAGAAAGCTAGGGAAGGATTACAGGGCCGACTACGGTCTACAAAGTTGTATGAAATCATATATTTAGGCATTAGTATAACATTTTATATTTAATTATGTTCTTACTGAGAAAAAATACGAAAAAATATTAAATTACGAGATCAGTAACATAGATGACAGAACTTTGCTAAAGACAGAACAACATAACAATTGTATTCGAGGTTAATGGAATAGAAACCAAAGACCGTATATCAATACAAGACGGTGCAGCGCGCGCTTTCTACATTATTCGAGGAAAGTACGTAAGCAGTTCGTCCGCCATCCTGGAGTTGCGCCAAGCCAGACCATACGCGTGCAAAAAATGCAGTTCTTTGCATTACCATTGCTCAACATTTTCAACGATAACCGCAATATTTTAATTATATAACAAGTGGTACAGCCTGACGATTATTCTGATGAAACACGACGAAGTTCAGTTAGCTCAATAAATAATTGCAAACTTTCTACGTGATTTGTTTGCAAATTTAATTATTTGAATTGTGTAATTGATAGGTAACAAACTTCAAGGATTACTTTAATATCTTTCATTTTATATGACGCATCACAGCTTGGTTATTATTCTGGTGAAATGAGATCCCTGAACAAATACGCTAACATCGCGCGCTGCGGTCCCGCAGGCGCATGCGCTTGCCTCCCGAATGGCGGACAAAAACCTTCAGTGTAGACTGCCATTTTCTCGCTCAGTGACGCCTCCTGTCCAAATAAAGGCTCCTTGGTCTACACTGAAGGTTTTTACCCGCCATTCGAGAGGCAAGCGCATGCGCCTGCGGGACCGGCAGATGTTAGCGTATTTGTTCAGCTACCTCATTTCATGAGAATAATCACCAAGCTGTGATGCGTCATACAAAATGAGAGATATTAAAGTAATCCTTGAAGTTTTTTACCTATCACAATTCAAAATAATGAAATTTGCAATCAAATCACGTAGAAACGTTGCAATTATTTATGGATCCAACTGAACTTCGTCGTGTTTCATCAGAATAGTCACCAGGCTGTACCACATCTTATATAATAAAAATATTGAGGTTATCATTTTAAAATGTTGAGCAATGTCAATGATAATGCAAAGAACTGCATTTTCTATACGCGTGTGGAATGGCGGACGAACTGCTTACGTACTTTCCTCGAACAATGTAGGTAGCGCGCGCTGAACCGTCTTGTATTGATATACGGTCTTTGGTGTAGACTGCCATTTTCTCGCTCAGTGACGCCTCCTGTCCAAATAGAAGCTCCTTGGTTATGACTTTTTAATCGCCAATTCGTGGTTACGGTAACGTTTTATGACGTCACCGACGCCTTTGGCGGAGCATAAGCCAATCAGCGCATCGAATGACTCCCGCGGTTTTTGGTAACGAGGGTGTTACGTTATTCGTTATAACGTGTGGTGCGACGTACTATTGTGAAGTGTAAGCAGAGGTCTTTCGGTATATTTCGTCATCGTCTTCCCCTCCCATGTTATCGGGGTCCACGGCGGGGTGTTTTACACAGGCCAGTCCCAACATACAAAGGTCAAAAACAACACACAATAAAGACACTTTATTTATAAAAATTACATTTAGGTGTGTTTGAAGATTTTATTTGCGGACCCACGGGGTCTTATGAGTCCCATGGCCGCCCCCGTAGGCTCTGGTGGGAGTGTGAAAAAATCCCTCTGTGTGTGAGAGATATTATGGAGAAGGACCAAGCATAAAAGTTGGAGCTATTATATAATATTCAACACTGTCCACAGCAGTAGGCTATAGCATACAACCCACCAGTGTATGCCTTCCGTCCAAGACAATGGATGTCGTATAGCTGCCATTCAACTCAAACTCGGTATTACTGCCTTTGAAGAAGTCAGTATTACTTGTATTTTGATTAATGCCAACATAACGCTTCTCTTGAAGATAACTATTATTAGGTGGCACAAGCTATTGGAACGGAACCAGCATGACCTCGCATTTGTGCAGGGCAAGTCCGTTATTAACTTAAGCATGCATGGGCACCTGCTATGTTTGCAGGGGCACTAAGATAGTCCCATGTATACTACAATCGTGCGTTTGGTGTGCATATTTGTGTGCGTGTGCTTGTGTTCATGTCTGTGTGTGTACCGGCTTGTGCGTGTGTACGGACAGGCAAACGAATGCCATTTCAAAAAAGTCTTTAAAGTATGTTTTACAACAGGTGGCTATAAAATCCCAGATGGTCAGAAAGGTCGCTTGTTAAGCTGCACATGTTCGGTTTATGCAGATGATGAAGATGTGCACAGATAAGTTGCCCATCTACGGGGCGCTTTTGAACAGCATTCTGACGCGTTGTGACGACGAACTCAAAGGACAGATCAGGCAAGTTAGCTGCTGATCTTGCTCGCATTACAGTACATTGTCCATAAGAACGATTGTCAGCACCGAAAGCCAGAATTCAACGTTTTACTCTGGTTTATCTACTATTTTTAGAACGTTTGTTGATTTATTGTATAATATGAAATAGCCTTGTAATTATTAATATCCATATTTTCTTGCCTAACATGGCGCTGATATTATGTCACTATCTATGGCAGTGTTATCTAAGCTTGTAATAAACAGAGCTTTATACGACTGTCGCAGTGGACTTCGTATGCATCGGAACCGGGAGGGGGGCTTGGAGAGGGTGAGCCAACCAGTAATTTAGGTGGGGGCTGGAGGTAGGATTAGACCCTCAAAAGTTAGGGAGGGTGAATCATTTTGGGATGCAATTTTTAGTTTTTGGAGAGATTCGATTATGTTTTAGGTAGCCTAAGGGTGAGTGCAATTAACAGTTTTTGAAGAGCCTCAATGTGGGGTTTGGTGAGCGTCCAGAGGTGTGTAAATGTTTTTTTTTAGAGAGCCTCAATGTGGGGTTTTTGGGGAGCCGCGGGCGGTGCATTTGGAGGTTTCTGTTGAGCCTCTGCCCCGAATATTCACCACGTTCCGACGCCAATGGATTTGGATGACGAACTGACCGTGTCTCCGATCGCTGTGCTTGTAGCTGGCCAGACATGATGAGCTTCCTGGACAAGGCGCACCAGAACCTACCGGCGAGAACAAAACGGGTCGACGACAAGTCGATGCCACGGAACAGCTCGGCGACCAACGTCGACCGTGTGTCGGGGCTCAACTCGTCCTCCGCCAAGCCGCCCTCGGCCGGTCTGAATCGGACGCCGAAGGCGCAGTTTGTTGGAACAACTTACGCCATATCGGCGCCGCTCGCTAAAGAGCTCGTGAAGCAAGCTTTTCAGAAGGTGCGTTATCATAGGAGTTCCCATCGGTCTCATGTCAAGACCTCTAACAGTCTCGCCTCCTAATCATATGTGCCACATATGCCATCGTAAAACAGTGTTGCGTGTTTGCCGATGAACACTTGAACTAGATAGTGGCTCCATCACCATCAGGGGTCTTCGGCCCCTAGTTTGGGAACTATTTCGTCACTATATATGTCACGTAGATACATAACGTAGACATGTTGTACATATTAAAATATGATGCAGTG
Source organism: Escarpia spicata (assembly GCA_963995525.1). Classification (NCBI taxonomy): domain Eukaryota; kingdom Metazoa; phylum Annelida; class Polychaeta; order Sabellida; family Siboglinidae; genus Escarpia; species Escarpia spicata. Next base: position 12,434,220 of record OZ023208.1, on the reverse strand, counting down.
TGAAACGTTTGTCCTGTTTTGAATTATGATTAAGAAATATAGACCTCATCGGGAATTGTCAGCCGGTGTGCAGTTTATGTAGGGCCTACAAGTACGATTAGTGTGTCACCAGTGGCTTTCTCTTCTTTCAGGCTGTCGAAGATGATAAAACTGGAAAACCAGGAGCTTCCCAGAGTGAGTATTCTTGTTAGGAAATGCGTATCAACATGTACACGTGGTTGTTTGTGGGCTAACACGTGTTCGCGTGTAAGAGAATGAAAGAGTGTGCATGTGTGCGTGTGTGCGTGTATGCATGCTTGTTTGCGTGAGTGTGTGTGTGGGTATGTATGTGTATTCGTGGATGTTTGCCAAAATGTACTCGCATTCACCAGTCTCCATACATTTATTTCCGTAATATCATCATTTCAGAAGGGACATCTTCCGGAGCTGCTGATGGTAAGTTGTAATTGTTTTTCAACCAAAACAAGATCGTTATATATTTTCATTTCTCAAAAGGCTAAACTAATTAATCTCATGACCTGATCACGATAATTGATTTATAATGACAATTCGCGAATTAAAAAAATGTCTGAGCAGCCTTTTGATTTGTGCATTGTTTTCGGATTTAGAGGTGGGATAACCTCAGAAATGAGAAAGTAGCGATCACGTTAAAGACATATACAAGAAATATATGTAATACTGTAAGGCAGCACAATAGAATAGTATGCAGCTAACATTATATTATAACTAATAAGTTTACGAAGGTACATCGTTATATAATATAGCCAAACTTGAATATGCTGTACTCAAGATAGCAACCAATGGGAACACGAATAAAATATTTCGTCAAAATTAGGCTTATATAAATTGTATGGCTACAATTATAATGTGAAAACTGCGTCCATGTATGGTTGCGGTTTGATTAGTTATGTATGTTATAAAATATGGATCTGCTCTGCTGTCGTCTGCCTGAACTTAGTCCATATCTATGATATTTCTCTTTCTATAAAGAATCTCGCATCGGCGGCAAAAAACCATCAAAAGCGACAACTGGATTTCTTCAGTCGATGAAGGGCTATCTAAAAGGTTGCGTCGTAGATGTTCGTTTATATAGTCCATAGTCAGTAGTCAATAATGAATCTTGGCATGGAAATATCTTACTTGTGCATGCGTGCGTTTGTGCATGTGTGCGCTGTGTGTGTTGTGTGATCGTGCTAGGATTACATAGATGTGTTCCTGTTACTTGTTTGGACAGTTGGTTTAGTTAGTTATTTAGTTAGTTAGTTAATTATTTGCACTAGATTAGGACTGTATGAGCACCTTAGTGTTGGGTTTTACTGCCAAAGCATGCGTCACCTTGTCTGACAGTATCCGGTTATAATCGGTGAACGTGTATGTTTACGATAAAATATTAGACATAGATATTTATATGGATATATATATATATATATATAATTGATACATATCGCTATATATATATATATATATATAGTTGATACGTATGATATGTACGTATGAATGTATATATAAGCGACTGACTATGGTCGGTGTTTAATAGTAACGTTTGTCAAAACGAATTGGCATTAATATGCATTAATGTTGTATTCACAAAAGCTGCGGATGAAACCGATTCAGCGACCGTGCCTCTGATAAGAGTGGACAAAAACAAGAGAAGTATTCCGGAAGAACCAAGCAAAGGTTGGTAGGATTTACTTCCAACTTTGTGGCAAAGCCTTTTTGGAATACCTATGATTGTCCAACACAGGCGGCCCTAACTACATTTGGTTTCATATATACGACACTACATTTGTTAAAATTAATGTCTTTGTATATATCAACTATGTTGGACTGTTGATGAGTCTCCTTGTCCACGTGCAATATGAGGTCTTTGTTCTGCGGGGCAATCTTGTTAATCCTTATTAAATGTTGTATTTGTTCATCCAAAGGACTGGGGACAAAATCGAAAGGCGGCGGAACAAGCCGAGGCCGGCAGATGGAGGTGACCGTGAAGGGCAAGAAGATTGCGTTTTACGTCCCTGATGGCTATGACGATAAAAAGGTCGTCACGGACCCTCCCCGTGAGAGACTCAAGTTGGAATGGGTGTAAGTACAGTACAGTACAATACAGTGCAGTACAGATAATGGGAGAATGGTGTGGATCTACGTACAACGGTGCTGTGGAAATGCAATAATTATGTCTCAATAAAAAACCTTCAATGAAATTAATTTCATGCATTTCACTTCTCTCTTTCACACGCACGCACGCACACGCACGCACGCACGCACGCACACACACTTGACCAGAGACCATATCTTCTAAACCCTTCTTACTATGGTTGATACACACACATGATCTACACTCGTCCTGCCATTGCAGGTACGGCTACCGTGGCCACGACTGCCGGGCCAACTTGCACCTTCTGGGCAGCGGCGAGATCGTCTACTTCATCGGGCAGGTGGCCGTGCTGTGCAATCGGGAGAAACACCTTCAGCGCCACTACCGCGAACACACGGCCGAGATCAAGAGGTGGGGCACTCGAGACAACAGTAGGGCTGTTTGTTTCCAATCGGTAGCTACTGAAGAGAATATGGTGGACTGTCAATGTACTCGAAATAATTAAACAAACTGTACATTGCCGGGAATAACTCGATATATAATCACGACTTTACATGCAAATCACCAGACTTTTTGTTTCAGACATACATAATGCTGACATATTCCGACTCGGTTTGTTTGAAAAAATTGTTGGCAAAGTTAGTTTAAGATTCATACACAGTTTGTTTGAAAAAATTGTTGGCAAAGTTAGTTTAAGTCATGTGAAGTGATTCTATCATATAATGTAAAATTACCTGTATTTTCGAAAGTGAACACTTGCTGTTATATCCTGCCATTGTATGATTTTAAATTATTGCAGACAAACTAATTTAGGAGACAATAATTCTTCTGTGAAAGTTCGATAGTTGGCATATCTTTATTACTTCAATAACGGGCATATCCATTCACTGTTGTCCTGTGATACAATATACAACCGAAGTCGTTGGCGGCTCCTTGCAGCATTGCCGTACACCCGAACCAAATCACAGTGGCCACGGGTCAGAGCGCATCTCCGAAGCCAGCCAAAGCTGAAAACAAGGTACTCAAACTTCAAAGAACCAAGTTTCTTGACATTTTGGCGTGTCTTCTTTGCAAAATCCCTCCACAATATCGACAATAGTCCAAGGAAAACCCTACAGACCTAATCCTGAATGTATTGTTTTGATCATTTCAAGAAAAACTCACTAGTACTTACCTTCAGCATATCAAACTTTAGTTTCTTCAATTTGTCTAACCGTAATTTTTCAATAAATCAAAGTAATTGTACATGTTACGTATGAGCTGATGTCTGCTACCGTATGCTCCCAGGCTCACGTGCGCGTCTGGCGGTCGGACACGCTGCAGACGCTTTACATTCTCGGCAGTGGCATTGTGCAAAAGTCGATCATCAGTCTTGGCTTCTCCAAGGCAAAGGTACGTCTTAACATTTGGTCGTGATGCCGGACTGCCCAATCACGGTCTCTGCTGTCTGCGAACGCGTCCTTTAGCTATGACGAAACGATGCCGCCAACGCATCCCTCTTAATCGTTACTTCATATTGTGTAGCGTTGCTGGCCGTTGAAGTATTAGAGTCTGCATGCGCTCCGATCTCGACTCCCTATCCCGATAGCGATACGAACAGGGAGTCGAGACCGTGGCGCTTGCAAACACACTCTACTCTCTTCCATGTTCCACCTAACGACATATTTTCTGTGCATTCTTGCAGCAATCGTTGAGAACTACTACAGCAGCAGAGGGCAAAAAATCAACGTATTCACAGGTTCATATGTATCCATTATATCCTATTCGGCCAAGTACACTGCCTTACCGATGTACAATACCCCAAGCACCATGTCCATTTGGCATCACCAGATTCACGACTGCTTCTCCCAACCCCGTGTGCTAAACCTAGTTAACACATATGCTCGTCTTTTCACGCACTAGGTCCGTTTAATCACCTGTATGTGGTTGTTCGGTTATGTACACCACCAATTTCTACGTTGTGTTCACGGGCCTTTGCGTATTTCAAACGGATAGATATCCGTTTGAAATACTTTCAAGGCATCTCCTTAATTATAGGACATTTAATAATAGCTAAAACTGTACAGAAACCAAGCAATTTCGTCATACAAAATATACCAAAGTGTGCATGTACGCTTGCATATACATATTCATAGGTTTGGGTCCAAAAGTTCATCAAAGAACTAAGTGTTATTCAGCACGGGGAATGAACGAGTCAATGGTTCATTTATCAAAAAAATCGCACGTGTAATAATAACTCGCCGGACACAACTCGTTGCAAGACTTCAAAACGTGAGCCAGAGGAAATGCTGCGTGCGTTGTCATATTTCCAAGTATTTATGGCAATAGGATTTCCGTGTGAGCGTAGCGAAATGCAAATAGACTTCCTGGTTATCGAGATTAAAGATTGTTGCGAGCCTTCATACTAGAATATCATTCTTGCAGAACCGTGTGTCTGTGGCATATTGGTGAGGAAGTTGATGCAAAGGCGATCGCATACACACGTACACTGTAGTTGACTTGTTCACGGGTGCCTGTTCTGCATGTAATATACAGATATTATGCACAGGATGTGCATTTGTAGTGTAATGCTTGATGAAGTAGCTACCGTATAATAATGTATTAGTGTGTGCGTGCGTGCGTGCGTGCGTGTGCCTGTGCGCATATGCGTGCGTGCGTGAATACATGCAGACACATAATTATATTATAATTGTATATATAGTATATATATATAGGGAGGGAGGGAGATAGAAAGAGAGGGGGGAGCGTGTGACAGAAGATTGCCGAAAGGAGACTGAGCAGGATAAATGCGAGGAAATTAAGAAACACATCCTGGAAACAAATTGTTTCATACACGAATCTACACGTGAACACAGCTCTAGTATACAACAGTAATATTTACATATATTCCTCGCTTCTCTCCCAATGGCCTGGTGACATTGACCACGTGACTGTTAGGACCGTCTTGCCGTCGTTGACAACAGTGATGACCACATCCTGTCCGTGTGGGATCTCTCCAAAGGCACTGTGCTTGCACAGACTCCGGTAGGTGGCAGATTGGTTGGATTATCATTCACGCACGCACGCACTCAGCATGCACGTCAACAATCGCGAACAGACTATTTCTTCCCAATTTACGAACATTTGCCCAGATATTATCAGTAAGTCTACAATAGCAATAACAGGTTTCTTGCAGATCAAATTGTGTTGGTTATTACGAATAACTAACGTTTGCGTAATATATTCTAATTGCGAGATAGCCAAGTGCTGTATGATTGCTGCTTTTAAATGAAACACACCATTTATCAGACTGAACGAAACATGGCCGTCGTTTATTATATCATCCGACCAGCACCGGAGAAATCCGAAGTCAACGGGATCCGTCCGTAATACATAGGCTACGTATGTATATAACATGCAGGGAGCGGCTATATTACATCCCTCTTTACCTTGATTACTTAGTCACATTTGTTAATTAAAGGAACATTGAACTGCAATAAAGTGTGTGACATGGATTCCTAATACGTGTTCGTTGTGAAAACAGATGAACGCACAAACATGCCATGTTATTTAACTGAACACTTAACTAAATAACGGATATGAAGGGCAGCGATCCGCCTACACCCTTATATCGTGTAACTAACTATATCTAGAACGGGCAGCGATCCGCCTAAACCCAATTTCTAGATTTGCTCGATTAAACGCTGTCGCTTTTTTCGAGCTCGTTGTGGACGGACAGCTTGCAGAGCAGGTGGCTTAAGCACCTCTTCGACATCGTGGCGGGTCTTAGACGACTCATCATCTGTTGGCGGGTCGTCGTCCGCAGCTGTGTCCTCGGGATGATGTCGTGCGATTTCATCGGGCGACAAGCTTTGCACGCGACGGAACTTAGACACATTTCGCGTCACCGTTGACCCATCACCACGCACGGCGGTGACCATTGGTCCTTTCATTGCACTGACGATGAGCGGTGTCGGTGCGAACGGAGTAGAGAGTTTGTTCACTCTAGGCTGCTGTACAAGCACAACCTCTCCCATTTGTAGGTTCACATGTGAAGCGTGTGCACGCTCGTCTGAGTACTCGTTCATTCTCGCTTTTGCACGAGCGTCTTGTCTGTGAACGACTTCATCTTCTGGGTGCACGCTCTAAAGCGTTGGCAGCTCAGGTAGCTTACTTCTCGGTTCTCGACCAAACAGTAGTCGGTGAAGTGTGAACAGCGTAGAACTATGCGGAGTAGATCGATAGTTTCGAAGAAACTGCTGCAGTTCGCGACGCCAGTTGCGATGTTGAATGATGGCTCAACGTACTGCCTTCATCATCGGCTTGTTGAAGTTCTCCACTTGTGCATTCGCCATCGGCCATAGCAGTGTGATTTTGCGGTGACGGACGCCGCACGACTGCAAAAACTGTGACCACGCATTACTCTGGAATGGTGGGCCATTGTCCGACTTTATCGTTTCTGGATATACGAACATGGCAAAAATGGACTCCATGATCGGCATACCTGTCTCTGCACTGGTGCTTCTGGTCACGTGAACGACTGGATATCTTGAATATTCATCTGTGACGCAGAGTAAATATTCGCCTGTCGGTATTGGGCCGCAGAAATCAATGCTCAGATTGATCCATGGGCCTCGCGGTAGAGTAGTCATGTTTAGTGGCTCCATCTGGCGGCGGTTGGAGTTTGCAACACACGGAATGCAACCCATGACGACTGCGTCCGTTTCCTTGTCTATGCCTGGAAACCACACTTTGCTTCTGATCAGAGCTTTGGTCTTGCAGATGCCCTGATGACCCTCATGTGCCAACTGTATGACACGACTGCGAAGTGCTGTCGGGATGACAATGCGAGAATCTCGTAGCAGAAAGTCTCCATTTTCTCCCACTGTCAGTTCATCCCTCACATTCCGGAATGCAGCAATGTCAGCTGACTCGTTGTTAGGTGTGTCATGCCAACGACCTGTGCGGATGACCTCGATGACCTTGTTTAAGGTCGCGTCTTGTCTTGTGTGCACCTTAATTTCGTCAAGGGTGATGGCATTTGGCTGCGCTTGGCCGACTTGTTGCTGGATGTCTAGACAGGTAGTCTGCTGGGTTGTCACTATGGGCAGCTGATTCTGCCATGTACCGTATTGGATTGACTGGCTGTGCACGTTTCTTTTGCACACATCTGTGAGCTGCGCTGTGACTGCTGCTTTGGTTTGCTTCGGCACATGACAGCGAAATGTCCACGCACTCCACATTTGTGACACTCTTTATCACGTGTGCACTTGCATTCATCACTTGTATGGCCATGTAAGCCACAGCGAGTACACCGATCGTGACGTTGCTGAGTGTTAGAATGTCTGTTGACCGGTTTACGAGTGTGCGTTTCGAATGGTATGCGTGCTGACCTGTTGAATGCAGCATACACTGTGTTGTTTGCTGTACCACGAGCCATGTCTTTAGCCTGGCGTTCTGACGATTCTCTCGTTTGCGCTATCTCGATCGCCCTGTTTAGTGTGAGATCCTTTCCTGCGGCCAGGGGCTCGAGTTTGGTACGCAACGAATCAGAGCGACACCGATCGATTACTTGATCTCTGATGTACTCATCGACTTTGTTCCCGTAATCGCATGACGATGCCAGCTGTCGTAACAGTGTTACGAACTGCCCGACGGTTTCGCCTTCATGCTGTTCAGCGCGATGAAACATGTGCCAGTGTTGTACGGGACGTTTGATTTAGGCGTGAAATAGTCCGTCAGTAGTTCTTCTGTCTTTTGAAACGACGACGACGTACCTGTTTCTGTTTCTGGGAATGTATCATAAATGTCCTGTACGCCTTCGCCCGCGGTGTGTAACAGCAAATCACATTTTTGTTTGTCATCGGTGCATCCTGACGCACTGGCCATCCTGTCAAAGTTTCGTATCCACTTTTTCCAACGTTCAGCCGTTGTTGAAGGCTCGTTTTGTGCATCGAAGGGCGGTAGTTGGGCCACATTGATCGGAACAGCCATGGTGATTCGGTACGGTAGGCGGTTGCTTACTTGTAAGCTTAGCAGGTTCGCTTAATTCTCGTCGCCATTGTATGTTTGCTGCTTTTAAATGAAACACACCATTTATCAGACTGAACGAAACATGGCCGTCGTTTATTATCTCATCCGACCAGCACCGGAGAAATCCGAAGTCAACGGGATCCGTCCGTAATACATAGGCTACGTATGTATATAACATGCATGGAGCGGCTGTATTACAAGTGCTTCCAAGAGAAATTGAATATTGAATGAGTGCTCAACTGAACATATCTGGTAGAGTTGAAGTGTAAGCGCTCAATTTAGTCACAGGAACAACATACAAATATTATAATTATAGATTACAAGCAATGTTCCGTTTTGTGTTACGAGTTAGTTCTCGATGGTATCCTATTCATTGACGATACATGTCATGACGATACAGGCGAGTGCGTTATCTCTAGGCCTGTTGCAGCTGCGGGTGGAAGTTGTGTATGGCGCCGTGTTCAACCCGAAGGATCCCGACGTGATTCTTGTGATTGGCAAGGAACACTTGGGCTGGTGGATTGTGTACCCAGAGAACAGCGCTATTCAACTACAGCGGAAGGCTGACTATCAGGTACCAGATGCAGTATATGTACAGACCTAGACCCTGCCTTCTTTTGCCGAGAGAAAAACATTGCCTTCATATGCCATTTACAAGTATTGATCATCCTACCTATGTTTTCTCTGCTTATCTGCTCGGCTTTCGCATCGTGTTTAGTTGGTTTGTGGTTTTCATTTGGATAGGCGCAAAGTTTACCCCCAATTGCTGCTCTCCATAGTTGCAAGTGTGACGTCGCTTATCCAGGTGACTGTCTGTCGGAAGCCGTACTGAAACGCTGGAGTCAACATATATTTTAGATAAATATCACTATTGTTGCCTTCCTGGAAATATATTAACATAAAATTAGATTCACAAAGACATTACCGAGTCATTTTAGAACGTTACTAGCGGAGCACTACGTTGTTACGTCATCAACACAGTCACACCGTTTCATTCCGAGACTATCCGCAAGGCGCTTAAGTAGTCTATAGGTCGGCCCAGTCTGAATGTATGAACGTGTATGTGCGGTGTTTGTTGTAGCACGCACCCAACAGAGGCGATATCATCTACTACTATGAATAAAAACGTTTATTGTGCATATTATGATCCATCCGTCAAACGGACACCTTTCGCCTCTATCATATGCCTATTGAATATATCCAGCAACACATCGACACTATAACTTCATACCATAAGTAGGCTACACTGCATTTACAATCACATTCGTCCTCTGTATTGCTGTGAAACTAAGTGAAAGGCACTGCAATAATTTCCATTTCCACTGATATTTCAAAACAATAAATGCTTAGCCATTGTATCTTCCATGCACACTTCTTGTGTACAGGTTGACATTCGATCATTCAACCAAAATGTCCTACCTCGTATGATGTGTATGTGTATGTGTATGTGTCAAAATGTCGGCGATTGACCAACAGTATAAAAATCGTTCCTCGTCAGCCATATACCTACCAAGAGGTCTTAATTACATCGATGAATTTCTTTTTTTGGCGACAGAACAACCTTCGTGCCAAGTACATAACGTGTGTGATGCACACGGAAAAAGGCGATGTCGTCACGGGTGACTCCAACGGCACTGTCTACGTGTGGGGCTACGGATGTAATCTCGTGACTAACTTGATCAAGCACGCGCACGATGTAAGTGTTCCGTATGTGCAGGTACATCTACAGTACACCTGCACGGGCTAAATCGACCACTGTTATTTCTGTATTACTAATGTGTGTGTGTGTGTGTGTGTGTGTGTGTGTGTGTGTGTGTGTGTGTGTGTGTGTGTGTGTGTGTGTGCATGTGTGCGTGCGTGCGTGCGTGCATGCGGGCGGGCGGGCGGGCGGGCGGGCGGGCGGGCGGGCGGGCGTGCGGGCGTACACGGGCATGTGCAGCACAACGTTTGTTGTATGTATGTTAGAATTCTGTGTGGACGTGAGGGCGTGAGTGCGTACTTGCGGGCGCGCGGGCGAGCGTGTGTGCGTGCTGGCGTACACGGGCGTATTCCAAACAATGTTCATGTCACGAAGGTGAGAATTGCGTGTGTAGATGAGAGGGCGTGTATGCTTGTTCGTGCGTGAATTAAATGAGCTGCCTGTGTTTGCCAGTGTCCGCTGCTTTCGCTGCTGCTGGTGCGTGGCACTCTGTTGACGGCCGGGAGAGACGGCGTCATTCACGGCTGGCGCTGGGGCAAGAATATGGACCACATGGCTACGCTAACGGTGGGGCACGTGTGGCCCCTCGTCGAGTGACACATGTCTCTTGCACAACAACTCAGGGTTTCTATCCACGATTTGGACGCGTAGCTTATCAAATGTGTTTAGTATACAAATTGTGGTCGATGATGTGGAAGTAATCATATAGATCTAAGATATTGGTGAATACACGCTGGTGCACGTGTCCTTGGTTAGTTTGTGCTTACTTCATGGTGTGTCAAATATTCCACTACCAAGGTACTTTAATTAGAGTTCCTTCATCTGTCAGTGTGTACAGCTACAAAAATACTGTCAGTGTTTAACGTACGTTGTCTGTCTGTAAGATATTCCGTCTGTCAGTCCTGTCATATCTATTCGTGCCCATCGTCAGCCGACCCTGTCCTGATTAGTCAAACCACGCAACCATAGTCAACGTCTTTTGAACGAATTTAGTTAATCTCACCATCACACAAAATAATACACACATAGGTCATGCAACGTTTACCGTGATAACATGCAATCCTAAACAATGACTGGTGCGCGGAGGATTCATGGATTTGTTCGAACATCTACTTCGATTTGTTTAGCATCTCTTCACAAATCATGCGTTGTCGCTTGTAAAAAATGAATACGGCAGAAAAATAAGCTCGAACTAACGCACACTCTAACAAACACGCGCACATACGCGCGCGCGCGGACACACACATACACAGGCGCGCGCGCACGCACACACACTCCAGATAAAATTTACTTACTCTGACGTCAACAGTTTTCCATGTTGACAGTAAGCGATGTGACGACCTGTGTGCAGGTGCCGGCGATAGAGGGCGGAGTCCGCACCATCCTGCTACATGGCAACCAACTGCTCCTTGGCACGACGGCCAATTCGATTCTGTCGGCGACGCTCGCCGGCGCCGCACTGCGCAACCCGCTGTCCGGGGTGAAAGTAGACAAGAAGTACGTTACCCAGGTAGGATATCACAACAATATCTACATAATATATATATTTATATATATATATAATATATTTACATATATATATGAGCCTACCTATAAATATATATATAATATATATTTATATATATACATATATATATATGTGAGCCTACCTATACATATATATATATAGGTAGGCTCATATATATATGTGTAAATATATATATATATATATACATACATACTTCAACTGTACTATTAAAAAACGGCCAAACTGCATTCCTGTACAAAGATTACATCTAGCTAAGTAAGAAGTAAATCTTCCCACTCATCACTAGAAGAGTAACGCCTCTCCAGTTGCTTCAGTCGCGTAGAGAATTCTACCTGATTAACTTCTCAATTGTATTTTTTATTGTCGAGTTCACGAGCACCTTTAACAAGATTTAACAAGATTGCCACCCAGAGAATTAACTCTAGGTGGCAGGTGGACAAGGAAGCCATTGGCTTTTCGAGAGTCCGACCTTTTTATCTATGTGTATCCCGCCCGTCTGAGGTATGTGTCGATTTTATTTTTAAACATATTCACGCTACTAGCACCCACACAATCAGCAGGTAATCTGTTCCATTCATTTACAGTTCTTTGTGAAAATGAAAACTTTCTTATATCCAATCTACTCTGCTCCTTTGCTAATGCAAGATCATGTCCTCTAGTCCTTCTATCTTTCTTAACTGAGAAAAACATATTTCTATCAATATTTTCATAACCCTTCAATATTTTAAACACTTCTATCTGATCTCCTCTCAATCTCCTGGTCTCTAGTGTTGTTAAACCGCATTTTTTTAGGCGTATTTCATAACTAAGATCCCTCAGATTTTGTATCATTTTAGTTGCTCTCCTCTGCACTCTTTCTAGCATATCTATGTCCTTCCTGCGATATGGCCTCCACGCTTGAATACAATATTCTAAATGAGGCCTAACTATTGTTTTGTACAGCGGTATTATTAGCTCTTTTTCCTTATACGTTATGTTTCGCCTAATTAATCCAAGGATTTGATTTCCCTTTGAAGCTGCAATTCCGCACTGCTCTGAAATCTTCATATCAGCACTAACGGTTAACCCTAAGTCCTTTTCTTTTACAGTAGTACTTAGTACAGTACCCCCCATTGTATATTCTACCTCTTCGTTCCCATGTCCTATGTGGAGGCATTTACATTTCCCAAAATTGAACATCATTTGCCATTTTTCAGACCATTTCATCAACCTGTCAAGATCATCTTGTAAATGCTGTCTATCTCCATCACTTTTAATCCTTCTAAACACTTTTGTATCATCCGCAAATTTCAACACCTTGCTTGTTATTTCATCATCCAAATCGTTGATGTATATTAAGAATAATATAGGACCTAATACTGATCCCTGTGGTACCCCACTCAATACCGATTTCCAGTTTGAAGCCTCCCCATCAACTACTACACGTTGTCTTCTGTCAATCAGCCATTGTTCTATCCAGTTTATTATACCATTTCCTATGCCATGGGCCTTTAGTTTAAGCAGTAATCTTTGATGTGGTACTTTGTCAAAAGCTTTTTGAAAATCTAAGTAGACGATATCTACTGGTGTTCCCTCATCTACCCACTTAGTGATGTCTTCCAAAAAACATAACATATTTGTTAAGCATGACCTCGCTTTAAAAAAACCATGTTGAAATGGGTTTATCAAGTTTTGTTTAGCAAGAAAATCCACCATGTGATCTTTAATTAGTCTTTCTAATAATTTACAAATCACTGATGTTAAACTCACTGGTCTATAGTTCTCTGACTTGTTTCTCGAACCTTTTTTGAATAACGGTATAATGTTTGCTTCTTTCCATTCTAAAGGAACCACTCCCTCTTCTAATGACAAGTTGAAAACTGTTGCAAGTGGTATGCTAATTTGTTCTACAATTTCCAATAGTAGTTTGGGTGGAATACCATCCACTCCAGGTGATTTATTTTCCTTCATAGCCCTTATTTTCTTAGCTACCATTTCCGGGGTTACAATTAATTGTCCTAAATAGTCTGAATCTGCCCCCTTGAACTTAGCCTTTGGTATTGGCAGTGAACTAATATCTTCCCTGGTAAACACTGAACTAAAGTACTCATTCAGGTCTTCTGCCATTATGAATCCCTCTGATATCATATTTCCAGCACTATCTTCTAGAGGACCGACCTTATCTTGAACTTTCTGTTTGCTTCGAACATACGCATAAAAACTCTTGCTGTCATGTTTTATATTACTAGCTAATTGTTGTTCATAGCTTCTCTTTGAATTTCTAATTTCAGCTGTAGCTTGGTTAAGTGCTTCTTTATAATTGTTGTAGTCTTCATCATTTCCAGTACATCTATATGACTTCCACATCATTTGTTTATACTTAATTTTTCTAATGGCTTCTTTCGATAAGTGTTTCTTTTTGGACCGTTTTCCTTGGTTTTTGAAGGGTACAAATTTATCGATTATGCACTTAATTTCACTCTTTAATATATTCCAGCATTCTGTTGCCGTCTTATTTTTCAGTGTCTTATTCCAGTCTATCTTTGCTAAATATTTCCTCATGTCCTTATACCTTCCTTTGTGGAAATTTCTCCTATACTGCTTTTTGCTATTCCTTTCTGATTTTACTTTGATGGTAAAATGTATCTGGTTGTGATCGCTACTCCCCAGTGGCTCACATATCTTGACATTGTCAACTAATTCATTCTGTGAGGACAAAACTATGTCTAACACATTCTCACCCCTGGTTGGTTCTAGCACATGTTGAGAAAGGAATGTATCTTGAACTAAAACTAAAAACTTGTGGTCCTCTCTCCCCATACTCTGTAGAGATTTCCATTGTATATGCCCATGGTTAAAATCCCCCATAATAATACAGTCCCGTTTGCTTACTTCCCTTATAGCGTTTTGTATTTTTTCATTCTCTTCTATGCTTATGTTTGGACTTCGATAAACCAACCCAACCGTCAACGTTGAGTTTCCTGTAACTATGTTACACCAAACAGCTTCTTCGCAATCTGCTTCTCTTTCTAATTTTATTTCATAAGCCTGAATAGATTCTTTAATATATAAAATAACTCCACCTCCCTTTCTTCCTATTCTATCTTTTCTAAACATTACATATCCTGTCAGTCCCAATTCAGCATCTGATATATCGGTGGTGGTCCAGGATTCGGTTATACCTATTATATGAGGGTCAATATCTTCTACCATCATGTTTAGTTCATTTCTTTTGTTTACTATACTCCTTGCATTTAAACAAACACATTTATATCCAGCTTCAGAAGAGTTTTCCAGACTGTTATTTGTTGATTTATTTGTGCTGTCTTTATCTATGCCTCCATTTTCAGGCTTTTCTGTGAGTCCCCCCTGCGAATCTAGTTTAAATAGATGCAACCTGTCCCACTGTCAACAGATTGCAGCAGATTCTCTGAGAAAACTGCTGCCCCCTTTCCACTAAGATGGAGGCCATCTCTCATGTACATATCTTCCCTCCCAACAAAGTATCCCCATAAATCTGTGAATCCCACCCCCTCTTCTTCACACATCTGCTCAGCTAGTGCATTGATCGCCATCCTCTTGCAGTTTCTATACGTTGCCCCCCTTCCTCCCATTACTGGCAAAATTCCTGACAAAATAACCTGTTCGACTCTCGTCTTCTTTATCTTCCTCACTAACTGTCTATACTTCTGTACTATCGCAGTTGTTCCCTCCCTGTCTGCATTATTTGTTCCTACATGTACCAGTATAGACCCCCTCAAACGTTATCTAAAATCGTAATCTGAGTGGGTCAGTACATGCAACTGCAGTGATATCACATTGGTGGTAGAGAGTTCTGCACAGCTTGTGTGCTATTTCCGCAGCAGCATTGTTAACATTATAATACATAGCACCAACACAATGATATCATTACCACTGCAAATGTGTCGCCGATTGTTGAATAGTTAGCTGGCGCCTTTCAAATACTTACTTACGTGTGCGGTGGATGTTCCAGGGTCATTCGGATGACGTGCAGGGGATATGTGCTATCTACGACACGTCAGAAGCTGGTCACGTTGTCACCGCGGGCTGGGATGGAAGTGTGTGTGCCTATGACACCGACAAGAAACAACCAGTGTGGAAGTGGAACTTCAAGGTAGATTAATGTCTACTTGCACCAATATCATCACTATCATCACATGGTGCGGCTCTCATTGATTGCGTACCCTATGTGTGCTGTGTTAATCATATTAATTATTCGTAGTTCATGTTACCTGTCCATGTGGCTCTTAATATTTGATCTTCCTCCGCTTCTCGTTTCGTCAAACGTTTTGTCTTACAGTTCAATATGTCTCGTTTATTATTCCTTAAATTCTTCCCTGATGTGACGTGGTAACGGACATAGTAATAACGGTACTTCCGTAGACCTACTGGACGGTTATCTCAATAGGGTCTATCAGTAACACTCTCTCTTGTTAGATACATGACGGAAACGGGTAATTAGCGCGTTAGTTTGTTATGCACATATCTCTAAACGACTGTTTCCCAACAAGGACAGTCAGATGCGATTTTGAAACTAGAAATGGGATTGTGTGCATTAATGTTTTCATTAACAAAACCGTCAAAGACCACATACATTTGCATCATTCTGACACATCAACGTCTTGCTCAATGTCTATTCTGCGTGTAATGTTGCAAACGGAAAAACATCTTCATGAACTGTGCGTTATGACAATATTAAAGACTAATTAAGTGATGTGATTGTTTTCAATATCTTCGAAACTTCGTATCCGTACACTTAATGCTCTTGTCAAGTAATGTGCCAAATATGAAGTCTGTTGAATCCGAACTCGTGTCACCAAGCCTGCTCAAACACGCGGTCATTACTGCGTCACAAAACAACCAGCTTGTCAGATGTTGCTGACGCCATGTGACTAAATGCCGCTGAACGTGTAGCCTTTTAACTTGGTATTCGGCTGTGTGGCTTTTTCTTTTAAGCAGAACATGAAATTGCAATCGCGAATTTATATTTTTTCTTGCAGGGTGTTCGCCTATCGTGTATAGACATAAACAAAGAAGCGACCCTTCTTGCCACAGGAAGCAGCGACAGGTAAGTGTCTGTGTGCTCCGTGATCTGTCTGTGCGATTAGTATGCTATAATGGTGTTGAAAGACGTACTGGCGATGTTTCATCGTGACGTCCATCTGATAAAATTAGTTGCAAAGTGCTTTATGATTGTGTACTGCCGAGAGTAATTTTAAAGGGAATAAAAACATATATTGCTCGAATTCATGTTATATAACATCCTGCTATCTATTTTCACATCCACCAAGCCAAAAAAATAAAAATAAATCAATGAATTAGAAATTCCACATGTTATGGTGTGCATCCGGACATTTTCGAATATGCATATTTTTGGCGCGCTTTTCGGGATGCCGAGATGTAACGTCACTTATGACTCAAACTCGCATCAGGCCTACCCTTTCCACGCATTCAGAGCATGTTTACAAGTATAGCTTTTGGGTCGAAACGAGCGTCAGAACGAGTTATTGTGCAATATTCCGACGTAATGCAAACACTAGTCATCATAGAGGAACAAGCAGTTATCTTACGGTTCCACATGAATCGAATTTTATTCAAAACAACGAATGCGAATGGGCCTACAAGTCGACTAGGTTTCGCCAAGCTTGGGCTCGTTTTCAGAATAATTATATCGAATGCAACCAACGGGAGATAATCTACACCAATAAGCATACATAGCAAACATATATAATTTTTATTTTTGTAGTAATTATTTATTCGCCACAAAAATGAAAATATGGTCATTATATAACGATGTTTCTAAATTTTATTTATCCAAACAAATATCATGTAATGGATATATAATTTATTAACTGTAAATATATTGTACGGTAATATATTGTAATTATATATGTGAAGACAGATCTCAATCTGAAATGTGAAAACAGATTGAGATCTGTCTTGATAAATACAGTTTAGAAACATCGTTATATATAATGACCATATTTTCATTTTTGTGGCGAATAAATAATTACTAATTTTTTTTTACAAACAGTGCATTATAGTATAAATGATTTTGTTTATAGTACTTCGTGAAAACATAAACTGTAAAGAAAAAAAAGGTTTTGCATGCTGTCAGGATTGAACCGGCGTCGTCCGATTGTAAAATAAATGACAAGTAACAAACGCGCCTACCCACTGAGCTAGCGGGACTAGCGGAGGCTCTCCGACTGATTTAAGTTGTTATGATAAATTGTATAACTCTTTCATATATCGATATTCTAGTGATATTATGAGATTATACACGTTACTTTATGTAGCTGGATACAATATATCTTTGCTATGTATGTTTATTGGTGTAGATTATCTCCCGTTGGTTGCATTCAATATAATTATTCTGAAAACGAGCCCAAGCTCGTCGAAACCTAGTCGACTGGTAGGCCCGTTCGCATTCGTTGTTTTGAATAAAATTCGATTCATGTGGAACCATAAGATAAATGTTTGTTCCTCTATGATGACTAGTGTTTGTATTACGTCGGAATTTTGCACAATAACTCATTCTGACGCTCGTTTCGACCCAAAAGCTATCCTTGTAAACATGCTCTGAATGAATGGAAAGGGTCGGCCTGATGCGAGTGTGTGTCCTAACTGACGTCACGATACCACGTGATCGCCTAGCTCATTAAAATTTATTTTCCGCGGGAATCGCTTCACAGATGGGCTTAAAATCGAATTTATGCTACAAATGTACTTTTCTGTATTTGTTTAATGTTGTCAAATGTTTACAATATTAAACTTTGTGTACACATGGAAAAAGGATTTTAGCTAATGCCTTATTTTTATTTCCTTTAACTATTGATAGTTATCGCAAAAAATAACACCTACATAGAATTACTCATAGAAACGATAGTTGGCAAACTGATCAGCAGGTCTGTTTGAGCCACGCAAATTCAATGTTCGTAAATATTTTTCTTTCCAATTTCATTTTGTAATTTTAATAATTTATCGACGTAACGCTAACAATCGGCGAACACAACAGGCAGTGGCACGGGAACGAAATTCATATTGAGGGGGCTACCGGAGCTTCAGCACTACTGAAAAATGTTCGCGCCGCCGTGGGGGTGGTTGAACCACATGTCTGCCCCTCCGGAGAAATTCCAGGGGGCAGCTTCCCCCTGTTCCCGAGCCTCTGCATGCAGGGATACAACATTTTTGAAATTAACCGCCTCCAAGGCTACGCAATGGCGGCACCAATACATCGTGGCTTGGGACTGCTTTTTCTATGTGGGCGTTTATTCGCTAGTCCGGAATGCTATAGTGATACCATTACAATAGCTATGACAATATCGCGAAAATAGTGCAGATTTGCAATAGTAATTACACATATTGCAATACTATCGTTCTAATAAAAGTATCCCCAATAGTTCGATTCCCACATGTTTGATACTACGGATGACAATGCGGTATGTCAGTGACACTGTACGTTGATCATTGCAGTCTTGTGGAACTGTTTTCTATCCAAGAGGACATCCAAGACGGCATCTTCCTGACTGAAATCTGCAGTGTCTCTGTTGGCATAAATCAACTGACAACAGTGAAGCTGTCTCCAGGTAACAATTAAGTATATATTAAGTAGCTTCAGTACATCCAAGCAATTTGACACACAGAGTAGTATACGAAGGAATTAACCTAACCTAAAGCCGCTGCCATAGTGTGTAAACTTCGTATAATAGCAATGTTGTGCGGTGGTTGTAGACGGCATGAGGATCATGGCAGGAGACGCCAAAGGAGGACTTCACGCCGTGGCCCAGGCGGAGACGGGGGAGGACGGGCTTCAGTGGCAGTTGGTCGCCACCTGCAAGGTAACACGTGGCACTTGTGGACGCAGCGCGTTCTGTCGTGTGTACAACGGTAGAGGCGACTTGCCATGCCTGTCAACCTGTGTGTGCGTGTTAATGTGTGCACTTGCACGAGCGTGCGTGTGCGTGTGCGTGTGCGTGGTTCTTCGTTTTAATTGTTACACATTGTAAGGAATCAAAAACTAAATAAATACGTTATATTTGTTTGGTTTTAAGCAGTCACTATAATTTGTTCTGACTGTTCCACGAACAGGGCCACAAGGTCTCCGTGACAGGACTGGACTGGTCAGAGACCAAACACAAGAACACATTCGTTGTTCGCAGCTCAAGCAACGCTGAACTTTGCTTCTGTAAGTTGTCATCGATGATTGGTTGGGAACGCAACTGCGATAAATCTTGCATGTCTTCAAATTTTGCCATAAGAAAACTGCCTCTACTTTTATAAAAATGTTGAACACTGTGTATATTTCACTGTAATAACTGCTATATTGGTGTGAAAGGCAGCTTGGTAACTACTACAAAAGTAACATATTTGGGTAAGTTAACGTAATGGAATGAGCTATACATCTCAACTGCTTAAGTTGTTACAGGGAATGGAGAAACATGCACAAGACTTGACAATGACATGTTGCTTCGCAATATGCAATGGACAAGCAACCAGTGCAAACTGGGATTTTCTATTTCGGGTAAGCTGACAAAATAGTGTACACTGAATAATACACATCACCAATGTCTAGTTGGAAAGTAACTATTTACGTAAAAATTTCAAAATATTAGCAACTAGTATTTCATTTTATAAATGTACATGTTCACCGTTAATGACACTGCCAAAGTAGCAAGTATATTAAAAGAACATGAACGTGGACATAAGGACATGTATGCTGTACGATATGGCACCAGTGTGTGAGCAAGATCCGCTGTAGACAGGTCGAAACGTCGCATGTTTCAACTACAACTCCAATGTAAGTTTTAATCTTGCTATTAAAAGATACTATTGGAGCCATAAACAGTATATTCCATAATGCTGTATATGTGGTTACTGCAGTAACTGTTTTTCCCACTTTACACACTGAAATTAAAGTTACAAGAGAATTATGTCTTCAGGTCTTTGGCATTCAAAACAAGCGCAGGATGCAGACATCACGGCCGTCGACGTCAACCCAAAGAAAACGGTCGTTGCTATGGGTGACAGTCAGGGTTACATCAGCATGTTTCGATATCCATGCACAAAAAAGGGTGTAAGTGATTCAATTTTATAATTTATTTTATTTTATTCTATTTGCAAGAAAATTCTAATAACTATTTTTTTGAGAAAACACACGCGCACATATACAAATTATACTATTGATTTGATCTGCTTTTCCTAGCTATCATTAAGCACACATTTGCAACTATTTATTTATGTAACTTTGCTAATGTAGGATGAATAGTAGGACAATTTGCATTCTATTAATGGATGAATAGTGGGACAACTAGCATGCTATTGATGGAGAAATGGTAGAACAATTTGCATGCTATTAATGGTGGAATAGTAGGACAATTTGCATGCCATTAACATTGAAGCTTTTGTAGAACTGCCAACGAATGGCACTCCTCCAGAATGTGTTGTTTCATTGACAGGTGTACTGTCACGTAGACCACACGCCCCATCCATGCGTGCATGACCTTCGCTTCACCTCCACTCGCATGTTGACCATTGGTGGCCAGGGAGTCTTCCAGTGGCTCATTACATAGCAACAGTAGCTCAAGAGACAGTAGATGTCACCTACGCTACATAGCAACCGTAGCTCAAGAGAGACAGTAGACGTCACCTACACTACATAGCAACCATAGCTCAAGAGAGACAGTAGACGTCACCTACACTGCATAGCAACTATAGCTCAAGAGAGACAGTAGACGTCACCTACACTGCATAGCAACCATAGCTCAAGAGAGAGACAGTAGACGTCACCTACACTACATAGCAACCATAGCTCAACAGACAGTAGATGTCTCCTACACTACATAGCAACCATAGCTCGAATGTAGATACTAGATATCACTTACGCTACATAGCAGCCATAGCTCCAGAGATAGTAGCTGTCACAGACGCTAGTAGCCCTAGTTGCAGCTGTAGTACAGTGGCTAAGCACAACCGCTTTGCATGACACAGTTCTGGGCTTATAACTAGGCTCTCAACATTGTGGACATATATCCATTGTTTCATGTAAAAACGTGGCTCTAAAAATTGGGGATTTGTAACCACTGTGACTCGGATGTTAATGTCAGTCCCAACTCGTTAATTGGTGATGTGAAAGAACCACTGAAGACAACAAGCACCCTGGACATGACCACCCTTGAAGATAATGTAGAAAATTTCGCTTGGCAGTTCTAAAAAGGGCCAACTTGTTGAACATGGCCTCATAAAACCGTCAAATTCTAGTAACAACAATGATATTTACAGACTAGTTAGTAAAATGCTGCCAAGTGCTAGATACAACAGCCACAGAGAAGTAATTCAAAGTGCACGTGAGTTCATAATACCTACATTAATCTGCAGTTAGTGAACCCACTTCACCTCTGTAATTAATAGCACTCAGTTGCAATGCATGCTAAAGATTTGACACATTTAAATTAAGATAAATTAGAATTGTGATTCCTACAATGTAGCAAGGAGTGACTAACGCAGGGTTTCTTCTCACCCAGTTCTACAGCCACACCTACCGTAGCCACCTGAGAGTGTGCAACATTCGCTTCTCACCGAGTGGCCACAGTTTGCTGACCACTGGTGGACTGGACAACACGACCATGCAATGGAAGGTTCTCCCATAAGGGATGGACTCTCAACAAGCCGACAGACGCCTTGTCAACTTGCCATCTGCATTCTGATCTGGGTATCAGTCTTGTTAAATCTAGTTACATATTTAACGACTCAGAACTTCTTAGTTAATTGTGTTGATTGCTTAAATATTAAATGACTCAGTTTGTTGATTTAATTATATTTATTGCATCTTTACAACGATGTGGCATTTAAGTACATGCCGTCACAAAATTACTTTGTAAATAAATAGCAGTTTTGACATATATGTGTATCTTATAAATCTTGTTAAGCAGATTTACACACACCTTGACTTGAAAGTTATGTACACAGTAGGAAGTTGTTGACACTGCAATGTGGTTACTAGCACAATGTTTCTGGGATGTTTGCCATGCGCAATGACATCGCCAACTCTGACCAACTCCAACCAGTCATAGAGAGTAGGACAACTGTAACCTGTGTCTAACCTATACCCGGCATCACATACGCGATGTTGTCCAGTGTCTGGATGAGAGTGTCCTTGGAGCAGCCGTCCAGTTCCTTCACCTGCTTGGTCAGACACATGAGTGGACCGAGGGCACAGATGAGAGAGTCCAGAAGCACGGACACACTGCCCTGGACGGTGCCTGGACCCTGAAACCAACAGAACACTTGTATTTTTATGTAAACATCCATATACAGTGGAACCTTATTATTAAGGTCACCTTTGGGACTGGACAAGAGTGACCTAAACAGTGAGGTCACCTGATTAGCAGGACTAATATCCAAAGTGGAAATAATCTGGGACTGTTCTAGGGTGATACTGCAATTACATGATATTAAATATATGTATTTAGATTTCATTAAAAAAACATACATATTTTTCATTACTATCACTAAGTTCACCTCAACTATCAAAATACAGCAGAAACATATTTTGAGTATTGGCATTTCATGTGCAATGTCTGTGTATATTATAATACTCACACCTCCACATACAGTGTAGCACAAGTCTATGTAATCCCATAGGCAATAAATCCTGACATATGGATTCTGTTGATTACCAAAATAGAAGTACAGGTGCAGGTTTGGGGGAAATTAGCCCTAGTTACGTGAGAAATAATGCAACAATATCCATACCACATGTTCCTTGAGTCTGGCTCCAATTACGCTTAAAGATTCACCAAGTAATTTCAAATGAGCTGCTGCATCAATAGGCTGACATCCAACCTGAAGTAACACAGTTCCTTGTATGTGTCGACTCACACAAGCAGGACACATACATTTACACATATAGAAGAACAATACTGTTGGTAAAGACAACGGCTGTTTCTCACATGCATCAGGACTGGTGTTTATTTGTAGCTAAATGTTGTTACAATGCAAACTTCTGGGTGTAGAGATGTAAGACAAATTGATGAAGTATAATTGAACGAAATATGACTGAGCAATAACACCAGTTACACACAAAACGGATATTCTAAGAGTTTCAGAAAGTCAGATTATTTATCATATTCAATGAAAACTGAGCTAAATGAAAAAAAAATTCTGCAAGGGTGAAATTTTTTCTGCAGGAGTAAACAAATATGCATGATGCAGTGAGGTACTTAGGGGGAACAATGGATCATACAAACTGTCTTTAATTTTCCCTATATAATCTGTTTTAGCAAGGAAAGTAATGGGTGACTAAGTTTGACCACCTTTTGGCATACACCTAAGAGATCCTAGATATGCCACTAGATAGTTGTATAAATGAAACTGCACGATATAATTATACAGATTTTGAAAATTATGTGATACTAGACTGGGAGAAAATTTTAATATCTTAGATGAAGCACTAGGTGAGTTGTACGTCCACTCACGTTGAATGCAACCATCTTGTGTTCCTGGTCACTTTGTCCGGCGATGGTATGACCTTCAGCGTGGCTGACTGCCCGCTTACTGGTTGACCCCTTGACCTGGTGTTGTCCACTCTGTAGCAGGGTGCCCACGTGACCTGACTTGACGTGACCAGTCTTACCTGTACTGATCATGGTCGTACCCTTATTTGCAGCCTTCCTCGCCTTCCGCTTCCACCCCTGGCAATAGAGAATGGGTTAACCAAGAATTATATACATTGTAATTTTGTTGTCCTTCATTTACGCTTAGTTTTATTCAATTCCAAAATAAAGTACTCACTCACCAGTCTTATCATTGGTGCAGAAAACATTACAAAATGGTTCCCTTGAAGTCTGATACTATATTCATCATAAGCCTTACAATTAAAAAATGAACAATTTTAGATAATTTCTATACCAATCTCCGAGATGTTCCTTAAAATGCGATGTTATCCTACCTATTGAAACTGCATTTTTATGTTACTAGATAAGCACTCAAATGAACATTAAATGTCATAGGAACAAACTAACTCTGGATGGCAAGTGAACAGGGAAACCAGCTTTTGTTGATTCTTGGTAAATCAAAGGCTTCATTATTCACTTTGCATCTCAAGTTAAATCTCTGGGTGGGAATCTCGGGAGTGGTTATCTAAAACATTTCTTCAGTCTGATAACATTGCAATTCTGCAGGGACATTTTAGGTATTCTAAGCTGCCTATAATAAGAATTTTTATATTTTACTATATTAAGTTATGTTATAATGTCTGCATTTTCATTTTGAAAAAAAACATAGATTGACAGAAATTCAATGTAGCTAATTCTAAGTTACCATTTTCTGTTTCTCTGGCAATGCCTGCCATAGTTCGCCCAGTCGCTTGCTCATCTGCACAAAATCTACAATGAACAATAAATATAAATTGTTACCCGTCACACAATTTCCATTATTAAATATGTCCAACACTGTACAACAGATCTGAACAGTATATACTACTTCTGGATTTTTAAGTGATGAATGCGAATGAACTTAGTTTAATTTATATGTAAGAATAAATAAATGGCCTGAAATACTCCTGCCCCAAAAGTTGAATACATTGAGTTAATGCTAACACATTGATTAATGCAGATAAGAGGCGAGTGTACATGTTTAACAAATAGAAGAAACTGTTTAAATAGGTATTGAAGTTATCTGCTCAAGTGTGCCGGCTGCTCTGACTGTGATAGACATTCTTAACCCTTTAGACTTCAGCAGTGTTTTGAAAAGTCTGTTTCTCCATTTTGTTGACCCGAAATATAAAAACGTGACGTTTATATATATATATTCAAATATCATGTCTAATGTGTTTTCAAAACAATCCACACAACAGAGCATTACGCGGTTATCTTGGGCTGGGTTTGGGTCACTTGAAGTGTCAGTCTACGGGCGGGTTTGGCCAATTTGAGGTCTAAATGGCTAATAACAATACTGTGTTGTGGTGATTTCAAAGAGAACTTGCCAATGCCTGGAGTCTCCGTAATCACCTTCTGTCTATAGGAAGCACACCACAGCATGTAGGCAGTCGGAGCCCGTCTCTTGCGGGGCTGCAAGAAACAATCAATAGATCAAATATGTTGTTGTTTGCCTAAGTTACAATCAAAATTATGCACATAACCTCCATCAAGCCTTGCCTCCCCAACAGTGTTTACATAGGTAATACAAAATTATAATATGTGCGTTACATTACTAGGTTGGCATGACATCTTACATTATTAGGTTGGCATGACATCCTACATTACTAGGTTGGCATGACATCCTACATTATTAGGTTGGCATGACATCTTACATTACTAGGTTGGCATGACATCTTACATTATTAGGTTGGCATGACATCCTACATTATTAGGTTGGCATGACATCCTACATTATTAGGTTGGCATGACATCCTACATTATTAGGTTGGCATGACATCTTACATTACTAGGTTGGCATGACATCTTACATTATTAGGTTGGCATGACATCCTACATTATTAGGTTGGCATGACATCCTACATTATTAGGTTGGCATGACATCTTACATTATTAGGTTGGCATGACATCCTACATTACTAGGTTGGCATGACATCTTACATTATTAGGTTGGCATGACATCTTACATTATTAGGTTGGCATGACATCCTACATTATTAGGTTGGCATGACATCTTACATTATTAGGTTGGCATGACATCCTACATTATTAGGTTGGCATGACATCTTACATTATTAAGTTGGCATGACATCCTACATTATTAGGTTGGCATGACATCCTACATTACTAGGTTGGCATGACATCCTACATTATTAGGTTGGCATGACATCCTACATTATTAGGTTGGCATGACATCCTACATTATTAGGTTGGCATGACATCTTACATTATTAAGTTGGCATGACATCCTACATTATTAGGTTGGCATGACATCCTACATTACTAGGTTGGCATGACATCCTACATTACTAGGTTGGCATGACATCTTACATTACTAGGTTGGCATGACATCTTACATTACTAGGTTGGCATGACATCCTACATTATTAGGTTGGCATGACATCCTACATTATTAGGTTGGCATGACATCCTACATTATTAGGTTGGCATGACATCTTACATTACTAGGATGGCATGACATCCTACATTATTAGGTTGGCATGACATCCTACATTATTAGGTTGGCATGACATCTTACATTACTAGGTTGGCATGACATCCTACATTATTAGGTTGGCATGACATCCTACATTATTAGGTTGGCATGACATCCTACATTATTAGGTTGGCATGACATCCTACATTATTAGGTTGGCATGACATCTTACATTATTAAGTTGGCATGACATCCTACATTATTAGGTTGGCATGACATCCTACATTACTAGGTTGGCATGACATCCTACATTACTAGGTTGGCATGACATCCTACATTATTAGGTTGGCATGACATCCTACATTATTAGGTTGGCATGACATCTTACATTATTAGGTTGGCATGACATCCTACATTACTAGGTTGGCATGACATCTTACATTACTAGGTTGGCATGACATCTTACATTACTAGGTTGGCATGACATCTTACATTACTAGGTTGGCATGACATCTTACATTACTAGGTTGGCATGACATCTTACATTACTAGGGTGGCATGACATCTTACATTACTAGGGTGGCATGACATCTTACATTACTAGGGTGGCATGACATCTTACATTACTAGGGTGGCATGACATCTTACATTACTAGGATGGCATGACATCTTACATTACTAGGATGGCATGACTTCTAGATAAAACTTTCCTGCATACAAACCTTGCCTAAACAAATTTGCCTTGTGTTTTTGCTATAAAGAAAATAATTTGTGGCAAGAATTTCAATAAAATACATAAAATGTCCAAATACTGTGTATTTTGAAATGGTTTATATATATATATATTAAAAAAGATAATTGTCTGATGACTTCAGTTTGAGTGGCACCTTGAGTGGGTCTTCCTTTGTCTTTCCCTTCTTGAACTTCCTCTGTTTGCTTGCCTTCCTCTCAGCAGACGTCTTTAGTTTGAGCGCCATCTCACTCGTGTTGGCGTACACAGGCAGCTTCATGTCCAACTCATCCTCAGCCTCCGTGTGCTCTGCATAGACCACACAACACACATCATCTAACTATTACTTAGCTGGCATATGTATGTGTGTGAGTGTGTTGTATGTTGTCCTAGATAGTTTGCATCTTGGACACCGCCTTCAGGGATTAATTTACAACCCCTCACCCTCGGAAGAAAAGTAACACCTTTATTTTTTCGAAATTTGTCTGGTAAGGGTTTTTAGTAGTTTTAGGATTCATACATAAGATGGCTGAAAATGTATTATTACGTTACACATATTCTGTGTGATTGTTCTGAGGAGCGCCAATCAGTTTGGGACATTTTCTGTGTTGAAATATTGTGATAAACTGTTTCAAATTTACATCAAAGCAAATGTCATTTATGAATGCAGCATACTTCACTAAATCATATAAGGACTTTCAGAATAATATTTGTGTTTCCAGTTAGCCGACTGACGCTGTTAACTACAGCCAACCCAATAAATTCTTACTAGAATAATACATAATTTATTTGCGACCCTATAGAAATCCAGACACACAGAAAAACAGAAATCTTTGCAGCATGATCCACTTCTTAGTGGTCAAAATGCAGGAAAAATGTTTTTGTTTTTATATCGGTCTGACAAAATTGCTGTGACATCTTTGCAACAACATTGCAAAGAATTATTCAAATGACCAACTACAGCCTGTACCGTGAAATATTTAATCACAAAATTATAAAAAAGAAAATCAGTGTAACTCCCTACTGTTAAATTATAGAGCATGTGACTGGGAGCATAAATATTATTCTAAAAAGTCTAATCAACAGAATGGCCAAAATTTTTTGGATTTGTACCATTCCTAAGACTGAATTAATGAATAACTTGGTATGTCATGTATACATACTGTGACAGGGAAAAGAAACAAAAAAGATATGACAAAGACATCACATTATTCAGAATGGCGACAAGTATCTACGCAGAATAGGTGAACACTAGAGAATCATACTGATTTGATGAACAAATTAAATGGACAGTGGCATCCTGTACTATGTAAATACAACATATCCCAATTATAGCAGAACATTTTATAATCACATAGATCACTGCAATTTTAGCATTCCTTTACCTATCCAGAGTTTGATAATAAATTCTAAAAATATAAAACATAAGTGATCCAAATAATCATATAGTTATTGCCATTTATATGACAATATGCATAACAGAAACAAACCTTGGCCAAACGCATTCATGGTGGCCATGAATTCTTCCTCATCTGTTGACTGAGACATAGTCATCTGCTTCTTGGATGACTTCTTCCTTTTCTTACTGGCTCCTGACTCTGTTAGTAATAATGTCTTGAGCCCAGTTGAACCTTCACTTTCACGTTTCCTCTTCTTCTTTTTCTTCAGTCTCTGTTACGTCAGATGGCATTGCCAACACATGTATTAATGTGTATAAATTTTACGTACTAAAATAACTATTTGAAAAAGACCAGCTACAGTTGTGGCACAATCAAAATAATTACTATCCATCAACGATTTCAAAAATTATAAATTGTTGCCTTAATGACAGGGTTGTGTAATAAGAACTTGTCATATCAATTACTGCTTGCTTGGTGCAAATGAATACATCATTATAGTATAATGATGTAGTATCCGTTTGCATCAAGGCGTATATACCAAACTTAGTGCATACAAATTAGCCGAGGTAATCCAAAATTCAAATATGATTATAAATTATGTAGATGGTATATCTCATCATAAAGAAAACCTTGAATTTGTCTTCCATTTAAAATGCCATATGTTTTGCTAGAAACAGAGACTACTGATTATCTGTTACTGATATTACCAATTAGATATTTCAAAATAACTACCAATTTTACCACTGATACCAATAAACAGCCTGTTACTGTATACATACCTTTTTCGGTGCTGAAGTTGGTTCTGCTATCTGCAATACACCTCCACCATCGTCCAATTCCATATCATATGACGATGGAGATATAACATCCATGGCACCAACCAGTGGCGCTTCCTTTGTTGGTGACAAGACTAGTTTCAGTTTCAAGGGGGGTGTCGTCTCTGGCAAGAC
Organism: Escarpia spicata; assembly: GCA_963995525.1. Classification (NCBI taxonomy): domain Eukaryota; kingdom Metazoa; phylum Annelida; class Polychaeta; order Sabellida; family Siboglinidae; genus Escarpia; species Escarpia spicata. The sequence goes on along the minus strand of OZ023208.1, from coordinate 12,404,713 downwards.
ATTACCACTTACAGATATGGCAGTGTCGGACACATTGATCTGCAGTGGACTTTCTGTCAAGGATGGTGGCTGACCTAGCATTACTGGCGCTGGGGTTCCCTTTCCCTTTTTGGATTTGTTTTTTTTGGCACTTTTTTCTGCTTTCTGTTTTGGCGCCAGTTGCACAGGGGTTGTGGCAGCGAGGACAGGTTTAACTGCATCAGGTTGTGTGACAGAATCCAGTGGTTCCCCATCATCTTCCATGAAGCTGACTGCACCAGCTGCAGGTATATTCACCACGTTGTCACTGCCTGCTGCAGCCGCCGACTTTTGCAGTGATGGGATAGATATGCTGACTTTAGGGGTCGGGGTTTTCTTTGCGAGCATTGTGATGCCACCTAGTGTCTCGCGCAGACCCTTCACAGTGTCCTGGACCTTCTTCGACAGAGACTTTTCCATCTTCTCTGCCTCCTCCATCTCAAGCACCTTCGCTGATTTCTTCCTCACCTGCAGATTGGCAAAGATTTTAACAAACGTTACATAATGTGATGTTGTGATTTTACATCTTTGTTTCTACATAGTTATGCATTTCTTTGGTTTATCCGACTAAAGATTATATATGTTTATGTATGATAAACACATTAAAATAAACATTTTATTTTCCCATGGGTTGAAAACATTAATACAGGAAAATACATTACTACCTAAAATTAAATTACATAAAAGAAAGTAGACTGCATAATGCAGCAAAGATATTAAAAACAAGGGATTTAAATAAATGAAGTCAAAATGTATACCACGGTAAAAAAGGATATACATGGACGTTGGAGAAAATACATAATAGTACAGACAAGTTAAATAAAATAGTTCAGTAAAGGGTTAGAGTGTAATTTCTGTTACTTTACACGAGTAGATACTTTTGTATTTAGCTTATAACAAAATGATGTTTTCTTGGAATATTTGTGCTTGTACTGTAATGATGTTTATGTGTACTGCATGTAGATGCAAGTTTAAAGTACATTTATATTGCCTTACTTTTTCTGGTGTAAATGTCCGTGATCAAATATAACATTAGACATTGCCATCCAGTGCCCCCTTTACATGAGAGTATATGTATGGTTAAAGTGCATTTCTACCAGGACCATTTGTGCATTTAGCAAACTGTATTATGTTTAAATATTTTTCTTTAAAAACATTTTAATAACTTACCCTCCCAGACTTTGTCACAGCAGGAGCTGCAGACGTGTCTTCAGTCTCTTTTGACCGGCTTGACATTGTGTTGGATTATTACACTTTGGAGCACTCTGAAAAAATAGGTAATTATTTGTAAAAGCTGACAACGTACAACAAAGAATAAGAGGATGGGATATAAAGGGGTTGTATCATTATTCCAGGCTTTGGTATTCCAAAGATGTCATAGACATTCTCAACATTTTAGATTTACTGAACCTGGCTTTGGCTATATATAGACCCCTATACTATAGTTATTTACATTGTTAATATGCTATTGTACCTTAAATTCATGTTGTGTTTCAAGATTGGCGTGATCCAAAATCCAAAGTAAAAATTTTCATGACATTAAAATTTAAGTATAATATTTATATATAAAATATTTAAAAAACTATACTCATGACATCAGTATGTCACTGTCAATAAGTTTTTCCCACTACTGTAGACGCACTAGGCAAATATAGTTTCAATCAAAGTGCACAGGTCTGCCCTAAAAGTTACCATGACAGGGTAAATCTTTATAAACTTAGGCTTAGCCTTAGGCAAGCACTGTTCGTGCTGTTGGGTCTAGCCAACTCTGAGAAACCGATTCTCAGACTGAGACTATGAGTGACTATGTGACAGTAGTATGTCTATGAGTATGATAGTATCAATTGGTTAACTTGGCATTTCAGCAGTTTTTCATTAAAAGTCAACATGCATTGATATTGCCAATATGCCAAAGTCATAGTATACTGTTACCCCTGGTGGCTAATACAAAAGTTACACGTGCAAACATGCAGAGTAGCAGCACTAACAAAGACAAAAGGTAGTGATTACGCTGAGCCGAAACAAGAGTTTGCTCAATCGCCAGTCTATAGCATTTGCGCCTGGCCAATGAAATAACAGATTACAGTTAGCCCGGTTCTGTTGCACTGTTTATGCCTACATGACAAATGTTTCGGTTATTACAAACGGGTACGACATAAAAGGTCTCTGAACAGTGCAACTTTATTACAACATTTTTTACCAATAAATAATACTAAAAACTAAACCACGATCGACTGCTGACTGACTTCTACTTCATTTTGTATAAGTTTAATTTGTCGTAAAAAAACATCTGAGAATGACTCATCAGTGTATGAGTAGGCAATTAACAAAATGAAACATGGAGGTTCCATACAAACTTCGGTGTTCTGTTGCTGGTCACGAAAAAGATGTTCGTTCAGTTTGTGTGGGACATTTTCCCGAAGGATCCATATTATCTGGATCTAGAGATGCTACAGCACGTATATGGGTCCCAAACGAGTGAGTTTCATTGAAAACTCACGCTGCTGATGCCTCGATTGAGGGAGTCTAACTTGCAGCGGACTATCGCATCTCGTCTCGTTCATTCAATAGAAATCACAAGGCTAACAGTAACACTGCAGCATGAATCCCCAAAAGCTTTTCGGTCAAAAAGCCTACTGACTCTATCCTTCGCCCCTACTGGATAGGGTCAAGGTAGGGTTAGTAGTAGGCAGACGCTGCTAATAATTTAGGCTAGTTAAGACGTTAAGTAAAATATTGCCTTAATCTCAATCGACACCAAAGTCCAAACGTCATAATTCCATTAATTGTTAAAGAAAACAACAGGAAGAAAGTATAAATAAAAAACATGTAATTCAAACAGCCCATTCAAACAAATGCAATTTATAAGTTAGTGTAAACCACTAAATGTAATTATTTTGGCAGAATCCACTCAGTATCAGATAATCCCATAAATTGATTTAATATTATTTAAAAATAGAAGTCCCATATCATGTATAAAATTAATTTATATCATGTGTTGTTATACTGGGACCAAATTTCTTTTGTTTTGCTGTCAAACTTAATTTGTTTATCAAATACATATATGTTTGGTTTTATTTTAAAATTTGAAATATGTAAATAAGCTCTATTTAAAAATGTAAAATACGGCTACAATTGATCAGATACAACTCTAAATAATATCCTATTGTATTCTCCTCAACTCAGCTCCTCACAGATGATGACCAACTCCAGTAGACACTACAGTGAGTGCTTATGCAGACACATGTTTGGTTGTAGACATGATGTGGGCTACAGAGAGGGCCACGTGATGCGGGGCCAGAACCACTTTGTGTCGTGCGTGTGTATGATGCCAGCCGATGAAGAGTTCCCCGAAGGCCTGGTGATTACCGGCAGCACTGACCACACCATCCAGGCCTTCAGCCTTACGTCCCCACAGCCTGTCTTCTCTCTCACTGGACACTCTGACAATGGTAGGCTGGTCAGATTGCATAGGTGCCAACACATGCTTTTAGGTGGTAACTAGTACTAACTACCACCAGTTTTTTTATAATTAATAAACAATGTTCATGGTAAAGTTTACATATTTGTTGCAACTTGCATAAAAGGCCATCCTAAGCACAAGCTATTTTTTTTTCTCTGGTGAGTGGTGATTTAATGTTTGTTCACATGTTCATCACAAATGAAAACGGCATAAAAATGCGATGATCAATAAAAAAGACATAAAATATGATAAACAAAAACACTGAAAAGACTAAAGCACTTGTACTTTTCCAAGAGCAGATGCTGACACCTATGACTATGAGATAACTGATTGAACATTATTACTTATCAAAGTAGTCACTGAGTAGAGTTATGTAATGTGTGTCTTTTTCTGTATGTATTTTTTTCTCAAATAAACTGCTACATGCATAAAATTAATTTATAATTTTATGTTGTGACAACTCAACATAAATGATTGTGTTATTTGTTTAAGCACAATTAAGCAAAATTTTTCGGTTTTTCAAGTTTTGGAAATTGTGAAGTTTTATTTGTCTGTCACAATGGCGAGACAGTAAGACTAGTAAATGTGAGTTATATTTACGTCCAGTGTGTGCCATCATTGCTGGCAAGTTTGGTACACTACTAAGTGGATCCTGGGACAAGACAGCGCGGGTCTGGCTCAAGCGCAAGTGTGTCATGGTATTGAAAGGTGAGCGCAAATCTGAGCTGTTTGCTGATTCATCACATCAGTTTTGTAGTTGTAAATATAAGTACATGCATGAATACATAGTTTGCAGCAGATTTATTACACTAATTGACCTATCCATCACTTGACCTGTTGCTATGCAAAAGGTCCGTCAAGCCGTGAAAATTGAATGCCGAGCACATGTAGCTCTACAGACATTCAGCGGCTTGACGGGCATATTGCTAGGCAACAGGTCACATGATGGATAGGTAAATTATGGCGCCAATGTCATGTGATGTGCTACTCTGTATGGTAGAATGTTGTGGTGTTTTAGTCATGAAGAGAAATATGTCTCAAGTATTCACCCTGTAGCCATAGATCATGTGATGTATAATAGAAGTTATCTGTTGCTACAAAACAACTTTTATTTTTCTTGTTGAACACACGCCCCACAAGAAACAATACGAGGCAGCCATATGGGCCATCACTATCAGAGACTGGCTTCATGTAGTTGTACTGTTGTAGGCCATGAGGCGGCTGACCGCCGGCTGTATGGGCCATGGCTCTCAGAGACTGGCTTCATGTAGTTGTATTGTTGTAGGCCATGAGGCGGCTGTATGGGCTGTGGCTCTCAGAGACTGGCTTCATGTAGTTGTACTGTTGTAGGCCATGAGGCGGATGTATGGGCCATGGCTCTCAGAAACTGGCTTCATGTAGTTGTATTGTTGTAGGCCATGAGGCGGTTGTATGGGCCATGGCTCTCAGAGACTGGCTTCATGTAGTTGTATTGTTGTAGGCCATGAGGTGGTTGTATGGGCCATGGCTCTCAGAGACTGGCTTCATATAGTTGTATTGTTGTAGGCCATGAGGCGGTTGTATGGGCCATGGCTCTCAGAGACTGGCTTCATGTAGTTGTATTGTTGTAGGCCATGAGGCGGCTGTATGGGCTGTGGCTCTCATGCCAGAGACTGGTTTCATGTTGACGGGCTCAGCAGACAAGTCCATAAGGATGTGGCGGGCTGGCAAGTGTGAGAAGACGTTTCTAGGCGAGTCTCTCCTCATGTATGCTGCTAAGCAATCAGTTTTGCACGTATATTAAAAAAAATTTGTCTGTTCCTAATTTTTAGTATAATATTCCAAATTCTAGAATAAATATGTTGAAAGTATACTACCTGACAAATTATGTTTAATAATCCAGAAAAATGTACGCAATATGAAAGCTGTGCCTGTGAAACGTTCAATATTATTGGAGGCTGGGGGGGCTTATTGCAATTGCCCTTTGATGTTTCACTGATTCACATGGTTCCCATTCAGCCAAGTAAATCAGAACCTGGATCAGTGAAATTCCAGCTAATATTTACCACTTCCAGAATTAAAGGATGATTCTGGGTGAAGGAACAGACGACCTCACTTATGCATTTGTAAAGATTAAGGCCAGACACCCCACGTGAAATGGTGTTTTTGACCAAAAATACTCAAAATGGTTTTCTGCCAGATTATGACATCTTTGTATGCATGCTATCAATACCTTTAAGTGAGTTTTACTCATGGATCAAGCATGTCGATATCAAGTAATAAAATCCATTATGCAATCTTTGATGGCCATTTTCGTAAAAAAATTCTCAAATTGCTCCCTTTGGAAATGGGATATCTCTTTGGGAGCAATTATGCTATGCAAATAAGGTTTTCAATGTTGCATTCAGCAGACTCTGCTCTGTGAAATGATCAGACGTTTTTTTTAAATAATCAATAGTTTCAAAAATATTTGTTGCCAAAATCCAACTTTTTTGTACTTTACCAAAAAATTAAAACAAAACGTATGGACAAATGCTCTGGTCAGTTCACAATAGAATGTATACAGAACATGGATTCTCAAGAATTATAATTATATACATGCTCCAAAAAGAATGGCAGTGTTTCCAAATTTGTTCATATTGGCTTAAAATGGTGGCCATTTTGTTTCTTACCATTGAAACGTGGGGTCTGGCCAAAAAATTTCAGTATATTTTTTACTCGTATGATCCATTCCATACTTTGGGCAAAACAAATTGCACAATTTTCACAAATAAAAACAATCCTGTCTACCTGCCGTGTCTGGCCTTATACATAATATTATAAAGTATGAGAAATATAGTCTCAACTTACATTAACCATTAATTACCCACTTAACCAATTGCTAAGCTAATATTCTGTTTGGCTAAACAAAATGGAAGGCCTTTTGCCAATTTGGTTGTGGAAAATACGTTGGTTAAGAAAAAGTAATAATTTTGCCAAATGGCTAAATGGAAAATATCTTGGAGTATGCAGGTATATTTGGCAGATATTTTAGTTGTGCTTGTTCACGTTGTCTGCGTTATGGTCCCTTTGCAGGCCACACAGACTGTGTGCGTGGGCTGGCTGTACTGTCTGCGACAGAGTTCCTGTCTTGCTCCAACGATGCCTCCATCAAGCGTTGGATGACAACAACGGGCGAGTGCATCCAGACATGTTTCTCTCACACCAACTTTGTCTACTCCATCTGTGTCCTGCCCTCGGCCCCTGACTGCTTCGTGACGACTGGCGAGGACCGCACACTACGAGTCTGGAAAGACGGGGATTGCTGCCAGACCATCACCCATCCAGCCCAATCAGTGTGGTCTGTCTGTGTGCTGGACAATGGTGACATTGTCACGGGGTCAAGGTACGTTGTGTCTGTCTCATAGCTACCCTACATCGGAGATAATAAGAAATGTCATCTTGTTCAATTAGTGTCCTGTATGTATTTGTGATGAGTTTGTACGAATTGTACTGCAGTGATGTTGTATTCCATGTTCAGCCAATGACCTGTGTGTTTGTGCTGTAGCGATAGTTTGATCCATGTGTGATCCATTGACATAGTCAATGTGTTTGCAGCAAAGGTGTAATCACCCAATCATTTCTGTGTTTGCAGTGAAGGGGTGATCTGAGTGTTAAACCTATTATCTGCCTATTTGTTGTGGATGTATAGTTGCTCAGTGATCTCTGTATTTGCAGTGACAGTGTGATCCATATGTTCATCCAATGATTTGTGTGTGTTTGCAGCGATGATGTGGTCAGTGTGCTCACCCAATGATCTGTGTGTTTACAGTGGTTGTGTGATCCATATGTTCATCCAATGATTTGTGTGTGTTTGCAGCGATGATGTGGACAGTGTGTTCACCCAGTGATATTTGTGTTTGCAGTGATGGTGTGATTCGTGTGTTCACCAAATGATATGTGTGTTTGCAGCGATGGGGTGATCCGTGTGTTCACCCAGTGTCCAGAGAGGGCAGGTGATGCCTTGGAGCAGGCTGTCTTCGATGAGCTGGTCGCCACTTCAGCCATCCCAGCTCAGATTGGTGACATCAAGACTGATGAGTTACCGGGGATGGAGGCACTCCTTAATCAAGGTAATCACCTTGAACGACTGTCAAATTTAACAAGATTTACATGTTTGCTATCCATGACATCAGTCCTGGATGACAAGTAGACAAGGAAGCCATTGGCTAATTGAAAATCCTATGATTTATCATGTATGTGTAATGTTCCCATCTGAGATATGCACACCAGGTGTGAAATGGTCCATTGGACCGGATGGTTCAAATGGGTAATATTTTTTACTTATTTCACAGTCAAATTACCTTTTTTCTATAACATAAGAACGAACCCGGGTTCGAATCCTGTGCGGTGGTGTCGAACTTTGGCAAGTTCGTTCACTACGTTACTCCAGTTCACTCAGCTGTGTGAATGAGTACCTGGCTATAGACAGTGGTGGAGATTTGTGTACGAATAGCCTTTGTGCATTAATTGTAGCGTGGCTGGATGATTCCCAGAGAAGACGATAGGGAAGCACTTTGAGCAGTCCTGTGGACTGATAATGTGCTGTTTAAAAACTTACCATTAATTGTGTAACACACATGGAGAACTAGTTTCTAGCTCCTTCAACACACATTTTTCTCTGAAGACTAGATCTAATCTGATCAGTATAATCTCAGTTATTCTATTTCTAGAGAGGAAAGTTGCTCTTTGGCTGTGAAATGACTGCTGCAGCTAAATAAAGCTGCCATATATCTCGAGATATACCTGTGTGTGGAGCTGCTTGACTGTCGTTTGTGTGCAGGCAAGAAGGAAGGGCAGACACTGATGGTGCGTGATGACAACGTGATCCAGGCGTATCAGTGGTCAATGGCAGAGACAAGATGGATTAAGATTGGCGATGTAGTGGGCGCCAGTGGGACGTCAAAGAAGCTGTACCAGGGAAAGGTAGGACTCTTTTACAACATCAGAAGCTTATAGTTGGTGGCAGATGAGGTACCAGAGTCAATAGGGTCCTTGTTCTCGGGTGTCCTATATATGATTTAAGTAGGACAAAGGTCATGTCCTTTGTATGCCAGTGCTAAATAAATGCATCTAAGGTACAATATGGAGACATGCATGAACATTTTTTTTCATAATTTTGTCACTCCTTTATAATGTTGATGTATGGCTTGAATGTCTTGGAGCTTAATTCCTTGCTAATAATAAGAAAACATCTATCAACATCTACATAAATCCTCAGAACTACAGCTAAGAGGCACATAATAAAAAAAAATTGTTAGTCAGTCCTGGAATCAGTATGCAACATTAAAGCTGATGTATGAATATATGTATTAAAAGAATAAGTTTCAGATGATGGTGAAATTATATTCTTATTATTTTCCGACTGACCTAAGGCAAAGAGTGAGTGAGTCATTCTCCCACTGATACCAGTGTAATGATAATGTTTATTTTATATATTGCCACATCCATTCATAGTGCTTTACATAAGACTAATAAAAAAAATAGATAAGCAAGCAAAATATTAACAACTCGGAATACGTTCAAAACATGAAATTCTAGGGTCGCTAGCACACTCACGGCTCGTCCTATCCTGACAATCTTGGTATCATTTGAAAGGATGCACTTTTTGTTATTCTAGTGTCATCTAGATTCCCCAGTAACCGTCCATAGAACACCTATAAACGGATCTACAATTGTGCCATTTTCTGTGTTCTGTATGGTTCCGAACGATGTTGGCAGCGGGTACTCAGTACACTAATCTTCCGATAGCGGCGCTGTTTTCTTCAATTGCCTAGGTTCAGACATGCACATTTCACCATTTCTTGATTTCATGTCATAAGCTCCACCCACTTTTAAAATCTAAGTTGGCGTGACATCACAATAACTTACACCAACCAACCAACCGGTAAAAATTAGTTGTGTTGGTTGGTTGATATACGTGATTGTGACATCACGCCTACTTCGTGTATGTCACTTTAGCAGCCGTTTGAAACTGGGTGGAGCTTGTACCATGAAATCAGATAGCGGTGCCTCAATCGGTAGATTGGTGAACTGTGTCGACGAACCAACATCGTTCGCAGTGTCTAAGACACTGGAACCATCACGATTATAGTTTATTTTAGGATTGATTATCAGGAAACCATTTATATGTTTGAATAGCAGAAAGCTTAAGCTTTCAAATGATATCAAGATTGTTGGGATCCAACGAACTGTAATGATACTAGCAATCGTTCAAAAAAGCATTTTTGGGACGTGTTTTGAGTTATTAATTTTTCGCTCACTTATCTATTTTGCTAATACATAAATAGTAGAAATAAAACAAATTTAAATATAAGAATAAATAAATTAAGATACAAACATCAGTAGATTAAGTAAGTTGGTTAAAATGTAAAAATAAATCAATTCTCTTATTAAAATAAGTACTTAAAAATGCTCTTTTGGCTGTAAAAATAGATTAACATAGATAAAGATATGAATATCTTGTATCTGCGGCCAAACATGGCAGGTAGATAGGATTATTTTTTAATTTGTGCAATTTTGTGTGCCTGAAGTATGGAATGGATCATACTGAATAAAAATGTATTTAACTTTTTTTAGCCAGACCTCCAGTTTCTGTGGCAACAAACAGAATTTCAGCCTTTCTGAGGAAATATTGGCAAATTTGGAAACACCATTCTTTTTTGAGCACATATATTATATAGTTATGATTCTTGCAAATCCATGTTCTATACATTCTGTTGTGAAATGATCAGAGCATTTTTCTGTACATTTTGTTTTTATTTTAAAAAATGTATAAAGTACAACAAAAAACTTGGTATTTGGCAACAAATATGCTTATATCTTTCAAACTATTGATGATTTAAAAAAGTGTCTGGTCATTTCACAGAGCAGTGCCTGCTGAATGCAACACTGAACATTTATTGTATTGCGTAATTACTCCCAGAGATATCCCGTTTCCAAAGGCAGAAATTTAAGGAAAACTGTTTTTGAGAAAATGTCCGGCAAAGATTGCATAATGGATTTGATTACTCGATATGGACATGCTTGATTCATGACAAAAACTCACTTCAAGGTATGTCATTCTCATAGAAGTGAACTTTATTGATAGTATACATACAAAGGTATGATAATATGGCAGAATATAATTTTGAGTATTTTTTTAAAACCCCATTTCACCTGGGATGTCTGGCCTTAAGTAGTGTACAGAGTAATAAAAAGATGGGTCTTTGATGTCTTCTACTTGTAGGAGTTTGACTACATATTCGATGTGGACATCCAGGAAGATAAGCCTCCCCTGAAGCTGCCGTACAACATCACAGACGACCCATGGGTGGCCGCACACAACTTCCTCGAGACGAACGGCATCAGTCAGATGTACCTCGACCAGGTGGTCAAGTTCATCCAGGAACAGACAAAGGGTGTCACCCTTGGCTCAGCCCAACCACCCTCCGTCTCAGACCCATTCACTGGTCAGTCTGTCTTCTTCGGCTCAGCCCAACCACCCTCCGCCTCAGATCTGTTCACTGGCCAGACTGTCTTCTTAAGGTCAGCCCAACCACCCACTGTCTCAGACCCGTTCACGGGTCAGTCTCTGTCTTCTTTGGGGGAGCCTAACCACCCTCTGTCTCAAACCCATTCACTGGTCAGTCTCTGTCTTCTTCGGGTCAACCCAATCACCCTCTATCTCAGACCCATTCACTGGTCAGTCTGTCTTCTTTGGGTCAGCCCAAACACCCTCCGTCACAGACTCATTCACTGGTCAGTTTCTGTCTTCTTCAGGTCAGCACAACCACCTTCCATCTCAGACCCATTCACTGGTCAGTCTGTCTTCTTAGGGTCAGTCCAACCACCCTCCGTTTCAGACTTGTTCACTGGTCAGTCTGTCTTCTTCGGCTCAGGCCAACCACCCTCCAGTTACTCTAGTAATAACTACATGTCATGAGAAGTACAGAATGTGTTTGGATATGGTGCTTTATATTTGCTATTGTTGCAGGTGGGTCGAGGTACGTCCCCAGTTCAGGAACATCTCCCGCCCCTGCAGCCGGGGCGCCATCATTTGACCCCTTCACGGGGGCAGGCCGTTACGTTCCTGGAGCTCCACGTCAGTATATCGCTTAACTTGTCTGATTTTCATTTAGCACTACAGATGGTTCAGTTGCAAAATTCTCTTATGTACATTACACATTGTGGTATCATAGGATGTCTTTTAAAATAACTTGAGTACTTCTAATACTAGTTTTATCATGGCAATAACATGTTTACACAATTGAATATACATTCAACAAACAAATTATTGTATTATATACTTTGATATTGCTGGAGGAGTGTATTAATTTCAACAAGATTATTAGCATTATAGAATGATGTATTCTTCCTCATGACTCTTTTTATAAAGGGGAGAAACAAGTTTATGTTTTGCTACAACTGTTATCACTTTTCCCTGTCGGCAGCCCTCCTCTCCACTTGTCACCTTCCATCGCATCTCTTGAATTCCCTATGCAGTATTTCCATCCTCACCAAGTCACCTACCCACATCATCCAGCATCTCATTGTTATTCCTCTTTACCTGCATCACAACATCTTCCCTCAAGTAATAGGCATCATAGAACACTATGAACATAACAAGTGTATTGCCTCTTCGCGTGCCAGGAGTAGGTGGAGGCGACACTGCTCCGTCTAGGAGTGGCAACGAGTTCTTCCCCAAGACTACATATCTCACGTTCGATAGCGGTAACACAACTGCAATACTAGGTGAGGCACTGAGAGGAGGCAGTGGATATTTGTGAAGACTACTGTAGACACAGAGATGCTTTCAATGTTTAGCACAGTCACAATGTGTATTGCGTACCTCTGTAAAATTATCTCAGAAACTGTGCAAAGTACGGTGCATATTACCAACACATTTCAAAGTTTTTATATTGATATTGGTTTGATATGCTGCTGGCCAACAAGCTGTGTAAGCTAAATTTGTAATATCATATATATTATAATATTGTAATTTGATTTCTTGCACTGCTTGCCCACAGTGAATACACTATAAAGTTAAAAGTACTGTCGGTTCAGTTAGCTTTCAAAACATTACTGCTTCTAAATACTGTGTTGAAAACAGTCCTTGTTCATACTGCACAAGTTGTCAACGTAACATTGATGTGTTTGGTAGGCAAATTAAAGGAATTCAATGCTTTGATGGAGCCTGATGAGAAAGTCGATGATGCAGAACTTGTTTCTCTCAACGACATCATGAGTGGCAAGAAGCCAACGGAGCTACAGTTGCAGCTGCTCTGGAAACTGCTTCAGTGGCCCAAAGGTAAAACTACGCATCGACTAAACTTAACATTTAGCACGTACTAATATATGTTTGACAACTTGATGATAATTCCTCAGGAATGTCAACTCGGAGGCACAACAAACCAGGATCAGGATAAAGCACACATGCACACACACATACATGCACACACACACATACATGCACACACACATACATGCACACACATACATGCACACACACATACATGCACACACATACATGCACACACACACACACAATCAGAGCAAGGAACCACCAAGGATTTAGAGTGGAAATGCAATGTTTAAAGATTGTCTGAGTTTTGTTACAGCAGCTATGTAGTTTCAGATGATTTTGAAATGACAGAGTTCATTCCAGATTTTAGACACATCTATGCACTTGTCAATGACTTGGTTTTAAGAAGAATAAGTTGTGAGACTGATTATCTGCGCTGCCTTTGTATATTTAAAAGATGTGACATGTAAGACGTGACACATTAAACTGCCCTTAAACATACAATAAACCTTGACAAAATCAGCAGATTGCATCTAGTTCCACAACGAAAATATATTTTGGGTCTACCCAGAATTCTGTATACCATGCAATTCTTTTTTATGGAAATATATTGCCGCTTGTATGAATTTGAAACTGAGCACACCTCACTATTCTACATTTCGCCTGTTTCATGGTTGCTTGAAACAACAACAGAATTGGAAAGCGTGTGATAGGGGTGGTGTCATGCTCTTGTTCACTGATATAAATTTGGGTGGTGTGTTCGAAGTTAGCTTAGAAATTATGTGTCATTCAATGTTTCCGATGGTAATTGTCTGGCGTATTTGTTGCTTATGTGAGTTTGAAACTGAGCACACCTCGCTGTTCCACAGATCGCCTGTTTCCTGCGCTGGACGTGCTCCGACTGTCCGTGCGTCACACAGTTGCCGCTGAACACTTCTGTAATGAGAAAGACGGGCCACAGTTCCTGTCACACCTCCTCACGACTACCCTCACCCCCGACTCGCCCCCGTCAAACCAGATGCTCACACTGCGGACTTTGTGCAACGCCTTTAATCACAGCTTTGGGGAGGCGCTTTTACGAAACTCACGCGACCAGATCATCACCGCAATGCTGAGCTGCTGCCAGAGCAACAGTAAGAATGTTCACATAGCGATTAGCTCCATGTTGTTAAACTATGCCGTGGTGTACTTCAAGAGCACAGACGTGGAGGCCAAGGCGCAGTGCATGTTGGCTGCCGGTGAGGTCACCGAGTGGCAAAGCGATCCTGAGGCAAACTTCCGCCTGCTTGTGTGCATCGGCACGCTACTGGTGGCCGACCAGAACACAATAGAATTGGCAAAGGCGACGAAACTGCCACAGTTTGTTGAAAGGTGTAAAGCCTGTAATGATGTGAAGAAAGTTGCAGACTGCGCACGGTTAGTTGGAGAACTTATACTGTGAGATGTTATAATTGTTTCGATTGAGGACATGTCAATAAAGGAGTTCCCATTTACTACATACTTTTCTATCTCTGATACGTGATGAACAGTTTGTAGTCTATGAGAATTATATTTTGCCAGTATGACTGAAATGTATCTGTTGAAGTCTTGTTTCATTTGTGTTGACTGCTGTAATTTACACAAATGTTGTTGCAACAGTCGTGTCTGTATAATTTGATCCCATGCAGGTACCTAGATTTTATCATCATTTAGGTAGATACATTATTTTAATAAATTCTGATTGTTATAACAATTATTACTACTGTTTTATGTTTTGTTCTGTACACTTTGGGTTTGTGTATTGCAACTGTAAGGACACTGCCAAGATCCGAAGTGAGTAAAGTTTGATTGTTGACTGAACAAACTCTCATTCTTATGCAGACCAGTGATCAAGACAATGACAGCCATAGTGGATGACTGCGTTGTACTCATAGATGTCTGCTTCTCTTTATACACTATGCATGTGTGTCAATTGGTTGTGATTATAATCTTTCCTGCATGATTCTGTCAACAACCGATCTGCTACAATGGTGATTGTCGCTGCTCCAGTTTATGAATAAAACGCGTAGTCATGTGTTCTGGGATATAGTACATATTTACTATGGCATCTAAGCTGATCAAGTGGATAACTAAATTATTTAATACAAGTTGAAGAATCCCAACATGCAGTGCTTCGTACCACCCACTTCAAATGAGGGGTCATCAATATGTAAATTTGAAGCGATTAATTTAATAAATAGAAGAAACCACATACTTATCCATAGTACTGACTAAATTATCACAACAAAAATATATCTGCCATATTTCTAAAGATCTGCAATTACAAAGGGTGTAAAAAAAATGGCCTAATTGTATGCGACCCTTCATGGATGGCCCCAATGTACATATTGCTTAACAACTAATATTTTTATGCATACATTGAGGAAGCTAGCTCCAGGTGATTGGTCCTAGCTGCAATTGTTTTTTCCAAATGAAAATTGATGCACAGGCGAGGCTAATTCTGCGTTCCAATGGGATCGTTTATAAACTCAACTTGGCAAACTTGAAATTTCAAGAGCAGCTAAATTTATGGAATTGTATTCAGATATACATAAGGTGATTTGAATGCAGCTTAAAGTTAACTGTAGGCTGGTGTGCAAAAGCATTGGGTCTTGCCGAGATAAGGGCAGCTTTACTCATGAAAAGTGCCACAAATGGGACTTTATTAACCTCAAAAGGGTGCAATGAACACGTGTGAAAATTAGCTTGTTTAATCACTACCACGATACCTTCAAGTGTCATACGGTACCAGCTTACTTTACAGGTGTTGTTGCTGAAACCTTCAGATCGAGATATACTGCTTTTCCCAGCGATGACCCACGTGTAATTTGATGTTTAGTAGCCAAACATGACAAAGACTGCATTATGACTTGAGAGGTAATCCAAACATAACTTAGCAGCAGATAAGTATTGCATTGCCTCCAAGGCAAATGTAACACAAGTACAAATTTGATTCAGAGAAGTTTAATGAATTCCAGCAATGACCAATAAGTGTTACAGTTCAAAGTTCAGCTGTTTGAGACTTGTGACTGCATCCATCGCTGTCTGCTGCATTACTTCTTTGCCTTAGGCTTGACCTTTGCCAGAGACAGAGTCTTCCTGGGACGACCTCGACCTTTGGTCGACGTATCCATTGTAGCAATCTGGCCAAAACAATAACACAACATTAATGACTGTTCATGCAGGCACCACATCAACTCAAAATCACATACAGGGAGCTGCAAGTGAATTTCCCCCACAAGGAACACATTGGTAACAACACTGAATTTGTTCAAACTGATCTTTATATACAATGCTGGTTACATCCAAAACAAAACAACTCTCAACTTGGTCAACAGCCCACCATTAAAATACATAAGCATACCTTTGATGTATGATCACTACAAAATTACCCATTGAACTACTTTCTTAAATCTTTGTTGTCTTAGTTCTGAGCATTCTATACAACAGTTCACCAGTAAAATGCAAGTCTCAATAAAATTTGATTCGTGAAGTGCTGATGTTAAGATGATCACACGAGTTGTACTGGACTGTGTGAGTTGTACCTGTGTTACTTATTTGCTACAAATGCCATAATAATTGGTGTAAATATTCACCCCACGCCTCTGGTCACTGCGAGCCTGCTTCTGCTTCTTGCGTTCTGCCTCCACCAACTTGGCAGTCTTCTTCTGTACTCCAGCATATGGGTTGAGGCGCATCATGATACGCAGATTCTTCAGAGGGTTTCTCTTCAGTACATGCCTATGTTTAGTTTTCCTGAAACAACAACATTGCAACCATGTCAGGGTTGGCACGTCTTTCCCAACCTGATAAATACCGGGTGGGAAATACCATCTTGGGAATTTTTTTTAATAGAAGTATTACATTTGGAGCTGTAATAAAAGCTACTGAACCATCACCATAATGATACTGGACAAACGTAATGTAGTTTGACTGAAAACTGCAACAAATAAATAAAGTTACCTTATGTGCTTATATTGCATAACACACACTGCTGTTGGCTACAGTTGCCCACTGACCCTGGTAGCCTTTGTTCATCAGTAGCCACTCTCGCCACTCTGGCAGGGAAGCACCTCTGCTGCCCATCGTATATTGCACAACAGTTGCTCATGGACCCCTTTTTATGATACAGGGCTTCCTGTCCATTTTAACTGGTCTTCATTAACCAATCATTTTTTTTAATGGATATGGGTGTTACCTTGTGTTATTCATTAGCATTTTGATATCACTCCTCTTTTGTTGCTGACCAGTTCATTCTCTATTAAAATGCCTTGAATTTGGTATCTGTCATTGTGTATGGACCCTGATAAGTACCTGCCAATGTCTAAAAGCTCAACATTTCTTTGTTCTTTAACCAGATTGCAAACTAACACCTGACAATACTAGTACAGGCTATCTGACTTCATCACCATGCTTCTTTAGAAAAAGACCCAGACAGCAGTACTTTGTACTGTCCTTTGTGAGAGTAACAATGACATTTATTTACTAACTGAATATTTTACTTTTTCGTGTCATGCATTTCCTGACATACACAAACACAAGGCCTGGACTGGTAGCCAGTATTTGCTCTCGATATTAATAATTTTTCCAACTGGAGTAGGTTTAGTTACAGGAATTAATGTATGTTAATCTCAGTTATAGACTTATTCCCGGATATTACTGGTAAATGCCAGGTATTTCCCACTGCCCTGTCTAAAACCAGTTTTTGTTAAAGAAACATCCCAACCCTGAACCATGTATAGCAACATCTCAACCCTGAACCATGTATAGCAGATGATAACATTGATCTCCTGTGTAGCAGATGACAACAATACGACACCCATGTAGAAGACGACAACTCGGACAGGCAACATCAGACAGGTGAGAACGGAGAGTTGCCAAAAGTCAACCCAGGCAAGGTACAAGGTGACAAGATTTAACATTACATCATGTTTAGCAGATGACAACAGCATTACACTCATGTTTAGCAGATGACAAAACACTGCACCTATGTACAGAAGATGAGCAGATGACAAGACTAAGGCACAACACTGACTGACAGAATCAACTTCACATAAATTAACCAGGCATGTTTTAACCCATGTAAATGAAATATTCAGATGGCACTTACTGTGGTGGTCTAATGGCTTTCTGTATTTCGTCACTCTTCAGCAGACGTGCAAGGTCGGTATTGGTCATTTTTGGCATGGGTAAACTGAAAGGCAACATTGTACAAATTGAAAGTCGATATCAACATGGTCATTGTGACATCACTGCAGGTAGCACCTCTAGGATTTAGCATGGCGCGCGCCTGTGGGTTGAACTTCGCGAATGCTCAACCTTGCATTATATCTGTTGCCATGTATACAATGCAGGATTAAGCATTCATGATGTTCAAACAGCAATATTTAACTCAAAAACTAAAGAATAGGGTGCACTCAGCGGCCCTGCCTGTGGTGATATCAGCACTTTACTTGACAAGATTAGTAAGTTTACGTATACAATATTTTAAAGACACTTAACATTTCATTTAGTCTTTAAATAGCCAATAACAAATACTCACTTGAAACCATTCTTCTCGGTAGATGGCTTCCTCCAGGTACCATAAAGCCCATCCAGTTTTTTAAAAGCGGACTCGGTCCAAATACAGAAGCGTCCAACGTGACCACCAGGGGCTACCTTGAGCAGGTTGAGTCGATCGACATTAAGAAGTGTGATGCCTGGGATGTTACGGAACGCCCGTGTGATGCCATTGTCCTGGTTGTAGATGACCAGAGGTCCACGTCGCTGGATGCGACGACGATTCCTCATCTTACCCTTGCCGGCACGGAACCTACGGGAATTCTTTACCTACAAACACAACATAAAAAAGGAATATTTAGTACAGTAGTTGCAATAAGGTCATTGTTGCTAGGAAGTTGCTTGAATTCAATTTATGATTTTCTGCATTATACTGTTAAAACATTTCCTTTGGGGTCAGCTTTCTGAGTAGAATCATGTACGTTCATAAACACGGACCAGAAATGACTCATCATTCCCCAAACAACACTCACTGAGGTAATTGAAAGCAAATCATCTTGAAAAATCACTATATATCAAAAAATGTTTTTTAGACAAATATTAGGTTGTGTGTGACCATTTAACATTTACTACTAATTTTGACATAAAAATCTGTATGATTATTCTCAACATAAACTTATTTTTAGATGTCAAGGGTCAGCCTTCTGAGGAGAATCATGTGATTCATAAACACGGACCAGAAGCAACTCATCATCCCCACTTGCAGAGCAAGCTGCAGTCACATAATTTTCTTTACTAACAAAACTTTTATAATCTAAACAACTGAAACCCAATAAAACATTTCTTGAGTAAAGGGACAAGTCTCAACATAAACCTATCATTAGGTGTCAAGGGTCAGCCTTCTGAGGAGAATCATGTACGTTCATAAACACGGACCAGAAATGACTCATCATTCCCCAAACAACACTCATTGAGGTAATTGAAAGCAAATCATCTTGAAAAATAACCATATCAATTTTTTTTAGACAAGTATTAGGCTGTATAACCATTTAACACTTACTACTAATTTTGACATAAAAATCTGTATGATTATTCTCAACATAAACTTATTTTTAGATGTCAAGGGTCAGCCTTCTGAGGAGAATCATGTGATTCATAAACACGGACCAGAAGCAACTCATCATCCCCACTTGCAAAGCAAGCTGCAGTCACATAATTTTCTTTACTAACAAAACTTTTATAATCTAAACAACTGAAACCCAATAAAAAATTTCTTGAGTAAAGGGACAAGTCTCAACATAAACCTATCATTAGGTGCCAAGGGTCAGTCTTCTGAGAAGAATCATGTTTTTCATAAACACGGACCAGAAGTAACTCATCACACCCATATAAACCAAAAATTTCTCAATTCTGGAACATTTCATGCGATAATAATTTTAACATTTCCAAGATTCCTTAGAGCAAATAAAGTTTATGTCCAGTTATTCAGAGCTGGGAAAAATTACCAAACCCCAGCAAGTTCATCAAAGTTGTACCAATAAGAAATAATTTATCCACCAAAACAATTTACATCTAATCTCAGCAAAACAACCGACTGGTATAAATAAATAAAAAACTCAACAAGAAAAAACTAAAATACACATTTTTGACGGGTCAGTATTCTGAGAAGAATCATGTTTTTCATAAACACGGACCAGAAATAACTCATCACACCCGTATACATTACATTTTTGTTGTTGCATATTTCATTCTGAAGCTGCACAAAAATGACAAATCACATTTCTATCATAAACAATATCTGGGAACGAGGTAATGTAATAGCTTTTATGTGGCAGCAAACACAAGATATTTTAACTGTTCTATAACATACCAAACAGAGAACAAACGACACATGAAGAAAATTGTCTTAGCAAACCGGTGTTAAAAATATTCAGCTAACTGCTAACTGAGAGGAATCATTATTTCATTTTTCAGATTCACTCTACAACTAACCAACCTTTTCAATTTCTTGCCAGGCATTGATTTTTCTGAGCACACCGACGGCCTGTTTTGTTTTCTTGATCTCCTCCACTTTGTCACACAGCACCAAAGGCACCTCGGCTACCTGCTCGATGCGGTGACCTGCACAAAGACATTTACTGTCACCACCTGGTACAACAGTGAAGAACTCAGGATGACCTTTCAATTTCCAGCAGGCACAGAAAAATATTCAGAGTTATAGATAAGAAGACATGTGTAATCGCAATGGTTATAATAGCGACAAATTGTTTTTTTAAACAACAGCAACCCAACGTGGCGACATGCCACACACCTGATTCGTAGCACAGTTGTAGGCTATATGCCCTATCACAACGTTCAATTTATTGTCCGCTACTAGCATTTAAAAATACACACGTAGCGAACAAAGACGAGGATAACTTCACACAAAACAAGTGACAGCAATTACTGCGTTAATATAGTTTGCCATACCGCTCACCCCCCCGGCGGCAGAAATTTGGGATGCACAACCAACCGCGTTATAACCGAATCTACATTATAACAAACTGTATATAGCTAGTTTGTCTGGGGTCAGACTTCTGAGAGGAATCATTGTCTCATAAACACGGACCAGAAGTAACTCATCATTCCCCACACAAAATTACACCAAGCCATCTACAAGTTCACTCTACAATAGCAGCAACACCTAACACTCACCTTTTGACATGACAACTGAAGGAATGCCAGTGCTGGCAATAGCCGAGCAGATTGCGTAACGCCTCTGCTGGATATTGATGTGACGATGCCAACGACGCCAAACCTTGGTTGGTGCAAACATGCGACCTCCACGGCACATGTTGCCAAACGCACCCTGGCCAGATCTGTGGGTGCCGCCGCCTCGTACACGTGGAATACGTGCCACAGCCCGACCAGTGCCCCATGATTCAGCAGATGTCTGGTGACCTGTCGAACAAATGTAAAAAGTTTCTGACTGTGTAATAAGACATCAATCACGATGATCAAATGCTTGACTGAGCAGTTACAAATTCAACATATCATGACTAAAAAATGGGCCAAGAAGCCCTGAGGACTATATTGTGAGTTTGTAATTATTAATGAAATGTTTTTTTGGTGAATCACAGTTACAGATAATTAAGGGTTATGAAATAAATAGAGATCAGTGGCCCTGAGGTGCCAAGTGATTCAATCAAATACGGATTGTTTGTGAACAGTGGCACTACCACTAATATTTAAACAATTTTAAGTGAACCACAATTAAATTTACAAAGGACTTATCGTGATAATGTATAAATTGAATGACGTTGTAACGTTGCTGTCGCACAAAGTTTTTACTCAACCGATAGATATCCAAGTGCCTAATAAAAGTAACTGTCTGTCCCTCAAGTTTGCCAAATGGGCAAATTCGTGGCCTGCATTATACCATTCAATAGCTGCAGTTAGCACTGCATCATTAGGCTTTATTAATCCATACCAGCTTTTTCGGACACAGCATATGGTTGACGTCCATTCTTCTTCATCTCAAAGTGGACAAAGCTGACAATATCCGGACGGATGGGTGCCCGGAAAACTGCTGGAAGTGTGACATTGGATGAAGTTGCCACACCCTTCTCGTCATAGACGGTAATCAAAGGTCTTGCCGACTGAAAGAAAAGTTGAAATTCAGTTAACTAAAAATGGAATAGGCGCTATTTGCATGATCCGGTACAGCTACATTGTCATTGCCTACAATTTGGCCTACTTATTTAACCGTTCTGTTATTTATTAGTATTAGTCTAATAAAGACACCACAGCAGTAATGAACACTAGATTGTGGATATACAATACGTGTTCACATTAAAATTATGTTCCAAAAACCTACGAAAAAGTAGCACATTTAGCAAAATGCGACCTTCTATACTTGGTCTAGTCTTGGACTTGGTTGTCATACCCAATCATTGCCATTGATCGGAAGTGAATACTTATTTATTTTCTGAGCAAACTGCACATTTATTTGGAACATTTTAGACACTGTCAGAAACATGATTTCATTATGCACTCATTGCACGAACTAATAATATTTAGTAACCAAAACGGAGACTTTTTTACCATTTTATTGGATAGGCGACGTATACACGTGCTACAAGATGGTCGCCGCCGAGTAGAAAAGATAGAAGTAGTTCTGGTAAGGAAGAGCTCGAAATGGCGTAGTGATATTTTTTATTTTTTATCTACAGTCGTTTGTGTAAAACGGGTGTGTATCTAATCACTAAAGCCTAGTAAAATACTACATTATCAAGATATATCAAAATAACAATACTAACGCAATGGACTTGTATAATTTTGCTGTACTTGCCCCTAAACATCAAGGGTGATTAGGCCTTTCGTCCAAACGCCATGAAAACATCAAAGCCGCACAGACGTTTACTGCTACTGCAACAGCTGCTGCCGACACTGTTGCTATACTCTCGCTTTTGCTGCTGCTGCTCGGTCTCCCGTGTATTAATTTAATAGCTACTGCTGGTAAACCCTAAAAATCAATTGTTTCCAATTGTCTTAGCAAAATGTTTGATATGTTTGTACCTACGGCTAACTAAGTTATATGCGACATTTCTTTCCGTGCTTTACTTCCTTTACAGTAAACGAATTTTCTTTACTGTAACCGAACATTAAATAAACACATTAAAATTAAATTTTTTCTAAACATTATTTATCTAGTCGATACAAAATATCATGTTTAATGATTTGACTTAGCTAAAGCCAGTAAAGTCAGTTATATGATAACTTTTATCAATATGCTACGTAACGACGTTAGTCAAATGGTGTGGTGTTATATCAGTATAGTTTGCACAATTCACTCCAAAGCGTGTGTGCTTT
The DNA here is from genome assembly GCA_963995525.1 of Escarpia spicata. NCBI lineage: Eukaryota > Metazoa > Annelida > Polychaeta > Sabellida > Siboglinidae > Escarpia > Escarpia spicata. The sequence goes on along the minus strand of OZ023208.1, from coordinate 12,381,563 downwards.
CAGGCAAAATAATTATTTGGAAATAACGTCAACAATGATCCAGTGTGCATTGTGTGCGGTATATTGGGTTAGGCAACTCCTCGGTGTACTACTAATTATTTTTCCGTTTTCATATTATTGGTTCCTCACTTCCCGTTATCGTAATGAACTTTGACAGCTCATTATTTGATTAATATTTTCGACATGGTATCTTCCAGCAGAGGGACTGTCATAGAAGGCATAGGCGATGACTTAGTCTATGCCGGTTCTGCGCTGTTTGGTGGAACTTTCGTACTGGTCGCCACAATAGTTTACTGGTAAATACTAAATGTTGTAACCGTTTCTGGCAGGCTTCCGATCACCGGCTGTAGCCTGTTGGCGCGTGTGTTGCCGGATAAATACTACTGCCGTAAAACATGTAATTATGATGGAGCGTTGGATGCATTGGAAATAAATAAACACCAAATATTTCATAAAGATTATTTTTAGTCATGGTCTATAAATCAAACAAGATATTCTTCACCAGTCGCAAGCAAAGCCAAGGGTCTTACTCAGTCTTACTAATACTAGTCTTAGTCTTAGACTTACTTAGTCTTAATTAATCAATCATCAATGGTGACTGGGCCTGGTCAGATGTTTTGAGTGGGATACAAATGTACTAGAATGTGGCATGAACATTTTTTGCGGATGATACAAAAATATACCACAAAATTTCAACAAAACAACATTGCTTAGATCTGCAGAAAGACCTAGACCAATTACAGAAATGGACTGAGAAGTGGCAGTTAAACATTCACCCGGACCAATGTAAAGTTATGAGAATTGGACATGGGTACCCAAAATTTAACTGCATCTTGACTACAGCAGCAGGTACAAATCCTCTGGCGTGTAGCCATGTCGAGAAAGACCTAGCCTAGGCATCCAGGTTGATGATCAACTGAGATTCACACAACATATCAAACAGGCTGTATCTAATACAAACAACTTGCTGGGTATAATCCAACGTATGATAAGTTAATCCAACATATGATAAGTCCCTCATACTAGGTAGTTCTTTTGTGGCTCTTCTCTGGACATTTTATGTTTCATCTTATATGTATACCATACTGCTATTGCATAATCTAGATGGGATCTATGGGTAACCATAGTCTTATATAGTGGCAAGAAAGTGTGAGTATCTTAGAATTGAAAAATGTTCTTCTGATTATTTTGTTATTCTGGTTGCTTTATTAACCACTTAGTTGATGCGATCGTCAAATGAGAGTTTTGAATCAATAATCACTCCTAAATCTTTTTGTTTATCTGTGGTGACAAGAGCATGTTTAATGTTATTTGTTGCCATGAAGTATTTATTTTCTCCTATATTATTTGTTATTTAGTTGCCTGGTGCCTATTCCATCTTGGCAAGGCGATTTGCTTATATTTAGTTGTTTTAACGTTAGTAATATTATATTTTCAGTTACTTTTAGTTTGTCCATTGAATGTTTGTTGTTTACTTTAGGTATGGTTGGTATAGGCCCTGACTGTTCTTTGGTGAATATACTGCAGAAGTAGTCATCAAGTATATTTGCTTTTTCTCCATCTTCATTTGTTGTTTGAGATTTAGGGTTTGTCTGGTCTATGTTCAGTTCCTCAATTCCTTGTTTAGTTGTAGTTTTTGATTTATAATATTTCCAAAAGACTGTTTTTTTTTGCCTGGGATGCTAAGTTTCGTTCAAACTCCTTTCATGGCTTTCTGCTCAGATTTTATTTCTGCTTTTATAATACTCTAGATATTTTGTCCCATCCCTTGTTTCCATGTATCTTGTCCATAATCTATGTTTATGTCTAATTACTTTTCTTGTATTAGCATCCAGGGAGAAGTTTCCCTTTCTATTATTTGGAACTACTTTTTGAGGTACATAGTCTTCTAATGAGTTTAGTACTGTTTTTGAAGATTTCCCATGGATCATTAACATTATCCTTACAGTCTTTAAATTGATCTTCCCAGTTAATATTTGAACATTCTATCCTCATTGCATCATAGTTTGCCATGTTATACAGCTTCCTTTTCTTTAACAAATTTAAAGTTTAAGTTTTTGGGGTTATTTGATTTGGTCATCCAATGATTTTAATTTATGTCTGGGTGTTTGAAGTTTCCAGCAATTACGATGTGAGCATATTTAAGTTGTGATATTTATCTAGTCATATTTAGAAGTTCTATATTATTTTCTTCAGATTCCCCATTGCTTCTGTAGATGCAACCAAAAAGAAGTTTGTTTTTATTCTCAAGTTTGATTTCTATAAATAAGCATTCTTTGATATTTTTTTGTGACCAGGTTTATATGCTCTGCATGTAGGGAATTTAACATGTATATTATAACACCTCTTCCTTTGTTATTTTCTATAAAAAAATTAGAATAACATGTAACCCTCTAAGGACAATTCTGGAATGGTTAAAGATATTTTGGGTTTTACCTCATAGTTTCTATTATGTGGGGTTTTAGCTCTTTGATTCTTTGTTCAAATTAATTTTGTTTGTTTTTCTTAGTTGGTCAGCATTGGTATAAAAACACTGATTGATGCCTATCTCATTAAGATTATCTTTGTTTACATTCGTTTTCTTATCTGTTGTTCTAGGTGGATGTGGAATCTTTATTGGCTTTTCCTTATCTTTTGTATTTTTCTTTCCCATGGTGGACCCTTGATTCTGTACAGGTATTCCCCCGACTCATCTGCTGCTTCCTGTCTCTTTGCTTCTTCATAGAGCTTTTTAGATTCTTATCTTTCTTGTTTGGTTTTGTCGTGGTCAATTTATATATTTTTAACTTATCATTGTCCTTGATGTGATGGAACTTTCAAAGAAGCGTGCATTTTTTGTCAATGTGTGTTACTGTAATCAGTACTGGTCTGGGGCTGTTTACATTTTCTTTGGCTTCCCCGAGCCGCTGGATTTCTGAGATGTCAGTGCCTGTGAAATTATTGTCTAATTTGTGTGCAGATTTCTAGGATTTGTTCTATGTGATGGTGTTGTTTTGTGGTTTTTAGTTGTGATGTTGTTGTTTTGTGGTTTTTAGTTGTGATGTTGTTGTCTTGTGGTTTTTAGTTGTGATGTTGTTGTTTTGTGGTTTTTAGTTGTGATGTTGTTGTTTTGTGGTTTTTAGTTGTGATGTTGTTGTCTTGTGGTTTTTAGTTGTGATGTTGTTGTCTTGTGGTTTTTAGTTGTGATGTTGTTGTCTTGTGGTTTTTAGTTGTGATGTTGTTTCTGGCAGGTTGAAGATGATTACATTGTTTAGTCTTTTTTCTCTTTCTTTTGTTTCAGTGTTTTGCTTTTTCACTTGTACTTGTACCACTTCTTTGACTTCAGTTGGGCCAATGGTTAACTCTATTTGGGCTTGTGTTGGGCTCTTTTCTACCTTGGATTCTGAGATAACTTCCCTCACTCTGTTCTCGTCAACTTTGGATCCAAGTTCTTTTTCTATTTCATTTATTCTTTTTTCTACTTTCTTTAATAATTGTTCACACCTCCTCACAGCTCTTTTCCTTCTTGAGATTTTTCATTACTTTTGAGTCACAGGGTGGACAAAACCAATGTATTTGCTGTTTGTCTGTCTTTAATTTTTTTAATTCTTTATCATTTATGTCCACACATTCAATACAGAAATGTTTCTCGCAGAATTCGCACTCTAGGAGTTTATGGTTTGGTCCTTTAAAGTTTTGTTTACACCCTATGCAATGTCCGAACTTCATCATCAACAGCTGTCCACTGAAAGTCGGTTTTACTTTTTGTTCTTAGTTTTTTGCCGGTTGCCATAACCTACTAGTTTTATATCCCTTATTATTTTATTTATTTTATAGTTGTGGAAGGGATCAAAGCAGTGCTGGGAGAAAATGTTTAGTAATTATAGAATGATGCCCAGGGCGACTCTGGGTTTAATGAGTTGCCTTGATGAAAGAGACAGATTAGTATATAAAGTGAACATTTGTGCAGGATGGTTGAAGTAATGTGTTTATGCCTAACTAATTAATAATGTTTATGTCTAGATAATTTAAATGTTTGTCTACATAAATATAATGGTGTTAACATAGTTTGTATGTTAAGCGTTGCCTGGGGTGCTTTCTTATGTTTATTTTTATTTATGGCGGGAAGATTTGAAAATCAGAGTCGAGTTATAGTTACGATCCTAGGCGGTAGAAATTTTCTGGTATTAATAACAGTATAGGGTTTTAATTATGCTGTGTATTTAAGTACAGCTGTATTAACAAAAGAACTTTGAATTTATTAGTTTATGATGAGATTTAGTGCTGCTAGTGTTGCTATGTACACGCCTTGTACCAGAACTGGAAATCCTCCTAATTTTTGACCGCATTAATTAATATGGCCATGTGTGAAATCGCGCTCTACTTGGTAACCATTATTATACTCTTCAAAAGACGTTCGTCAGTTCAGGGTGAAAATACAAAATTATATTGTTGTTCTCCTCTGTCCCTGCAATCCATGGTTAGGTTGAACTGAAAACTGGTCCTCAATTGCAGATAGAAATTACAAAAATAATTCATAGTTATGTTAATAGAAAGCACATTAGAAAGTACGTGAGAGTGAAATCTCTACAGTAATGTTGGATGGCCATATAGTAAAATTTATGTTGTGCTGTTACCTACTATGATCCCGTGGAGTTACCGCAATCCAGTAACAATAAACCATGGTCTGAACAACACTCTCCTGGCTTCATCATTAGAAGCAGGACAGTGTTTGTGTGTTATATCTGACCATATCTCAATCCAACCAACTATTGACACAAAGGCACCTCTGTCTGACCTCTGAGCCCATTTCTAGGTCTTGCTGCAACCACATCTTTTCTGATGGCTGCTACTTTATATATCACTTTGGCAAACAAAGAAGATGTCAACTGTCCAATCAGTGCATGCCATTTACCCACCAAGAACAAGTGGATTAGGCAAATGTGATTTTTGTTAATTGCTGCTTTAACTACCAGGGTCTATGTGTGACTTCAACCCTTGCAGGCATAGCCCACTGCTGCACATTTAATAAGAAGCCATACTATAAATTCACAACATCAGCTTTCTTACTTTCTAAGACCTTGCTTTGATGTTTTCTGAACATCTTTTACATTGCATAATGTTAAGTTGTAACCATGTCCTAATGACATTGACATGCACAGACTGCAGACAGTGTAGTTGAACACAGACAGAAGCCATGGTTCAGTGCATCCTTGACATGATAGTATGATGTTACATAACTTTACAGCTACCGGTACTACACATTTTTCATAAGTACTTTCTGCATTTCTGGGTCTCCTATTCACTGTGTCCTCTGCGTTACAGTATGCATAATGTGTGGTCTGTTGTCTTGTGGTATCGTCTACTGGACAGGTCGGAATCTTACATTAATATGACATGAAACCTAGGTGTGGGGATGTAGGTGTGAGGTTGGGGGGGGGGGCAGGAAATGGGGAGAAGTTCCTCCTAGAGATAGGCGGGTGGTGGACCCTCTAAACCCCTGTCACACCCTCTGTGCATACAGGACTGGAGGGTGTGGGGAAAACTCTCAAGAGTTCACCTTTATATATTTTATTGTCCATTTTCTAGGCATAAAAAATTTACCTTTGTTCTCTGCATATTTTAGGGGTGAATATAGACATGTGACTGAAGCTATTTGAAATTTGACATGAGGCTGTGATTCTATCAAGCCCAGGCAGCCACGATACAAATACGACCAGTAACAGTACCTTTCTCAGACATAGCTGACTTTAAGTGACATGATGACGCCTGACGATCAACATTAGGAGACAAATGTTCAATGCGTGGTAAGTCTGATTGGAGAACTGATGTTAGTCAACTGTCTTTATTTTTAAACTTTTTGTATTATCTGTATTAAAAGTGCAGGTTCATATGATATTGGTTGTTCTCCTCTTGTTTCCCTGTCTGTCAGAGATGAGGATGGCCATGATTTCGATCCTCGATTTCTGTTATCTTTCTTCTTTTCCCTCGCTGATCATGCACTGCTCTGTCCACCAACTGTCTCCAAACCCGTCTATCTTTCAGTCTCATTCTCCATTCCTCTCTCAGTCCTTCCAGATATAGAGATTAAACTGTGTACAGGTATGAACACTCTGCATGTACATGTATGCTTATATATTTCTTGTATTAATGCATGCAACTTGAAACTGTTGAGCTGTATTTGTTTGATCTTGGTTCACTTTCTGTGCCTCTGTGATAAGATACAACGCATCAACTAATATTTGGTGTAAAACACAGGACAAAAATGAGGCACCAAAACTATGACATCCATCCCGACAGTCAAGCCAGTGTCTTAAATGCCCGGGAACGACTGAGTCAACACGGTATGGAAACTGATCCAGAACGGCGCACATTTCGGGGGTCAGACATCATGTGTCCCATTTGCCTTGGTGAACGACAACTTTCAGTGGAAACGAATTGTGGACATATATTTTGTGGTATGTAGGTGTTTAACATGTTCAGATTGTTTCTTGCATGTCCACATATAACTGTACCAGTAATGGCATGTACTGTTAAGTGAAATGAATCCCAAAAATAGTGCCCTGCTATTCAGATATTTTTTAACCCTCTCACCACCCTGTTTAAGACCCCTTTTTCAAATTTTGTGTAGGCATTCTGCTCTTTGTTGTGACATGTTGGTGATGTCACTGGAGTAGATGCCGCTGAGCGCACCCTATCCTTTAGCATGGCATGTAGCAGTATGGCCTGCATGTTGCGACATGTTGGTGATGTCACCGGAGTAGATGCCGCTGAGCGCACCCTATCCTTTAGCATGGCATGTAGCAGTATGGCCTGCATGTGTGATATGTGATATTTAACGTGCTGCACATCAGTAGGAAAATATACATTACATCTGTATGATGACATTACAAATATTTCAAGAAACCATCTTCTGACTGGTAATCACTGATAAAATGAGAATGATGATATGTTTCAGGTCAGTGCATAACCACCTATTGGCAGCATGGTAATTGGCTGGGGGCGGTGCGGTGTCCGATCTGCAGACAAGAGGTACGTCGCGTAGTTCCATCATCACCATAGCGATTGGCAGAAATCTGTGGCAGTTACATACAAGATCATGACAACTGAGATATTCTTGTATGTGCAGGCAAACCTCGTCTTACAGTCGCCTCGATAATACAACTCACAATTCTTGTCACCCAAAGTATTTCCGTAACATTAAAGTATATATAGGAAATTAATTCTCTTAATATGGTCACTTTGGCCCATTCATGCGAGTGACCTTAATAGTTAGGTTCCACTGTACCAGTGTATTATTTTGACACACACCTCGTGAAAACTCTTGTTCAAGCTTATTATATAGAAACGTGAAGGCTCTTTCATTAACACTGCATGCTGTTTGATGTGCCGTTATACTGCTGTTGTGGAGCTCTCAAGTAGAGATTGATAAGTGACAGTGATCTAATTCTGTGTAGGTATTGGCATATGGGGGGGCTTTGTGCCATGGCCCCCTTGGCCTTGGGTAAGACTTTTCTGATGGGTGACTAAGTGTGGGTCCTGTCTTTCAGAGGTCCTACATGTGTCACTGTATGTAAACGATGACCATTTAAACCATAATGGTGAAAATATATTGTGTAGGACATTAGGACAATGTGGAATTACACCAACAGTTTTTTACATTAAACAAGAAAATCACTGCCAAGTGTGTACCTTGTTCTATTTGATCACATTTCAGGTTTCAATACTGCTACATAACTTTTCGGACATCGAAATGGAAAGCCCATCGGAAGAAAAAGCTGGTATTGTTCATCTTATTGCCATGTACAACAGGCGCTTCTCTGGTCGGCCAGTCGCAGTAAGTGCATGCTGTGACATTTCCTTATCGTTAGGGTGTGCTAAGCAACGTCTGTTGATTTAATGAAGTTTTCTGGATAACAACTCTCAAAAACATCTGTTTGTGGAGAATTTGTTGGACATCTTCGTTTAATTCAACAATTGGCGAACTAAAAAAGTGTTTAGTTCTGGTCATTGAGAATTTATCTGATGATAGTTTATTATAGGAATTCTGATACATGCCAGTAGTACATAATAATATAATCAATACGTTAATTCATTCACCAATTATTCCAAGGGCGTGAGAACCGATAAAATAAATTTATAAAGAAGAATCAGAAACTTTCATTTTTCATATCCAAGATGTTTAATTTACCTGGTAGAGGCTTTCATCAACGTATCAAGTCGACTTCATCAGTACCGATGACGCTGAATGATGTCATCGTACACGTGAGGCAGTTCGTAATTGCCCTCGTCTCTGTTGATGGGTGTTTTGGTTTTCCCGATCCAGATGGCTTCCTTGATATGCCGAATACTTCTGTTGGGTTCCTTGTCTACAATTTTCACTCCCTCCCAACAAAAAGACTAAGGACAAAAACTATCGGAGCCAACTAGTCATCCCATACATAGAGGGGGTCTCAGAGAGAGTACATCGAGTACTGAAAAAGTATGGAGTAGCAACAGCCATGCATCCTCACACCACCCTCTGGCACATGTTGGTACATCCCTAGGACAAAGTACAGCTAGAAGAACAGGGCGAACTGGTGTACCAAATACCGTGCAAGAATTGTGGTGCCGAGTACATTGGGGAGACAGGAAGACTACTCAAAACAAGACTGGAGGAACACAGAAAGGACGTAGACAACACGAAAAATGAGAAATACACAAAGAACGGGGAGAAAAGATAGATGTCTACCATCAATAAATCCACCCTTACAGACCATGCGACAACTGAAAACCACATCATAGACTGGGAGGGAGTGAAAATTGTAGACAAGGAACCCAACAGAAGGATTCGGCATATCAAGGAAGCCATCTGGATCAGGAAAACCAAAACACCCATCAACAGAGACGAGGGCAATTACAAACTGCCTCACGTGTACGATGACGTCATTCAGCGTCATCGGTACTGATGAAGTCGACGTGATACGTTGACAAAAGCCTCTACCAGGTAAAATAAACATCTTGGATATGAAAAATGAAAGTTTCTGATTTGAAAACGAACTATCCTGAAGAATGTTCAGTAATATAGAAGAATGCATGAAGAATACAACATCACAGCTCAGTCAGTGTTACTGGTTACTAGTGTTGCAATAGTTCATGTTAACTGTACATCTTACATTAAAATAAAATTATAAAGACTACTATTTTGTGACATCTGCAAATGTAAATAAAATTGTGTATGATGGAACCTGTTTAAACGTCCAAACTTTTGTTTCAGCTTCTGGACCAGCTGCGAGATCTGCCGACACTGCTGCGCCACCTAGTGGCCGAGTTCTTCTCTCTGCACGGCCTCGTTCTCATGTTTCGTATCCGTCTCATCGTCTGTTGTATCATGGCCTTCATTTACATCATCTCTCCTCTTGACATTATCCCCGAGTCAGCATTTGGGATTCTGGGCCTGCTCGATGATGTCTTCGTCATGGTGTTGTTGGCGGTTTATGCTAGTGTGCTTTATAGACGCTACGTTGCTGACCAAGCAATGGACGATGACTGACCCTCGAACTTGCATGCCTGCCACGCTTTTGTGATATAATCTCAGTGATGGAAAAATACTGATATGTTTAAATATGCAGCAAACTCGAAGAAGTAATATTTATATTTGTAACATGTCTGTGGGTGCGTTAGGAAAGTCTGTAGAGGAAAGCATTTGTTTACATTAGCTAAATTGTAACATGCATATTCGCATAGGTACGACAAATTTGCTATTGTATTTAGCGGCTTTAGCTGTTACAGTGGTTCCCAGTGTTGGTTATATTTCCAGGTACAGAAGGCATAGTTTATGATATATTCGTAGCAAACTAACATTTCATATTTGTTAACATGGGTAGGTGATGTGTATAAAAACAAAAGTACTTTATGAAGACAATTGTCGGCAGTCATTCTCAATTATCCAAATTCTCTATGTGCTAAACCACAAAGATAAGTTGCTTGAATTTGTATTGTGAACTGTAATATAACACTTCCGTGTAGTTTTGTTAGTCAGTTAGCTTCTCATATAATACTTATCTGTTGCTCTTGGCAACATACAGTTGATATGAATAAGGTGAATTAAGATTTTATTTTTGGTAGATTACCGGTGATGTTTTGGTGCTTTAGTTGAATTGCCTTTTCTGATAACCAACAATGTGAGTCCTGTCGTCTTGTAATATTTGGGCTGCAACACTCTTTATGTACAGTGTATTGTCATCACGCCAACATAATCACTGCACACTAGTCTAGAGTCCTTTCTTTTGGAGTAATCAGATTTCACAATTATTTATTTCACCATAAATGGTGTACCAGTATTTACACACTATATGCATCCTCGAAGGTGTGTTTACCCTACCTGAAATAAAGTGTGGAATTTGTGTGGTGATATAAAGGGTGTGATTAGTCTTATTACGCATGCACAGTGGTTTTTGCATTAACCCCACTTATGGGGTGGAAACAATCCCACCTTTATTTATGTTTCTCTGACAAAATGAATCTGCAATGTCCGATATGTTAAGCATGACACGGGGGGGTTGGTCATCGTTGTGGGGAAAGTAAATTGCTATAATGGTGTCACCTAGCAAATTAAATATGTAAATGCAAATTGAAACTAATAACCATTTTCGATTGTACAAATCGCAAGTACCATGTTGGTGGGGATGATTTCAACCAGAACTAAAGATGTTTTTTTTATTGCAAATGTGAGATCATCTCATTAATGATAGCTAAATAATGCATACTGAATCAGGTTAAAAAATATTTGCCCCACCAAAAGGTTGTCATGCTTGGATGTGTTGTGATATATATGATTGAATCTACAGTGGAATGTATTGAAAAAGCTATATTCACCGAGTTCCATTTTGCGTATAATACCTGCTGCCCACCAAACATTTTCATGTGTTTGCTGACATGGATTGTTCTGTGAAATGAGGATGACACTGTTAACTTGCCTGGAATCTGGTTTTACAGATGGAAATTAATGATACTGCATTGTTTGTTTTGATCTGATATCAACAGTACTCTGTTGATGTGTACATAGCCCAATCTTGGTTGAATTTTACTATATCAAGAAGATTTTAGCGACTTGTTTGTTACACTAACTACACCACTCGTACAAATAGCCACAGCAGTTAATGTCAACATTAACCTTGTAACAATCACATTTATGTAGTATATAATTAAAGTAACCCATATGATTTGTTTTCTATTAGATTAATTTCAATGATTACAGTTACTATTTTTGTAAATTTCCATCTCATCTCAGTTATTCAGAAGGACCTTTGCCTGTTTTTATAAGGCACATGGCTGATAAATCTACCATTAGTTGTCCATTCACTTGACAGTATGTAAATAACTACATATGATATGATTAAACTGAGCATTCAGACTGTATTATGACTACAGTTACCAAACTGTACATTCAGGGTGTACCGGACACATTGTAACAATGTATAAATAAAATCTGTATGTGTCAGATTCTTACTGTGCATTTGCTTACAGTTGTGCCTTAATGTGCACTTTCTTACAATACTACATGTACCAACAATTCTGTTCTCCTCTTATAATCCTATTACAATTTCATTCGCACAAATTTACACTGGTTTCAAGCCATGCCATTATCATCCAAGATTGCATTCTAGCTCTAAGCTGTTTATTAATAAAATATTCATACAATGCTGAATTTTTCAGATTTGTTTAATACAAATAAATGTTATATATATGAAAACACTTCAGAGAACAATTGCAAATTAAAGTGTACTGACAGCAGTGAGTATAGCAGACACTGCCAGCGTTATTAATACAGAGAATGAATCACTTCAATGTGTATAACAAGATCTTGTCATACAAATAACTAAACGTACATACTAGTAAAGTACTATTCAAGTAAATCAACTGATGTAGTTAAATTCCAACATAGTTAATGCCTGCTGTCCTACTTTTAAAATACTGATTATGATCTTGCAGAGGATACAAGATATTTCTATGGCTACTAGTGCAGCCAAAATAAGAATCTATCACATGTGGTGCTCAAGGTATTTAACATTGTCTAGATCTGTTATGGTAAACCACAAGCAGTTAAATTTTGAAGAAGATGATATTGCACAGAATACACAATTTCGCAATTTTCGTGAACAATTACACAGGCATATAAAGCTACAGATGCCGCATCAAACATTGATACTTCGAATCGAGTAACAAAGATGTCTATCATGTCTTGCCTGTGAACATTCAATGACAGATATTTCATATATATTCTAATTTTTTTTTTATTCTGTACAATTTACAATACAATTTTGTTGTAAATAGACAACCTAACATGACATTATTGTAATAACCACAACAAACATCATGACATTTTCTAATACTCATGATGAGACCATTTTCTAATACTCATTAGAACAGCATAATTGGTCAGTCAAAATGCAATCTTTTGGCAGCTTTTATTTAACATAAAAAGCTCAACTAATTAAAAACCACAGGCACATCTGCGTCATTATAAATAAACACCGGCACTGTGTTGAGAGAAATTTGATCGTAAACTTGTATAAGGCATGATTTTTCTGTAATTGCATGATTCACTAAACAAATATTGTTCAGTTTGGTACGTCTCAGTCCTTGTAAGCTGTAGCATGTCACCTCGGCTCAAGTGCTTTCTGAGCCACAAAAAACACGCAGTCATACTCATACCTGAGCATCGATCGCGGATTCTGGGTGTAACTTGCTCGCATATGCGTTACCTCTTTCTGAAAATCAAATCAGTTGCTATTTCACCCTCTGTTCATAACAAAATCAAAGTGATACGTACAACAAGTAGAACATGTTTCTATTAGAAAGTACAAATCTGTAAAGTTTGGTGGCTTGAAATGTATTGCAGTATGATCAATTAAAAAATTGCAAAATATAAGGTGGTTATTACATGCTTGATTTGAATTGATAAATTTTAATAATCATTTTAAATATAAACTAACTGTTATATCAGATAGAGCCTAAGATTTTAAGCAATATTGTTAAACAAAAGCAGTTGACTTTTTGTGTTGTTTCGTGATGATTCTTATTTTAAAAAGACAATTACAAAATATGCAAAAAAAAGCACAAAACAACATTTCATTTTGAGAAACATCGTGCAAGAAAACAATTGGTGTGTCAGGCTGTAAGTACAGTGTGGTGTGTCAGGCTGTAAGTACAGTGTGGTGTGTCAGGCTGTAAGTACGGTGTGGTGTGTCAGGCTGTAAGTACAGTGTGGTGTGTCAGGCTGTAAGTACGGTGTGGTGTGTCAGGCTGTAAGTACGGTGTGGTGTGTCAGGCTGTAAGTACAGTGTGGTGTGTCAGGCTGTAAGTACAGTGTGGTGTGTCAGGCTGTAAGTACAGTGTGGTGTGTCAGGCTGTAAGTACAGTGTGGTGTGTCAGGCTGTAAGTACAGTGTGGTGTGTCAGGCTGTAAGTACAGTGTGGTGTGTCAGGCTGTAAGTACAGTGTGGTGTGTCAGGCTGTAAGTACGGTGTGCAGACATGTTATTAACATTCCTACAGGTTTTGTATGTGAACAAATGCAAATTAACTTTGCTAGTCCCACCAATTTAAACACTATACACAAACCACTGGGACGTTTGAGACATTTCAAAACTATATCTTTTTTCACGGATAAGTACCATGTCAATAATGTAACACAAGTTGCACTTACAACAATATCAAAGTTAAACTTTGTGATGATCTTTCTCACTTCTTCATAACTCAACTCGACTGAGCTCTCATTCGACATGTCAGCGAAGTGATACAGGAGAGGACCTGCAACGACAGCAAACAGAGCGAACACTCGTCAATGTATGTACATAACTACATTATACAAGTATGTCAGTTGTCAGAGTGCTTTTCACAAGTACTTTGGACTATTGCCAAGGTTTTGAGTTTAAGGCCAGAATAAAATAAAAACACTGACTGTACTTCTCACAAGTATATTGGGTTATTGCCAAAGTGTTGATGTTGAAACGAGAAGAACATATCACACTGACAGTGATTTTCACAAGTACTTTGGATTATTGACAAAGTTTTGAGTTTAAATCCACAAGGACATGTAACACTGAATGATTGTGCTTTTCACAAATACTTTGGATCATTGACAAAGAGGGAGGGAGGAAGGGAGGGAGGGAGCGAGGGAGGGACGGAGGGAGGGACGAAGGAAGGGATGGAAGGGGAATGAGGGAGGAAGGCAGGAGGAAGGGAGAGAGACATGGGAGTTGGGGAAGGAGGGAGGCAGGGAAGAAAGCAGGGAGGGAAGGGGAGGGAGGCAGAGAGTGAGGGAGGAAGGCAAGGGGAGACAGGAGGGCAGGGGGACAGGAGGGAGAGAAAGAGACAGGGTGCGTGAAAGTAAGTAAGTGAAAGTAAACAAGGCTTGTGAAAATAATACTGATCAGATCACTGTGGCAGAATAATGGTGCCGATAATGTCTCATTGTCAACTCAAGCTACGTGATCTGATGTCATAAGAAACCACCACTATTGTTATCAACGAACAAAGTAAACAACATACTCACCCAGGTTTATCCAGTAGCCACCTGGCTTTAATATGTGCCATATGGTCTCAATGTAAGCAATGATGTTGTGTGCTGTGTCAAGAAAGAACACTGTAGCCACGCAGTCCCACCGCTCTACAACACAGCAAACATCACTCAGTCTAGTCGTGTCTGTATCACCATTAACTTGCAAATAAACCATTAGACAGCTATAAGGCTTTTCAGAATAATATGTGTTCCTGGCATCTCATTACCTGACTGATCCTGTCAAATTTGCTGACTCTAGAAGTTCTTATGCCATGGAGAAAAAATACAACACATCAGACTCTGAAAATATGGGTGACAATATGACTACAGTTGTTAGACTGAATGTCAATTACTACAGAATTGCTGCTACTGCAGCCAGAATGTGGATGGTTCTTTCTATGACAGCAGCATCCTCACAAGTCTGGGTGGTAGCTGACTACACTATCCCTGGCAGACATCCTCACAAGCCTGGGTGCTAGCTGACTACACTACCCCTGGCAGACATCCTCACAAGTCTGGGTGGTAGCTGAGTACACTATCCCTGGCAGACATCCTCACAAGCCTGGGTGGTAGTTGACTACACTACCCCTGGCAGACATCCTCACAAGTCTGGGTGGTAGCTGAGTACACTATCCCTGGCAGACATCCTCACAAGCCTGGGTGGTAGTTGACTACACTACCCCTGGCAGACATCCTCACAAGTCTGGGTGGTAGCTGAGTACACTATCCCTGGCAGATATCCTCACAAGCCTGGGTGGTAGCTGACTACACTACCCCTGGCAGACATCCTCACAAGCCTGGGTGGTAGCTGACTGCACTACCCCTGGCAGACATCTTCACAAGCCTGGGTGGTAGTCGACTACACTACCCCTGGCATACATCCTCACAAGTCTGGGTGGTAGCTGAGTACACTATCCCTGGCAGACAACCTCACAAGTCTGGGTGGTAGCTGAGTACACTATCCCTGGCAGACATCCTCACAAGCCTGGGTGGTAGTTGACTACACTACCCCTGGCAGACATCCTCACAAGTCTGGGTGGTAGCTGAGTACACTATCCCTGGCAGATATCCTCACAAGCCTGGGTGGTAGCTGACTACACTACCCCTGGCAGACATCCTCACAAGCCTGGGTGATAGCTGACTGCACTACCCCTGGCAGACATCTTCACAAGCCTGGGTGGTAGTCGACTACACTACCCCTGGCATACATCCTCACAAGCCTGGGTGGTAGTTGACTACACTACCCCTGGCAGACATCCTTTCAAGCCTGGGTGGTAGCTGACTACACTACCCCTGGCAGACATCCTCACAAGCCTGGGTTGTAGCTGACTACACTACCCCTGGCAGACATCCTCACAAGCCTGTGTGGTAGCTGACTACACTACCCCTGGCAGACACCCTCACAAGCCTGGGTGGTAGCTGACTACACTACCCCTGGCAGACATCATCACAAGCCTGGGTTGTAGCTGACTACACTATCCCTGGCAGACATCCTCACAAGCCTGTGTGGTAGCTGACTACACTACCCCTGGCAGACACCCTCACAAGCCTGGGTGGTAGCTGACTACACTACCCCTGGCAGACATCATCACAAGCCTGGGTTGTAGCTGACTACACTATCCCTGGCAGACATCCTCACAAGCCTGTGTGGTAGCTGACTACAATACCCCTGGCAGACACCCTCACAAGCCTGGGTGGTAGCTGACTACACTACCCCTGGCAGACATCATCACAAGCCTTGGTGGTAGCTGACTACACTACCCCTGGCATACCCCTGGCAGACATCTTCACAAGCATGTGTGGTAGCTGACTACCCCTGGCAGACACCCTCACAAGCCTGGGTGGTAGCTGACTACACTACCCCTGGCAGACATCCTCACAAGCCTGGGTGGTAGCTGACTACACTACCCCTGGCAGACATCCTCACATGCCTGGGTGGTAGTTGACTACACTACCCCTGGCAGACATCCTCACAAGCCTGGGTGGTAGCTGACTACACTACCCCTGGCAGACATCCTCACAAGCCTGGGTGGTAGTTGACTACACTACCCCTGGCAGACATCCTCACAAGCCTGGGTGGTAGCTGACTACACTACCCCTGGCAGACATCCTCACAAGCCTGGGTGGTAGTTGACTACACTACCCCTGGCAGACATCCTCACAAGCCTGGGTGGTAGCTGACTACACTACCCCTGGCAGACATCCTCACAAGCCTGGGTGGTAGCTGACTACACTACCCCTGGCAGACATCCTCACAAGCCTGGGTGGTAGCTGACTACACTACCCCTGGCAGACATCCTCACAAGCCTGGGTGGTAGCTGACTACACTACCCCTGGCAGACATCCTCACAAGCCTGGGTGGTAGCTGACTACACTACCCCTGGCATACATCCTCACAAGCCTGGGTGGTAGTTGACTACACTACCCCTGGCAGACATCCTCACAAGCCTGGGCGGTAGCTGACTACACTACCCCTGGCAGACATCCTCACAAGTCTGGGTGGTAGCTGACTACACTACCCCTGGCAGACATCCTCACAAGCCTGGGTGGTAGTTGACGACACTACCCCTGGCAGACATCCTCACAAGCCTGGGTGGTAGCTGACTACACTACCCCTGGCAGACATCCTCACAAGCCTGGGTGGTAGTTGACTACACTACCCCTGGCAGACATCCTCACAAGCCTGGGTGGTAGCTGATTACACTACCCCTGGCAGACATCCTCACAAGTCTGGGTGGTAGTTGACTACACTACCCCTGGCAGACATCCTCACAAGCCTGGGTGGTAGCTGACTACACTACCCCTGGCAGACATCCTCACAAGCCTGGGTGGTAGCTGACTACACTACCCCTGGCATTTATTGCACACTATGTCTGGAAGTTCCACTTGCTGATCTAGTCCTGTAATCCAAGAAACCAAGCAGCAGTTTGAAGAATTTCCTATCATTACCCATCTGACCAGTTGCTAGCAATGTTCGACATAACAAGGGAATACTGCAGACACCAACCCCACCCGTGCCTCAATTCAAAGATGAAGCCAGTGATATCAGGAAATCCCATTTGACCATTCTCCTGAGTGGCTGAGCGGTATTGTATATTCAAATAATTCCTTCTACTCTCGGAACATTACACGTAACAGGCGCAAACTTGTTGGCTGAAACGAAAACGAGCAGAGCACTCAGGCAAATGATGTTACTGGCTGAGCCTAACTTCAGTATTTTGCAAGGCGATCTGCCAGGGAATACTGATCTAATCAGCAGCACCCCTTGGCACATGAGGATGGGGATACTGTCATTAGTACAGTCAATAGCACTCATAAGGATCTATAAAAAAGAAAGTGACACACACCTGGATCTGTGTAGACCTCAAGGAAGTCGCCAGCAGCCATGGAGAAGTTGGCGGTCGGAGAGAGGGCAGAGGGGTTGATGTCGGGAAATGTCACGGAGTGTACCTGGTCACTCCAGCTCATGTTGTTACACCACTGATGCACCCAGGGGTAGAGGGTGTATATGTCCGTGTCCTTACACCTGCAGGGTATATGTTGTAGCGTCATGCAAAGTTCATGGCATTGCATGTAAGTACAGATCTTTTAACAGCATGTTCTATGAGTGAACAGTGAAGTTGAAAGCACAACACAGATATTTAGATGTGGTGTTTGATGGAGCAATGTCTCGCTCTCTACATTAACTGAAATGCATCGGGAGCAGATGTATTCTTTAATCACAATGTACAAAAGTGCAGTCGTGAAATATTTTAATAACATTTTAATCAAACTGTTTCCTGCTGCAATCCTGAAGGAAGAAAGACATTAGATTCTCAACGTAATCTAATAATAATAATGAAATCTTTTATAGCACCAGTATCTGCCATAGAGGCGCTCATGGCACTTGCACAGGATTTGACTAATGACGTTTTTAAAGTAGTCATATTAAGAATTATAGATGCACTATCTATCAAGAATTATAAAAGCACTAATATAATATAAGGAACCAAATAACTGATGTTGTTTACAAATATTTTTCTTAAATATCTCCTTATATGAGTTCCAAAAAATAAACGTTTACAGGTTGAAAGCACTTACTTATTGAGAACAAAATTGGAAGCGAACAGCATAAAGAGACTGAATTCGTTTCCCTCACATGTGTAGCCAAGACAGGCAATCTCAAATGCCAATCTGCCCAACCCTGCTCCAGGCACTAGTACAGACACCTGGGATGCTTGGCTACACAACACAAACAAACAGGTTAAGTGCAAGTTAACAAACACAATAAGCACAATAGCAATTCACTTGTTTTGACTGCCATGCCTCCACATCCACCTAGTTACACCTACACCAACTGTAACAGACTGTCATTCAAAGAGAAAATCTCTATTTAATTGCTGCAGATGTTGACACCAAAAGTACAGCTCCACTGACCTGTTATTTGCATGCTAAATGACAAACATGGGCCATATGCGTCTTGTAAGTAAAATTTAAGAAAAATCTTTAAGATTAATTGGTAAGCCATAAGAGTACACACCTCTGCTAGTAATATTGAGGTGGGTGTGGCAGAACATGTGAGGTGGGTGTGGCAGAACATGTGAGGTGGGTGTGGCAGAACATGTGAGGTGGGTGTGACAGAACATGTGAGGTGGGTGTGGCAGAACATGTGAAGTGGGTGTGACAGAACATGTGAGGTGGGTGTGGCAGAACATGTGAAGTGGGTGTGGCAGAACATGTGAGGTGGGTGTGACAGAACATGCGAGGTGGGTGTGACAGAACATGTGAGGTGGGTGTGGCAGAACATGTGAGGTGGGTGTGGCAGAACATGTGAGGTGGGTCTGTGGGAGGTCGGGCTTAAAATCTGTGGTATATTGGTTGTAAAAATGTGTGGTATGTTGGTCCTAAAAATTGCTGGGATATTTGTCCTAAACATTTGTGGGATATTGGTCCTAAAAATGTGTGGGATGTTGGCCCTAAAAACTGGTGGTATCTTGGTCTTAAAAACTGGTGGGATACTGGTCCTAAAATAATGGAATGTCACAGATGAACTATTAAAAATGGCAAGAAGTTGGTGTCAAAACTAGGTGGAAACGGGAGGTTGAAACCCTTGTCACACCCCTCAATATTAAAAGTACCAAATAAAAGTATCACTATCAAATACACATTGTGAATGTGTAAAATGTTGTACCACGAATCTAGGGGGAATCGCTCTAAGATCTCGCTGATGATGGGCTGGTAGCATGCATTCCTCTCCTCCTTCCCTTCATCACTCCAGTCGCGCACAAACTGCTTGATCGTACTCTTCACCTTGTCCATGTACAGCTCACCCGCCGGCTGTGTGATGCTATCCTGCATGAAGACACAACATTTGTAACTACAGTACCTACAAGATAGAAATTAACTTGTGAATGTACGGAAACTTAATGTCAAAGTAAGTGTATGTGCTCAAGGTAAGATTGCATGATTAGTTGTGACTGAATTTGAAAATGCAAAGAAAATAATTGATGTTTTGGAATTGTTACTCAAGAACATGTAATTCCATCTTCAGGTACACTTTCACAGATATGTGTTAAGGTGAAACATGTCAAATCAAATGTATGCTTAAAACAACGAAATGTACATAACTGTACATAAAACAATAAACTGTAATTATTGAAATAAAACAAACTATACATGGTAATTATTGAAATAAAATACTGTAGAAGCCAATTGTAATAAGAGCTTAATGTGGATGAAGTAACTGTAATTGACAAGTCAGGAATCTAAATACGTTACTGATAACTGACTAACTGTCAGCATTTACCTGCGACTAAACTGTAAAAATAAGTTAAGACTAACTTTGGCTGGACCATGGTCTTTGTTCTCAAACATGTGGTCCGTGTTTGCGACGATTAGCTGGATGATTTCTGCATTTTGTTCAATTGCAGTTTTGACATTTCGTAGATGTTCTTGGAAGTTTGGTAGCAGCTTGCGATGATGTGCAGGCAACTCACTGAAGTATTTCTCTGACTGCAGAAGCCTCTTCACAGAATGTGACCTGAATACAAGTTACAACACAACATTTTGTCAGTTTTCTCCTGTGGTCTTAACATAAATAGAGGAGCACTCAACATTGTTTTATTCTGCTCCAGTCAAGAATTAATTGTACAAAGTAAGGTGCACTGGATAATGATTAATTCTTGCTACGGATATTTCAAGTACAGTGAAACCACACTATTAAGGTCACCCTTAGGACTAGGCAAAACTGACTCGAATAGCAAGGTGACCATATTAGCAGGACTAATTTCCTGTACTTTACTGTATATGGAAATCATTTTCGACTGTCCAAGAGTGACCTTTATTGGGAGGTGGCTGTATTACTGAGGTGACCATAAACCGAGGTTCGACTGTACTGGTAAAACCACCTAGTTGATTAGGAAGTGGTGATTTATGTAGTTTAATGTAATATTGTGTTTGTGTCGCTATTCAATATAATTCTGACTAAAAAATTAATGGGTGTTTTATGTTTTTTCTTCACATTACATGTACTTTACCATATAATTTACTATTTAATCATTCACACTGTGAGTGGTCCTCACCAGAAACATTCAGAGGTTTGTAGAGAATGTCCATGTTACACTAGTTAATTACATATGACAAGTTGAATTTTATAATTATGTATGTAAACTCATTCGTTTGGTACTAAGTAAATTGTACAAGTTAAATTATATCTGATTCGAATCTGAGATGTTTTGTTAACAAGTCCAGTTTGGGAAAGTAGTTAACATGTAAACTTTAACATTAGTATTCAAATTATAATTTTCTCAAAATGCCATTTTACAGATTGTCTTATCCAGCATAATATTTGGTAATATATTATACATTAGATAAATGAAGTGTACTATTTTATTGCTAATAGTAATATTGGCACTTGAACAGGATCGGGCAAGCATGTTGTTATCAAAATGCCATTTTTTACTTACAACTTTTAAAATAATATCTTGAATCTCATAATATTACACCTGTCCAAGGACAACAACATTACACAATTAGTATGCAAAATATAAGATGGATGTGAATGATAGTTTGTTTTCAAGATAACATGTTTTCAAAATGAGGAAATGTGTTGTTTTGGCAGTTTAACACCTGGCAGGAGACAAGCACAAAACAAAAAAATATAATTCAGGCAAATAAAAATATGAACACATGGAAGGTAAATTTGAAATGTGGACATTAAAACAAGTTTCGTTGAGCTATGTCAGGTTGTTTGGTTTTTATCTGACTTTTTGTGAATGGGTTTCCTTTCTCTGATCACCTTGAGTCAGGGAAAATTGTCAAAACTAAAACTGTTCTGGACCTGAAACCTGAACAACCATTACAACTTAATAAAGTAATTACATGAAGAACTAATGGGATATTTCTAATGTACTTTAGTTAGAGAGTTAAGTACTGTAAGAAATATAGCTTACTTTGTATAAGTATAACTGTTTTATTGATAAATATTAAATTAAAACTAACCCTAATCACATATTTAACACTGTTTCTTTGTAATTTTGTAGATTTAGACATTCGTTTATATTAATGTACATTTAAAAATTATTGGTCACATAGCAAAAAGAACAACCAACATATGTTCTTATCAAAGTTATTGTCATCGATTTTGGCCCACCGTGCATTCCACCATTGACACTGCTTTATTATATATTATCTTTGCTTTAATTTGACATATAACGTATATGTGTACATCTTTTCCAAAGTAGAATAAATAGATATTATATAATAAATACGATTTCCCATGAGTATCTATATTAGTATATATCGTAAACGCAATTTGAAAGTCGGCCTAAATAGCAACGACACGGCAACATATTCTCGCCGGTCGGACATGGGAGTAGCACCGCCATTTGTTGACATTCCTGTTACTTACTATATTTCCTAATTCCTAATCATTTTTAACATAACACATACATGTTACAGTACACATAAAACATATTTAATTATGTAAAGTGCGATAACAAATAGAGAAAATAGCACAAAGAATGTTTACCAAAATGTCAGTTAACGACGCGCATCGTGCGTCCCTCACACAAAAGATCGACTTGTACTAGCGTCCATTGCTAAGGTTGTGTGGATCAGTCTATTTTATCGCGATGGGAAGATCCACTTTTAACGGTAAACAAATTCTCAAATTATTCACTACAAGTTATCAATACAATATTATTTATGTTGTGTAGATCATATTTGTTTGCAGTTAGGAACCACAATATGCCGAAATATCTTGCATACGCAACAAATAGAATATTAGGAACTTAACTAACAGCACGAGCAGTGAGCGAGCTACCGAAGCCGTGCTAAGCGTTGATACTCCGATAAAATTTGCAAATCTTTCACATTTTAAATGTCGGCACAGCAACAAATTAAATGTAATTTTCACAAAACAACATTTATTTTATTCAAAATTTAATGCCAAAGCGATTGGTGATAAGCAATAGTCGATCTGATGTAACATAGTGAAGTTATTAGTAAAATATGACAGCTACCCATAGGCGGATGTTACATTCGCATGTGGCCGACATATTTTTCTTCATTCGGATGTGTGCTTATCATTGTTTGGTCGAACTACCATTCCTCATCAATATAAACTTTATTCTGACTAAATATGACTAAAATTGATGTGGCCCGAGGTCTGTGAAGAAGCATGATTTACGCTTCATTTTTTTTCGACCTCACAGGAGCGCAGTGTTACGCTCATCGCAACAACATAGAGTCTCAGCACAGGCAGCATGCCGCCACGGCCTGTAGATCGTTGATCCGTGGGTTGTTTTGGAAGCCTACTTAATTTTTGAGTTATCATAACAACATTTTATGTATGAACAGACAACCTATTGATGTTTTTAGTGTTGCAAATTTGATTTCAATACAGATAATCTCAATGGCTGGAGCACAAATTGAAATAGGTCAATTTCACTGACAAATCCTTGCCAAAGCAAGCCCAATTTGAATATTTTTATATAATTATTGTTCATGTTTATGAACCTACTGCATACACAACATGTACAATGTCCTATATTAGCCCCAGAAGGAGTTGTACCAGTGTATGAAGTATATTCACTTGACGTCAAGGGTCAAGTCTCAAGAGACAAGGGCCCGAAATTATAAAGCATACTCAGTGCTCATACTCAATTCCATGCTCAGTCTCGAGACTTCATGCTCACCGGAGAATCCATGCTCATGGTGTTTATAAAACTTCTTGAGTATGTGCTCAACTGAGTATACCGTCTTGAATACGAGAGCAAAAGAAAGAGCTCTTTCGGAGGTCTTTTGTTGACGAAGAAAATGAACCTACACCTATTTATAAACAATATCAACTTCCGACTATAAAACAGTGATGGACGAAGACCTACGCCGTTATGAATGTGCTTATTTTATGCGCAGAGGAATATCAACTGAATAACATTGCAAGGAAAATACTTCGCTGTGTATGATGGAACAGACATAGCACAAGACATTTCAAAAGATAAAATAGTGTAAAACAGTAGTAACATGCTCTGGTCAGTCACGCAGTATTATTTACGATATTTTGTATTATTGTAACAGTAAGTAAATACGATGACCTTGGGCTCGATGGCGTCGATGTTACTGTGTTCATAATAAATAAATACCACACACACACATCGAATTGAGTTGGCATTCGTACTTGTGATACAACTTACATTATCTGCAACAAATAAACTGATATTTGCCTAGGCTATGGTAGCACTCATATGTTATTCAATTAATGTTCTTGGCATAATGTCATGAACACTGTCAGCATTGTAGAAGTCTTGACAAAGTAGTTGTATGGGAGCGGCCATTATTTATCAGCTGTGCCGGAGGATTCGGGGACATGCTTACTCTGATCTGAAATTCAGCTCACCTCACCTCCAATCATATCATTGCGTGTCCAAAATTGGTGCGATTCTGTGGCACTTAATACTAATAATTTCATAACTGTTTCATTAAAAAATTATTATTATTTGCAAAGCCTAATTTCAAAATAGTTTTTTGACCCAAATCCGTGTTATATATAGCAGTTGTTTTCATACAGATATGTATATAATATTATGTTATTTTGTTGTACAACTACACGTTTAAGAGGATAATATACACACATAACATACTTGTATAAAAACCACATTTTAAGTTGTTTTACATAGTTTGCTTCATATTTGCTTGTTGCATCTTTGAAATACTACTATGGTAAACTGCACTACATTGGTCACTGTCTTCACCACCACACTGGGTTTGAGCTCATAAGGCAAACACACAGTTATGTTATGGTCTTCCGTCCTGCACTTGTTTTGATGCAATAACCATCTCAGTCAGCTGTGCAGCATTCCCCATGGCCACTGTGTGGCTACATAATTAGTACATCTTATATTTGATTTGTAATATCATGACATCCACAAAGCCTTGGACATGGCTACCAATGATATCAACATTGCACGGGCTTCATTATTAGTATGCTATTCATATTACAAAATTATGAAACAATGTAAATAATATGTTTTATATTACTTAGTACTCTTTTATTATTCCCAATTGAAAAAAAAAAAAAACGGCACTACAAAATGATATATTAATAACAGTTTCAGGCAATGACAAAATGTGGTTGTCTTGACGGGTAAACTTTATGGCCTCGTAATTTTATTATTATTTTTTTATTTTTTAATGTACACATGTATGTTGTATTGATATTGCTTAATGTCTGGCATGGTATCTTATTAATCATGCAAGTAAACAACACTGTTTTGGAGAAGCATTTCATATCGTATACACTGCTTGACAGTTGATCGTGAAATTGTATCACCAAGCAGTAGCAGTAAACGAATGGTCCCCGTCGTCGAAAAGCTATACGAGTGCCACCAAAACCTAAACGTTGTAACATTGTGTCATAGTGTTACCCGCTAGATTTGACAAATGTTCAAATAGTGCAGTTTGAGGCATAACATGGAATCTTTCGCTAATTTTGTGTTGCACCACTTCTTCAAATGGATGGATTACATCTCGGAAGCGTCGCGGACGCCGATATCGAGCTGCGTTTCTTCTTGAAAACATCGAACATGGACAATGAATTTGACTAATTTCTACATGAGGTGCCATCTTTGTTTGTTTGAGTACGGTGTTGCCGTTGAGCAAGGTCCATAGGCTTATGCCTTAGCCTTAGGCTTTAGCCTAGGCATACTCAGAATTTTGACGTTTCATGCTCAAGTCTGAGAACGATTATGTGCTCAGAAAGTTTTATAACCTACATGAGTATGAGCATGGTGTGAAAGCGAGGCTTGAGCATGAAATTCTGAGCACCGAGTACCGAGTACGGCTTTATAACCTCCGGCCAAGACCCCCCTCAAGTTTCAACAAGAGTCAAGTCTCGACTCAAGAGCCAAGAGGCAAGACTCAGCTCAATAGACAATACTCAGAAATATACCAAATAATGTCATACCTATAAAAACGCAACGCGTTAATAACCCTCTGGAAATGGGCACGTTCTTGCTCGTCGATGTCTTCTTGGTCGGTTGACGTATGATTCTGATGTTCCCGTTTTTCATCGTGAATATTATTCGAGTCTGACAGTGACATCTTTTTGGAGTTTTTTTCTGTGAGATCAAAACGTACCAAAATAGTTACCGCATAGACAGGCCAATCGATAACCCGTTACACCAGTGGAAACGCTGGTAGGAGTGGAATCGTGGCATTCGTATATTTATAAAAATGAGCAACATATACATACAAGAGCCGCCTACAGAGGGAAAGGTTTGCTTGTTACTCAAATTGATGCATTGATTAATTGTTGCACATATCTGGATTTTGCAGGCAGAAAAACAATAAAATGTGATGTTGGGCGATAATAAGTTAATTTCGTGCAATAGCCTCTAGACGCAGTTTGTATGCTAGTATCATATGGGCGTATCTTTGGACATTCGAGCAGTTCTTCTGTGCGAATATTCACGAGCCTCCTCCTTATCTACAGAGAAACTGTAATTCAGTTAAACGTGTCGCCATATATGTACAGAAGCTTTTATTACTGGTTTAAGTTTAGCGAACATAGTTTTTGTTGAGTCCGTAGTAATTAAGTGAGATGGTCAATTGGCAAATAAAAAAAGCCACAAATCAAATCTTATTTGCAGAGCCCGCGATCAACCAATCAGATGGCACCCTGGTGGTAGATTAACCCGGCACTGGTCTAGTATCCGAGCCCACCTCGATTTCATTGATGTAACTATAATTTGCCTGAATTTGACACCTCAGTGTGTTAGTTCCATCATTCACCCCTTTAGTTCTACTCCCTCAAGGCCTAGCCCTAGGTTAGCCTGGGCGAACCTGTGGCCTGTGACATATGCGTGTACTTGATATCAGGCTATGTCTTAATATGAATATGTGCAGAACCAGAACTGTATATGCTGGACATTGAAGGCTGTAAGCTAGGTGCCAGTGACAGTCCTAAACTTGTAGGTCCATATATAATCCTGATTCTTGCCCATCAGTCACCATTTGAATCCTATAGGCCTAGATTAGCCTGAGTGAACCTGTGACATGTATACCTGATATCAGGCTATAGTTTAGTATAAATGGGTACAGAACCAGGACTGTACATATGTTGGATGTTCCTTGGAGACTGTTAGATAGGTACGTGTCAGTGGCAGTCCTAACTAGGTCTATATATAATCCAGAATCTTGGCTCATTTCGGAATGTAAACATGGAATTAAACTAAGGCTATCCCCGATGATATTTGGACCTTTAAAAGTGCATTAAAACACCATATTTGCTAATAATAGTTATATCTTGTGTACCTCAAATAATGTGTTATGATAAAAATGTACGTTTTGGGATAGATTAATGTTTACTTGTTGTCGCTTTTTAAAGCAGTGCATCATAGTAGAAAAATGAGTTGGTTTATATTACTTCGTGAAAACATAAAAAAGTGTAAAGAAAATCAATGGTTTGGTGTTGGGATTGAACCGGCGTCGCCCGATTACAAAATAAATGCTACGGAACCAATGCGTTTACCAACTGAGCTAGCAGGACCAACAGCAATTCACTGACTGATTTAAGTTGTTATGATAAATTGTACAATTCCTCCTTCATACATCGATATTCTAGTGATATTATGAGATTATACACGTTACTTTCTGTAGCTGGATACAATATATGTTTGCTATGTTTGTTTATTGGTGTAGATTATCTCCCGTTGGTTGCATCCGATATAATTATTCTAAAAATGAGCCCAAGCTCAGCGAAACCTAGTCGACTTGTAGGCCCATTCGCATTCATTGTTTGGAATAACATTGGATTCATGTGGAACCTTAAGATAACTTCGTGTTCCTCTACTTCCTGTTTGTATTACATCGGAATATCACACAATAACAAATTTTGACGTTCGTTTCGACCTGAAAGCTATCCTTGTAAACATGCTCTGAATGTATGGAAAGGGTCGGCCTGATGCGGGTATGGGTCATATGTGATGTCACATCTCGGCATCCCGAAAAGCGCGCCAAAAATATGCATATTCAAAAATGTCTGGATGCACAGCATAAAATGTGGAATTTCTAATTCATTGAATTTTTAAATTTTGTTTGGCTTGGTGGACATGGAAATAGATAGCAGGATGTAATATAATATGAATTCAAGCATTAGATGTTTTTATTCCCTTTAAGCAGGTATTACTGGTGTCAACTGTGAATTACATTGGCATGGATCTATTTATGCAGGTGTTGCTGGTGACAACTGTTGGTGACATTGATGTGGAGCTGTGGTCAAAGGAAGCACCAAAAGCATGTCGCAACTTTATTCAGCTGTGCATGGAAGGCTACTATGAGGGCAGCATCTTTCATCGGGTCGTCAAAGACTTCATCGTGCAGGGCGGTGATCCAACCGGCACAGGACATGGAGGCGACTCCATCTATGGAAAGCCATTCAGAGTAAGATGAAAGAAATTACATACGTAACAGTAACATACTTTAGAATATTTATTTACGTTAAAAAGTTATGATCATTTTTTAATATGATAATGATTTTATATTATGGATGATAATGATTTTGTATTATTGATGATCATGATTTTGTAATATTTATGATCTTGTGGGATCTGCTGATTTTATAATATTTATGATAATATTTATACGATTCTTATGACATTGATCATGTTATATTGATGGGGATGAATTTTAATGTTTATGATAATATCATTTACTAATTTAGTTATGTTTAACTCAACATTTCTTATAGCCTTAACTGATTTAATGGTCGGATTTGGAGCAACTGGTATGAGCATCTTATTTGGCAGATGTTCCAGGATACCAGTGCAACACAGTATTATTATTATTATTAAGCACCAGTGATATATTCCTAGCTATATTTAATATCCATGTACATTTGTAGTTGTGTTAAACTTAAAGCTTCATCTCCAGACCCACCCAACTGCCCTAGAGGTATAACAACAAAGAATATATAGAATTTATGTCCATATGTTATTAGTGTGATGTTTGTTTCTGCAAAAGTTATTGCAAAATAGATCAAATCAAACAGAAACATTGTATCATAAGGTTATATAAACATCAGGATATAAACAAAGATTTGCTTCCTCAGGATGAGTTTCACTCGAGGCTGCGGTTCGTGCGTCGAGGCCTCGTGGCAATGGCCAACAGTGGCCCCAACGACAATGGCAGCCAGTTCTTCTTCACCCTCACTGCCACGCCCGAACTCGCCAACAAACATACCATCTTTGGCAAGGTTAGTTATATATGTATTACAGGGAATGCTGTCACATTCGAATTGGAAATCGTGTTTTTTAAGAGTTATGTGATTGTTTTGAAATCTCAACAACCTATTGGGTGATTATCAATATATGCTGTAAAATAAAAGTATTGAGTACTTATCTATTTTTGGTATTACTTATAGTGGCATCTGCAGGTGTTATTTTCAGTTTAATTTGTCATAATCCAAGTAGATTTTTTGCTATAATCCAGATTTTAGGTTACCGGTATGTTATAAGGACTCATCTTGATACTTTGTGTGCATGAAGACAAGACTTAAGGTTGCATTCTCACTTTTATCCCAACAGCAGTCATTTGTTGTGATTGTTTGTTTGCCATTCCTAGTGCATATTCGTATCCATTGCAGATTGAGGGAAACACAATCTACAATATGATAAAATTAGCAGAATGTGAAACAGATTCCAATGAGAGACCTCTCTATCCACATAAACTAGTCAGAGCAAAGGTAAGTCTGTAATTTTTATAAAATATGTACAAGTTCAATTTGCCTCCAACCTAGTTTAAAATGAAGTGAGGTAATATCATAGTTTCAAAATGCAAATATCTTCAATCGTCATTCTTAAGAGTATCAAGTGTTATAAGCAGTAGTTATGTAATTGATACATGACAGCATTCTGTGAATATGTAAGATATGTCTTCTGAGGCTCTAAGAAGTGATTGTTACTTTTGTTCCCCGCTGACAGGTTCAGATTTTTGTCAAGACTTGTGATTCTTTCAGATATTAGCAAATCCGTTTGAGGATATCATTCCAAGAACTTTACCAAAGAAAACAGAAAGAGGTGGCGAAGAGAGGAAAAAGAGCAAATCCAAAGCCACAAAGTATGTTTTTGAAGAAGTGTGTCAAAATATGTGTCTTAAAATGTATTCTCTATCAACATTTTCAGCTGTGGAATTGACAATTTTTTCCATGCTACAACATATCTTTGTTGCAAATATATGGCATAAATTGTCTCTCGGTTACTATGCGTGCTTGTCCCACTTGTTTGTTCATGCAAATCCACATAATCTCATTTCACAATGTCCTTTGCTCTACAGCATCAAGTATATTCATGTTGTCCAATGATGGTGATATCGCCACCACATGTAAGATTTAAAATATATTTAAGTTTTAAAATTTAAATTAAAAAAATAAGACGTACATAAAATATACACATTTCTTTAAAAGTCATCACTTGCTAAATTATGTTTTGGAAAATCAGTACCATATAATCAAATAGAAACATTTTACATGACATTTGACATGTTTTATGATTATAAGGTCAATTATTAATTATGACTACTTATGTTATATATCTTAATATTTTACTAACATGATTCATATTCAAACATAGAACTAACACAGCTGAGAAAAAATAACCCACTAAATGTTCTCATCAGATTGTCAGTGTAGATGCTGTATTGATACACTCCAAACTACTCTATATGCAGCGCTAATAATGATACATCTTTTCTCAATTTGTAGAAATTTCAGTCTGTTGTCATTTGGTGCGGAGGCAGAAGAAGATGAGGAAGAGGTGAACCAGGCCACCAAGGTAAACCTTGATTCTCTGAATATGTACACTGTAATATGTTTCATATACAGAGATTAATTTCTCTGTATTGATTTTCACTTTTTTAACAAGATAACTTCATCAGTCCTAGTCGTATGATGTCATTACATACATGTAGAAGCTCATAATTCCCCAAATTTTTGTTGATTGCTGGGTCTTTTTCTTATTAATATTGTGTCGTTCACATATCATCTCCATCTGATGGTCTTTTTATTACTTTCACTCCCTGACAGTCTAAGCAGAGATGTTGAAGAAAGAGTTACGAACGCTGAAGAACTACTGGTACATAATTTCACAACTACTGTAGCAACAATTTCACAGTTGTTGTGAAAGTGTTGTAATCATGTCATAGTAATAGACACTAACTTTATTACATTATATAATTTATTCTGTACATACTGTAACTAATCTTCATCATCATCATTGTGCAGCCATAGTGTCCCGTGGTTGGGCGAAGGCCTCAGCATGTTTTCAGTACTTGTCTAGTTTGTTTCTCCACCGTCTCGCTGGTCTTTAGCTCGTTTCCCTACGTAAGGTTGTGATACACGATGTCCATCGGTTATCTCGTAGTCTACTGATGTGCCCTGCCCAGATCCACTTCTGTCTTCTGATTTGTTCTATCACGTCTATGACCTTTGTCTTCTCTCTTACCCAGATGTTTGTTTTTCTCTCCCGATATGTGATGTTTAATATATTTCTTTTTATCTTTGTTTGTGCGGCTGCTAGCTTGTTCTTTGCCTGAATGGTGAATGCCCATGTTTCCGTGCCATATGTCATCGCTGGAAGTACACAGGAGTTGTAGACTTGTCTCTTCAAGCAGTTCCAAAGTTACCCATGAACATGTCGTGGTGTTTGACTAATGCCGTCCAGCCAGCCGTGGTTCTTCTTTGAATCTCCTTGTCCTGGTTTTTGTCTGATGCTGTATCGCTGTCCCACCGAACTAATCTTCCTGGATGTAAATTACTCTAGCGACTTTTGATATAAACCTGCCAACTGAATGTGATGATGACCTACATGAATGTGATGATGATCTACGTGAATGTGATGATGACCTACATGAATGTGATGATGACCTACATGAATGTGATGATGACCTACATGAATGTGATGATGACCTACATGAATGTGAATTTGATGATGACCTACATGAATATGAATGTGATGATGACCTACATGAATGTGATGATGACCTACATGAATGTGAACATTTTATTCCTATATTTATTGGTTTTACTTCACAACCCTCATGTGATAAAATATACTGTATGTTGTAACGTGTTTTTAAAATTAAGTCATGCTATTTACTGTGTACATTTATAACTGACACCCTCTTCCCACATGCCAGGTGTATTGTACAACATATTTGACATTTTTTGTAGAAAATAAAACATAAAAGCAAGAGCAGCCATGACCTGTTGGATGACAAGAAGTTAAGCCGCGTTCCCGCAGTTGAAGTGGACGAGTCCACACTTTCACCATCAAAGCGACTACACAGTGATAATTCAGAGGTACCGTCTTTTGTACAGTGTTAATTGCATAGTATAACGTGCATAAATTGCAACAGACATAAAGTTTTAAGAATATTGTATAACATGTTGGAGCTAAAATAATTGTCTTTATTCTGGAAAGAAGTCTAGCATTACGAATATTTTCCTACACGTTTTTCTTGAGTAAGAAATCTTTTAATTCCAAAATATTCTAGCAGATATTTCTGAACATTTTCTTGAGAAAGAAACATTTTACTCAAAACATGTTTTTCTAATAATTTTTTTAGTATTCAAGGATTTTCATTTTGTGCTTGTATCAGAGCCCAGATGAGAAACAGGACGAAGAGAGAAAATCAATGAAAGAGCGAATAAAGAAGAAACTGAAGAAAGACAACTCAGCACCAGCAGAACCAAGGGAGGAACAGGATAATGACAAAGACAACACTAGAATGTTAGTTTTTATTCACATCAGTTTTAAATGAAACATTTTTACCTGAAAATTAATTTTGCTGTTTCATATTAGGACATATGTAGTTATGCAAACGTTCATATTATCATTCCTAATAAAACATATATTACCTGTAGAATTAATTAATTTCTGCTTAATATTGTTTTGTATACAATGCAGTATTTGTACAACTCCTTGATGACAATCAGGTTAGTTATTACTAAAGTGGCTAAATCCTTATATTAAACTGGACTCTTAACAAAAACGTGTATACATGGTTATGTTACCCTTTTGAAACCTTCATAATGTACTTAGTTATGTAAACATGGTCTTTACAACTTACTGATTCCTAGTCATAAACAATATTTTTTGTTAACTTGGAATCATTGAATGCGTGAAATCCAGTTCCCCGATGGGACACCAGATGACAGTACCCACATTTCACTGACCAGACATCAGGTGGCAGCACTTTTTGTCATTAAAATGTTCCCAAAGACAACATTTTACAAGCGTCGCTGAGAGTAACTTCGCCAACTAACTGACTACGATAAGAATAACTTCGCAGATTCTATGGACACTCTACGCTATTGGCATGTAGATATGAATAAATATATCAACATGTGCATGAAAATCAGCCTGTCTGTATTAATATACAAACAAGTTCTTTTTTGTCTATATTAATATTTTTTTGAAATGGCCAATAAGTGAGATTTAGAGATACAGCTGTATATGAGTGAGAGCGAATGCAGACACAAAACACGTGAGTCTCACGCCAAATGCATGAGACTTGGTAGCTCTGTTTTGTATGCAACTCGGAATCATTAAATGATTGACAGGGAGGAATTAAAAAAGGAAGCAGAGATGTTGAAGAAAGAGTTACGAGCACTGAAGAAGTCTGAGAAGGAGAAGACAGAGAGAGATAAAGACACATCACCGTCAGACAAAGGTAACCACACAGAAGCCTTGTTCATAACTCAAATCGAAGTAATAAGTCATCTTCGATATTTCAATAAGCAGGTAACATTTTAAAGATCATCTAGGGGACCGTTTCACCGAGTCAATGAGCTCGAGGAAAATCCACCATTAACCAGATTCTGTTGTTCAAAATGCAAAACGCTTCTTGTTGACAGTTTTCAGTAAACAAGATCACTGTTAAGGAGCAAAATTAATTTAAATGAGCAAGACTGGGCTTATGTACTCGTAAGAATATGAGTGAAGTGTTCCTCTAAGCTATACAATAAATATATTCTACTAAGATCTATATTGACAGCAACAAAACATTTCCATTTATTTCCAGGTGTTGCATTGTGCTGAAATTTATAGCTTAGTATACCCGATTTTTTTACAAAGTTTGTTAACATAAATTTGCAACTTGCTTATGATAATTGTGTATTATATTTTAAGCGACAGAGAACCCAGAAGATGTTGCTGATGATTTGATCAGTCGACATAAGGCGGAACGACAGAAGTACAAGCAGTTGAAGAAGCAACAACCACGCAAGGGATCTTCTCGAGAACAGGAGACGCTCGCTATACTCGCCAAATTCCAGTCTAAATTGAACACCAGCAGAATGCTCAATGAATACGCTGATGAGGATGAAGAAGAGAAAGGGGAGGAGGAAACAGAGGAGGGAGCAGTCACTGATGATTTCAGCTGGTAAGTGGACACAAGTGATACGCAGAACTGAAGCATTAGTATCTGTGTATAGTAGAATCTTATAATCATCACCCTCGGGACTGGGTTAGTGACCTGAATAGCAAGGTGACCTAAATAGTGAGGTGACCTGAATAATGAGGTGACCATGTTAGCAGGACTAATTTTGTATATTTTACTGTTACGGAAATGATTTAGGACTGTCTTACGGTGACTACAATTGCGAGGTTACACCAAAATATGAGGTTCTACCATTCATAAGTGTGAACATGTTGCTCTGATTTTTGGTTCCTAATGTATGGGACTAGCTTTGATAGGTATACTCAATTTTGTTTGTTTTCCTTCCGTCTTTGATCCCGCACTGCTGTTTCCATCATCATCCCTCCCTCCCCACTCCCTTCCCAAATCTCTCCACACAATCCTCCCATCTCAGCCATGGTCTTCATTTCCTTCCTATACTCTGAGGGCATATGTATCTAACATTGATATAACTCTGGCATACTACGTGCCAGAGAGAGTTAAAAGAGAGTGGTGAATTTCATCTCTATCTGCATTTTCAGTACAGCCAAACAAATTTGAAAAAGTCCCAAGTATAAGTATATCCTGTTGAATGGTCACAGTTTGTCAATAAGTATTATTATACAACTATCTCACTTATTTAAGTCTTGTCAACTCAAAATACTGTTTGTCTACACCTTACAACTATCTCACTTGCCAATGCAACTCTTGCCAAATTCTTAGCCTTCCGATTTCACATGATTTTACTGTACATAGTTTCTAGAAAATAACTACTAAAGTGACAGTTACTCCGACATAATGTCCTGACTTTGTCCTCTGTCACACGCAGGCTGAGTCACAAGCTGCAGTTTGAAGGACGTGACGCGAATGTGATAGACGTCAATGTAGACAGTGAAGACCGATATACGATCTCTGATCCAAGAAACCCACTGACACAGCGACGGCGAGAGGCCAGCAAACATGCGATGAAGGGAAAGAGATAGTGACACTATAACAGACTAAAGCAGATGCTCGTTGACTCTGGTGTACAGAACTTGCTCTAGCACAATAACAAATACGACACAAAATTCTGATCAACAATTTTAATATGCAAAATGTTTGTCCAATGACAGATCTCTCATATTCAATCAACATAGACAAAGTTGGGAAATTAATTTCAAAATTCTTTTCCCTTTTCTGAATAGCGAGGGTCTGGATTAATGCGATTCCACTGTAGTTAGATCTCTTATAATGAAGGCACAGCACACCTGAACTGGACTGTATAATGTATACTTGATTACTGAAGCAAGATAATTATTTCTGATTTTTACACACAAAGAAATGTCTAATAAAGGCATAAATATGTTTGATTACTGCATCTTTCTGGCAGACAGATAAAATTTAAGATATCGCGCAACCTGACTGAAGCATTCTGTTGACTGTATCAACTGGCAAACTAAGAGGATTCAAGTTGAATAAATTGATGTATCTGTACACTGTAGTATGTACTATCTTGAAGAGATGGACAGAAGTGAACAAAAGGACATATTCAGCCACTTTTGTTCATATTGTACATAGGGTAGACATGATCAAATAGTCTGATCAAAGCCAACAGGAAGGCTCAACATATTTATTCAGAAATAAAAAATCTGAAATAGCCTAGCTCTAAGCAGTAGTTTTCAATAGTTGTTAGGATTTTATCGAACACTCCACCCATCCCGACCCATGAAAAACAAAAAGTACCAGGTACTCATTTCTACAGGGATTTTTAACTGAGGGCACACACACCATTAGATCTGAGCGCTACACTTTAAAAAGGGGCTATATCAATTATTGACAATCTACGTATTAGAAGCACACCAACACAAATACCGACATCCGCAGTCGCATTGATGCAGCCAGCAGACAACTCTGTCTTCTATGTACACAATTTACAAGAGAATCTCCTTTACGGAAGAGCCAACTGTTCGCAAGTCACACAGATGATATGTAGACGTCTCAGCAGATACAACCTACAAGAACATTCGACACAACCGACTCCATTAGGGTCACATGATCCTAGTCAGCTGACCAACAGTCAAGAGGGCCCACTTAGACTACTGATGCTCTGAGAGCGGTTCTGATAGAGTCTCGACATGCGCTGACTCATCAGTTGACCTGGAGGTGACCAGCTGGTGGTACTGTCCGCAGTCACCAATCTGAAAGATAATAATAACATTAATCTGTTTGTGCCTAAATCCTCAGAAACCAAACTCGGAGACACATCAAATACAAAAGGGTTAGTCTGTCTCAAAATCAATAAACAATATTAAACTAAGTAGCCGAGAACTGAAAGTTTATTTGGTTTCTCGGTTACAGTGTTATTACATGTAAGAATGTAATTATATCTTCATCAAGTAACTCAGGATATTCTCTAGATACCCCAGGGGGCTTATGAGATACCATTATATCTATGAAACAACACATGGAAGTGTTAAATGGAACATCAATTTTAGCAAATAGCACAACATTTAAATAACTGCTAAATGAATGTTAAACTGCAGCTGAATTTGTTTTCTCTTTGTAAAAAAAAGCAGAGCAAAGAAAGGGAAAGTGGTGACCCAGTACTTCACTGTTAATTCTACTAGTACAGTACTTAGTTAACTCATTACTTACTTGTGCGGGTGAGTGCTACTGCAGCTTCCCGCAGTGTCTCGTGAGATGGAATGGGGTGTGTTCTTTGCCTCGGCAGCAAACTGGTAGACAATGAGAAGACAGTCACGACACAACTGTACGATCCGACGGCAGCACGCCATCTCAAACGGGGTGATGTGGTCAGAACTCTTGTTGAAGATTGTCTCCCATGAATTCCTGTCGACAATGCGCGATAGCGTTAATGACTGTTGGTATTCCAGCTGACAACAAACACAACTCAAATACTTCCTGATTTGGGTTTTCATACTGTGTAGTATCAGCAGCCACCACACTAACATTATCAATAGACTTGTTTTAATGCTGTTTACGTATTGAAACATATAAAATGCACATGACAAGAAATAGATTAGAGGGTGTTTGTTACCCTGATGCCTGGAAGCAGTTCCAGAGTCCCTGGCCATGGCTCCAGAGGAGTCGGTTGAAGACACGACTGAACACGCGGTAGAGATGTAACGTATCAACATCAGTACACTTCCACGCCTTCTGAATGACAGCACGCACATTCGACCGTACAATGTCCACCACCTACAACACCGTGGCACATCACAACTTTATTTGCTTCGAGACACAGTCAGCGCGATAATGTTGTGGTTAGCACACCCGCCTGACATGCCAGCGCTGTTGAGTTCAAAACCTGAACCGGGCAGGCATGATATATTTGGCGTAAAAACCTGGCTTTCAACATTGGGGACTGTGTGAGTGTCTATCCCTTGTGACTCGGAGATCATGTTAATGTCAGTTCCGTCTGAATTTGGGACGTAAAAGTACCAATGAGGACGACAAGCACCATGGCAGGGACCACCTCAGTGCCAGCATAAGCTTGGTGATAAGGTTCAGAAAAAGGCAGATTGAATAAAACCATAACAATCTAAACATAGTACATACATACTACTCAATCAACAGAACATTGCCGAGTGCTGGAAACAACAAGAACTAGACACCATGGACATTAAATACTACAACAACAAATATACACCTACGTTATTTATATAGCATAATTATTCCAAGAGATATCCCGTTTCCAAATGCAGAAATTTGAAGAAAAATGTTTTTGTGAAAATGGCTGTCAAAGATTGCATAATGGATTTCATTACATGATATCGACGTGCTTGATCCATGACTAAAACTCACTTAGAGGTACGTAATTGTCATAGAAGTGAACTTTATTGATAGTATGCATACAAAGGTATAATAATCTGGCAGAAAACCATTTTCAGTACTTTTTGTTAAAAAACACCATTTCACCTGGGATGTCTGGCCTTAAGCCTGCTACTTACTTTGCGGCGTTTGATCGAATCTAACTTCACAAGCCAGTAGGATGCTATTCTTGGCTTGTGGTATTTCCAGTTCTCATTCAGCTAACAAACAACAAAGCATGCAACACTAGTCAATGACTGTAGTAGCCTTGCCATAAAGTAGTCAACAACATCATAAGAATCCAGAGCCAAATTTAAAAGTATTGACATTGCACCGATATGTGAAAAATTACTATATTAAAAGCAGCTTTATACCGCATAATTTTTACAGATGATTAACATGAATGGCTTCCAAACAAGCCACTTGCTAAAAGGCACATCGTTGATTAACTGGCAAACAATATTTCATGCTACAGACCTGGTAATCATGTTTTAATTATTGATATTTAATTATTTAATAATTGAGTGCACATGTGAGTTTGCAAGTTGCATGCTACTGTCTGAGTCTGAGTTACAAACCTTATCAAGGATGTATTCGGCTTCGTTGTCTGACTTGCCGGGGAACTTGATCTTCATCTCATTGAGTGCAAGGAGAGTTCCTTTTGTTAGTTCTTCCTCTCTCTCCCTCTCCGTCATGTCTTCTTGCTGTCAACACCATCAACGTGTCACATCTGTTCACATTTATATGAACATGTCACATGTACGGAACTATAATAATAATATATGCATCATAAATGCTCTTAAACATTTCTTTAAAAAATATTAACAAACTATCAATCAAAAATGTAAATCTATGTACCGCCCAATCCAGTCTCAATTGCTTAAAGGTGCTGTCCAAGTTAAATAAATTAACATCTAGCACCACATGCTGCCATACTATATATATATATATCTATATTCCTCATAAGAATTCGTTTTTAGCATGCACAAGATAAGAGCACTGTGTGACCAATAAGATATTTTGGGAACAGCCTAGTTCCAAGAAACCCAATTTGGTCATTCAAAAGCTTGTCAGCAAATGCAATTGAAAGCGCATTTGAATGTTGTGCATTTAAATGTGCATTCAAATGCAGCTGTAAAATGTTCATTGCATTTGAATACATACATAGAAGATTTCAATGCAACCCCTTCTCAAACATTTGTATTCATATACATCAACATGCATTTGTTAAAGAAAGACTCGCTATTACGTCGACAATTGAAATAAATGTAATCTCTCTGAATTTTTTAAATAATATATTCCTCAACTATTGTGGAAGCAAAGACAATATTAAAATTATATAGGTAATAATAATAACAATAACTAAGAATTAAATAATCAGAAACCAGGCTCAGATGCGTATCAAGACAACATTGTTAGTCAATCTCAAAATTGATAAGCAGGTACGCCAGGATGATGGAATTGTGTAATATTTCAGTGAATGTCACCATATTTGGAGAAAAGGGGCCATAATATGATGCATGCACATCAACGTTTAAAATCACAATTTTTGCGAATTACTACTTTAGAGAAGCTGGCAAAGGTATTCCTAATATTTTATCATTATAACTGCACATAAATGTTACGAATATGATATTCATCAATGCCATAGTATAAGAACATATATTTTACACCTTGTTTTAGTTCCTATAATAGTTGAGGAACATAAAGTACACATTCAGACAGATATCATTTATTTGTAGTTTTGACATAAAGGTAGCAGGAGGGCTTCTTCCACTTCTTCTACTTCTACCTTCGAGTGGCAGGATCCATTTTTGAACATTAACACTAATGGTAATTTAGAGACTGAGATCCCAGCACAGTGGGTCCATGACAGGGTTTTCTCCATTTCTGTGAGTGATCTTTTACTAGTCACCAGATAGATGAGATAATGTCTCTTCTGAAAGACACAGCCAATATAAGGTGAACAAAATTGCCTGTGTCGGGCCAATACAAGTACTAAACCACCGACTGGACGGCATCAGGATTTGAACCCTGGTTCCTCCAACTGACAGTCTGGCACTCTGACCGCTCAACCACTACGCCCCATGTGGGCTGTTGTGGATAGCAACATTTGTATTTAACAAGCCCAGTGAGAAGCTGGACATGACAGGGGCATTTTGACCTACCAGGCACAGATCGTTGGCGGACGGGGCCCCCCGCAGTGACCGGCCGTGGCGCCCAGTCTTGCCAGCGAGGCGGGGGTTGTGTAGGGCTATGGAGTCAGACATAGGCCTGGCCTGCTGACCGGGCTGGCCAGAGCTGCGGGACTGGTGGACACGCAGGCGCGATGGTGACCGTGCACTCGTGTCATTCTCAAGCTGCTCATTGTAATCGTCATCATCGTCATCAAAGTCACAGTCAATGGACAGCTTCACCAGTGCTGGCATGCTGGACAGTGGCTGCAACAAGCAGTCAGTGCGACTGGTCAGTGTGATTGGTAAGTGTGACTGGTCAATGTGACTGGCCAGTGTGAATGGTCAGGTGAATGGTCAGCGTGAACAGTCAGCATGAACAGTCAGTGTGAATGGTCAGTGTGGATGGTCACTGTGAATGGTCAGTGTGACTGGTTGGTGCGAATGGTCAGCATGAATGGTCAGCGTGACTGGTCAGTATGATTGGTAATTGTGAATGGTCAGTGTGACTGGTCAGTGTGAATGGTCAGTATGACTGGTCAGTGTGAATAGCCAGTGTGTCTGGTCAGTGTATTGGTACTTTTTATTTGAAAACATTCATCCATGCAGTGAGAGAGGCCACCATTCATGGCCCAGTGATAGATATAGGCTACATAACACATCAAAGTCCTCAGGACTGCTCAAAGCGCTTTACACTTTACTCCCTGGCAGATCTGTTCAATCGAACACTGTCTCGACCTCTCTGAGAAGCATCCAACCACACTGCAATTAATGCACGGAGGCCATTCGTACACAAATGTCCACCAATGTCTATAGCCAGGTACTCATTGATACAGCTGAATCAACTGGAGCAATGCATAGTGAACAAACTTGTCCAAGGTTTGACACCGCTGCACAGGAATCGAACCCAGGTTCTCTCAGGCGAGAGTCCGAAGTCACTGCGTCACTGTGGTACACAACTCAACGCATGTCATCTGAAGGATTCGTGGAAATACACCTTAACTACTCTTTATCACTTTATAAACAAATTAAAACCAAAGGTTAGGCAATTGGTATACAATGTTAAATTTGTCAACAGATGGATGCATACTCCAGGGCACTAAGGCGGGTAAACATGGTTAAAAAGATAGGTCTTCAGATGACTGCAACATTTGAACGCGTTTCCTACTGATCA
The DNA here is from genome assembly GCA_963995525.1 of Escarpia spicata. Classification (NCBI taxonomy): domain Eukaryota; kingdom Metazoa; phylum Annelida; class Polychaeta; order Sabellida; family Siboglinidae; genus Escarpia; species Escarpia spicata. The sequence goes on along the minus strand of OZ023208.1, from coordinate 12,339,951 downwards.
CCTACCTGTACCAAAGTGGAAATGAACACACGATCTAACCAACTACACTTAATCAACTACTGACCACTTGTTGCAGTTACAACATAATTAGGCCTTTCCACACTAATGAGACACATTTTATGATGAAAGAATAAAAAAATATAAGACAACAGTTTTAATTCATACAAAATCATGATAGTTCTGGTCAGTTCAAACATACAAAATACCCCATCAGTGTGGAATAAATGCGCTATGTCCGTGTGGCGTGATTTACTGACATTACGCCGAGATATAGAGTACTAGAATAAGTACTACACACCATGCAGTGCCCCAAGAGGTTATGTTTGTTACCTTTGGCCCTAACACAGATCGGTTCGTGAGACTCCCCAGAGCCATAAAGCCACTTTTCTCATCCGCCTCACACTGGGCTAACATGTCCAGAATGTCTTCTTCCTGCAAACAGTACACCTTATTAAAGTTCATGTTTCTTATTATGCCATCTGAATAACACTTGTTAGTTATTTGGAATTCTGTTATTATATAATCTTAGTTGTTGATTATATTTGTTTGTCTTTGTCTTCTTGTTAGATGGTGTTTAATAAATTACACTAAACATACGTTGTCTAGTTGGCAGCTATTTGTAAGAGCTGAGAGAAAAACTTAAAATTAATAGTTCTAATTGTATGTCGGATTAAGATATTGCATCAATGTTTTGAAGACCTGTCAAGATTGGTGCTATAGTAAGACAAACAATGGGATATGACACAGTTAAAATATATGTCATCAGGGATATTTACTTATCAACTTGAATAGTTCTGTCGTGGTGCACATAGTACACAATAAAATCATGTGAAAAATAGTTAACAGGGAGCACAGGAAACAGAATGGGGTCATAGAAGGAGTAGATTGAAATTAAGACTAAGCGATATTGTTAAAAGAAAGAATGGGAGAACATAGCTGAAGACAGCGAAAGACGTGTCGAGCGAATGGAATAAACTAAGTGATATGGTTCCTACCCTGCAATGGATCAAAGGTGAAGTAGACGATTGAATGCGTAACTGTTTTGTTAGGGAGTTGTAAAGAGAAAAACGATGAGGAAATAATGCTAATAGAAAGCTGCAGTGGACAAAGTGTGGAGAATTGAACGAGATCTTTGCACAAACGTGAAAGTGACGAGATGACTCACCTTCAGTTGACCTGTGTATGTCTTATGTATCTCCTTCTGTAGAGAGATTGTGCGTCCAGACAGGAAGACACTGAATGCATCTGCAAGCATGCCTGCGTACTTCTCACGCAGAAACTTGTCGTCTGGTGGAAAAATTCGCCGGAACCGACCACTGTTCCGATTTTCGAAATCCTCGCGTGCTGCATCTCTCCGGATTCGCATCAGCATGTCTTTCTACATTACAAACAAAATATTTTTAAAAATCCCAATTAATTTGTATTTTCTATATATGTATGTGAATGAAGGTGGTACTACTTCTGAAATTTCTTTAAAATAGAATTAAACACCACATAAAATTTGGCGGTGACATGGAAGAAAAAGAAAACAGAAATCGAGGTCCAGTAGCGAGCCTCATCCCAGACATACCGAAAAAGAAGGAGTACAAAAAACAACATATTATGTTCCAAAGCATTCAGCCTTTTACAAAATCATCTATTAAAAAGTGAGACTACAACTACATAAGCATTCACATTTTATTTTACAGAGAAAGGAACGTGTTGGGAATGTCTTGTTAAATCTCACCAGTTCTTCTTTCCTGCGTTCGACCGACTGTTTGCGTTTCTCTGCCTCGTAAGTCTCTCCCTCCAGTCTCTTGCTGGAGCGGAAGAGTCGACGCTGGGTAAGTGCCTTCTGGGCAGCGATGTTCTTCCTCTTGTCACTCGCTCTGGCAACAACAACAATGCTCTGTTTATGACTGCTTTCTCTGGCATGACACATTTTCTTTGTTGGAATCCGTATTGTTTACTTGAAATTCTGTATAAATCTGAGTTTTACTTGAAATTGAAAATACGCAAAAAAGTAACCCAAATACTAACAGCAATAACCAAATAAAGAAAGATAAACATGATAATAACATCAACAACAAAACAACAACTACAATTAAACAACAACAAAAACACAACCAACAACCTAAATTACAATACCAACAATAAAACGACTAAATAACAAAATGAACATTAAAACAACCACAATACTACCTGCAACAATGACAAACACAATCATAACAGCAACATAGCAGCGAATGTAAGACTATGTTTCTGCATCCCAAACTGGGCTGCTTGTAAAGAACACTGACAATTGTCTTACTTTTCAGCTGATATTATTATCAGGCAACCTTCTCAACTCTATATTTTGATTTCAAGTGCTTGCCTGCAATCCCTCTTTCTCATGTTTTTGACTGCCGTATAAGTAGATTAGGAAAATGTGACATTGTTAATTGTTGCTTTAATTACTTCAGCCCTCACAGTTCTGAATGGCTCACAGCTGCAGATGTGAGCTATAATATATTATAATGAGCCACATTTACAATCACATTAATGTAGAATTAACATCTGAACAATAACTAATGCCAAAAATAAAACAGTTGTTATTGCACAGTATATATCTATAAATGGCCACCAGTGTTGATATATGTATAAGCACCTGATATTGAGCAGTTTGAGGGTGTCCTCCACAACACCAGATTTGATGTCATAATCCAGTTTTTCGTCTGTCGCAAAACTGGGAGACCTATTGATCTGAAGACATACAAAACAGCCATCTTACCAAAACAGTTGTGTGTGTCTGTGTGTGTCTGTATGTGTGCATGTTCATGCATGTGTTTTAATACATGTATGGGTAACTGTGCATGTATGTGAGTGTGCGTTCATGTGTGTGCACGTGTGTATATGTGCTTTGATTTTTATGTCCACATTCAGAACTCAGAATCAATTTATTTGACCTAAAATACGATATATACACAACGAATAATGCAAGTAATAGATAAGGTTGGGAGATCCCATTATATAATATCGCTAGCACAGGAGCCACCCCATAAATTTAAACAACAATAAAATTTAGATGACACAAATCAGAATAGCATTTGACTTGTTTTTATAGTTGATAATTACTCAATGTGTCAACATGCATACATAATATAAGGACTGATTATCGGTATATGTACTCGTGTACAAATTGACGTACATATGGATACTTAAGTAGACATTCTAATATGTATTACAAATTACAAATAAAGCAATTATGGATACGACAAGTGGATTAATAATTTAAAATAAAAACTGTTTTGTGTATGTTAAAAAACTATATAGACTGTGGGTGTAAATTTTATTAATGATAATACTTGGTGTATTGTTAACTGTCTCAACTATGTTGTGTCTAATGCATTTTTTCGCAAATTCATGTTTGAATCTGGACATATACAGATTATTTCTTTCACGTGTGCAGTACTGATGAATATCATAAATGTGTGTGCTTGGAAAAACATTGAAGTAGTAGGGTAAAAGACTGTTAATTAATTTATAGTAAAATTTTAATTGTTGGACTTTATAAATGTCAGCCAACTTTAGCAACTGAAATCTTTTAAAAATAGGACTTGTGTGAGCATTGTATTTACTTAAGGATATTATTCGTATTGCTTTTTTCTGTCATTTGAAAATTTGATGTGCTTGATGACCCCATAAAAGTATGTCATAATTAATATGAGGGAGAATAAGAGCATTGTACATAACATATAATGCATCAGGTGGTAAAAAGTGTTTAAGTTTATTTAGTATGCCTATTGTTTTATATATTTTATTTGCTATTTTGTTTGTATGACTCTGCCAGTTTAAATGGTTATTTATTGTGATGCCTAAAAAATTGAAATCATTTACACATTCAATGTATGCCCCATCTATTTGTAATACAGGGTATTCTACTTTCTTTTGAGGCATATGAAAAATCATGAATTTAGTCTTTTGGGCATTTAGTGACAGTTTGTTGGCTTTCAACCAATTGCTAATCTTTGTTAGTTCTTTTTTAATAGTTTCACTTCGCATTTGGCTTTCTGAATCGTTAAATGTGTTTAGTGTACTAGTAAGGGTGGTGTCGTCAGCATACGTTATGAATTTGAAAAGGTCACTAGAAAGTGCTATGTTATTTATATATATTATAAAAATAAGAGTGGCCTTAAAATTGAACCCTGAGGGACACCAATGTTGGTGACTATTTCCTTAGACTTAACATTTTCAATTTCTACGTACTGCTTACGATTTTGTAAATAACTCATACAAAGGTCCAGAGCCTTGTCATTTAATCCATAATAATTTAACTTCTGTACCAATATATTGTGATCAATTGTGTCAAATGCTTTTGATAAATCAAGGTATATATTTATTGGAGTAACCGATTTATCAAGTTCTTGTATAATTCTGTCAATTTCAAGTGTAGCAAGCTCAGTAGAATGTTTCTTTCTGAACCCATATTGGCTATTGTAGAATAACGCTTTAGAATGGAAGTAATCGTGGATTTGATCAAACATAACCCTTTCAAAAATTTTTGAAATCACTGGCAGGATAGAAATAGGATGATATTTGTTAAAGTCAGAAACATCACTTTTTTTAAAAGGGGTTACTTATGCAATTTTTAACTTGTCTGGAAACATACCAGTTCTTATTGACTGATTAATAATTAAAGTGACTGCATTGCTGATATCGTTTTTTATCAATATTAGTAATGGTGTTGAAATACTGTTGTTTCCACAACTTGATTTTGGACATAAACGATCAGTTATATTAACAGTAGTTTCCATGTTAATTGGGTTAAAGCTGAAGGTGTGAAATATTGGGTTATTCAGGTAATATTTGTATGATTTACCTCCACTAGTAGTTGTTTTAGAGGCTAGAGTTGGACCAGCAATAATAAAAAAATGTGTTAAATCTGTTTGCAATAATGCATTTGTCACTAATCATTTCCCCATCGACTTTGAACAAATCGGGAAATTTTTGTTTCTTTTGACTTTTCTGAATAATTTCTTTAATTAAACACCACATCTTTTTAACATCATGCTTGTGCTTTTCAAAACTGGATTGGTAATGCCCTTGCTTAGCTAATCTAATATTACTTTTAAGAATGTTATTATAAGTATGTAAGTCAGTTTTAAGTTTATGGTAATGCTCTGTACTTACGTGAGTCTGTTTCATTCTCGAATACAATTTGTTTTTAAACTTTATCAACATAATAATGCCCTTGGTAATCCAAGGAGTTTTCTTATGTTTATATTTGTTAAAATTAATTACTTTAATAGGTAGAAATTTATCCATAGCTGCAGTAACAATTTCATCGAGGAAATTGTAGTTTTCATTCGGATCCGCATGATTATCTGTGTTAAGTTTAACATAAAGATTTGAGTTAATTATGTCAGTTTTAAATTTACTGAGTTAGTCAGGATTTTGTTGTTTTATTCGTATAAACTTTGGTATCGCATTAGAGGTTTTGACATAGTCCAGACTTAGAAAGTAAGGAAAGTGATCAGAAATATTGCTCAGCTGAGGATTTGAAGAATCCTTTTGACAAATTGCACAACAAATTATTCACACACTGCATTTGCATACTACCCAGTAAACTGCTTTAATGTACACCTACATATATGCACTCACACACAAACACACACAAATGCATGCACACACACACACAAACGCACGCATGCACACACGCACACACACACACACATACCCACACATACACACACACACACTCACACACACACACACACACACACACACACACACACACACACACACACACACACACACACACACACACACACACACACACACACACACACACACACACACACACACACACACACACACATACACACATACACACACATTCACTGCAAACATTCACCAACTTTTCTACAAATCATCTGACATCATAGTGACAAAACACAACTAAATAACTCCCTCGTACCTCCAGGAGCCAAGGCCGCAGCTTGCGATCTAAGATGATGTCAAACCCTAGGATCTCGAAGCAGACACTGTCAGATGCCACAGGCTGGCCCGGCCGACACATGCGGTAGGCGTGCAGCACGTGCGGCTGTGCAACAATCAGTGTCTTGATGATGACGTCGTTGATGCTCTGCCACAGAGCTCCAATGTCGTAGTCGTGGTGACGCAAGTACTGGTTGAAGTAGCGTAGGGAGCGTTTACTGCCCGTGTCGACTGTCCCGCTCTTCTCATAAGTTTCACTGTGCTTGTTTACTGAGTAGTTGGTTAGGTGCATGAACAGGTGGTCCTGTGGGAGAGTCGACAATTAGCACTCTCTGAGATATCATTATATTTCTTTTGTGTTCAAAATTAATATAATAATAAGGTAACTTCTTTTTCACCTAAATCCTCGGAAACCAAGCTCAGACTCAGATGCGCATCAATACAAAAGGGTTAGTAAATTTCAGAAGCGATAAGCCAAATTAAAGTCGTCAACAGATGGATCGATACGCCAGGAAGCTAAGGCTATAGAGGTAAGTTTTTAAATGACGGCAAAATTGTGTAATATTTTCAACTGATCTAACACTAAGAGGGAGCATACTCCTAGATTTGTCCATGATATTTCTTTTGTGTTCAGTTTCCCTGATATTTATTGTGTGTTCAAATTCCCCGATTTTTCCGTAATACACACTCTACCTATTTTGTGTTCAAATTCACAAATGTTTCCCTGATATTTCTTTTATGTTAAAAAGAGTTTTTCCTGAAGGGAACTTTTTTATTTTTACTATTTTCCATTTTTCCTGACTTGTGGATACCATGGTTACACATCTTAAGACACTTGAGATAACCAGGAGCATTCCTTTGAATATGTTCATCAGGTAGGCAGAGGTAAATAAAGGGTACAGTTCTAATGCACTCATTTACACCCACCCAACAAACCAAGGACAGCAATTATCACCATTATAGTATTGTTATCGTTAGTTCGTTCCACGAAACAAGAGTAATTTTTGCTGTCATTAATTATGGCATTGCGTGCTGCTGATAATAATTTCCAGAAAAATCAAATACAACTCCATAGTGGCTCCCCCTTGAGAATGGTCGACCATTCAATTTGACAACTAAACAAATAACTAGCATTGTGATTTTTTAAATACATCACCAACTGGTATATCTGAGGCCGATGGCCCAGGGAAGTGAATGAACATAGAAAAAGGCCTTGCTACCTGGGAGGAGATGTACTTACAGGCCCAAGGTAACGTATTAGTATAGATAAAAATATCTTATTTATTATGAGTCTTTTCAACACCTAGATCTGCTGATGAGACGGTTCACACCAGAACAATCAGGCCATTGACTG
>OZ023208.1:11642642-11730142 GCA_963995525.1 Escarpia spicata | reverse complement strand
TGTTGTAAACGCATGTGCCAATTGATTGTGGAAATAAACATTCATTCATTCATTCATGTTGATTTATTACAGTATGAAAAAACATGCTGACACAAGTAATTGTGTAGATCGGTTATACAGTTTTGGGTTATAACCACTGATAACTAGACCAACTAGAATTGAACATGACACAAAAACTCTAATTTATAATATTTGTACAACATGTTTGAGTTAAGTGTAAAAGTAAAGTGTTATCTTAATAAATGACATAAGTGGCAATCTATGTAAAGGCAATACTTTTCGATAGTTTAGACTTTATCATATTTATATGATCTTTCTAGTTAAGCTTCTCATCTATTAAAACTCCTAAAACTTAGTAACATATACTCTATTAATATATGTGTTATCGATTTTTACATCAATATTTGATTGTTTACAACAGTTGGTAAACAACATGTAGTTTGTCTTAGCTACGTTTAGGGATAATCTATTTACTGAAAACCAGATGTGTAACTTTTGTAGTTTATTGAAACCTTGCATAGCTGGGCTGGATATTTCCCAGAGCATTATAATAGTTGTTAATGCATATAAAAGTGTATTTCAGCTTCTGAATCATAGAGAATGCGAGAAATTACTAAACTAGCCGGCGTATTCGTATACATGTCGAGCAAAACTAGGAACCTGACACGTCATAACCGACGTCACATCCCGGCCGGCGCCTATTGGTCAAACATTTCGCCATATTAGCTAGATATCATCCTCCAGGATATCGGACATTTTATTAGAATCTTCCAGTTTTAGTCCGCATTCTGAGACACTAGTGAGAAAATGTGGGCATTATTGAAAGATCTGTTCCCCTGAAAAAGCAAGGGAAGTGATCCCGGAAGAAATTAACACCTTTCAAAGGAGGCTATACGTAAGATTGTTTACAAACAAGTTATGTGTAATGTAATGAACAATAGTGGACCTAAAATCGAGCCTTGAGTTAAACATATTGACATATTATGCATTTATGATTTGACATCCTCTATTGCAACATATTGTTTTCTATTTGTTACATAATTTATAATTAAACTTAACGTTACTACTATTACTCCATAATCTAGTAATATCGTATGATCCAGGGTATTCAAAGCTTTGGAAAGATCCAGATAAATAGTGAGTGTTTGCAGACACGGGTGGGGAGTGAGGAATAGAGAGGGTCGAGCTCTGGTGGAACTGATGGCTAGAAATGGCTTAGCAGTGGCCAACTCTTTCTTCCAGAAGCAAGATAGCCGTAGGATTACATACACAAGTGGACAACATAAGACGGAACTAGATCTGCTGACAGTCCGGAGGAAGCAGGTGACAGTTAAATATGAAGAGCTCAGTGAAGAAGTTGGAAGTCTGTAGGAATAATGGAAACGTACAAAGAAGCATTTGTGGGAACTGCAGAGGAGCTATGTGGAAGAACATCGGGACAGGGCGGACTGTCTAGAAGTAGTCGCCAATGATGGTGGACAAACGAAGTTACAGAAGTAGTGCCCGAAAAGAAGGAAGCTTGGAAAGAAATAGAAAAGACCAAGGAGAGGGGGAATCAACCGGGTGCAAGGCTGGTGCACACATACGGATAGAAAAGGAAAGCGGCAAAGAGAGTTGTTGACAAGGCGAAGAATGACATGGACGCATATGTGTACACCAAGCTAGATGAGGACGTTGGAACGAAGATGTTGTACAGAATGGCCCGAGACAGGGATGGGAATAGTAAGGATGTAAAGGGTGGGACGATGATCAAGGATAGAAATGGGAAGTTAGTGACAGAACAAGAAGCGTGTTGAAGGTCTGACAAAACTACTTCAAACATCTTCTGAACCAGGAAAGAAATAACAATGACTTAACATGGTATGTAGAAGGGAAGGTGGGGTTAGCCGATATTACTGATACAGAGATGCAAACTGGGTTAAAAGGGATGAAGAAGGGAAGAGCACCTGGTATCGATGAAATGCGTGTTGAGATGGTAATGGCAGCAGAGGAGAGTGGAATCAGTTGGCTGATGAATACATGTATGAGGCAAGATACAGTACCAGAAGAATGATTGACAGGGCTAATTGTCCCACTATGGAAGAGGAAGGGAAATGTGCAAGACACAGGGAAATACAGAGGCATCACTCTTCTAAGTCACATCATGATGATGCTAGAGAGGATTCTTGATGGGAGGATTCGAAACAGTGTAGAACAGGAATTTGATGAAGAACAACATGGATTCAGAAAGGGCAGAGGGTCGACGGATGCGATGTTTGCATTGAGGCAGCTGGTGGAGAAGAGGTTGGAGATGCAAGGGAGAATGACAATGGGATTTGTGGACCTGGAGAACGGCTACAACACAGTCCAAAGAGAGATGGTGATGGCAACAGTGAGATGGATGGGAGTGCCAGAAGCAGAAGCCAGGATGGTGGGAGCAATGTATGAAAGAACAACAGGAAGTGTCGTGGCTGGATCTGGGATGACGGAAGAGTTTCCAGTTAACATCGGATTGAGGCAAAGAAGTGCCTTAAGCCCATTACGATTTATCATGGTGAAGGAACTAATCAGCAGGAAGATCAGCACAAAGGATGTTCTCAGAAAGATTATGTATGCCGAAGATCTGGCCATAGCACAAGAAATCAAACAAGAGCTACAAGACATGTTGGATGAACGGAACAGGGTGTTCAAGACATACGGACAGAAAATGAGCATGTAGAAGACAGAAATGATGTGGGTTGGCCAACAGAGAGAGGAATTGGACATCAGGTTGGATGGAAAGGAAACTAAACAAGTGGGCGGCTTTATGTACCTCGGAAGAGTGGTTACGGCGGATGGGTGTTCAGTGCAGGAGCGAATGCTTGGAGAAACGTAGAGGGAGTCATGATTGACAGGAAAATTTCGAAAAAGACTTAAAGGGAAAGTCCTCAGAGTGTGTGTTACACCGGCATGCCTATATGGTCTGGAGACAGAGGCGCTGACAGAACAACAACAGATGCAAGTTTGTGATAACTACTGGGTTAGAAGAATAACAAGAACAATGAGGGTAGACAGAAGGACAAATGACCTAAGAAAAGAGGTTGCAATGCAGTGTAACAGGAGGATTATTGAGAAGCCGGATGAGATGGGCAGGCCACTTGGCAAGGATGGATGCCGGAAATAGCGAAGAGAGCAGAGGTGGAACAACACAAAGCCACAGGGAAAGGGGAAGGCCACATCTGGGATGGGAGGACTGCGTGAGGAGGGACATGAGAAGTTCATGGGAGGATGAAAGATGGAGAGAGGGAACAATGGACAGAACACTATGGAAGGCAAAGACACAGTGAGTGGTTCAGCTATATTGTGCCTGACCCTCACCCCTGTATAGCAGAGACCAAGGAGGGGAGCAACATCGTATAGGGGATGGTGTGATCAGCTGCATAGAAACATGGTTGATAGACAGAGAGTAATAGTAGAAGGCGGATTTCAAACTGGAAACCAGTTTTGAGTGGAGTGCCACAGGGGTCAGTGTTGGGACCTATATTATTCTTGATATATGGTCGATTCTCACGAAAGGTCGGCACATGGTTGAATAAGTGACTTCAATGTATCTCTTCCAACTTTTGTCTCAAGAAAATAGACATATCGGACATTAGAAAAACCAAAATGGGACACCTTAATAGCTATGTCTGTCCACAGTAGCACGTCAGATTTGGATGACATAGTGAAATGTATCCATACAAATGCACGCAGGTTTGCATGAGATAACACTGACGTGTCGTGTAACTTATTCTATATCATATATTGTTTTGGTTGGTAAGTATGCCCGATATGTTAAAGCACGAGAAGCATTCAAGGTTGTTGGCCTAACTTGCCGTGTTTGTTGTATTTGTCACACTTACAAAGTTGTTACAGTTTCTTTTTTGAAGTTATATTTATACACGATAGCACATCAATAAGTGCAGTTTAAAAAAGAAGCCGTCATTAACTAAATATTCAGCTCATGGTTTAGTTGAGATGTTGTATATCCCAGTGGCACATTGCTACAATTTACTAATGACTGGCTGTGTGTGTTATCTCACTAGATAGACGTATGTTGTTTGGATACTCAACAACTGCTTTGGTTGAATCAACGTCATAGTTAAGAACAGGGCCTGATTAACTAACACAACTTTCTAGAAACATTTGGTATAGATAATCTATAGTTGCGTACTCATTTCTGTATAATAAACATCATATATTGTTTTAAAACAACTATTTATTTTGTTTGTCAGTTGACAGTTGTTACGTCCTCTAACTTGATATTGTATTCATAGATGGACACAGATTGAACTTCCAAATTTAATTATCATCACTTTCCTTATACTCCGGTTCCACAACAACTAGGTCACTTCCGGTTCAACTCCCGTAAACAGGATGATAAACGCCTACACGACACCCCTCCTTTTCTTAGATTAACGTCTAACTACTAACAAAAACATATAACTACTGCAACTCTAAATCTAAACGTTCTGTGAGTGTCCAGTGACCGCACGTGCGTATGTTCTTGTTGTAACATAACAGAGTTCATAATGAAATATAACATAGTTCACATTGAAGGAATGTCTGCGGTGAGATGCAGGGCATCTATTCACATACGAAATCTTCAAACCGTTTCGGGATTCTCCTCTCGCGTTGACATCTCGTAGGCAGGACTTGCTTCATCGGCGTGCTCAGGTTGTCCGTAGATGGCACCACTGCAGCTGACGTCTGTGGAGTAGGCGCTTCCAGCACGCTTGATCGGTCGTCGTGGACGTTCTCGGTCACGGGTTCCAGAAACTTCCGCACGTGGCTGGTGTTGCGGGAGTACCGGGCCCCGTCCTCAGCCTCGATCACAAGACTGTTGCCAGTTTTGCTGACTACGGTGAGTTGATTCGGGCTGAAAGGTGTGCTCAGTTTGTTGGTTTTCTTTTGCTGAACCAGCACCCTGTCACCCGTCTCTACCTCGGAGTAACGAGCACCTCGTCGCTCGTCGGCGTGTATTCTCGATCTGCCCTTCATCTCGCTGTCACGGTCTCGTAGGTCGTGGTCCACCACAGGATTCGATCCGAGGTCAGGCAGCTTCCCTCGTAGTTTGCGGTTGTATAGTAGCTCAGCCGGGGTTCGACCAGTCGTCGTGTGTGGTAAGTTTCGATACTGCGCTAAGTACTTTCTCAGTTCCCTTTTCCAATCTTTTCCCTTCGCCTGCGCGATTCTGATGCGTTTAAGCAGTGATGCGTTCTGTCTCTCGACTTCGCCATTGGCCTGCGCACACTTTGCCGTCACTCTCAGGTGTGTGATGTTGGTCTCGGTGCAGTATTCTGCAAACTCGCTCGATCGGAATTGCGGTCCGTTGTCTGATTTGATTGTGACTGGCAGTCCGTGTCGACTAAACGCCTCGTCGAGACTGTCGAGCACCTTGTCGGCTGTCGTAGATTTCAACACCGCGACCTCGTAGTATCTTGTGAAATAGTCCACCACGACCAGCAGCGAGTGACCGGATGGCAGTGGTCCCATCAAGTTAGTCGCGACGTCTACCCACGGCCCGTCCGGCAATGGGGTCGGGCTGAGCGGTTCCGGCGGGTCGGGCCTCGCCACCAGCTGGCACCCGTAGCATGACCGACAGTGTCTTTCTGCCTCACGGTCCATTGCAGGCCACCACACTTTGCTGCGTAGCATCGTCTTTGTGCCAACGATACCCAGGTGACCTTCATGTGCAAGTGCTAGAGCTGCTGGCCTCAGTTTAACTGGCAACACAATACGAGTACCGCCAGAACCAACTGACCAACAACACAAAGTTCGCTCGCGATGGCCATGTAAGCACGACATTTCTCGAAGTTTCCTGTTTGAATTGCGCCTCTCACGTTTTGCAACTCCTCGTCTTTTCCCGAAGCTTCCTCTACTTCACGCGTCGACATCGCTTTTGGAGTAGCTCTGACAGCAACAAACCGAACGTAGTCATCGGCTTCATTTTCTGTGTCCCTGCGTTCACCCTTGACTAGGCGTGACAGGGGATCTGCAATGTTCTGTGGTCCCGGGATGTGCACGACACGAAAGTCATACGGTTGTAGCCGCAGCATCCACGGTTCTACCCGAGCACACGGCCTGGAACGTGGGCTGTATATTGCCTCCAACGGCTTGTGATCAGTGACAAGGTCGAACCGCATACCATACACGTAGGCATGTAACCGTTCACACGCCCAGACCAGTGCCAGCGCTTCCTTTTCAGTTTGCGAATATCTCTGCTCACATGCGGTCAGTCCCCTGCTCGCATAACACACCGGTACCAGACTGTCGCCCTGTTTTTGAACTAGAACTGCACCCAGACCGACAGGTTCGTCTCCAAACACAAACGGCTCATGCTTTTTTGTGAGCCTCCTGAGTGGTTCGGATATCGACGCTGACGTCACACAGATGAATTCCATTTAGCATTCAGCCATCCGAAAGTAATTACAGTAGGACTCTGCTTCCGATATTACGGCACCTTTCTTCACTGCGTTTTCTGCCATCTTTTTACGGCACCGCCGATGCCATCACAGGGTCCTTTTCTGTGGCCCGCCTCCAGCAACTGATCTCGCTTCTCTTGAGTCTGTTTAAGCTTACGTTTGAGGCTGCGTACAATACTTGGTACAGCAACGACCAGTCGTTGGCTTGGATTGACTTGTTGTTTTCGACGCTTGGGACTGAGGGCAATGTTTGGTGCAGGGATGTTGGCCAGGCGGTGTGACGCACTCTGTGTGTGGTGTATATTTGACTCCAGCTTCTCCTGTCTAAGTCTGCCTCGGCGTTTCTGGGTCGTTATTGCCTTACGAAAGCTTTGGTGCGCGATTGCCTCCTTCGACATATCTGAGACAGCCTTTTTGTATTTCTGTGAAAAAAGGAAAAAAACCTAAATGATCTAGTAGATAACTAACCATAGGACTACACTACACATTTATAATTACACTGAAATGGCTGAAATAAATGCTAAACATACACTGATTAAAATAATATGTAGAATACACACATATGAATAAATATAATAATTAGTGTGATGTTGATTTTGTTACCACTTCTGATTACACATTTATAAAAAAAATTACACGCACAGCTGTTCGCTCGTCTCCTTCTTTCCATACTCCGGGTTCACCTGGTGCTTCTTTTCCCGCCACCGTTTTGATGCAGCAGCAGCCTACTTCCTCTGCTCAGCAGTGGGCACTCGTTTCGGTGGCATTCTTTAAGTGTATGGTGAAAATATGCAATATGTACCAGAAAGACAGTACCTTTGCAATATACTACACACAAGTAGCTAGCGTACACTCAAAGCATAAACATTAGGAAAAAAAAAAATTTCTTCATCTAAACACTGTTTCTTATTAATTTAGCACCAATACAGAAACAATTGTGGGAAATGCTTAATAATATGAACTATAACAGCGGAGCAAATAAGTTTACCAACCTGACTTCAATCCGACCAGGCACAAAGACAATTTCAGAAAACCAGCTTGTATCCATACAACAAAATGTGATAATCGAGTATCCATACAAAAAGAGTCAATAATGTACACTATTTCACACACAAATTAATAATTCTGGCCACACGTATTATGTATGACTTGAGAATGTATGCAATAATACATGCAAACAACTGCCACAGACAAGACAACATGTTTGAGTAACTCAAAATAACACGTAACTGTTTGCGTTGTTTACGCAAAATTCCCCAATTCAAATAAATTATAATTGAACATATCCCACTAAATATAAACCATACGTAATTATTATTAATATAATACCTTTACATGTTACACAAAGTCATTATGAGGCACACAATTGCAACTTTTTTGCACAACCGAGTATCCATACAACACACATATCGCTTCGTTCAACAATCATCTTCAGATCGGCATTAACGCAGGTATCGGTGAAGGTAGACTGGCTGTATTTACCGCTCACGCCAAGCATATTTGTTTCAAAACAAGCCTGCATGCGATTAACGCCTAAACGCTTTGTATTTTATAAACCTGCATTACCTATAAGTAATACCTGTCAAAATTACAAAGTCATCTAAGCACAAAAGTTGTCAGAAAATTATAAAAACTTCCATCGTACTGGTGGATTTCGTTCGATTCGCAGAGCCTCTCTAACCACTCTACCAGTGTAGTACAAGTAAACAACACCAGATGGCATCACTATTCCTCGTTCCCATTTTAATACCGTGCATGTTGTATGGATACTATTCGTATGGATATGGGAACACTTTCGAGTGGTTGTACATCGACCGAACCACACAATACCAAGAAAAACAATACATGTCCATCTACCTTATACCCTATACTATATGTCTACTGAATATGATACTCTAATTTACGTAACTGTTGACAGTGTTGACATTTTAAGAGTAGTCGTATGGATACGCATTTTTTTACCACTTTATAAAAAATATGGTATGTTACCCATTCGCGGAGTTATCGTCACAACAATAATGTTTTCTATTGACAGTGGTCTTTCATAAGATCAAGTAGAATGTGTCAGGTGTAATCAAATCTACTTATATATATGTATTGTATGAAATACTAGCTTACAAATTGCATGCTGTATGGATATTGTATATTTTTATAAAAAAAAAAAAAAATATGTACACACTGCTTCTGAGCCTAGCCAAACGACGTTTACGGTCGTTGTAGCTACAACTATCGTACTTCATAATGAGTTTTTAGAAGGTATGCCAGTCTATTATTAAACATACTACTCGTTTTTTAAAATAATTCGAAAAAGCCGACCTTTCGTGAGAATCGACCATATATATATATAAATTATTTGGATGCTGATATTCGCAGACGATACAAAAGTGTTCAGGGTTAAAACAGATGCAGATAAACACAATTTACAAGATGATCTAGCCAAATTAGTAAAATGGTCTGAAAAATGGCAAATGTTATTACATTTTGGGAGATGTAAATGCATTCACATAGGATATGGAAATGTGGACAAAGAGTACATAATGGGGGAACCGTATTAGGTAAAACAGAAAAGGAAAAGGATTTAGGAGTGACAGTTTGTGCTGACATGGAAGTTTCAGAGCAATGTGGAATCGCTGCTTCAAATAATAACAACATTTTACTGCTATAATTAAAAGAAGTATCACATAACAGGAAAAACGGCTGATTGTACCACTGTACAAAGCAATATGTAGACTTCATTTGGATTATTGCAAACAAGAATGGAGGCCATATCGTAAGAAGGACATAGATAAGCTAGAAAGAGTACAACGAAGAGCAATTAAGCTGATTCCTGAACTGAAAGATCTTAGTTATGAAAGACATCTATTAGAATGCGGGTTGACAACAACAGCGACTAGGAAACTAAGAGGAGACCAAATAGAAGTATTTAAAATATTGAATGGTTATGAAGATATTGGTAGAAATATGTTCTTCAAACTTAAAGAAGGCAGTAGAACCAAAGAGCACAATGCGGCATTAGTCAAAGAACAGTGTAGGTTAGATGTGAGAAAATATTCATTCTCTCAGAGGACAATAAATGACTGGAACAAATTATCTGATGATTGTGTTAATGCTAGCAGTGTGAATATGTTCAAAAAGAAAATTGACACCTATCTGGGCGGCGGGCTATGCGTATTTGGGAAATTTTTTGACTCCAATAAGCCAAAGGCTTCCTTGTCCGCATGTTATCTGGCGCCTGTAGCTCTGGACGACAATCTTGTAAAATCTTGTTAAATGTTGATTGTAGTTGCAAGTGGTTTGTTTGTAACACCTCTTCTAGGTGCATAATGATATGTTTAACTTGCTCTTAGTCACCACAGTACGCAACAGTCATAAACTTAAATTGATGTAAGCCTTACAACGCAATAAAACAGTCGCTAAATACTAGTAAAGTATTGATGTACATAGTCACTGGTTAGCCTAGACCCTGTGCTTACAGTTGTTCTTTACATTTCATGCAGAACATCGTCATGGCAACGGGAAAATGGTGGCGACGTCATTTCCGCCAAAGACTGCATACCGCGCGTTATTGTTTCTTAAACATTATTTTTGGTGACGCACATCCGCTACGTAGTAATGATTGACACCAAATGTAGGAAAAACATCAATATCGCGTGGTTTGGTATCATATTCCAAACAGCGACAACGCTGCCCTCAATATCCAGTCGTGCGTGACCGGTAACGGTGTGCCTGTCACTCTAAGTTATTGCTTGATGAACGACCATTCCTTTTTCTGTTTGTTTTGTTCGTGGCAAGGGACAACCATTAGACTTTTGGAGCAAGAGTTGGTAAGTGAACATATGTAGATCGAACTATACGCTTTAGGGGTGCAGACATGTAGTAAGACACCTGCAGACACAACAAAGTACATAATTGTTATAGACTCTACATCCGCGTTTGAACCCACGATTGTGTAGATTTTCCATATGGTCAAAGGGCACTTGCGTAGACCAATACCAGCCTATTAGGTTGCTGGAATGTCACACCCAATTTGCGAAGCACCTTCGTTAAAATTAACGAACACCGGGCTAGCGATTATGCACGCCGACGTCGCAGCGACGTACTGTTCTAAAGAAGGCGGTGCATAGATCGACCGTACGATAAAAGCAAAGCGTTCCAATTACACCGTCCACACCGGCATTCGTGGCCCAATGAACTTTGCCTGGCAGTGTCATTTGAAGCATCCAGCCATACGGCAGTATCTGCGCAAAAGGTGTTTGTTCGTTTCATTCCACCGTTGGAAATTTTAAAAATTGTCTATTACCAGGTATTTATTTATACAGCATAGTGAAATTAGGTAAAATAGTGAGAACGAAATTTTCCATCCAGGTTTTGAAATGGCAGAAAGTGGACACCAAACTAAAACAAATAACGTGCAAATTAAATTAAAACGTACGCATAAGATGTTGTATTTTTTATTCGATATAAAAGTAACCAGTATGTTCTACATACATATGTATCGGATGTGAATGTACGTATAGTAAACTACTAAGATGGCGACAGATGCAAGTACTTAAGATTATTTTATTTAGGGTTCTTAAACAAAATCAAAGACTAATACTAATAAATAAATATGGTATAGGAGTTCCTGCCACAAAGATCAAATTACATTAATAGTAGAACAGGTGCTTGCCTCCATTTTATTAAGATAATAACACTTTTTACTATATTATTTTTGTAATCACTGTCCGAGATGCAGGAACCAAAAGCTTGACAATTGGTACACATGTAGGTTATGACTATACAAATTCATATAAAGCTAAATATCTAGGATGATGGCTATTTAATTTTCAAATTGGCCGCTACAGAAGCGGATATATTTGGGTAATGGATTTTCAGGGCGGCCAAATTTAAAACCAAGCTTTACGTATTGTTATCGTAAACTACAGGTGTGCCATTTGTCATGCATAATTCGTCAATTTTTGTGGCTCTTGGACGCTGTAATATTGTCGGTAGTGTTGATTACTTGTAGGTCCTATATCCAATGGAATCGCTTTCGCAACTTGAATCTCGCATTAGAAACATAAATAGTGGGATACATCGGTAGCTTGGAATGTAAACATTCTATGCATGTTGCACAATGGCATCGTTTTGGTAAACGCACTAAATTTTTTTTTTCAATAATCATAACTGTCTTCGTGGGATCCAGTGGTTGTTTCAGTGGTTCTTAACCATTTTCTGTGGGTCGCCAATAATCTGAACTCTCTCCAGTGACTAGCCAAACTTTTCTTTACTTTTTATTGTTTCGCTAGCCCATACTATATGCATGCGAGACGAATACTGGATACAAAATGTTGCATGGATTTGAAACAGCATGTGATATAATATCACACGTAACGGCATTTCAAATTCACGTACGACACTTTTAGTGTTAAAATGATCGTTCGTCTTGCATAGGCAAGTCATATTTCGCCGAAAATAGGTCAAGCGCGCATTGGGGGAAAGTAGATGCCCTTTTCCCCCATTAACTACTTGTCGAATCCTTCAAAAATTACACTGTCATGTTTAGCGTAGACTGCCAAATATCGCTTTATAAATAATCAACATGTCCAACGTACATGTCATGTTGTGTGATAAATTGGACTGTCTCTCTACCCTCGATTACCCAGGCGCCGTGAGGTGGCAGGATTGGACTCTCACTAAGGCTTGGATTATTAAAGCCCTGCCAATCTTACCGGTAGGCGGGCAATGGGTAGATAATATAACATACCTGTAAAAAGGTATAATAATGTTTGCAGAGTCTACGTACAAACATGTGGCTTTACCAGCCCGTGCCAGGACTCTGCCTGGTTGACACCTCAATCCCTTGATGGCTAATGTGTCAAATATACCCTTTTACTAAATACCTTCCACAGTGTGGCAGCTCTATGACAACTATAGTGTGTAACTATAGTACCTGCTACATAGGGATACACTTTTATTAGATACTGCTGTAATACTAATCTATAACAACTATTCAACATTAAACTTATATTGAAACATGAAAAAATAAACCCAACAAGTGGTCAGTCAAAAACGCGATTATGTACCAGATTATCTTCCTGGCGAAGTCACGCAGCCAGGCGAGAGTCGGTTAAGCGAGATTACCGTCTCCTGTCACCTTATTATCACAAGTATGGAGAAACTTACATTAATTAGTATCATTTTAAAACGATCGTTCGATCTTCCCGGCCTCGTCCGCCATCTTTGCTTTCGATGTATTAGGTGTCCTCTTTTTCGTTGATAATCCAATGAATGACGCTGATTTGGTGATTCCTCAGTGTTCGGCAAGCTGGTTTAATCACTATTATAACTTTCATTTATTTATGCTACGCTTAAATTGCATATTTGTTTATCATTATTTATTTTACCATTCGTCACAAGTTAACTGTTTAAAAACATGAGTCGCCAAATAAGTCTGGCGAGAAGAATTGCAATCTCAGCCAAAAAGGATAACAACCGTATATCCTCTTAAATTTGGCTGCATTACAGTCCACCTAATAATGAACCTACCGATTGACCACGTTCTCAGTATTATACAAATCCGTTTAGTCATTGCGTAATCTGCGTTCCACTGAAATTGAATAATAGGGATTGGTAGGCTACTGTGAAAAAATACTAAACAGTAAGTGGCAATCTTTATGGAACGAGGGATACGGTATCCTAAGGAGTGTTGTCGCGTAGTCCTAATGCAAGACATTTGTATTATATGGTATTCCCACCAGATTATGTTGTTAATCGCACATAGCTTAGCGTCTGCCTAACGGTCTGCAAGAGGCATCTGCTCTAATATTTGTTTGTTGCATGCTTGTTTCACTGGAGCTCAGTGGTGGTGGTGGTGGTGGTGGTGGTGATGGTGGTGGTGATGGTGGTGGCGGTGGTGTGTGTGTGTGTGTGTGTGTGTGTGTGTGTGTGTGTGTGTGTGTGTGTGTGTGTGTGTGTGTGTGTGTGTATGTGGTGTGCGTGTCAGAGAGAGAGAGAGAGAGAGAGAGAGAGAGAGAGAGAGAGAGAGAGAGAGAGAGAGAGAGAGAGAGAGAGAGAGAGAGAGAGAGAGAGAGAGGAGAGAGAGAGAGAGAGAGAGAGAGAGAGAGAGAGAGAGAGAGAGAGAGAGAGAGAGAGAGAGAGAGAGAGAGAGAGAGAGAGAGAGAGAGAGAGAGAGAGAGAGAGAGAGAGAGAGAGAGAGAGAGAGAGAGAGAGAGAGAGAGAGAGAGAGAGAGAGAGAGAGAGAGAGAGAGAGAGAGAGAGAGAGAGAGAGAGAGAGAGCGAGAGAGCGAGAGAGCGAGAGAGCGAGAGAGCGAGAGAGAGAGAGGGATTTTTAACATGTAATCGCAGTGGGGTTACCAATGTTTACATCATCGTAATATCGTTAACCATGGGTCCTATATGATACATATATTAACAGAGGAAAACAAATAACGATTTAAAATGGTTTACATAAAACAGCAACGATTTAAAATGGTTTACATAAAACAGCCCGACTTATTCGTTAGCTTATTTAACGACAAATAAATGCGTTTTGTTTTCGTAGGTTGCTGTTTTTAGTTTTCAACAATTACTTTGTATATAGTAGAAATCGTTCTAAATGGAAAATGTCGTATGTGGAAATATTTCAGAATATTTTCGTATGGATACATTTGGGATATAAATAAAGGGCTGGTGCTCGTTGTCCAGTAGGGCATCCTGAAATTGCTTGAACATAGTTTAACTTGTATAGCTGTCTAAATCTCAATGCTACTGTTTGTATTAAAACATTAACGAATATGTTTGTTTGCAATAATTGCCGTTGGCATTTTACATTTATTTGTATGTTTATTTCGTAGTCGTGCAACATTCGAGAATGAGTCAACGACGTGAATATGAGAAAGACGACGGTGAAACAACTCTTTTCCTGAGACTACCTCCACTAGACTCAGACAGCAGCGACGATGACTCTTTCGGTAGGAATGCTCTCTATGATGTATCAACGTCATGTACCATTAGATATACAACGGTCACTAATTCTTCCTGATACAATACAGCACGGTACAATATAATTAAAAAGACTTCGATGGCGTCAGTATCCCCGGAATTCCGCATTAATGCAAAAACTGTAGGCCTAATGTAGTCTCGAGATCGGTGAATGTTACAATGCCAAAGTTGTCAACAAATGGATGTTAAGGAGCTAAGAAAGAAAGCGATATTTAAATGATCGCTCTATTAATAATATTAAGATCTTTTCTTGGCAACTAGTGCTCATTGTGTTTTACTGACCAGTCTAATGTTTTCTTATCTTATCAAAGAAAACAATTGGTATTAGCTTGAGTCTAACCCTGTGCTGTTGGACTTATCTAGTATCAGTGCACTCATTCGCGATCACAGTTAATGTGTATGTTTTTTAATTGACATGATGGGATATTAATACTATTTTGTATACGTTGTATGTTTTTATAAGCTATACATACATGTCGTCGTGCAAGATGTAATCGTGATCCCTCCCAATTAACACGTGTTCTGATAAACAGAAATATGTTTCTACTGATAATAATATTATGGTAGATCTCAAAGTATCACCCTAAAGAATGAGGTAAGAAGTGACAGTCGGCAAATATACCGCCTTGTCACTGATTAGTCGTGATGGAAATGTTTGGATTTCTCTGCATCTGTCAAGATTACTGTGGCTTACTGGAGAAACCGGATCAGCGCTGGTATTTTTGATAAGACCCGAGTACTGATATATCACCTAGGCAACACTCGGCGCAACACATACCGACTCCGGCGTCTAGCGTTAACCCTTTATGTTCAGATTCGCGTCATTGAGGGTTCTAACCAATTGTTTAGTGGCAGTTTGATATACAGCGCCATCCAATTAGACGTTTTCGCAAGAATCGGTCTAAAATGTACTAGATCTATGCCAGCCAAATTTACTTATATCAGTGAAAATATAAGCGTTCCGGAAACCCAATTGGGGAAACTTTGTTAATGTTATACTGCGATACGGTCCATTACACTTCATTTATAACTTATTCATGAGAAGTTTCTCTCAGCTATATACATGCACTACAAGGGTTAATGATGTTTCTATGAATTATGGCCTCAGTACGGTGAGCAATGAATCAGCCCCTTTGTAGTTGTATAGTGGGTCGATGTAGTCTATCCCGGTGCTGGTCGCTACCCTTCAATGCATTCATACAACAGATATCGCACGCTGTTCGGCTATTTATATCCGGGGTAAAGGACACACACACCAGAAAGCGTTACTGGCGGGGCCTTATGCGACTGCATGTCTAAACAAAACAGTACCACGTCTGTAGTGAACTATGCGTCAGATCACACTAGCTTCTCATTACTCCACCGCGATGACGCTATATAATGTTTTTTTAGAAAGGACGTGTTTGAAGGCAATATTTAGCAGAATGCTCGCTTTGTGTAGCATGTTCACGTAGGGTTGATTCAAGCGGCGCCAAGTCGATTGAGGATACGGTTGTGAGAGATCAACAGGGTCGTTGCATTATACTGCGCATTGCAACTTGTGTTGCCTGGAGCATATTTATTGTGGGCAAAGAACTTTGACGAAATGTTTTCGAACGATCACTTAATTTGAACGGCTGCCGAGGTAACGTTAGACCGGTCTAGTGCCGTCAACGAACCGGGGTCACTAGTCGTGCATATTAATGCCAACTAGCATTACATAAACGTAGAGAATGTCAAGCAGCGAAGTGTTGTACTTGAAGTTGAGTCCAACGTCGAACGACGTCAAGGATAACCCGGCTGAGAAGTTGAGAGTGCGAATGGCGGCGGACAGCTACCAGAGCGTAGCTGAAAAAGAGTTCAGCCCGGCTGCCGGTAATTGTTTATCACACGTCGGTACGAACAATGCTGTGTGTGTTAGTGCTTGGGTGTTTGCATTTTTGTGTGTGGAGTGGTGTATGTGGTGTGAGTCACTCCGTGTGTGTGTATGTGTGTGTGTGTGTGGGGGGGGGGGTATGTGTGTGTGTGTGTGTGTGTGTGTGTGTGTGTGTGTGTGTGTGTGTGTGTGTGTGTGTGTGTGTGTGTGTGTGTGTGTGTGTGTGTGTGTGTGTGTGTGTGTGTGTGTGTGTGTGTGTGTGTGTGTATACGTGCGCGTGTGTGTGTGTGTGTTTGTGTGTGTATGTCAGTGTGTGTTCTTTCCAGTTGTAGAATTGTGGCTTTGCGTGCGTTTGTGTGCATACGCGTGTGCATGCGCGTGCTTGCGCGAATGTGGATTGTGTTACTGTGTGTGTGAGTGCGGGCGTGCGTGCGTGTGTGCATGCATATATACACATGTCCATGGATCGTGGATGTATAAAATACGCTCTCGGCTGACTTCCCGATATTACCTGCAACTATGCATGGATATTCCCGATCGGAGTGATGCCGCAAGTATGTACTTCTATGTAACTGAACGTTGTGATTTATTTGAAAATAAAATGGCTAAATTTCACCACGGCATTACAGTATTCAGTCATCTGATGTCACAGTATGATAGTTCGCACTCTAGACTGACATATAATAACAGTGTCCTCAGATGCTGCATGCATGCGTATTCTATAAACACATGCATATAGGTCGTTAAGAAATGAATAAAACTGCGCCATGGCTGTTTCGTGACTGGTATTCTGAGGCTACTGATTACAGATTGCTGGCATGTTGAACTTGTTTCCACAACTTACCAATTAGAGTATGCTAGCATGTTGAACTAGTGTTCACAAGTTACCACTTACAGTATGCTAGCATGATGAACTGATGCTCACGAGTTAACAATTACAAAATGTATGCACGTTCAACTGGTGTTCACAAATTCCCAATCAGGTATAATAATAGTAAATAATAATTATTTATTTCTCTGCAATCGCGAGATTGAATAAAACATGTATGCTAGCAAGTTGAGCTGGTGTTATGAAGTTATCAAATTATGCACGCTTGTTTAGCTGGTGTTCCCGTGTTACTAATTACAGTATGCTAGCATGTTGAACTGGTGTTCAAATGGTCCCAATAGCAGTATGCTAATATATTGAACTGATGTTCACAAATTACATTTTATACTATGCTAGCATGTTAAACTAGTGTTCACAAGTTACATTTTACAGTATGTTAGTATGTGCAACTGGTGTTCGCAAGCTAGCAGTTACAGCGTGCCAACCTGTTAAGCTGGTGATCACAAGTTACCAATTGCAACAATCATGTGTAGCTTCTGAGAATATGTTTGTTTTCAATACCTTTAGTGTAACCCCTTTATACCAATACCTTTCCAAAGTGCCTGTCATGAAGCGTCATTGTCAACATTTGCTGAACGTTCGATGTCCCATTACAAGTTGATGTATATATAAACACTTCTCACAGGTACTGAACACATTTTACCCATTCAATTTGTTTGCCATCTAACGCAGTGACTGCTATTTGTCCAGCCCGTGATCTTTGTTCTAGAGGCATTCACGGCAGTTGCACGTTGTCCTGTATATTTTCATGGCATATGCGAGTTGATCGTGCCACTGTTGTATTGCAGATAATAAAGCCGTGTTACCTGTATACCGCAACGCAGATATCATTATGCCGCGAACCATTATTCATCGTATTCATCTCCATACTGTTCATCGTTTATGTATCTTATAGTGTTTTCCGTGTATATACCGAACACAAGACACACCATTGTCCAGTTATTTGCATGCACGCTCATTCACACAAACACAGAGAGAGAGAGAGAGAGAGAGAGAGAGAGAGAGAGAGAGAGAGAGAGAGAGAGAGAGAGAGAGAGAGAGAGAGAGAGAGAGAGAGAGAGAGAGAGAGAGAGAGAGAGAGAGAGAGAGAGAGAGAGAGAGAGAGAGAGAGAGAGAGAGAGAGAGAGAGAGAGAGAGAGAGACACACACACACACACACACACACACACACACACACACACACACACACACACACACACACACACACACACACACACACACACACACACACACACACACACACACACACACACACACACACACACAAACACACACTATTTCTCTATCTCGTACTCACACCTTTCGAAAGCGATTGACAAACAACAGTAACGCTGACAGTTGTGACTATACCTTACCAATCACGTGACCACGTATACGTCCACGCTACTCTTCTGAACTAATGTAATCTTAAATAATGTAATCTGAATAGCTAATTGAGTGGGCAATTGCACCATAACCCGATGGAAGATGAGGTATGTCACAAGTCATCACCACATTTGCTGCCATTATTTAACATTACATATTGACTGAGAACGTATTCTAAATTAAAGTGGTTTTAACATTTCTACACATAGATTTAGAACCTACGTTGTATTATTAGTCATGAGTGTGTTGACAAGTGCGATGCTATAGGCCTACGATATTTTGTTATTGATAGGTCGACCCGATTTTGACCAGAAGAACAGGAACACAAAGATGACGACGGTAGCTCTTGTAGCTTGTGTGATCCTGCTAATTACGACGACGACACTGCTGATAGTACAGTGGGTGCATCTACAGAGCGTACTGAAGGTACACACGCTACAATATATTGCTCGGTAACAACGTAAAACAGTCACAGCCTTGAATTTATGTTAACTACCACCAAACAGAAACATGTGGCCTAGTCTTAAATCAGCACTGTGTTGATGACGTGAATTACGATGTGACTTTCAGGTGTGTCAGAGTCCGGACTGTATCTCTCTCGGTGCAACCATGCTGGCCAAGATGAACACGACCGTGAACCCCTGCACCGACTTCTACCAGTACGCCTGTGGACGGGCCATCAACGACCCGCTTATGCCCCCTGACCAGAAGAAGTGGGGAAGCTTCGCCCACGTGCATTTGCGTAACGTAGCTCTCATCAAACGGGTAAACACTTCTATTCACATTCGCACCCCCCCCCCACATTCACCCACACATCCATATACGCACGCACGCACGAATGGGGATCTCACAGGGAGCAATTGTGGCGGAACTTAGCCACATTTGATTTTCTATGCTAAAATATAGCGGCACAACATGTTGCAGATGATTAAGGATTACAGTTAAAGCATTGCCGAAGGGTTGTCATGGCCAGATGGCCCCCCAAACGCGTAACTGCCACACATGGACATTTGTACTATGGAAGAGCATTGCTCGAGATATCACGAACAATACAACAAATCTTTATATTAATGAGCGCTTCTATTTACTAAATGAACGTAATTTAATAATGTGTTCTTGTTTGTAGCTACTGGATACCTCTAGCAACACAATTAATGGGGTGCATTCAACAGCATTGCAAAACGCAAAATCTTACTTTTTGGCTTGTATGAACATTACGGCTAAAGAAAAACGGAGTAACAGGCAACTACTGGAGGTAAGTAAGTGTTTTTTTCGTAACGTGTATAAAAACAACTGCTAAAGAAACACATAGTAGTAAATCACTACTAGAGGCAAATGCAGCTCTAATATGCAAAGTTTCACAACTGTATACAATATTTTTCATTCCGTTCCTTACTGATATCACATGAAGACGAAACATGTCAATGTTGGGTTCGTGGTAATATATTAAATTTCGTATATATATATATATATATATATATATATATATATATATATGTAACCTGCCCATGTTATTTATATTGACAAATACAGCGTAGGAAAGAGTCAAGACGGTTTTATTTACGTTTTATTTGCCAAAAGGTCTGAGGGTGGTTTCTAGGGTAAACTTACCGCATAATCCGAATATCCATTTATTACCAAATTCTACTTGGAAGATTTCTCACAATTTGCACCGGAAGTGGCGATCCTCAAATCACACCTAAGTTGTTTCGCGTTGCGCCGTATTCAACAACTGCAATATTATGAGTAAAAAAGCACGCAGCCACTACCTATACATATAAATGAGGTATCAAATGAAAGCGTGGTTTATGTTTGTTCTGGAGGAATGCTTCAATTAGTCTTACCGACATCATACCATAACATATGTAGCTGTATGTGACCATACCCAAATTGCGCACGAGATGACGTTCGAAAACAGACAAATCGATGCTTTCCGTTTATGTGGAAAGAACATGGATGACACTACTCGCCCGAATGACACATCGTTACAAAGCGGTTTGATTTTGATAACATTTGGAACTAATTTCGTTTTGATCTGACATCGTGGAGCCGAGAAATTGTGTTTTAACAGAAGGGGTTGTAACCGCGAAAATTGCGAAAACGTGAAAACTTACACACCATTCGTCCACCTGTTTGACTGTCTACACATCGAAATATCAATCGCCATGTTATCAATCATTATAGTTATGTTCTTATTTAATTTGTCCACTAATCTGATGTGTCTTACCGGTAATAATAGTAATATTTACGACTAGCTACCCCGTTTAAGCGCACAACATTGACGTCAGTGTTGACATCTTTAACGGTTAATTTTCAAGTCGGCGCGAACATAGATGTTCCACTAAGTACAAATGCGTAGATATTTCGTGCACAACTATTTAGTACAGGGAAAATTGTTGCCTTGTAGGCAGTTTCTTAGACAAGGTGATGAAGAGCAACGACGATGTTTAAAAGTCTCTCAAACAATGGCGAATCACCACATATATATATCTGTGATCTCCAGAAGGTGGTATAATGCATAGATAACATAACGAATCCTTTCCCCAAGGAGTGTGATGAAATTCTGTACTGCCTCATAACATGCGTGGAACTAAATGACGACAACAAAGCACGCTTGCTAGTGTGCCTAGAGAAGGGAAAAGCCTGGTAGAACGATTAAAGCTTGTCGAGTGACAAGGTATCAGAAACCCATTTCGCAGATTGCTGTCTCAAAGTTTCGCTTGACACTCTCTCTCCCTCTCTCCCTCCCTCCCTCTCTCCCTCTCTCCCTCTCTCCCTCTCTCCCTCCCTCCCTCCCTCCCTCCCTCTCTAATATAGCTCAAGCGTTTCAAGGGAAATTTGAACACCCTCTCCGAATCAACATTCTCTTCACTGTGTGAAAGGAAACGGAAAAGCATTGGTTTGTCTTTTTTCGAACGTCTTCTTGTGCGCAATTTGGATATGATCCGAACCGGCATTTGTTAGGCTTTCATGTGATTTGTGGGACGTCGATATGGGACCGTACGTTTGGTTTTGTAAAAATACGAAGACTATCTTCCTCAGCTCTCTGTTGGGTGACTGTGTGTGGTAACACATGGTTAAATCATACTGATCTGGTAGTGTCATGGCAAAATACATGAAGTCTTGTATAAGCTGTTTTGTGTTGTTGCTATCTCCAACTTCCCCCATGACTTGTCGTCAAATCGCTTAATACTATCAGTCGTTTTACCACTAAGTTGGAAAATTCATGTCCGCTTTGTACAAATCACGTTCTAATGGTGAACGTACATTGAAAAATATTAAAACATGCTTGCATTAACAAAACGCATTGATTACATAGCAGGCTGCAGTAATTTATTGTGGTATAAAACACACCAAGCAAACTACGCAAATAAGTTGTTCTAAGGAGTAGAGCCTACCTAGAGAGAACATTAGGCCTAGAGTTCAGTCGTGTTCCGCCCTCGGCTGTCTGTACATACAAGCAAATTACTGTCTTTTTAAAATGTCGTCTACGTTGTCGGCAAACATATTAATCTCATCATCCTTGTCATATATGCATTTCTGAAAGGTTGATGTATTAGCTTACAAAACTACTTTTCCCCTATAATAATAATAATACTAAGGTAACTTAAATTGCGCTTAAGTCCTCGGAAACCAAGCTCAGAGGCGCCTCAGTACAAAAGGGTTAGTCAATATTAGAGTCGATAAGCCATATTAAAGTCGCTAACAGTTGGATCGATACGCCAGGGAGGTAAGGTGGATATGCAAAGTTATAAAAGTAAGTTTTTAAATAAAGGCGAAATTGTATAATATTTTCGACTGATCTAACACTAAGAGGGCGCATATTCCAAAGAATTGATGCTATTAGTGTTGACTCTAGGAACAAAAAGTAAATCAGAACTAGATGATCGAAGCTGGATAGGCTTTTTTTTACAGGAGTAAGCAATTTAAATAAAATATATGCTGGTTGCTTACATGAAAGTGTCTGATAGGTAATGGTACATATCTTAAATGCGATATCGTACAGGGAGCAAGTACTAGGACTTCAGAAGAGGCACTGAATGAGAAAACCGCGGAGACCAAGTCACAACCTTAGCTAAGCAATTCTGTACACGTTGTAACCTGGTGGTATCCTTAAGGGCACGGAATATAGACGCATTTGTACTTGCGTGGAACGTCTATGTTCGTGCCAACTTGAGAATGAACCCCAAACGTTGTGCTGTTGCACACAACACTGACGTCAATGTTCTGCGCTTAAACGGGGTAGCTAGTCGTAAATCTTATTATTATTACCGGTAAAACACTTCAGATTAGTGGTGCAATTAAATAAGAACACAATAATAATGACTGGTAACATGGCGACTGATATTTCGATATGCAGGCAGTAAAATTGGTGGGCGAACGGTGTATGAATTTTCACGTTTTCTCATTTTTTTGCGGTTACCACCCCTTCCGTTAAAACACAATTTCTCGGCTCCACGATATCAAATCCAAATGAAATTGGTTCCAAATGTTAGCAGAATAAGACAAGACTGCTGTCTAATGACGTGTCATTCCGACCAGTAGTTGCACCCATGTTCTGTCCACATAAACGGAAAGGCATTGATACGGTTTTTTTCGAACGTCTTCTGCGTAATTTGGGTATGGTCACATACAGCTTCGTAAATCATCATATAATGTAGATATAACCCACTTAAGCACTCCTTCAAAACAGGCATATATTAGGCTTTCATTTGGTACCTCATTTATATGTATCGGTTGTGGCTATGTGCTCTTTTTATTAATACTATTGAAACTGTTGAATACGACGCGACGCGAAACAACTTAGATGTAATTTGAGGTGCCCCAATTCCGGTGCAAATTCTGTGAAATCTTCCAAGTAGAATTTTGTAAGAAATAGATATTCGGATTCTACGGTAATTTTTACCACAGAAACCACCCCAAGACCTATTGGCAAATAAAACGTAAATGAACCCTCCTGGCTCTTGGACTAACGAGTGCTTGTCGCGGCATCGACCGTGACAATGGCAATACTCTCGATATATCATGTAAAACGTATATGGATAAGATCTTGAAACTATGTGATTGTTCAGTGTGTTGTGGGGTTTTCTAAATTAATGGTATTTCAGGCCGATGTGTTATAAACAGTTATCCTAACACATCGATAGTGCTAGTCGAACACAACGAAACCCGTTACCTAAATACGTGTTGAGGAGGCATACAGGTACATTTTCGCAATATTAGGGAGGGTCAACATGCGAATGTGTTTGGGTACTAATACACGGATAGAAATGCTGATACGACATCGCCAAGATGTGCGGGACTTTCCTGGCGTCCAGCGTGACGCGTTTTGCCTTAGTATTCATTAATAGAAAACATGAAATATACCTCAACCTTTCTGGTGTCGTCACTAGAACTATTTAAATGGGTTGACGATCTCCACAATAAAGCAAATCGGCGCGATGACGAAACTGCTGGTCTATGTTGAAATTGACCAACCTTTTTGTCTTGTTGCGCCTCTGGGCTTGATTTACTAGAATTTACGCGCAAAAGATGTTACCTAATTACTATTATTTCAGATTATAAAATCAGTGGGCTCATGGTCTGTGACAAACGACAGCGTGTCGGGAACGTTTACCAGCAGCAAATGGTCACTGGAGTCAGCCTTGGCACAAACGGGGCGTTACTCGATCTCACCTTTGTTCTTTATGGGCGTTGCCGTCGATGATAAAGATACTACAAAGCAAAGAATTGGGGTAGGTGACAACGTATGAATGGTGCGCGTGCGCGCGCATGTGTGCGTGTCAGCCAACCGTGCACGTGTGTGCATGCGTGTGCGTGTGTGCGTGCGCACGCGTTTGTTGAACTGTGACACTTCTTATTGTGCTTATTGATAAAACAGCGAGAACACGTACATAACCTCGGCAAGATTGGTGCAATAGTTAACCACCACCAGCACACTTGCATGTACGTTGTTGTGTTCTTATTTATAATAATACGTCTCAATTGTTTAAAGTAATTCCAACAGAGGCATTCTTTGTAGTTTGACCAGGGTGGCCTCACACTGCACTACACATCATACACGGACAAGAACCACGGGCCTTTTATCGAGTTGTTCACGACCTTCGGCAAGTTGTTGGGAGGTGGCGACAACACGGCCGTTGTAGCGGAGCAAATATGGCAGTTTGAAAGCACTCTAGCCAAGGTATGAAATAACACGGTTTTCTAACAGTTAGGCACTGCACAGGAAGGAGAAGACAAAGGGTACTCTCGTTAACAATGCAGATGTATACGAAACAACGAGGACAACACGCACCATAATAGTGGTCACCACAAGTGCCAACGTATAACGTAAAGACAAATTTGGCGATATTGTTATGCAAAAAACGAACTTGTTGAACGAGACCTCCTAAGACAAGTCAGTTATTAGAACCGATTGCGTGGGACAACTTAAATTATAATATAACAGACTTGGAACTACAACGAAGCTTAGGTTAGACACTAACACTAATACATATATTCTACCTGTTACCATAGGCGTTTGAGAAGAAAGAAGACCGGACAGATCCGAGAAAGATTTATCACCTTATGTCATTGGCCGAGTTACAGAAAACTATACCCAATGTAAGTGATCTGTACAGCGAGTACTCTCTGGTAGGGAACGTTATTTTATACTATCGGTAGATCAATTAAGTATGAACGAATGGACGGACGAATCCCAATTTTAACAATAAACATACCCAATAGAAATCGTGACGTCATTTGTCATTAGTATATTGTTGAACAAACAATGTATGAGAGTTGGAAATTGAGTGTCGCATTTGATAACAAATGGTTTTCAACATATAAAATGGATTTAGTAACACAAGAGCTGTGAAAGACAATAAAGCAATTTCAACACATTAGCTACGTGTTAATATAAATACCTTTTAAGCCGATTTTTGTTTAATCAAATGACACCAATTATTGCATGATAGGTCACTGATGAACTATGCCAGATTTAGGGCAGGGCCTTCTCAATATAATTGTATGGGTACCTCCGCAAAATGCTTTTGGGTAGGCCTAATTTCTTTTGGGATCGAAACATTTTAGACTTAACTTGAGGAAATAGGAAAACGTCGTATTTTGCCTTGAAGTCTCTATTGTAGAAGGTAGGAAGGAGTGAGAATACTATGATACGATACCCGGTCATCCTCTGCCAAGATGTCTCCACAATCCTAAATCGTGTGCCTGATACTTGTTTCAGATTAATATCTCCGAATATCTAAAGAAAACGTTCGGACACACAATACCCATGACCGAAGAAGTGTTGGTCACTGCGCCATCGTACCTCACAAAGATGAACAATATAGTGAAAGCAACACCCAAAGTGTACGTTGGTTTTTCTAGCTTCCTTTCTTTGGCCGTATCATTGTGCACTATGTTTGAATCAAGATTAAAATTAAATGGTTGTTACCTATCTGATGTAATTCCAAAGTGCTGACTAGCCTTGGGCCGTTATAACACAATCTCTTTCCATGCAGCGAAATCCGGCTCTTTCTATGTTCGTTCGGTAACCAATTACTGGAGATGCATTAAAAACACAACGATTGTTATTGACTTAAATAAAGTGTTTCCTACATGCCATGCTTTTCTAGAGGGTATTTCTCTAACTTGAGAGAATTGAGTGATCAACTCTCCAGATGGCGTCACTGTAAACGGATTTAATATAACAAATACTGTCATGGTGATAACTGATGCCCTGGGTTTGTTGTACATGGCTAGTAGTAGCGGGTTCATCGTAGTTCTTGACTGCAACACAAATGCAAATAGTTGCTTCAGGACATTAGATAGGACCTATTCTAATGAGACACAAACGATTATTTAGAAAAGCGCACTACTACTATCACTTTATCAGTATGGAATAACTGGTGTAAATTGGAGCTACAACTGTTAAATAATTCACAATTTGCAAAAGAAAGCTATCCGAGTTGTACCTGTACATAGAAGACTCGACGTTTATGCCGGACGGCCTACCCGGTCTACCATCGGGCCGGGAGGGTCCACGGTCGAGTCTGGAGGCCGTGTGGAGGCCTCGACTTGGCAAGGGAGGAGTTCATTGACGAGTTGGTGCGCCAACGAGACAACTACGAACACCTACTAGGGTATTTTGACAGCAAGATAGAAAAGGGAGCAAGAGAATGGGTCTAGACTGCACCTCAACGTGTTCGAGACGTCAAACTTCACTACTCCCTCGAGTATTGCAAGACATGTAATGCCTCCACACCCCACCTACCGTGTCCTAGAGGTGCCAGACCTGCCAGGTACGTTCGTACGGGATACGATCATGTACGCGAATGAGGAACGATTTAATGACTGGGATGGATGGATTCGCCACCTTCTACGAGATTGTTATACGCGACGCAGGTCGGATGAACCATACGAAGAATGACGATGAACCCCAACATTGTTTCATATACACATATTCTGACACTGAGGCGTAACGATGGTGGGCCACACCGAGTCTGCAGTCATCAAGATCGGCGTAATCTCTTCGAGATCTCCACCAAGATATCGACTAGGACACATACCACAGGCGTCCAGTAATTAACAGTACGTTATAGTCCATCGTTTATGTTGACTAGGCGTTTGATGGTGACCGCAGCTGGCCGTGTTTCGACAGCACTATATTTGTAATAAATGCCAACTGAACATGTATAAATCACGCTCTAAAACACCGTCATGAAGGAAACAAAAACACCCCGTCATGTAGGGTTGGAAGCAGGGCGGTCCAAAGGGCTGACCGATGGATGTACCTGTACACCGAACCACTATTTTAAAAGGCTAATTACTTAAAGTACTACACGTTAAAAGAAGTTTCACTCTCAGGCTGTCAGCTTCCTCCATAATTAGGTATTATCCATGCATGCATAATCCAAGATGGTGTGGTACTTTAAATGTTCCATTAAGTAACAACCGCAAAAAATACCGGAATTTGTTGGTCGCGCGATAGTCTCTCGGAAAGGTCGGATGTATTTCTAAAATGTCCGAAAATGAAGTTTGACTACTTACAAGTTACATGCTCCGACTCAGCCGACCGCGCTGTCAAGCTCACAGCTATATGAAGTAGAGAAGAACTTGCGCTGCCCAAGCTAACACACGTCAACCTCTATAGTTGTGTAGATTCAACAGTCGAGACTTTGAATCCGGCTTGTCGTGGCCTTGTGGGTACATCTCGTCCACCTTGTGTGACTAATAATAGTTGGAACATGAACATACGATAGTTAAATTGTCGTAACGTTTACATTTGTTAATCGTGTTTGGAATAACTTTTGCCAATGTAATATTTGAGACGCAGACATAGGCTACCCACATACGCATGTACGAACGCACGCACGGACACAGTCATTCTGTGAGTAAACAATAATGTATTTTATGTACTTATGTACTTACACGTTTATAGCAACTCTTAGAATGTTTCATTACAGGACACTGGCCAACTATATAGTTTGGCGCGTAGTTCGAGCATTTGACACTGTTCTATCAGAGCCATTCGATTTGGCGAAGTTCAAGTTTGATTCAGCCATATATGGGGTACGTGGAACCGCCCCAAAATGGCGCAGTTGCGTCGACCGACTCAGCAGCACCATGATGTTTGTTGTGGGTTCCCTCTTCGTTGATGAGCACTTCAGTAGCGACGACAAAGAAAAGGTACGTCCATATTCGGTAATACACATATACATGTTAGTACTACTACTACTACTACTTATAAAACAAAGTCGGTTGGCGTTGAATGACTAGAATATTCAGTTATATTCCATACAGGTCGCTTCAATTCTGTGTGTTTTCAGCTGTACCCTAAATATACACATAAAGGGATTATTGCGGAGATGATAACGACACCTAAATTAAACTAGAGATTGTTGAAACAACATAATAATTAAGAATCAGCTTATTTTTGACAACTTACTGTTGGATAACACAAAGCAGTTGTACCATCAAAGAATGTCACTACAGTCACTCTTGTGTTATCTCCGTTGCAGACGTCTTGTGTTATCTCCGTTGCAGATCGAGGATATTCTGAGACACATTCGTGATAAATTTTCTGCGAACCTCCCCGGCGTGACGTGGATGGACGATGAGACAAAGTTGAAAGCGGAGGAGAAGGCAAGGGCCATCACGCAGATGATTGGTTACCCGGACTTCAGCGTGGATCCTGCCAAGTTGGATGAACATTACGCAAACGTAAGCAACAATAAAACATGTGCTGACCAATGATTAGAAATAAAAACTTAACTTATACTTAAAGCTTAATTTATACCTAGAAAAATATTGTATGATGGACAAAATGGCATACAACCCCATTTGTTCTCTATGGCATACTGCACAGTGATATATCCAATCATTTACATATATTTTGTTTAATTGGCAAGTGGAAACCTTCTAAAAAAATCAAACGAACCGTTAATATTCAAACATAAACCTTTATTGAACATGTCCATTCGACACATAACATCTGCTCGCCATAAAATTAATTAGACATAAATAATGCACTTAGAAAATTGACTGAACATCTTAATTATGTCATTGCGTCTTTCGGACCAAAAACAATTGTCAACAGTAAATTCAAATATGTAATTCGGAATGAATGGACGACCAAAGATCTAATAATATCGTCGGCAACATCAAATAAACTGTATCGAAAATGTATCGGCAAACTAAA
This sequence comes from Escarpia spicata, assembly GCA_963995525.1. NCBI lineage: Eukaryota > Metazoa > Annelida > Polychaeta > Sabellida > Siboglinidae > Escarpia > Escarpia spicata. Next base: position 11,700,947 of record OZ023208.1, on the reverse strand, counting down.
GACACATTCTGTCTACATCCGTTATGCTAACTGTAGAGATGTGTATAATAATTTAAAACAACTTGCTAAGACAACCTACTATGCTAATCAGTTAAACGAATTCAAGAATGACTCTAAAAACATGGAACTTACTTAAAACTATGATTGGAAAAATAAGGATAAATCAGGCATTTCTTAACATTTCAAACAAAATAACGATATAACCCTGATAAAATGTCGAATACATTTTGTAACTGCTTTTACAACTGTTAGTCCAAACCACGTAAGTGCAATACACCAATCTTAAAAACAATTTACAGCATACCTTCAGAATTGCCCAAATCCAAAATAGGTTTTTTTATGAACCCAACCGATGAAAATGAGATCAGGCAAATTATATTGTCTCTTCAACATAAGAAAAGTTCTGGTTATGACAATCTGAGTCCGCTTGTTCTAAAACTATTCGGTGACCAAATAGCTCTACCAATATCTATTTAAATAAACAAGTCAATATAGTTGAGGGAATAGTACCAGATGAATTGAAAATTGCGAAAATTATACCTGTCTATAAGTAAAATGCTGAAGATGAAATTTCAAATTATAGACCCATATCTTTGTTACTCCCAATTTCTAAAATAATGGGGAACAATTACATAGAAGGACTTGTGATTTTATACAAAATAAAACAAAATACTGAACAATAACCAATATGGTTTTCATGAAAAACAATTTCAACAATAAATGCTATAACCGCATTTACTAGTGATGTCATAAAATCTCTGGAAAAAAGACTCGGTCCTTAGTGTTTGTCTGGATCATTCGACAAAATTGATCACCAAATCTTATTACATAAAGTTGAATATTATGGAATAATGGGTACTCCACTCAAATGGTTTAAGAGTTATCTCTCAAACCGAAAACAATATGTTAAATTCAATAATAGTGATTCGCTTCAGCAAGATATATCATGCGGTGTCCCGCAGGGATCTATCCTGGATCCGATCTTGTTTATCTTATACAAAAATGACCTTCTTTTTTGTGTAAAAAAGGTGCAAAACTACATTATTTGCTGATGACACTACTATATACAAGATTGGAAAACAAATAATATATATGAATATATGAATAACGAAGTTAACGTATTAGCTGACTGGTTTCATGCGAATAAATTATCCCTAAATGTTTCCAAGAGAACATTCATGTTATTCAATATATCCCGTCCTCACCAGAGTGAAGAATTGTTCCTAACAATATCTAATAAAATAATTCAGCATATGTGTAACATTTCTAGGCCTTCATATTGATGAAAAACTTGATTGGCAGGAACACATAAATGTGTGCACAAATAAACTAACCAATGCTTTATACGCAATTAATAAAGTCAACCGCTATCTTACTGTTTCTGCCCTTAAAAGAATTTATTATATTTTAGTTTACCCCTATTTTACATACGGAATCATCTTGTGGGGATCCACATACAAAACTCATTTCACAAAATTATTTATTATGCCAAAAATGTTCGTCCCATACATAAAAGAAATTATTGGGAACACTCCCACCCCCTGTTTGTGTGCCTAAATTTAATAAAATTGCAATATATATATATGAAATTGAAGTTGGAAAATGTATGTATAATTTATTCACGGGAGCCTATCACACGCTTTACCCGACATTTTTACATTTTCCTGTGACATACACACTCACGGAACTAGATAAACTTCACGTATACGTCCTTTCACCACTTCTACTGTAAGATCTTAACAACAATTGTTGTGTAAAGGTCCGTTGATCTGGAATACACCTGTTCACATGTGTAATCATGTTTTAGTTATTGTCGGTGGTTGGTATCACCAAATGTTTATTATACAATTTAATTGAACATTTATTATTTAATATTGTTATTCCATTTTACATATCTGGTCTATTGTAGAAACTTTATCAACATGCTACACGTGAAATTATTATTACATTGTACATACATATATTATTTGTGGGGTTGACAGCGACCAGATCACTTAATAAGTACTTACTGTATATTATTATCATTTAAAGCAACTGGTTACAGCCTTAATTAGCTCCGCTGTCAGTCTGGAATCGTATATTATATCACCGATTGTTATGCTTCTTTGATTATGTTTGTATGTATGACTTATACGAATCCAAAAATAAACTCTATCTATATCTAAATACTTGGTTCATATTTTTAAAACGTTGTAATGGGTCGTGCGCGGTACATTCGATTAAGTAAAGGGTTACATATAAAATTATGATTAAATAAATTCTTCAAGAAATGGTCCCATGCACCGACTCTTTCATCTCGTATGGGAAGGTGTCGTTGGTTCCAACCGTAGGGACATGAAATATGGCCATGTTCCACGTATCCATAACTCTGCGTGTTAACCCATACGTCTAGCTCTTGCTTTGTGGAGGTCATGACCTCTGGTAGCAAGAACAATCGGTGGGTGACTTGCATTATTACTGCAGTCAGGGTTGTTACAACTTGACAATCGCTATCACAGCTAAGGTCTAAATTGACGTGAAGAATTGTCATGGCAACACTAGGGGGATATTGTATTTGTTTCAGCTTACTTTCCTTGAAACCGACTCCTTTGAGAACGCAGTCCGTTCAAGCTTACACTACAGACAGAAGAACTTAGCGAAACTCGGCAAGACTGCAGATCGCCACGAGTAAGCATCACTGTCTTGTTCCTCGTCATTCCATTAGTGCATCGGCAGAAGTTATAAATGTTTGTTATTGCCATGCAAAGATTGTCAGATTGAAGTACCATGTTTCAAGCAGCTCATTCGTCCTTCTACCAACGACTAATCGACCAACGTAACATTCTGCACGAACTAAAATACCATTATTGTTATGTCGTGTATGTGCTAACCACTGAAGGGGCATCATACTGCGGGAATGGTATAGTATTACTCACATTCATTGTCTCAGGCTTTCATGACATGTTTTTGAATGTCATACTTGCTTATCGTGCAATGCTTGATCACTGAAAAACCGTACTGTTAATGTTCTATTCGCCAACCACAAGTGCACTGTCTTTATTCTGCCATTTGGCCCTACCACGCAGTACAAGTTGGTCGCCTATTTGTCTACCATCCCAGTAAGAGAAGGCTTTGAGCAGTGTTTCCATGTCTGTTTTCACTTCCTGTTGGTCAGGATACGACTGTTGCTGTTTGCCGCTTCTCCTCGGGGTGTTGCCAGATGCGTGATATGTTGTGACCAGAATGAACATCTTCTTACGCCTACGTAGGCCACACATATCAAATCACAACGATTTAACCATCTGATCAAATTTCACCCCTATGTTCTGTGGCTTCAATTGATTTTTGTCTCCCCCCCACCCTCCCTCCCTCCCTCCCTCTCTCCCTCTCTCCCTCTCTCCCTCTCTCCATCCCTCTCTCCCTCTCTCTCTCCCTTGCCCATCTCTTTCTCTCCCCCGTCTCTCTCATCACCCCATCCTCTGTCTCTCTTGAGCTCGCTCTGCTCTTCGCATGTCTGTTTGTTTGCCTGCACGTGCTGCGTTCTGCGTTCTGCAATGGTATCTTGTGAGAACATCAGTCTTGTTCTACTGTTGAAGAATTATGTTATGTCTCAGAATCTGCTCACTTCACCGCTGCTCCATATATTGCGTTCTCCTACATTCGTGTAACACGCATTACGTGCTGTTTGCTGCAGATGGACCATGGGTCCAGCGACTGTGAATGCCTACTACAGCCCTTCACGCAATTCAATTGTGTTTCCTGCTGGTATTCTCCAGCAACCATTCTATGACCCAACATTTCCAATGTAAGTACGCTTTTTAAAATACAAATAACGATTATATGATACCGCATTTTGATAGTGGTGATATCACGTACACAAGAATCCATTCGCCTCGTCTTTGATGTTCATTTGCTTGTTTGGGCGATGCATTTCAAAACACGATGTATATATTTAGAGTTTTCACTTAACGCATTTGCAGTACGTTTTTCTAGAGGGAGAGCGCCACTGTGGCGTTAGCTTCGCCACGCAGTCGCCTTAACTGGAAACAGCAGACATCAAATTGTCACGGAGAATGAGTTGACGGTTAAAATATTGTACTGTATGATAATTGCTGCCCTCCTTTTCTAGCTCCAAGTGAGGGTGCTGGTTAGTGTAGATATGTGTAGTTCCAGCATGTGTTTCTGCGTATTCCAACACGAATCGTGAAGCATAGTGAAATTATTGTGTTGTTGTACACAAATGCATCATATTTTCGATAGTATCCTATCTCAGACAACGGATTTAATCTTCTATTTAATATATTTAATCTATTAACGAAATGATGGTATGTGTGTGTAATTACTTTCAGGGCCGTGAACTTCGGAGCTATTGGTTCAGTCATGGGGCATGAACTTACACACGCATTTGACAACACTGGTATGCTGTGCACTATAATATTACGCTGCGTGGATGAATCTATAACATAAGCACATTATTCTATCTGAAGGAAGAATACTACTATGTGTTGTCTTCAAAATTATCATACCAGTAGGTTTACCAAGTAACAAACTAGGGGAAATTAATAATAGTAATAACAATAAGAACAAAAGTTTTTAGCGTCATATACAATTCAGAGGTCCTGAATAAATTTATGCTATTTATATTTGTTCAGAAAATACATAGACGAGTAGTAAACAAATGAAAATGTGATAAATTTTAACAAAAGATCTTTAAGACATATAAAAGTAAACAAACCTGCTTCTTCTTGATCGAAATGACACAAATTCAAAGGTGCTAAGATACAAAATATAGCAAATATATTATTAATTCATTCACCATCTGCTTGTTTTGTTCCTGCAGGTCGTTTGTTTGATGAAATGGGCAACATGAAGAGTTGGTGGACAGAAAAGTCTTCAAAGGCATTCGAAGAGCGTACACAATGCATGGTTAATCAATACAGTGGCTACGCCGTGAGAGAGAAACATGTAAGTTGGATTGGAATATGTTCTTTGAATACAGATTCTGAGTGGTGCTTCTCACTAGTACACCGTAAGTTGATATGCAAATGTGAATCGATCCACCATCCTTGACAGTGATCGTGACTACGCTATTTATTACATGAGAATACTTATCTCTATGCAATGCCAGCACTGTCTAATGTCAAACAAAAGTTGATGTTGGTGATACGGGGTCTGCTGCAGACACAGCAGACCCCGTATCACCAACATCAACTTTTACAATTACCCGAAGGCTTGTCGAGTCGCTAGAAATAACACCTTTCTGTAATGGGAGAGATAGATAGATAGCCAAATGTGGAGGGAGAAAGAGAGAGAGAGAGAGAAAGAGAGAGAGAGAGAGAGAGTGTGTGTGTGTGTGTGTGTGTGTGTGTGTGTGCGTGCGTACGTGCGTGCGTGCGTGTGTGTGTGAGAGAGAGGGGGGGGGGGAGATTATACTTAATTATTTACTAATTCTTGTGTGCCTTTTACAAATCCTTTTATATGTGGAACTATAGCCTTACTGAGATATAGTTAATTATAAAATATTACTTGTTAACAGCTCAACGGGAAAGTAACATTGGGAGAGAACATAGCCGACAATGGTGGATTGAAAACAAGTTATCAGGCGTACATGTCGTGGCTGCAAGAACACGATGACCCGGGCGCCATCCTTCCGGCCCTCAACATGACAAAACAACAACTTTTCTTCCTCTCGTTTGCGCAGGTGTGTGGAATGTTTTCTTTTTTGCTGACCCGGTTATCCATACACATAGTTACGTACGTAGAGAATGATACGAGTTCCTAATCAAGCAAAGCCTCGACATTTAAGTTTTCAACCTTCAGTTGCCAATCTTTCCCGGACATAAAATATTCGCCCACTATTCACCAGTTAATGCCTTTATACAAATTCTGGTGTATTTATGCAAGAGTAGTCCAATGATCAACCAGATAAGCCACCCTACGGACAATAAACGCTAAATACAAAAGCATAGAAAACGCGCTAGTAATAAGAGAGCGGCAAGACAGCAACCAAAATAATATTGTTTTATTATAAATAATACAATAGCTAATTTTACCGTTTACATATCACTTTAGCGTGGGTATTAATTGAACTGGTATTAAATACATTCACTGAAAACAACGATTGTCTTTATTAGTTTGACTTTTATATTTCGTCATATCGTATCATAATGGTACGCTTACTCCTGTTCTGCGACGCCACGGTACGAAATATCGGAATGAAACGAATGTATACATGTACCTATAATAGTATTTTTATTGACAGATTTGGTGTGCACATTACACCCCCGAATATGCACTTCTGTCACTGGATACAGATGTACATTCTTATGCAAAATACAGGTAAATACATTCATGAATAATCTTGTGTGTCTGTGTTTTTTGTGCGAGCGTGCGTGCGTGTCAGGCATGGGTTAATTTCAATTGTTAATTAAATTAACTCAATTAATTAAATTTAATTAATTAACATTCTCAAGAAACATAAATTAATTAAATTTAATTAATTAACTTGTTTGGAAGAGGTTAATTTAATTGAAAAAATCTCAATTAACTTTCAATTAACGTTATTTTATTGGGTATTATTTTATGCATTCATGCGTAAGGAGATTGGTGAACTGTGATGTTCAATGGGTGACCAGTTGCTACTGTTGTATTATGTAAGAGTACTGGGTACAGGGCTGGGTTTGCCCTAAGCCTTGTATAGTCTGGTGCTAGTGGAACCTTGCATTCTGGTTAAAGGACAAAAGGGATATTGACAGATGGACACTGACAGGTGCTATTGCACTCTCTGAGTAAACAGTAGCTGTGAACATTGCCAAGGCTTCTGTCACTGCCAACCATATGTCGTTTCCTTTGCGTCTAGCACCCATCCAATTGTAGAGTGTATCTGAAGTCTGGATTTTTTTTTACATAATCCCAGATGACAAAATACCAAAGGAAAATAGAACTAAATCTGGCAAGACAGTATTTAACTTTCAAGTTTTAGATATATTTATAATTTATACAATGTAATTGTGCTTCACTATCGTGCTTGCCGTGTTACACATTTGTTCCAGTTAGCCCCCTGTGTGGTTATTTGTTTTGTATTAAACAAATGGTTAACTGAGTTGAACTTAATTTGTAATTTAATTGAAGATAATTTAAATTAATTGTTAATTGAATGAAACTTAATTGTTAATTTAATTGAAAAAATTGGGAGATTAATTTAATTGACCTGATAAATGTGAGGTTAATTTAATTGAATTGAAAAACATATGAGTTTAAATATGCCTGGTGTGTGTTACGTGTGCCCACTATGCTTTTCTACCTAGAAAGAGTGATGTATGAGCCGCTCTGCAGAGGGCGCCATCGTGGTGGTATGTTCGCTTTACTGTCGACGTAATTAATGGATGCAGTACGTCGTCATTTGGCTACGTCACTATCAAAATTATGCGCGTGACTTCTGTCCAGCTTTTCCAATCAACATGTTTATATATGTATATTACATCTACAAGGGCGGCATAAAATCAGCTAAATCTATCTTTCTTAAGCAGCTTAACTTGACCTATTTTTGTAATGAAAAACACTTGCTGTTAGAATTTCAACCAAATACTCAACGGAATGTCTGAGGAATTCACTTGTTCGACATCCATTTCTAATGGCTTGACTGACATATTGCCTTACTTACACGTGATGGGTAGACCAACTGACGGCAGTAGAAGTTAAATGGTCCGCGATAACGATAGTGTAATAGCGATAACTACAGCCCTTGTTTTGTTGCTCCATGTGTGGGGGCGTAGGCCTACTAGTTTTAATATATCGTTTGAGTTATTTATGTTTTTTCAGTTGGATATTTAACAATTATGATGATATTGATGGGAGGAATGCAGTTGTAATATCCATCATTATACATTTACTTTTTTGCAGAGTAATCGGGACCTTGTCGAACACCCCACAGTTTGCCAAAGCATTCGCCTGTCCAGCAAATTCCAAGATGAACCCGAGTCGTCGGTGCGCCATCTGGTGATCACGTGTACGGCAGTGCGACACAAATGAAATACGAACACTGGCGTTACAAGCAGAATATATTCAAGGTTTATTCTTTACAATATACAAATGTGGTTGCTAGGCATTCCAATGATACAGATGACCCAACATATTACGCGAGGTTAAGCACGTTTAGTCTATATACGCTCGAAAAGCACCAGTTGTGCCGGCGATGCCTACACTTATGAAAAATGTTTAGGCAATTTTATAAGGGAGACATACATATCTAATTGTGAACACAGTGACTGTTTTATTTGTATTGTTTTATTCGCGTTATGTTCACGCAACTTATGCTATGCTTTTTTTTGCAAAATTCTGTTTAATTATAACATGTAAAGTAAATGCTACTTGGATCTATGTATAAAGATTCTGGCATTATTTCAGTAATTATATTTACATAGAAAATAATGTAAACGTCCGACCAGTGCTAAGTTATTTGAGTTGGTAATGTTTTGTATATTGTTGGTATGTAGATCCTATATTTATTATTCTCGTGACGAATTATGTAAATGGAGTGGTTGCACATTGTAAGTATCGTGTAAATAGTATGACTAATAAAATATGTTATAAAAGTCAATGGTTTCCACGTAAAAACTGGAGAAACAACTTACAAAATCACTGTTTTAAACTCTTTGACATGGGCTACAAGATGGTACAAACTGTTTGTTTGGTGTATCTAACAGCTATTTTGTGTTAGTCACATCTAAAACGTGAAAGATTATTCAGGAGGAAAATGTAGATAATGCATGTGTGGTACATCAATCGGTAATCTGGGTGTACCTGGCTGTGCACAAGATGTGACTATTGTATATACTATATGTGCACAGTGGCAATCCCTGTGTTAATAGATTGGATTGCCCTTTACCAACCTACGCAATAGTTGGCGTAAATGTTATAAATAGATCAAGGGCTGCATGGAAATGTTCATAACACAGATACACCGGGGAAGAGGGGGGGGGGGGGGGGGGGTGTCGAGTGGAGTAGTACACGAAATTGCATTACTTGTGCTCGCCATTTGGCAGGCCCGTTATCATCATTATTATAAGCTACAGTGTACAAGCCTTGACATTAAGGTTTTGTATCCACTGGCCAATATATTTGAAAAGTTACTGGCCCGCCCAAAACTTTACTAGCCCGGATTTTGTAAAAACAATCTGTTGATACCGAGGTGCCTGTCAGTTACTTCACAAAGTAAGGTTCGCTTGGAGCGACGTCATGCTGACTTTTCCGAAGTTCTTATTTGTGCACATCGTTTACTAAATTAAGATAACGACTATAAGAAGTGATAACGCAAAGATAAATGAAGAATTTTAATTGTGGTATCACTCTGCAGTCTGCTATTAATGCAGAATCTGAGACGTCACCGATCTATTTTCAACTCGCGGCTTCATACTTTAGCTGGCTGTCCTCAGCACATCAAAAGCATTTCTTGGTTTTGGCTGTGCCTGAAGCTCAATGCTAAGGCCGGTATTGCAAAGGTCAGACACATTATACCATGATAAATGTGCATCTGAACGCCGATACCATGTGTATCAAACAGTTGAGATTGCCTGCCATTCGCCAATCACGCGGACGAATACAAAAGAGTTTGGCAGTGCACACACGTCATCGTATATGCATGACTGAGTTTGCCGTTATTTAATTAAGTATAACAAAATGTAACAAAACAAACATTGATTTAAATATCAAATAAAAAGATTAGGCTTTAGGGTTGTCCTGTTTTTCTAGATAGGATCGGGTTACCGGAAACACGATGGTGGTCAATCAATCGGATTGAAACCAGTGGCTCGGCGGGCCAGTAAAATATGAAAACTGGTGGCCCGACAGCCTCAAAAAGGCGCCGGGCCAGCTGGCCAGTGTTAAAGTCGAGGCCTGCACTGTAATTAGGTGTTATTCGGAATTTGGCGTCTTAAGAAAATAGGGAACGATTTTGGGAACATAAGTGTTACTCATTTAACGGAAATATATTAAAATTACAGTCGCTGACACACAAATGTGGTTTCTGCTACTATTCCCGAAAATCTGTTTTGGGTAATACAACTATGTTTCTAACAGGTTAACATGAAAAGGTATTTTAAAATAACACTTCATGGAATAGTTTACTATTGAGGGATTTGAAACAGGAACCTAAAGTTTTACCGTTTGTATTTCCGTTTTATTTGATAGCGAATATGTTCGGAGTTAAGAGATGGTTACAATGTATCGTATACAGTTATAAACTGAAAAATGTTTGCTCTTACTTTATGAAACGGGTTATGCTGCATAGCATTGACAAGCCTCTGTATTCTGGGTTTTGTATGGACGGCGAGTGTGTATTGAAGGTCATGCTCCACCTGCGGCTTGCTTCAAAATGTTGCCTTGATGAACAGGAGATATGAAAACAAACCTCACAACTAACAGGACTAGCAGCAGGTGACGGAAAGCCAGACCAGGGAAGATAGCTTCAATCGTTGTCCAGTATGACTGTGGGAATTTCAGCGTTGAATTTCGTCTGAATCTTCTGTATGAGCAGCGTCATCGGATTGTCACCAGATGTAGATGTCAGTGTGACAGTGAATATGTTAGTTGGTAGCCTATGCGTTTGACTCGATATTTCATATAGACCTCTGACCAACTCCTGTTCCAAGGCTTCCATATGCTAGATGGTTTATTGCCCATCGGATGCCTCCACAACTTCAGAATTCTGATAGTGTTTCCAACATGACAAAGATTCCCAAAGAAATGTTGCGCCTCGAATTTTACAAATGATGATTTTGAATTTCCCCCAAAACAATGTACGCTCAACGTTCAGAGAGTTGAACTGCTTCATATGTACATAAGGTAGGCTAGTAGTAATTTTCAATCATATTCTTGCCAAGTTGAAAGCAGATCCATTTTGTTTGTGATACCGGTTGAAGCTAGTATTCCTGTTTAATTGCGGCAACACTGCCTTTGGACTGTCAGTAGACTTGCATGCGGAATATATACATTCCATGAACATGTCGTGACCGTACAGACATAGGTTCTTAAAATGGCGAGAATTGAGGGCAGCACTCAGTTTCAAACATGCAGGGGATTTGGTTGTTACCTCGATGTCATAAAATTTAAATAGGAATTCTTCTTTTAAAGCCCGTGCTGAATGTATATGTGGAACGTTATCGGTTAAGAGCAGGAATGAATATCGAGAGCTGCACACAGCTGGATGCAGAACAAATAAACCTTTCTGTCATATATCATTTATTCTTTGATATCATTATGTGGTGGATAGTATCCTTCGCAACAAAAATGTCACAGTTTTACAGCACTTTTCTCCGCCAAAACGTGACTGATCATGATCTAGACAAAAAGTACAAAGAGTTGTCCCCAGTAGGTGAGATTTGTTTTTGTTTGCTATTTAAAAGAGACACAACAATTAACGTTGCCTCTACAATTTCTTGCGCATCTGGTAAATCGTGTGCGAATAACTGTACATTTTTAGAGTACGCAACATAAAATTACACAAGGTCTTGAGACGACCTCCTGACATTGTAAAGCGACTGCCAGGAGATCGTAACCCGCAGTTTGAGAAACACTGACGTAGCACGAGAGTCAATGGCATATGCCATCAATATTCAGGGTAACCAGTCATCTTCGTCACAACGGAAGACATCTCTCTTTCCAAGCTCTCTTGTAACAACTGTGTGATGACAGCGCATCATATTAATGCATTGAACGAAATGTGCCAGTACGCAAGCATTCGTAATACTCATAATAGGAACGTTTTTGAATGACCAGTGATGTAAATTGTATTTAATACTTTGTATCTTGCTGTACTGCAAAACTTCCGAACAAGCCATTGCACATCGCGGTCCATCGATAGTGACACCCCTACCCTGCACGTACGAAGAGTCGCACACCAAAGTGATGGTCCACGTCGATAGTGCCGCAATGGTTGGCTCGCAAGAACGTTGTGTTCCAACATTATAGACCTACAGAAATATAGACAAATCAACCACGGTCTAACACACGTCACACTGCTTGAGTAGACCAAGCAAGCGTGCTGCTCACCGGGGAGGTTACTGTTGGGGACAATAAACCTATTCGACTAGTAAACATATTTTATTGGATGCTCCCATTTCTGCTAAGCGTAGTCCACTGTTTTATTTATTACTCAGTGTTTTTAATTTATGTACGATGTGTATTGTATGTATCAGGTATAGGGGGTGATTGTGGGTGTATGTTAATAATAATACATCATGTATGCATGATTTTTCTTTTATCGTGGTCTTCTATGATATAGCTTTTATACCTTTAAGATATACCTTTACAATAGTATGGCAAATATATACTAAATGGAAACGTTCTGTTCCTCTACTTGAAATTAGCCATTCTCACACATAAAGATATGATACATTATTTGTATCATTATTGTTATTCTTATTTATACATATATATATATTATATATATATATACATATATATACATATATATATATATATATGTATATATATATATATATATACGTGTGTGTGTGTGGTGTGTGTGTGGTGTGTGTGTGTGTGTGTGTGTGTGTGTGTGTGTGTGTGTGTGTGTGTGTGTGTGTGTGTGTGTGTGTGTGTGTGTGTGTGTGTGTGTGTGTGTGTGTGTGTGTGTGTGTGTGTGTGTGTGCGTGTGTGTGCATGCTCGATACTTTATTTTGTATTAATTTGGTCATACGATCTACTTGGATATTTCTGTGGATTGCCTGTGTGGTTAAGTATTATGAAAATATGATATAATAAAATATGTGATAATATATGATGGTCATGCAACATTTGCACCTGTGTTAATGACTATTAATTTTGTATGAAATTTGACAATCTGTAGAATATTTCCTACAGACTATTCTATAGAACACATCCTGTAGGATATATCCTATAGGATATTTCCTACACTATATCTATAGAATATTCAGCGATAATCAATGTTATTCAGAAGTTTGTCCTTTATTGTTGAATTTGTTATTTTGAATACACTGTTCAATGGTAGTAGTAATAGAGGTTAAGTACGATTTATGTTTTAGTTTGAGTTGAGGAAGAGGGAAGTACCCGGATGTAGGTCAAGGTCAAGTACCAGGACGTAGGTGCAGGTGGCGCCACCTGGCGGATAGATCACGAACCAATAGCGCCGTCTGGCGGATTAAAAAAACCTAAATTAACCTAGCGGATAGGTCATTAACTACATTTGGTGCCATCTGACGGATAAGTTTGTGAACTAAATGTAGAAGTACTGCCCAAATTCGTGCGTCTTGGTTTAACTGTTAGCGCCATCTGGCGGATTTTTTTGTTAACTAAATTCACATAGCTGATAGGTCATGAACTACAAGTGGTGCCATCTGACGGATAAATTGTGAACTAAATGTAGAAGTACTGCCCAAATTCGTGTCTCTTGCACGCTTGCGTGCAATAGAGCCCCCTGACGGATACTTCATGAACCACAAACACCATCCCCTAGTGGACAAGTGAGCGAACCCCATCTTAAAGCATAGGGATTTCCCCCTGGTAAAGCATAGGGAATTTTCACCATGTTAAAGCACAGGCCATTTTCACCATGTAAAGGATAGGGATTTTTCACCATAGCGCGTATGTAATGTAATCACTTTATGTGTCGTCATGATGCAGTGACGTCGTTAAAACTCTGCAGTCTGTGCTTTTGAATTTTCTACTCTACAATCTGTGCTCTTTCGGCACGCCCACGTGAACTTTATGTTCTGTTGAACATTTTGGAAGATGAACAACATGACTAGTGATAACGGCCGACAAGGGATTTTGCTACCGAAGGCGCAGCCTTCTCCGGCTATGGGACCACTCGACCCAGACAATCAACCCGAACCATCAGCCAACGACCACTTCAACGACCAGTTCGACGACCGGTTCAACGACCAGTCCGATGACCAGTTTGACGATCAAAACAATTTCGTATCTGTCATCAGCTTCGGCAACCAACCCAACCATCAACCTGACGCCATCACCTCCGACGAAGCGTCAGAAGCTTCACGAGATTTCGGATGGCACATCACACGAGAGTACGGTTCACCATGTTAAAGCATAGGGATTTTCCCCATGTTAAAGCATAGGGAATTTTCCCCATGTTAAAGCATAGGGATTTTCCCCATGTTAAAGCATAGGGATTTTCCCCATGTTAAAGCATAGGGAATTAGTTTGAGTAGAGGAAGAGGAAAAGTACCCGGATGTAGGTATCATCCCCTAGTGGACAAGTGAGCGAACCTCGTGTTAAAGCATAGGGAATTTTCACCATGTTAAAGCATAGGGATTTCCCCCATGTTAAAGCATAGGGAATGTTTACCATGTTAAAGCATACGGATTTCATCATCAACTGAAAGCACCCCTGTTAGATAAGTGGTGAACTATATAACTACTCTGCAGTTCGCGCTTGTGTACATTCTACTCAGCAGTCCGTGCTCTTGAATTTTCTATAATCCGAGATCTTTCGGCACGTCCACGTGATCTTTATGGTCTGTGGACCGGTTATAAAGGCCTGCGTCTGATTTTGTGGTTATTATACCTTACATCTATACATTTACATAGGTTCAAAAACATAGATTAAAACCCGATAAAGCATACACACATAGGGGCTAAAGGCTATCTGGCCTACAGCGCATAAACACGGACAAACAACTTACAAACACTGACGGAACGGTATGATAAATTATATTGGCAAACAACATTGATGACCATTCAAAATACCATTGAATGGTATACCACTGAATGGTATACCATTCACAATACAGTTAAATGTACGGTATACAAATTAAAAATATAATTTAATGGTATACCACTGAAGACCATTCACTATTATTGGATTAATATACCATTCAAATACCCTTGGCCACAATACACCCTAATACCATTGATGATCATTCAGAATACCATTGAGCAGTACAGAAAGGGTTAATTACAAAGACCATTCAAAATACCATTGACCAGTCAAATACGCTTGGTCATATTACACGCTAATATCATTGAATGGTATTTGAGTGGTATCTTTTTGTAAGGGATCATTGGTGAATTCGGCCCCCCGAGCACGACGTCTCATTGTCCTTGGTGAATGGAGGGATAATCCGTTGTGTCGTGACTGGAAGATCACGTTAACGACAATGTCGCCGTGTGTAGAGGCGACCGCGTTCTCTGGAGTCGATCTTAATACCAGGCCTCCACTCAAGGCAAGTTTCCACCCCAATATTTCCCAATCGTCCACGATGTAGACACACGCATGTCATATAATGTCAACGTGAGTAGCCAGACATATAACAGTCTGTTAGAATTTAAAAAACATGCTTACAAACCATCTGCAATAATTCCTTATTATCTCGATCGGTTTGGCCGTTGTACCGGTCTGGAAGGAGGTTCCGGTCTGAGGGTAAGATACGGTTCCGTTTTGGGTATTGCGCATGCGATTGTACATGTCAAAGGTTAGCGCCTACTTTCGGCCCGCAGCTGTACGGTCTTGAAGTAAGTTCCGGTCGAAGAGTAAGTTCCGGTTCCGTTTTGCGTATACACTGTACATGTCAAAGGTTAGCGCCTACTTTTGGCCAGCTTAAACACGGTGTTTGCCGAAACTATGCGTGACCCAATTATATTATAGTTTACGTTAATGATACGGTTACTTTTGTAATTGTTAGTATACATAACAAACCCTCATAATTAGCATAACTTGTAATTATTTGCCCAAAAAATTGTTTTATTTTGATGTAATTGTCTTAGAGCGTTTTGTATCTTACGACTTCGTTACACAAAGTTGCAGTTTTCAGCGCTGTTTATACGCACAGCAGGTTTTGTGGTAAACACATGCAAATGACACATATCTTCGTCAGTCATGTATGAAGCTGAAAGTGTGTGTGTAATCTAGCAGGCCCATTGTGGGTTCGTTTAAAAAAAAATTCGTCAGGGGTGGGGTTCCTGGGGGATAACAATTTATGAATGACACATATCTCTGTCAATTTGGCATATGTGAAGCACCGTGGGGAGGGGCAAATAGGTCAGTGGAGTTACGGTCGCTACAGCAAGCGAAAAATGATTAATTATGTAACTCAGTCGCCGCGAGCCTCGAGCAAGGATCAAAGATGATCAGTCACCTCAGGTCACGTTGCTCTCCGCGATGTAACTCAGTCGCCGCATACTTCTGGCACGGGGTCAAAGTTGATCGGTCAGCTGAGATCACATCGCCCACCGCGGGTTGCATTTGTTGTACTGCGCTTGCGCGAGCATGCGCAATACGCAAAACGGAACCGGAACTTACTCTCAGACCGGAACTTCCTTCCAGACCGGTACACCGTTTTCGCAATAGTGGCGCCACGTGGTAGATATGGAATTAGTCAGTGTTGAATAAGAACGCGCCATCTATCGGGTACGGACACAACGAACGTGTTTCAGCGAATGACAGCCTTCTGGAGCGCCGGGAGGCGCCAGTCTCGGTATACTCAGGTGTACTGGTCTGGAAGTAAGTTCCGGTCTGAGAGTAAGTTCCGGTTCCGTTTTGCGCATGTGTTTGTACATGTCAAAGGTTAGTGCCTACTTTCGGCCTGCAGCTTTACCGGTCTGGAAGTAAGTTCCGGTCTGAGAGTAAGTTCTGGTTCCGTTTTGCGTATTGCGCATGTGCTTGTGCATGTCAAAGGGTAGCGCCTACTTTCGGTCCACAGCTGTACCGGTCTGGAAGTAATTTCTGGTCTGAGAGTAAGTTCCGGTTCCGTTTTGCCTGTTACGTATACATGTGTACTTGCCACTAGTCTCGTAAGGTGGCGGCACAAGCCCCTCACTACGGCTTGGAGTACTAAGGCCCTGCCAATGTTACTGGTAGGGGGCTTTGCCCCAGATTCGGGTAGAGACGATGATTGGCTTTCAGGCCAACTATGAAATAACAAATTAAATAAGAATACACTTTTATCTGATAATACCATACTACAACAATTATTCAACATTAAACTTATATTGAAACATGTCACACACAAAATAAACCGCTATTAAACTGTTTTCATAGTTTATCACATGCATATTCACTAGGTGGCAGTTCCCATGGCTGTCAACAAGTGGGCAGTCAAAACGCGATTCTGAGCCAGACTATCTTCCTGGCGAAGTCACGCAGCCAGGCGAGAGTCGGTTAAGCGAGACTAATATGCCATAAGTTAGCGCCTAATTTCGGTCAACCTAAAGCCAACGTGTCTGCTGAAACTATGAGTGACCCATTTTTTTATATTATAGTTTACGTTAATGATACTCTTACTTTTATAATTGTTAGCATACATAACAATTAAAACCTAATAATTAGCATAACTTGTAATTATTTAATGTAATTCTATATAAGTATTTCACTTAGGAAATCTTGTCTAAAAATTGGTGTTGCACTCAACCGTTGGAATAACTGTTAATGATTTAGAATAGCAACCCATTGTGCAACAGTTCCTTTAGTTGTTATTTAAACAGCACTGTCACCTATAATAGAAACTGCGACTACATTATCGCCAACTGGGGTAAGACCAAATTTTACATAGGCGGCCATTATAACGTTTCCTTCATTTCTTGCAAAATTCGTTTTACGATTTTCTTGAAAATGTCACAGCATATTTAATCTCCATTGACACAAGTGCTGTGGACAACTCGTGAAATTATCATACCTCATTTTAAAGAAAAATCCACCCAAACCTGACACCCCTCAATTTCGCCCCAATCTGGTGACGGATTTTTAAATATTGGTGCGTGCTGCAAAATAGCCACTGTGCGAATACGCGAGCGACTAGCGTATATTTATTGCTACCTGGTGAAAGATCTAAGGCAGTAGTACATTCAGTATTCACTGGACTAACATATGTGCCATGTCAATGTGCTTAACAAAAATTCACACATCACACCAAAACAGTATTTTCAAGGGCACTCTTTCGGTAATTGGTAATGGCGGACGAATCCTTAATGTTGTCTAACCTCAACTCAGGCAACTGGCTAGTTCCTACCTGTCCGCTTGGTGCGCGTGTAATCGGGTACAGTATTTAGCCAAGCGGAGACGCGGGGAAGCTGCCAAAAAAAACGCTGTTAACAAAAGCTTTGCTTGTTTTATAAACGCGTAATCAAGAGCGGAGGCGATGTTGAAGAGGTTGTATGCTGACAACATTTGGAAATTCAATATTATGTAATACATAATTTAAAGTTAAACGTCTAAAATGCCCAGTTTCACCTTTATATAAACGCTGTGGCCTGTCGCTCTTTCTCGCCATCTACTGTTGTTCTAGTCTAGTCTAACTCTAACTTCTAAGACTAAGTAAGTCTAAGTCTAAGACTAATCTGTCACTGTCAGTGTGGGTTGACCCTACTCAGCCTCAGGCTACCGCCATGGTAGGAATCGACATAATTTATTATTATTAAATTCATCAAAATTATTATGACAAGAAGATCAAACCAAAGCGCTAAGCTAACTGAAGAGTGCGAAAGATGAATGAATGAATTATTTAGTTCCTTCAACTCGCACATGTGTTTATAATATTTGTAGAAATAGAGAGAGTTGAATGAAGTGTTATACTTATTAAACACTGTCCCCATGGCATTCCGGTTAATACATGCAATTCAGTAATAACTAATGCATTTAAACAATATAAAAAATAAGATATACAAAAAACAGTCTTTGTATAGCACTGTTAGTAGATCTGTCTAACTAAATGCGTGTCATTAATTAATAGAAACATAAACATAACACAATTACCATGATATAATTTTAGAATTACAGTAATAATGTATACTTCTCATAGATTTAATTTCTATATAACTTCTTAAAAGTAGTAATATTGATAGAGGCCTTTATTTTATCATCTAACATGTTCCATAATTTCACACCATATAGTGTTATGCAATTAGCTTTTTTTCTGTCCTTGCAAAAACTTCCCTTATATTTTTACTTTGGCGGGTGGTGTAGGCTGAGTCCAAGCTTAGCTTGAACATATTTTGTAGATTTACAGGTAAGTATCTCTTGTGAGCCTTATACATTATCATGGCACTTTTCAGTTCAGTCAAATCAAATACCTTTAATATATGCAGTTCCAGAAATAGCACATTTGAATGATGTAAATAACTCACATTGCACACAAATCTTACTGCCTTTTTCTGTAACATGTAGATATAATTAATATTAATATTAGTCAAGTGTTACCCCACACTTCACTACAGTATGTTATACATGGAAGAAATAGTGAACCGTACAATATCATGCAGGAGGTTCTATCTAACAAATGTCTTGCTTTGTACATAATTCCAATACTTTTAGATCAGCTTGGTCAGTTTGTGTCCCAAGTGCAAGTGAGTGTTTTTGTTATGTAAAAAACAACAACATTATTATAGAAGAAACAACTTTAACACTTCTACAATGTGTTAATTATAATATGTTTTTAATATGGCCCTGTAAGTATGTATATAATTATGGTTAACATCAGCCATCATTTGTACAGACAAATTTATATGTGTTTAGTAATTATTTGTTATTTTACCGGCTAATAGTAATACACTATTTTACCATTACTTGATGCAAGTGATGCTATCTTATAGTATATCCTGTCATCTGGCGTCTTTTGGGAGAAACCGGGCATCCTACTCACTCTGGGTATGTATCCACCAGTGTTACGTTGGGCTTTGGGTGAGTCTTCGGGTCGGCGTGAAGAAGCATTCGGCTACATGGGGTGGGGGTATATATGTATGGGCAAGTGTTATGTAATGATTACACATATGACAACGTATTAGCTCATTTAGCAGTCAATATCAGACTGTGAGCAATAAGTCAGAAGTGTGTGTCTATTAGTCTTCCCAGTTGCTTCAATATCTAGATGTCTAATAGTAAGTAAAAAATTGCCAAATAAACACTATATGCACCTGCCTAGGGCCCACAAAGGCAAGATGACCACGAAAAAAGCCGAGCATACTTTTGTGAACTGAATATTCCCGAATCTCGGCAAGACATGATTTGGCTAATTATATCTACTGCATGAGTTTTATTGGTACTTCGTTGGCCCAATGAGATTCGCAAGCTGGTATTATCCATGATGTAAACCCTCTTTGTTTGAATGTTTAGCATGCATCACAAAGGTACGTGTTACTACATAACTTAATGAGGGAGAACAGTCTTCAACAGCCCACCGCGTTCCTCCGATGCCATGATCTGACGGCGAAGTCGTGCTGAAGCTTCGGCTCAGTCTACCCGCTATTAATTTTGTTCCGGCACCAGTGGAGCTTTTTTGGTGCAAATGGACTCTTTAGACCTGCCCCTGGGTCAACCTAGAGCCCACAAAATTGCCAGGTGCCTAGGGCCCATGAATGTCTTAATCCGCCACTGCTAGCTATGACGCGCTGTCTTACACTGTGCTAGGCCCTAGGCAAAGTGGGTGTAACGCTTAGGCTATGCTATGATCCGAACAAGGGTTTTGACATTTACCTGTAGGCATTTTCTTTTCATGTTAGAAAGAAAAGTGTAGTGTATTATTACAAAAGAAACAGACAACATAAGGTAAGCAAGATTGTCAAAATTTATCTAAATCGCTGTATGCCTAGGTGGACTCGAACCCCGATCGACAGCCTGGTGTGATTACCCTATTATTAATTATACATACCTTTATCGTACCTGTGAATTTTGAATCGATACAATGCTTCAAATGTAAAATTTATGTGTGTATAATGGATACGGGGGTCTTTATCAACATGAGCATAATTTTAGGGAGGTGTGCAGGCCAGTGTTACAATGTTATGGGTTGGTGGGGTCTAAAAAAGTAAACAGTTAGCGTGACATACTTCATGATTGATGCATAATACAGATAATTTAACAGTTTTTATCTAGAGTGTTGCAGTTTGATGTAAGACTGTTACTTTCTTTACCGTAACTGTAGTAGTATGAATAATTAGGCATCAACAATTTTATTACATTCATGCATGGCAACTATCAAGCATATTTACTACAATATGTGATCTTACTGTTACATTTAAAAGATAGTTTTGTTGTTACCTACATTATTTTACTTTACCGTTACCAGGGTTGCCGATGAACATTTAAAATTGTAGATTTATTTTGTTTAAAATCAAACATCATCTGCAAAGAGTCTTACTCTGGTCCGTGATGAAATAACATCTGGTAGATTATTACAGAATAATAAAAAATAACCGTGTCCACTCCCTATTGCAGTACCCTGAACAACATCAGATACTACATCATCAGCAAATTTGCCATTTAAAAAGACTCATGATGATTTTATGCAATTCTGAACATTTCCTTTGCTACCATTACTGGCTGAGTTGCCTGGCTTTGCCATTTTCCAAATGAAACCACACCTAAACATATATAATCATGTGCACTGAAATGTAACTCTCCCTCCAATCATTGAAATCCGGCAACCATTTTATATAAAAATTAGTACTGTGTAACATATTTTATATGTTGTAGATGACTGTATAGGTGTTGTAAAAGATTTGACATTGGCCGAGGTCTCGGAGGACATACGAAACTGACCTAGAGACAGCTCATTTCCTAAACATGCCTTCATTACACTTTGAAGACAACAGTGGTATGAAGCATTATACACATTTATATAATTAAATAAGTAAGGGGAGAACAACATTAACATACGTGTATTATTAAATCACCCCAACATAATGGAAATGGTCTGATGTTATTTGAGTGGAAAATAATAACTTGTAATACAAATGGCTGGATGTGAAGAAAGATGGAACATTTTATGGAATACTTACTTGTTACATGGATATTTTCTATGGAGACCACAACCCCAGCATGATATCTATTGTCTCGTGCCTTCTTGTGGGCACACTGTATCTTCTAACAGGAAAGTCTGTGTGGCAACCTGTGAAAAAGAAAACAAAGAAGAAGAAGAATTTATGTTATCTGATCTGTCATACATTTCAAATAATACATACAATACATCCATGTCAAATTATAATTTTAAGTAGTACAAGCTAACAAGATTTTAACAAGATCGATTGCCATCCAGAAAATTAACTCTAGATGGCCGGTGTACAAGGAATACACATAGATAAAAAGTATTGGACTCTTGATAAGCTTTTGGCTTATCGAGAGTCCAATACTTTTTTATCTATGTGTATCCCGCCCTTTTAAGATATGTGTCGATTTAGTTTAATAAAAATAAAAATTCACGCTACTTGCACCAACACAATCAGGAGATAATCTGTTCCATTCATTTACAGTCCTTTGTGAGAATGAGAACTTTCTTATATCTCATCTACACTGTTCCTTTACTAATATAACTTCATGTCCTCTGGTCCTTCTATCTTTCTTAACTGAGAAAACAATATTTCTATCAATATTTTCATAACCATTCAATATTTTAAACACTTCTATCTGATCTACTCTCAATCTCCTGGTCTCTAGTGTTGTTAAACCACATTCTTTTAGACATATTTCATAACTAAGATCCCTCCGTTTTGGTATCATTTTAGTTGCTCTCCTCTGTAATCTTTCCAGCATATCTATGTCCTTTCTGCAATATGGCCTCCACGCTTGTATACAATATTCTAAATGAGGCCTAACTATTGTTTTGTACAGCGGTATTATTAGCTCTTTTTCCTTATACATTATGTTTCGCCTAATTAATCCAAGGATTTGATTTCCCTTTGAAGCTGCTCTGAAACCTTCATATCAGCACTAATGGTTAACCCTATGTCCTTTTCTTTAACAGCAGTACTTAGTACAGAACCCCCCATTATATATATTGTACGTCTTCATTCCCATGACCTGTGTGGAGGCATTTACATTTCCCAAAATTGAACAACATTTGCCATTTTTCAAACCATTTTATCAACCTGTCAAAATCATCTTATAAATGTTGTCTATCTCCTTTAATCCTTCTAAACACTTTTATATCATCCGCAAATTTCAACACCTTGCTTGTATAGACTTATTATAAACATGGTATGTAATTGCAAAAAAATAGGGGTCAGGAGACTCCTCTAAGACTTTGATAGTCGCTCTTGAGGAGCCACCTAATAAACTAACATTAACTAAATCAAAAGGTTTAAATTTAATTTAATTCCCTTCTTGACAAAATAAAAAATTTGAAAATGTAGAACACAATGGACACCAACGATCATAAACTATGGTGATGCTCGCATTGTAGAAAAGGAGGCAAATGCAATGCCTGGTGGACAATGCATTGTAATAATAAAATTTGAGAAATAATGATTTTAAAATGTTGTATTTGCTGAAGCAGAATGTTTACAAAACCAGGACAAATTTGTATTATTCCACTCAATGGCCCAATTTTACATGTTGTAGATGTTGAAGGAGGTATGAGGACAGCTGGGGCCTCAGAGAACGTGGCTTATGAAACCGATCTAGAGACAGCTCATTTCCTAAAGAGGATTCCAACATACTCTGAAGAAAAAAAAAGTATAAACCCGTATACACATTTATATAGTTAATGAAAAGGTGAACAACATGTATTATTATATCACCACAGGATAATAATGGTAATGGGCTAATGGTACTTCACTGGAAAATAATAATTTGCCAATGCGAATGGTTGGATATGAAGAAAGATGGAGCTAGATGTCTTTGTAAAGAGCTGTGAACTACACTGGATGTGGTGCTACGTAAAATGATAATAATTATTATTATTAAGGAAGCAATTGCTGTTGGACATTGAATTATAATAATTATATTAAAATTGAGAAACAATGATTTTAACATGTTGTATTGCATTAAGGTCGGT
Source organism: Escarpia spicata (assembly GCA_963995525.1). Taxonomy (NCBI): domain Eukaryota; kingdom Metazoa; phylum Annelida; class Polychaeta; order Sabellida; family Siboglinidae; genus Escarpia; species Escarpia spicata. The sequence goes on along the minus strand of OZ023208.1, from coordinate 11,677,227 downwards.
TCACAAAACCTGGACACATTTGTATTATTTCGTTAAAACATAATCCAATGGATACGCACCATCAGATGTCTGATAAATGTGGGCAAACAATAAGTAAACATATTTGCGCTAGACTGATTGGTTAATGTTGAACAATTAATTCCTTGTGAATACAATTTTAAAGTCATGCAAAATGCAACTGTCTGTGTGCACTAAGTGGACAAAGAAACCTATATTATTCCATTCTTGGATGAAACTCATGCCTTAATATAGTCTGCACAAATAAAATGGTTTTGACATAGTGCATATTTTCACTGTAGGCAGTATTGAGGAGGAGAAGAACACAAATGCTGATACCACAAAAGTGTTGGCACTGGTGTTTGCAACCTTTGTGATTTTGTTGTTTGTTATGACAGTACTACTGATACTTCAAATGCGAGGTCAGACCTCGCAACCTACACAAAAGGTAAATGAGAATTGAAAAATCTGGAGCATTTTGGGGAATACTTTCTTTGGTAGTGGATATTTTGTGTGGATATCGCAATTAACTGATAGATATCATCAAAACTTACTCTGTGACTAGTGTATCTTCAACTAGGAAAATAATCAGTGTAGTAACCTGTGAACATGCAGAATGGAATGAACTACGGTGATGATCTCGGTGCAGAAACTATTGGCTGCCCCATCACATTCTTGTTGATGTCCTGTGCTACCAGAAAACTTGCCGGCCTATTTCATGGGGCCATGGAGCGCTTCTTGTAAGAACGGACATGTTAAGTGAGCGTAGCATGTTCAGTACGATTCAGAATAGAATGAACTTAATGTACAGTACACAATTGTACGTTCAAAAATTACTTGCTATGTTGACAATGATAATAATTTTGACAATTATTTTAATTTTCCTACGACCCCATGCAGAGTATGAGAGAAGTATATTGTATACATAAAACTATCATGTTTTTTTATAACACATTTACAATATGTAAAACAAACAATACACAGTACAAAAACGTATTGTGACATTATTGGATAAATAAACTGATGTTGGAGCAATTGTTGAAACATATGCGACATTTCCAACCGTCTACAACGGATCTTGTTGAGCGCAGTTGTGCAGCGGTAAGAGCTCCGGACTCTCGAATGAGAGAACGTGGGTTCCAATCCTGTGCGGCGGTGTCAAACCTTGGGCAAGTTTGTTTACTCTAGATTGCTTCAGTTCACTCAGCTGTATGAATGCGTACCTGGCTATAGACAATGGTGGATGTTTATGTACGAATAATCCCAGAGAAGTCGAAATGGTGTTCGATTGAACGGGTCTGCCATGGTGTAAAGTGTAAAGCGCTGTGAGCAGTCCCGAGGACAGGATACCACACTATATAAGAACTTACCTTTACTTTTACTTTACTTTGTTCATGCACTGATGCCAAGTGTCTGAGCCACGTCACATGATTACTATAATGAATTTGGACAGATCTGACAACTGTTTCACATTGTGTACATTTAGTATTAGGTCTGATTCTAAATTATTTCATTATGTATTTCGATATTTCTTCTATTAGAGATGGACATACAACTATATAATGATATTCATCACCTTGGTTCCCAGTGTTGCTTAAGTTACGTTGCCTCTGAGCATTACCAGTGAAATAACGACCAACAAAGATAGGTAACTTGTGATATCCACAACAAAATAAATTTGAATACCAGGTTTTTTTTTTTGTCATTTGGGCTTAAATATATATTAAATGCTTATCAAAACCTACTTCATTTTTAAATCTACTTACAATCGAGCTAGCATATGTATGCGGGTAGGCTAATATTTTCCTTTTAAACGGCTAGACCCTCAATCGCCATAACTTAGCAATTTCATACATGTTATATACAACCTTTAGCACATAGCATTAATATCACAAAAAATTTGCGTAGACCACAGTGAGGATCTGTCTACTACATCAATCTTTTTTAATCAATGAAGGCACATTAAAGCTTTTTTGTGGCGAGACGTACATTTTAATCAATGTGTGTACAATGATTATATGGTAGATTACCCCTCTCTGAACCCTGCCTGTTCTTTACCTATGATACTTGCTCCATCTGGGTATGTGTCCAGTCTCACATTAATGGAGGTTGTAGACAACTTGCCTATGCAATGTAATAATGTAATTCCATGATAGTTTTCTGGATCATCTAATGACTCCTTGTTTTTGTATTTGGACTTACCAATCCCAATATGAAATTGTATGGTTATGGCATATAGACCATATAATAATACTAACTTGAGCAATGGTGCATGTAGTTACAGGTGTGTCTCAGTGTGGAGTGTGTCTCCCTTGCTGCCTCCATGATGGCCAAGATGGACATGACAGCTAAACCATGTGAAGACTTCTACCAGTACGCATGTGGGACAATCATCAATGATCCACTGAAGCCGAATCATGCTTCAGTATGGGGCCCTATTCATAGAATGGCACACTGGACTGCTGCTGTGCTTAATCAGGTACAGACAAAACCAATTTATATGTCAAAGGAGTAATTTGAGATGATGTCGATTACTTTATACTCCTAATAACATAGTCAATAACATTCAAATGGTTTCTATAAAACACTGGCAGATAAGAACAACAAATTATATGTTTTAATTAATTTACATGTAAAATTTTTTGACAAGCCTGATGCATGCCGTTGTCAAAGGAAACTTACCGCAATTAATCTATAATCATCTTTGTTTTTTCATGTCGGTATTTTCATTTGAATCACCGTATTTTTTTCTTAATAATTTCCTGATGACCGTTGGTGCAAGCCTTTACATTTCTGTTTTGCAGCTGTTTGAAAAACCTGGCCATTTATACAGAGGAGTCGAGTCCACAGCAATCAAGAAAGTCAAAAGATTCTATCAAGCATGCATGAATAAAACCGCTACTGACACTCAGAGTTCTAAGTCAATGTTAATGGTAAGTACACTATTGATAGCTACCCGATATATGATCACGTACATTTAAACAAATTTAAGCTAAATTATTTATATACAAATATATTCATAATTGTTCAAGTAAAATGTACTTAATAACATTTTCAGTTATACAAAGCTGAATTCAATTGTTTGTTTAGTTGTACAACGGATCAAACTAAGTCAGCATAGATGCATAATATTGTGCAACTGATGGATGGACACCACAATACTGGTTGCACCTTTAATTTTTATTAATTTACTTTTGACAAGATCATTTAATTTATTTCACTTTATGAGAGACCTTTGTATTGTTTCAGATGATAAAATCAGCTGGTTCATGGTCAGTGACCAGCGATAATATCTCTGGGACATTTAACAACAACACATGGAATTTAGAGAAGAGCCTGGCAGAAGTGGGTCGATATAGAGTATCAGCTTTGTTTTCATTGTATGTTGTACAAGATATTAAAGATCCTTTGGACCAAAAGATCATGGTAGGCATGCATTGATGAATTTTATTATGAACTTTATATTTAGATTGTAATTTAATTACATCAAAATTAAAGGAAACACCACAGCTTGAAAGATGGTTTTTGACACAAATTACAAAAAAGTGTTTCTTCCATGCACCAGTAGTTTTGTTTTTTCTATTAATAAAGTTACATTTGACAATTACAAGCACCGTGCCTCTAAATAATTTGTATTTATGGATGAGTTATTTAATTGTTGACAGAAGTTTACAGAAAAATCACGTTTTGATAACACCAACATGCAACACTGAAAGTAAAATGTATTGCTAATGTGATTCGGATTATAGTGTTCTGATGCATATTCTCCACAATCTGTACACAGCATAGTTTGGTTTTACGCAAGATCTTTGAAATGATGTATAAAAATATGTCGACAAATGTTTACAATAACATGGTTTTGAATACCTGGTATTCAGAATAAAACATAAATATTCAAACATTGTGTAAAGCAATATATATATATATATACATCTTGTATATATATTGCTTTATTTAAATCAAAAAGTTAAATCAAAAAGTTTACACAATTTTTGAATAGTTATATTTTATTTTGGTATTCAAAATAAAATATAAATATTCAAAAAATTTGTAAAGTTTTGGGTGAATGAGTGTGAGAGAATGAGTATATGGTGAGTGAATGACTATCAAAAATATGCTTTTTTATTATTTATAATTTGGTGCACACATTGTGGTTGCAGTTTGGTCAACCTGAGCTTACTTTGCCATACAAGTTATACAAAATGGCGAGTGACCACTTACTTTTTATTGAGTACTTCACCACCATTGGCAAGCTGCTTGGAGGAGGCAATCAGACAGCCACGGTGGCAGAAAAAGTCTTTCAGTTTGAAAGCAGCCTAGCCCAGGTGGGAGAAATGTTCACAAAGAAGTCATATTGTGCTGAGTAATTATGTAGATAGAAGGTGAGTGCCAGGCATTGCAAGCTGTACCAAGTCACATTCTTCCTCAGAACCAAAAAAACCTATTCTGAGCCAGAATGTTACAGTTATACGTAGTTTCAACACGAAATCTATGAATGATCATTGATAACATTTCAATTACAGGCAACATATGTCTCAAACTTGTCGTTGCTATTATTATCATATTCATGATTTACGCCGCATTCGTTGGTATTTGCCTTGTTTGCAAATACTATTTAAACTATTTGTTACAAGTGTACTTGACTATTGTAATTCCCTTTGTCACAATATTGCCCATAAAGGTTAAGTTAAGTGAATTTTTCACATTTTTATGTCACAAAACAACCAGCTGGTTAAATGTTGTTGGTTATCGTCACGGAAATGTTGTTTCAACGAATAGGTCTGTGAAGGGGAGAAGTGTAAAGTGCTTTGGTCAGTTTTAAGGACAAGCCATCACACTATAAGAACTTTGCTTTACATTTTTTGATCAATGTCCCAAAAAGTGTGCAGATGGGATTTTGCAGGTCCAAAAATAAATGTTTGATTCTAAGCAATTAAGTTATATTTTCTTATTGTACATATAAAGACGCATATTTTCCACAAATAGCACTGTGTTGTTTCATGGGAAGGCCTATTTTCAATTACTGCAGCTGTTTCATGCAGAAACGTGTTTGGAAGTATAACTGAAAAATAATCAGTAACACTGATCAGTTATCTTTGGCTGTATAACTGTCATATATGTCCGCGAATTGGAACTAAGAAAAGTGTGAGCTAAGGAATGAACATGTACCTTGATGACACTGGACACACAATATAGTTATTGTTAGATACTGCCATTATTCTTCATCGAAAACAAGTAAACTATTTAGGAAAACGTATTAAAGCATTGGGTAGTATGCAACTGTACACAGGTATGGAGTTTGTATTGTTTTTTTTATTATTTCATGTCCTTAAATGGTTCTTTATTTTATAATTATTTATGAATGTTGTTTTATAACCTGCTCCAAAACATGTTGAACGGTTATAGTCAATGAACACCAATCTATCTGTACCGATGCTGGTGTTTCTAAATTAAACATTGACCAATCATGAAGTTAACGACACAAAATCAACAAATATAACACTTCAACGTGCGACTTTTGCAACTTTATATGGAGCTGTGCCTATTACATATTGCCGGTAGAGCTGTCATTATATAAATGTATCACTGTGAATCTAGAGTTTTTGGATCCGTTGATATTGAGTTGTCACACGTGTCACAAGCTTACGCAATATAACCACATCTTCAGTGATGGGTTTGTAGATAGAACTACCTTGTCAGAAACTCTTCAAGCACTTATTGTATCCGCTTTATGTAGGCTCTACTTGCCATATGTGGCAGGACAATATCCATTTGTCTCTACCCCGCAACACTACTGTGGTTGTTTCCAAATTGTTCAAGTGGTCATCTGTTTAAACTCGTCTTGATACGCATTTTTTACACAACACGTCGGAACAAGTCTGTTAGATCTTAGTTTCAAAGGACTATTTTGTTGTATGTTACATAAGCAGATGTAAACTAGTTCTGATGCGTACAGTACGTTACACCAGGATCGGCATTTGGCTGACAAAACCAGCAAGATATGTTTTTTTTGTATTTGGATTTCCATCGCGCAATTTAGCATGCACGTATTAAGGGTCAAATGTATTTTCCTTCTTCAATTGCTCCTTATCATTATTCACGGAAAACTACAACTGACAGGAAATGCATCCATTCTAACTGCATACGACTGTCCCACGCCATGTGTCTTGACTTGCGAGATGTTGCTTGTGGCAGTGCAGTTGCAAAGTCTTAACGATCATATGCTTTCTTAAAATTTCCTCCGACTTCTTTCAAATGACGTCCGAGGAACATTGCCCGGTTTATCTTGACGGGACTGGTTTGCTAATAACAGTGCTACATGCAAGGGCAGGATGGGTGCAGACATGCTTTTAAGGGCTCGGCGCTCATCGTGGAAGTTACATCATTAAAAACATATCCTGCTCTTTCTACCAGATTGCAAGTATTGCAACATAGCTGTTTCTCCAAGGCCTATACATGTTGTCGCAGCTTCTCAATCTCCTACCCCAAAGCAGTGAATTGCGTGTAGGTAGCTATGACATCATTAATTGTTCCTGGCAATGTGTTCAGCAGTTGGTGTAATAACACAATGTGTTGCGCCGTTTCATAATATTTGTGGCACTTGTGAATGTATTTGTAGTATGTTTTTCTTCATAATTTCATTTCACATGGCGATAAAACTAATTGATTGCAACATGTAAGTATTCATAACATACATTATGAAGAGTAAACCGCATAACACGATGTCCTTGACGTTACGGCCACTAAATGCATTGATGTCGGAACGTGGGCCACCAAATGATTAGGGGCTTGCCCCCCAACTCTCTCCCTGGTTCCGTCGCCTCAGAAATAGTATGTTGTAATGTAGTTTTGTAATGTAAATGTAATGACTATTTGTTACCTTAACATACCTATCCTCTTCGGCCCTTGTGGTTCATAAGGCTGGTGTGCGACTCTGCCATCTCGCCGTGTCAACGGCTGTGTGTCTTGCTTTGCTCCAAGTTGCCCAGCCCAGTTGTTTTCGTTCTTTTTCCGCTGTGGTTCTCCACGTTGTTTTTGGCCGACCAACTTTTCTTGTTCCTTCCGGCGTCCATGTCAGTGCGGTTAGGCAGTGTTTGTGGTCCTTCTTTCTCAGCACGTGTCTGATCCAATTCCACCTTCTTCTCTGTCCTTCTGTGCTGATATTCTCTTTTGCTGTTATATTCTTAATGCGTTTGAGCGAAATTACTACTGGCCATCTAATATTTGTTACAGTTATTAGTATTATTGCACGCAGGAACGCACCTTCCCATAACTGCGGGTCCAGCGTCATCGCGTGTATAGCGTCGTCAGCACGTTTAATGTATGTATTTCTCCAAACATATCTGTCAAGTTGGCCAAAATTATATTCTGCTGGTAACTTTCTTATCTTCTTTTCCAAATGTAAACTGCTAGCTCTTACTTAAAGGAAATTAGGCATACAGACGTTAACGTTTTGACAGTAACCAACGAATGACAATGTCACCGCATTTTGTTTGCAAATATTCTATTTTTACAAAAGTGTGTGAGTTGTTTTCGTTTATTGGAAGAACAATATGTTCCTAATACATCATGACCATAACTTGGAGTACCGGTACTAATTACTATACTGGGAAGACTAATATTGCTGTAAATACTATTGCGTTTTTATTTACCGTATATTCACGTTCGTTTCTGGTAGTTTTATCTAAACTGACTAAACAACGGTCCAATGCTCACAAAATATGTCGTCTGAGAGTAGGAAAAGCTTTTGTCTGCATGGAGACGTCAGCCTCTGATGCATTGACCATCTAAATTCCTCTGGATCAAGGTATATGTGCGCTCTGCGCGGTGTTTTTCAGTTTTTGTTATGATGACGCTGGACAAGCCACCATTTCGTTTTTTCTTCCTTTGACCGAGAAATATAATGAATACTTGTAGTCCCACCGAGGGAATTATAGCAGCGTGGTAGGCAACTGGAATTTCGAAAACAAATAACAGCGAATGGTCATAAATGAACCCCTCCAACTTGGCGCCCGATGTTATATTTTATAATGATCAACTCAAAATTATGCAGTAGTTGGCATCATATGTGTGTGTGTGTGTGTGTGTGTGTGTGTGTGTGTGTGTGTGTGTGTGTGTGTGTGTGTGTGTGTGTGTGTGTGTGTGTGTGTGTGTGTGTGTATATATATATATATATACATACAGTGCATGTGGCACCAGTTATTGTGTTGTAAGAACATTGTAATCAAAGTGTGTAAATATGTTTAGGCTGCTGAAGCTGAGAGCAACGAAATACTTTTTGTATAACACGTTTTGGGTGAACTTGAATTGCAGATCTTTGAATCACTAGAGGATAGGAGGAATCTCAAGAAGTCATATCACAAGATGTCATTGCAAGAGCTTGACAATAACCTAACCAATGTGAGTAACAGGTGTAGTTATACTCTGGTACTGTGTAACTTCCATATTACTTATTGTTATATGTCACGTAATGCAGTCACTCTGATGCCGATAATGTCACACGTAATGCGGTTGGTGTGTCTGGTGTGGACAAAACAGGAACATTTGAAAACAACTTTACCATATCGAATATTCATCATATGTGATTTGTTGTAATTAATTGATTAGTAGCATTAAATATAGCACGCAACGTATAAGTTTCAAGACGTGTCTTGACATGTTAATATCAAGCTTATTCAATGAATGACGGTTTAACCAACAACAACATCTTACCTACATGTACAAGGCGTGATGTGTAGTCGCTGCTGATGAAATACAACTGTAGTCGTGTAGTTTATAAAGACACTATTCCATTATGAAACTAAAAAAATTATAAATTAAATGAATACAAATTAAAATACAAAATAATGTACCACATAAAATTTGTTAAGTCTTCACCTGTACTTATTTGAAGCAAATGTGATACCTGCTAAATGTTTTTTTAATTCAAAACTATATGCATAGATATTTTTGTTAAACATTCTACCATACACTGTATTGTAGAAACAGCGATAATGTATTCGCTCTGAACCATTGGCCTAGTTGTTTTAGTTCGTTGTTAACAACACGGGTTACTTCAAGTGGCTGAGTAATACATGTCAGTATCGTCTGAACTCGATGATTAATCCTGAAGTGGGGTTAGCGGTTTTACAAATTAATATATCATATGCTGAACTGTTTTCACATTGATCTCATCATGTCGTACGAAGTTTTACTTATGCAACAAAACATCGTCATCTCAATAGCACAGGTAGTAGCGGATGAAATCATAAATTGTTGCAGAGTTCGTAACACGCACATCCGATACACACTTGAACATACACACATGTACGTCTACATGCCAACATACGTATTTGTCTGTTTTAATTATTGAGATATGTTGTAACAGTGTATCACTGCATCATTACATATACTTCAATTGTTTTATTTGCTTGCGATTCACTCACCTAAACATACAAACATATCCTTAATTCAGCATGCCTGCACACCGAGTTACTCACGCTGTCACACACAAACACGCACACGCAGACGCACGATAATGCAAGAAAACAGATCCGACGACGAACAATGCAAATATTCAGTTTTGTTCATCAACATAGTTTTAATTCAGAAACGTATCAATTTCGACATGACTAAGGCGTGTTTCAGATTGATCTTTCTGCTTACCTGGAGGACATATATGGTCACAAAATCCCTTCCAGTGAAATGGTGTTGGTGCGTGTGCCCGACTATCTCAGCAAGTTAAACGAAATAGTGAAGACAACTCCGAAGGTGTATGTTATTAGTTCTGTCTACTCATGGTTACTTCAACAGGTTGGATCTTTAGATGGTGGTGCTCCCGCCAATTCATTCTGGACCTGGTTCAGACCTGTACACATGTCATGGTATATGGTTCGTTGGACTTACACAAGATTGATTTGCAATAAAAACCTGATTATGTAATATGCAATACTGTTCCGCATGCAGCTGTAGCAACACTACGGTGAATAATTTCTTTGAACAGACCAGAAGTGAAACACAGGATTCATTACTGTAGACGGGCTGGTTGGAAACACTCGCAATATAATGCACTTCGTTCGGCTCGTTTTGAAGAAACGTGCTTTGAAGTAGATGTACCACCACTTAATGGGACAAGATCCGACGAAACGTCCGCGATGTCGAGTTTTGAAACAATAATCAGTCACGGACTTCAATCGTCGAAGCGATTTTCCGTCGAACGCGCTGCTAAATCAAATCGCAAGATTATAATATGTAAATGAAAATGTTGTACCATTTAAGATTTTGCGGGATCTGACGTTATACACATAATTATATAGACCTCCGACACAGCTACATTTCTGGAAGATAAATGAGACATTGATAGGTAACCGTTTTGATGCCAGAACAGGAGAGTATGCGCTAGACATGTCACGACTATAACCAGTTAGTAGAGCCTACTTAGTCTTATTTTGATTGGTATTATTTTTCGCGTGAATAAAATCTAAGATATGCTGCGGCCAAGCTAGAACAATCGCATAATGAAATACAGCGCATAATAAAGAGTGTACAACATTTCTTTCTAATTAACCATTGACATTACAAATCATGTGATTGTAATTTTTGTAATTGTTTAGTTTGTATGAACTCTTAGTTGCGTAAGTTAACACAAAAAGTTGCCTTTTGTGTTCCTATATAAGGGTAGAGGGAAAACATTGACGAACAAGGCGGGGCAACTGAAAGGATTGCGAATACAATATCTTTCCGGGTGTCTTTTTTAAATAACAATAATAATGATTTCATGCAATCATCTTCCTATGTCGCGAATCAGAAACCATAACTATTTCTTTGCCACCAAATACCACTACTCGGGAAACATGCGTGGTAACTTGCTACTCACGACTTAATAATATCGATTTACCCGTGAACATTGCCCCTCACATTGACCAAATATTATGGGCAGGTTATATCAAACGGCAATGTCGTGTCGCTCATATTTAATCAAGAATAGCTTAACTTTTTAAATCCATATTATAGCGACTGCAGTGGCGCTATTAAATTTTCGTTGAAGATTCAAATGTGATTATAGAATGTTGTTTTGAATTTAACTTTATCCGCTTTTACGTTACTGCGCGTGCGTGCAATGTTACATATTAGGGACATATTCGCTTGTGGATAATTTTGTTGTCATTGCAGGACACTTGCAAACTACATTGTATGGCAGTTGGTTAGTACATTTACCGATTACCTGTCCCGGCCATTCCAATCAGCATTGTTCAAGGTTAGATCTGCTATTTATGGAGTACACCAACCTACCCCGCGATGGCGCAAATGTGTTGAATGGGTCAAGAAAGCTTTCCCTTTTGGTGTTGGTGCTGTCTTTCAGGAAAAGTACTTCAGTGCTGGTGATAAGGAACAGGTACAGTTAAGTTAGCCACTTTGCCTATAGTTTCGTGTGTTATTACGTACCATTGCATTGATTTGCCGTACACATCCATCCATTACACCAAATTCTCTTTCACCTTTTGTGCTATGTAGGCTACTGTGGGAAAAAGGTAATAATAAATATTGTGCCGAAAATTTATTTTGTGAAAAATTATTTCTACTTTAAACAATGTAGACAGAGGAATTAAATTCGTAATCACTACTTGTAACACTTTCTTGCTCGTGTATAACACAACACGGAGAGCTAGTATGGTTTAAGGAAAGGATATGAGACATCTAGGGCAAGTTACACCTTGGGTAACTGCAGTGGTGGGAGTTGCTTCATTAAAACCACGGATCTGACCACTAGCATTATGCCATTTAAGTCACAACGCTCTCGGATAAGTCAGTACTTATTATTACATCTTATGTACATATTTTATTCAGCCATATATTATGTGCATCTTAGATTTTGGAGATTTTGAGATATCTTCGTCGTTCCTATTCGGACAATTTCAAGAATGTGCACTGGATGGACGACAAGACGAAGGCAACAGCACTAAAAAAGGCCAAAACTATGTCGCAGAAGATCGGTTACCCCGAATTCATCACCAGTCCTGCCAAGTTGGATCAGTACAATGCAAATGTAATGAATATAAAGGCATCACACTATAACTTTTACATACATGCCTACTATTTGGCGAGAAGTTGGCAACGCACATACTTATATGGACATACTTATATGGCCCTCCATACACCACCCAAATATTATATAATTTGAAAGCTCAATATCTCCACGTAAACATGATGTCTGTCGTAGTGCTGTCAAACGGTGCAGTAAACGTGAATTGAATGTCAAACAAGGTCTCCGTCAAATGCTGATTTTCGAAATTGTGCAGTTCTGCAAATGTATGAAATACGATAGATTCAAGCTTATTGCGCTTTTGACAGCTCTGCGACATACCTAATTTTCACGGGGACATGTTACGTTTTCAGAGAAATTAACGTTTCGGTGTATGAGGTGCTTTTAAACTCCTGAAATAAAACACCGCTTTATAGATTTGCCGCTCGCCATTCAAAACGTCAAAAAATTTCGCCTCATGATATTATGTTCTTGTCGTCACTGTGTGTGTTGTGCGTGCGCGTGTGTGTGCGTGCGTGCATGTGTGCGCGCGCGGAGGGAGAAGAGGGAGAGGAAGAAGATTTTATAAATGACAATCCTTACCAGGTAGTCTGATTGGTATATATAAAATGTCAGCAAAACCCGACATAATGAAGTTATAGTGAATAATCTGGATAATGTTAATTGGTATCGCTTCCATGTGGGATCGCTTATTTGTATCAACAACCACATCATTATTGAACATTTATTTTCACCGATATTAGACATAGCTGTAACCATAATCACAGAGAAATATCAAAGTAACACTTAGCCATCCTTAGCACGATTTCATGATGATATTCTGTTGTTTCAGCGGTCCATTGTGGAAAATAACTTCTTTGAGAACCAAGTCGAGGACGCTCTATACAAAGGTCGAGATAACTTGAAGAAAGTAGGCACGCCTCGCAAAGACACTGAGTATGGACTGTGGAACTTACTGTGACATGTCTTATGTATTTGTGTTACATTATCTTCAAAATGCTGTGCCACTAACAGTGCGCATGTGAGCACGTACGGACGGGCGTGTGCAACTACACGCTTGCGTGTGTGCGTGCTTGAGTGTGTGCGTAGTTGGTACTGATGCAACTTCGTTGTAGTTATCGTCCAGTAGTTTGACGACAATATAAATGTAACTTATTATAAAGTATTATAAAACACATACATACACAACATACTGTTGTCATGTATATATGTGGAAGGTGGTCCATCCATATACATAACTGTAGGTCGTGTTATAGGCATCAGTTAACTAATCATAATGCTATAATTGTTATCACTTCCATAAACTATGTACATAATGTTATTGCCACAATAAATTGTTTTTAGAAGCCCTTATCATAATTTAAGTTGGTACAGTTAATGGTTTTACTATATTAATGATAATCTGTTTGTTCCAACATGCATCCAATATATACATTTTGTTATGTGTGCGTGTTTTGTTATCTACAAAGGAATGTAATGAGGAAAGTCTAGACATTTGGCATATATACGCGAAGTATTCGTACAACAATGCAGTACCTATATCCTCAAGATATTAAGCTCAAAGGAGCAATAATTGACTTTTAGTTAAATAATTGAATTCTAGTGTTTAATAGGGAGATTTGCAAAAGTATCTGTAGCCCTATGTTATAGTACGTAAAGATGCAGCCACATATCCATTTTCCACTAATATTTGACCGCATCTGGTAAAACATTTTGTACTAATAATTGTGAATGTGGCACATCGTTGCGTAACGTTATCTCATTATGTATTATTCTCATAATAATTTATGGTTATGACGATGACCGAGTAAAAAAAAAGTTCAATAAATGTTTCTATTGTGAAGGTATAATAAGGGGTATGAAAATCGCCTATGCTTTGTGGTACAAACAACATATATTTACAAGGTTTCGTAGGTAAATTTTAGCCAGTTTTGTATTTCATTGACACACCGTGACTCACCTGTTAAATGGATACATATAAAGTTCACAATGTATTCTAACCGACGTACATCAAATATGTAGATCTTAAACTTTGGAACACGATCACATATTCTCGGTCTTCACATTTAAATAAAATGATATTATAATATAGGGCGAAAGAAGACATCTAGATGAGCGAGGCCTTCAGTAATAATGCCTTTTAGTATTCAGACTTAGGTTTCTTTGCAGATTGTATGATAGCGTGCTGAAACTTGGCTCAATGTAGTTCATGTTGCAGGTGGTACATGAGCCCAGCCGACGTAAATGCGTACTACGATCATTCTAAAAATACGATTGTGTTTCCTGCTGCAATCCTACAGAATGAAATGTATGGTAACAGTTTCCCTATGTAAGTCAAACATGTATAGAAACAAGGATGAAAAGGTGGTTCTACCTCCTTATCAAATCAGGGTGCCATAGATTGCATGTTCACACACACACGCACGCGCGCACACACACCCGCACACGAGGTGTCCGAAATTGGGTGATGGAGGTTTCAGAAACGCAATTTATTTTAAGTATCGTAGTAGAAAGCGAGTTAACTGTCTGCCTATATGTGGCCGCAGCTTGTTTGATGCAACAATACCAACACATGACGACAGTTGTAAAGTTCGAAAAATGGCAAATATTTTATTGCCGGATCACCTCATAGTAACCAGAAATCTTATAACTAGATCTATGCATTATAATAACAGCATATGAATTAAAGCCAGCATTAACAATACTGCTGTTTACATGCATCAAAGGTGAGGGGCCAACCGCCCATACCATGTTAAATGTATCGCCATCTAGCGATCAAACACAAAACTACTTAACATCAGTGACCACAAGAACGCTGAAGTTCAATAAAAGCAATGTAGCACCTCACTAATCTGGTATGACTGGCACGCCATTTGACAAGCATCATAAATAATTTAAACACAGTTGTGCATAAAACGTATAAACAGAAATACGAACTATTAACATGACTTGTCTAAAGAGGAGGTGGATGTTTGACATTTCTTCTCTCTGGAAAAATGGACTGTCTGCTGGCGGAGAAATCGAAGTAATCGAGCCAGCTGTACTTTCCAGCATGCTCTTGCTGGACCAGTCCATTTGTTCGGGGAAGACAGGTTACTCCCTAGCATTTATATAATGATCATTCTAATAAATTAGAACTTCGCATTTATGTATCATACTAGAGAGCGAGTTAACTGTGTACCTATGGTAAAAAGGGCAAATTGTATTGCCGGATCACCTCATGGTAACCCAAAAATATTGATCTATGCATTATATAACGGCATATGAATTAAAGCCAACATTAAAAAATATTGCTGTTTATATGCATCAAAGGTGAGGGGGCCAACCGCCACAGGCACAGTTCCTTGTGAATAGTGCCCCCCACCCAACCGCAGTAACGATGGGATCGGGCTTGGAGGCGTTAGTGACAGTAGAGCAGATGGCCTCAAGGCAATTAACGTGTCACAGGACGGCTGCTTGCGACAGCTGTCACATCCGGTCCTCCCATTGCAGAAGTGACAATATTTTGGCGCTTCTGTTGCGGCTGCATTCCACCCATCTAATGACGCAACCAGTCCTCTCCCTGGTGGCAACTCAAATCTGGAACAATAACCAAAAACAAAACAAAAAAACCGCAAGGAGGTGCAGTTTCCAACTGTGAAGGATACAATACGTGACAAACTGCTGTATAATTGTAATTAATTAATATACACCATAATCACGTGTGTAATAATTATGATAGACATGCAATGAGTGAATTGTTAATGGTATCCTGATTGTAAACACAATCACAAACAATTGGTATGTACTGAAGACATCCTAACGACCTACCAATTAGTTAAGGAATAGACTCATATATTGGACAGTATTTAAACATTTTCGTATTTGTTGTGGTATCACCAACCCCAGGACTGAAATGTCCTGACCGAACTATAGTATGTAGAACGTGTCTATGTTCTGCTCATAATATGATCATATATTGGTAAAGCTGAATGGATATCCATTCTTCTATGCCACCACAAAATGCTGAAATTCAAACGGATATACACGTTTTCCTGAACACGTAATATAGTTCCCATGAGTGACGCTGAATGGATAAACACATGCACCTACCTCGCCCAACAAAGCTAGACGTCAACAAATCTACATGTTTGTTTTTACATGTAATACGAACTCAAATGGGTGAGACTGAATGGATACACACATTCACTGACCTGGAGATAATAGAGTGCATCCGTTTTTGCAATGTCACCCTAGAGCTGATATTCTGATCAGACGGTTCCAGCAAACGTGTCAACACCCACACGTGGTTACTCCGCCGTGCTGTTGATGCTGCATCTGCAAGAGGTCCAGATAAATCAGCCGGTTTGACTGTAGGTGGGCCTTCTCTTTTCCCAACGCTGTACGTTGGAAGCAATTGCTCGGATAACTGGACTGGTTGCTACTTGTCTGTTTCAGCAACAATAAAAGTTGTCCGATGGGACTTGCACTTCAACAACTTTGGTTGGCGAATGATGCCATTGACTCGATGTGATGTTCCTACTGATGTTGTCGAACACCAACACTGTTGGGTCGGAATGACGTGCATTATTGAAAGGAAGTAGAACATAATCACTGTCAACACTTGATAGTTTGTCAGAGCGCAATTGTCAATTTGTGTCAATTTATTTCAGAGACAAATAAGAGTACTCGATTACCTTAGTTTTACCTGTGAAAGTTTTGATAAATCTCAGAAGTAGGACTTGCTTAGATGTCGTCACAGCATCAACACTCACAACGGTGATAGCACCCTGGGATACTGCTCATGCCCATTTGTTAACGCGAGCAGAACCGCTGTCACTGGCCTTTTGTAATAAACAATAATAATTTTCTGTGTACTCCGAGTCCGTCTTGTGTTATGAGGATATCAACAGGTAGTGTCGTTATTTCAAACGGACGAGATTCCGTTACAACTGTGATTTAGAAGATTCGCAACGTGCACCCATGTAAAATTTATACATTTTGTTCTTATAAACACATGTACCAGTGTCTCATTATTTAGAACTATTGTGGTAAGATGCTTCTGTCTGTTCGTTCTTACACTCAAATTTGAATTTTTTGACAGCTATGCCGCTGTTTCAAACGGACAACAATAATATACTAGTTGGGATATAAAATCAAAAATTTCTTTCTATGTACAGATGCCGAAAATGGGTGCAATTTAGCAGACAATCCGATTTTCTTGGCAATCAAGCAACCAGTCTTTGCGTTGAATGTATTTATCAAAATGTTCCTTCAAGCACGCTTAAAGAACTGTAATAATAAATTCACAACATCAAGAGGGCGAAACAGGAAAGTTCTGAAGTTCTCACACGTGTGAGGACTGCAGTTCAGTTTTCACAGTAGTATGGGCATAGATCTTCGCCCAGTATATTTCAACAATAAAATATATACAAGTGCCTTTTTGAAGATTTGTCAATGGCGTACACAAAATATATAATTGTTTAAAAAAAATAACATGTTTTTTAATATGTGTACACATACGAACGCACATACATAATTATATGAGCGCTGTTTTAGTGAAACCGGCGTGCAACAGTATTAAGAAATTATTGCTGCTGCGTAGTTCTCCTAGCTAGCCGTATAGTGGCGTCACTAATTGCGCGGCTTCACTTTTCGACCAGTGTTTAGGCTGAGATGTTCCTCTTGCCGTACATTCTTTTGGTTTTACATACAGGATTTCTTGGGATATATTTAAATTAACTAGAAGTTACGCCTAGTTACCTAGTATAACTCCTAGGCTAAGCACAAGCTATTGCAAAGGTTGTTAAAATTGATTAGTACGGTGTCACTTTTAATTGATTGATTGTTTATTTTCAAGTGGAAAACTACACGCAATATACAATGCAGAAACATTTACACATGGAAATGGGGGAAGATAGAAGTGTTGTACTTATTAACCACTTCCCCCAACACGACCATAACTTGTACAAGTATTTTAAACATTTGTAAAAACATGGAAATATATGTTTTTAAAGCAATCTCATTAATTTTTTTCAACTACATTTGCATATAAATTTATACATATATTCATCATTTCCGTTTTACTAGTGTGCATGATAATTATTCAGAAACAAGTGCTTTAGTACAGTTTTTAGTATTTGAACTGTAGCTGAACTAGTTATTTTTTCATCATAAGAGTTCCATAATTTAACCCCATATACTGATATACACATAGATTTCAAAATTGTGTGGGAATACGTGTTTCATTAATTTTTACTTTGACTTATTAAATGCCTTGAATCATGGCCAGTAGCAAAGAATTATTGAAGGTTATACGGCAACATCTTATTTTTAGCCTTGAACATTACAATAACAATTCTCAATTTTATTATGTCAGGCAGTTGAAATATATATAAACCACAAAACAATGTATTAGTATGACATAACAAGTATCATTGCAAATTAGCCTGATTACTTTCTTCAGTAAAATAAAAACACTGAACAACAGTTTTATAAGTGCTGCCACAGGCTTCACAGCAGCATTATATATAAGGGAGAAATAATGCACAATATAACATGAACAGTGAGTTTTTGTCAAGTATGTGTCTTTGTCTGTACATACTTTGGATTTTATCATACTAATCCTTCCAGTTGTCTTTATGATCGATCAAGACTCCGAAAAACTTACTAACATATACTCTATCTATACTCTTATTGTCAATTTTTATAATAATAATGTATTTATTTCAGACAATCATGCTGTCCATATATAAAAATACATCAATAAAAGTATGTAAATAAATAAATAAATACATCGATAAGAACTACATGTTTAAAAATTATATAAATTCCGAGCCCACTGGTGCCGCAGTTTCGAAGTACAATACATGTCGCTAGTTTTAGTGCTATAAATAATGGGATTCAAAGACACAGCAGTCCTATTCATTAAGCTAAAAATAGCCTTTTGGATTACACATTTACCCGAGCTGACATTAGCTGTAGCAAACATGTGGCTAGCGCTACATCTCATGGGCAAATTGTTCAATATCCTGAAAGAGTTGTTATATGCAACAACGAATTACTAAAAATTTACTTTTCTAAAGTTCACCCATAACGCACACATAGATATTACCAAAGTACGATGTAAATAGCTTACATGTCAGACTCATCTGACAAGTTAGTAGAAATTACATGTCCAAGATATTTAATAGAGGTGGCAAAGTTTAACTTCTTTCCTCCTATTGTAATTTCTTTAGAAAGATTTGCCTTTCTACATTCAAAGTACATGACCAGGGATCTACCCGCATTGTATTGCACGTCATGCTCACATCCATATAAGTAACACATGTATAATAGTGTTTGTATTCCTTTAGCAGAAGGTGCAAACAGAAGTAGATCATCGGCGATTATACGTGTAAGGTGATTGACAACCATGTTACCAAGACTACAACAGATTTGTTTTTTTTGTGCAGTTGTATACTCAGGTTATTTATATAAATGTTAAAAAGTAAAGAGGATAACTTCCCACCTTGCTATAAAATAGCGACACGTGGGGTAAGACCACATTTAAATTTTACATAGGCGGCCATTATAACGTTTCCTTCATTTCCTGCTAAATTTGACGAACAATTTTCTTGAAAATTTCACAGCATATTTAACCTCCATTGACATAAGTACTGTGGAAAACTCGTAAAATTCTCATACCTCAGTTTTCAGAAAAATACACCCAAACCTGACACCCCTCAATTTCGCCCCAATCTGGTGACGGATTTTGAAATATTGGTGCGTTCTGCAAAATAGCCACTGTGCGAATACGCGAGCGAATAGCGTATGTTTATTGCTACCTCGTGAAAGATCTAATGTAGTAGTACATTCAGTATTCACTGGACTGACATGTGCCATGCCAAAGTGCTCGAACAAAATTCACACATGACACCAAAACGGTATTTTCAAGGGCACTCTTTCGGTAATTGGTAATGGCGGACGAATCCTTAACGTGGTCTTACCCCACGTACATCGTGGCTTCGGTGACAGAAATAACTTCTTTATTCTCGTAATTAGAGGAGAGTTCCAACATATTTAAATCACTATAAACTATACGACAGGTGGCAGCATCAGACGGTGTTATGTTCATTACATCTCCCCAAATTTTATATAAACAAAATATCGCCTGATATGTTGAAACTATACACAGTACAGTGTTGAAACTACATCACTAGGCAGGTTTACACGAAAACCTTCAAACCGTTTGGGTACACTCTTAACCCTAGGTGGACGACTGGGTGGAGCATGCACGGAAGGGGAAAGATTCGTACTAGCCTCTGCTGAGTACGGAGATCGCACTGGATGACTTACTGGGACTATTGGGGGTACTACAGTAGGAGCTGGGTCAGGTTCGACTGGCCTGTATTACAACGGCTCAATGTCATTGCTGACTCTGCGAAAATTACTTGTGTTTCGCGCTTTGACCTCCTGGCCTCGTGCTGTTACCAGTGTACCTTTCCTGTCTATGACCTCGAAAGGCTCATGTTGGAATTTGGGCACTAGTTTCCCTTGTTGTGCCACATTCTTCAACAACACTTTGTCTCCGATACCAATGTCAGACTTGGTTATCTTTCGTCGTTCTTCTGCATATTCCTTCATCTTGTTCTTTGCCGCCCAATCCTTTTAACGGAATGTTTCATCCATTTCCTCAGCATGCACCTGGGGTAGCTTCATCTTCAACGGTACACCATTCAAAACCGTTGCTGGTGGTAATCCTGTCGAGGTATGTGGGGTTGCCCTGTAGTTTATAAGAAACCGGTACAACTCTCGTTTCCAGGGTTTACCTTCTACCTGTGCACATTTGCAGACTTTGCCTATGGTTCTCGTGAACCTCTCGGCTACACCATTCGCCTCTGGCCAATATGGTGTTACTCTTTGGTGGAGAAAACCTAGGTTGACAGCAAACCTCTTAAACTCTTCACTTTGGAACGGAGTTCCATTGTCTGTTTTCAGGTTGTCGGGAGTACCTCTTGACGAGAATATCTTCTCGAAGACTGGAATAACTGTCTGAGCCGACAGGGATCTTATCACTTCGACTTCAGGGAATCTTGAGTACTCGTCCATGACAACAAGGAGGTAGTCACCTGTAGGTAATGGTCCATAAAAATCTGCGGATAGATGAGACCATTTCCTTGACGGAAGATCATACATGACCAATGGTTCCCTTGGCTTTGGATCATAAGCCGCTTTGCACGCTACACATTCATCAAGTAGCTTGGCTACCATAGCGTCAATTGACGGTACTCGATAACTGGCTGGTACGGCAGCAGCATCATAGCCCATCTTTCCAGTCTCAGGGGCAGCTTGGCGCCGGGATTTCCATATAACATTACAAACGGCTTGTGGTCAGTTACCACTTTCACTGGCGCCCCACAGACATACACATGAAAGTATTCGCAGGCCCAGACAACTGCCAGCGCTTCTCTTTCTAGTTGACTCTTGTACCGCTGCTCAACTGGTGTTAGGGCTCTGCTCCCGTATGCAACTACTTGGGGCTTCTTGTCTTGGTACTGTACTAGCATCGCACCTAGCCCTACAGGGGATGCATCTACAATGATTTCTGTCTCCTTCTTCATGTCGAAGTAGGCAACGATTGGACACGTACCAAGGACACCCTTTAGCATCTCAAACGATGACTGTTGTTCAAGCTCCCACTTGAACTCTTGCTTCTTGCATGTGAGCTTCCGCAGTGGTGCTGTTATTGTCGAGTAATTGGGAATAAACCTTGCGAGGTAGTTTGTCATTCCCAACAAACTCTGCACTTCTCCCACATTGACAGGCGGCTCCATTTCTAGGAGTGCTACTTTCTTCGGATCTGGTTCGATTCCGTTCTTTGAGAACATCATACCATAGAATTCCATCTTTGGCTTTCGGAACTCACACTTGGCCAGATTTGCTGCGAGTCCATTCACATCGAGCCTCTTCAGCACTTGATCCAAACTCTTGTCATGTTCGGCATACGCTTCCTCGTCGGTTTTGCCCTTACCGAACACAAAGATGTCGTCGGACGTATTGAAAGAACCGTCAATTCCTTCAATGACATTTACAACAACATTCTGAAACACTTCGCTCGCACTCGAAATACCAAAATTAAGGTGTTTGTATCGCCACAAACCGTCATGAGTGGAGAATGTGGTGATATAGCGAGACTCCTCTGCAAGCATCAACTGATGATAGCCTGATCTTAGATCAATCTTGCTGAACACACGCGCATTGTTCAGTTTTTGAACAATGTCATCAACTGTAGGCGGCGGGTGTTGCTCTCTCGTGATTGCTTTGTTCGCCTGTCGCATATCGACACAGATACGAACCTCACCGGGCCTTTTGGGTTTCGGTACCACCACTATTGGGGACACCCTGGGAGTTGGGCCCTCTACCCTTTCGATCACACCATTCCTTTTCAACTCAAGCAGTTCCTTTGTAACCTTTTGACGTTCATGAAAAGGGATTCTTCTGTGGCGCTGAGCAACAGGGGTGATAGCTTCATTGATGTGAAGCTGTACCTCAAAGTTCTTTAACCTACCGATACCCTCAAATACCTTACTAATTACAAATTATTATGCCGCATAGCCAGTCATAGCATTGGTCAAGAATGGTGACATATTAATCAAGGGAATGTTTCCATAAAACAACATACACCACCATACGGCCTACCAGTTAAAATATCACAAGATGCATCTACAGGAGAAACACCGTACCCCACATAACCATCGTAACAGGTGTTTAGTATATGACACCATTACTAATAAATGAGTTTGGGTAACTTGAGTGTTGTCTTTTTTTAATAATTTCATTTAAAACTTTCCAAGTACCTTTAATATTGTTTTTCTAGCAGTTTATTATAATACACTTTCTCACTAAATCTGAGAATAGAGGTAAGTTTATTTGTTTATACCTACATTCAGCTTCTTTAATTCTAAGGTTTAAGAATTGTTTGTAGAAATAATTTTTGCAAGCCTCTGGCTACCCAGGTTTGTTCTTGGTCGTAACTGTATTAGCACATATTTTCTTAATAGGGCAATTTTATTATACACTTGCGTGAATGTATTTACAAATATATCGTAAGCCACATCAGCATCTGTTTCATTTAATACACTATCCCAATTTATTAATGAAAGATAATTTGTTAGAGATTTTTGGCAGCTGTCAGTCAATTGTCGTACGTATCTAAACGTCTTGCTAATAGAAGTTGTTAAATTTGCATAACCACATATACAAAATACAGGTAGATGATCACATGTGTCATTTATCATTAACCCAATAGTGATGTCAATGTGCAATTCATTTGTAATGATGTTATCAATTAAAGTTACACTGCATTCAGTAATTCTACTTGGCTTGTCAATTTGTGGATATTTACATAAACTGAACAGCATGTCCATAACATGTTTTGTACAGTTGTTATTATTGTACTTTAACAGATCTATATTAAAATCCCCACATAGGAATATTGTTTTTTAGTATTCTTAATTATTTTGATAATCAATTTGAGTTGATTAGTGAACATGTCAACATTAGTTCCTGGTGCTCTATAGATACTACTAACAATTATATTGTGTTTCTTGTTTATACACAATTCTACCGTGACACATTCTAAAACGTCGAATATAGTATCTATCATCTTGAATGAAATCGAATATTTTACATAGATAGCTACTTCACCACCTTTCTTATTTTTCTAGTTCTGTGTATTAATTACTCTATATCCAGCCAGTAACATATTAGAACAATCGTCAGACTAATAACCATGGCTCAGATATCGCAATAATATCACACGGTATTTCTAGTTCATATACATAATCCGTAATTTTATCAAAATTGGTGATAAGACTTCTGGCATTAAAGTGAATGAACGACAAGCACGTCCTCATCATTTCACTCTTAAGAAAACTTATGTGTAGTAGTCACATTAAAAAAAATATATATTGCTATAAAAGTTATTGTTTGGATCAGTTTCTTTTTCGAAATCGCAACGGTTGTATTCCGAAATGTTAAAGGATTGAAAGTTGAACATTGCTTATATAAATAGTACATATTAGCATCCAGTTCGGTGTGAATACATTTTAGCTCATCATCGTTAATATCATAAAAAGGAAGAACCTTGGTACATTCGTTACAATAAAAACAGAATACAGCTGTAAGTTTTTACCTACGATTGATAGTTGATTTGTTGTTAAATGTGTTTGTTTCCAGTGAATTGGTATTTCACACATAGAACATTTTAGATTGTTTGCAGCTATAATGAGTCCTTATAGTTACACATGTCCGAATCAGTCCAATATTGTCTAGAAGTCCATATAGAGGCGTGTGTCCTTGATCTTCTGCTCCGCCCATGCCAATTTGAAGAGGTCATCAGGGTTGTCTAGGATTACCTTCCTCTCCCAGCCATTCTCAGAAACAATGCAGTGTATCCTGCCGTCACGTGTGAATGCGCGTTTGACTTTGTTGTCTTGTTTCACCTCTCGTAGAAATGCGCCGCGCAGGGAGGTTAGATCTTCAAAAAGCATGATTTTTGGACCCGTCATTTCTTTCAGTTGTTTTTTTGCTTTCATCACTTCGATTTTCTTTTCTCTCCTCATAAATGTGGTGATGACTGCCTTAGCCCATCCAGGCAGCCGATGGCACACGCTGTTGCCTTTCTTGCGATTTCTACACCGATCTTGCGGCACGTGTCGATAATCAGTTCGGCAGTGTCATCGACGACGCCAGGGGTGTGTTCCGGTAACCCGATGATTTTAATGTTCTCGCGCCGACTATACTGTTCAAGTGCATCGAGATACCACTTTTGTTTTTGCACTTCTTTCTCATTTTGCTCATGCCATCATTCTTCGCTTCTTCCAGTTCTTCCATCTTGACTTCTAGATTTATTATATTTTCATCTTTCTCAGCGTTGCTTTGTTCGAGTTTCTTAACAAGTTGTAGGATTTCTGTAATTTCACGTTCGAGTTAATTAGTTAATCTAGCTTGTTGCTTATATGGGTGACGGACCGTTTCAACTCAGCGAATTCGTCAGGTTCAGATTGTTTTGTTCTTGGCATTGTAGCGCGGGCGATCAAGCGTAGCCGGATTTCCGATGGGTTGCCCAGTGTTTATCAACGTCCACGGTCAACTAGGTGGAACGCCTTTCCACCCCGGTGCGTACAAGCGTGACCGTCGTTCGTCAAGCAGTTCCCGCCAATTGTTCGTTGTCACCGAGCGATATAATACGTCTTTATAGGCAGTATTGGCTATTTTCACTCACAGTGTCGACTTTGTGAACAGATGTTACATCAACATCGTCTGGCTTGTGTAGTTTACATGGTGGAAGACACGGAGATCGCACCGATGAGGATAGCACAAATGTTCTAAATCAGATGAATCGATACAGATGAACTTTTACGCAGTGCAACAAGTCAACAACAGATATGGTAGAATATGGCCAGAATAACCTTCTGACAGTTATTTATTACTCACCAGATTATTGGATGAGTTATAACATGCAAATATTTACAATCAAATGTAGGCCATTTCTTGTGTTGTCATTGACGCTCGTTTTGTAACGTTATACAATTGACACAGATTTCTTGTTAATGGCATTACTGGGCTACGGTTTAGCGCCACACGTTTAGAAACATTATGTGCATAGCAATACGTAATTGCTGGTCATATAATTTGATTTACATATTTGATTGACTGTACTAACCGAAGTACAAAATACTGTGGAAAAAAGGTAATAAGTTACGTTTCTGAAATATCCATCACCCAATTTCGGACATCTCAGATTTTGGTGTAACTGAAAATCATAGTGGGAATTAGTCCCTCATTTTGAGAATCCAAACCTGTCTGGTCTGACTCATGGACTACACTAGCTGGGCTATATAGCGGCCTGTGGTTTGAGGTACCAAGCACCGCATAGTTCCCAGAAAAACCGACGAATCGCGTACACAAATTTAGACAATTGAATGTGTATACTGAATGCTAGGAAACAACTTTTTTTCACATACTTCCAAGGAAGGATTCTCGGACAAAAAACAGGTTTTAGAATTTGGCATGTCCGCCAGTGGCAGGTCTGCAAGTGTCTATGGTTGGTCACTTTTGGACGCTGATTGCAAGACTAAATACGAATGTGACGAGCACGGAAAGACAGTGAACGCCAAAACGCAATTCTTGGTCAAAGATACATGTTTCTCTTTTGTCGATTTATATGCATATAACTATGCAACTATGAAGTCATTGTTGGCGAATCTGTTATCTTGTATTGCCCATTCTGAGTGCGCTTGTAAATGTTTTCAATTTAAAAAAATTAGAACGCGTGCCCAACTTATGTGTTATACTGTACAAGTACTACTATGTATAACAAGGCTCCACATTTTCGCCCAGAAATGAAATCAATAAAAAATCGAAAATCTTCATTGACTAGGTAGGCGCGACAGAAACCACTCAGTTGGAACTTGCATCGAAAAAAAATGACGATACGCAGTGCTCATGTTTGCCGATTTAGGCATGGAATAAAATAAGTCTCATACATGAGTAGGTTTCCGTTAGCACTAATGCATATTTAAAAAATATAGTACACATTGAACTATATGGCATTAACGGGTTTGCTTCATTTCCCCATTAACAAACTATGGTATTAAGGATCCTTCTTGGGGTTGTAGATGTCCCTAATGACACATGCAATCAGTACAGTTATATGTCCCTAATGTAACGATCGGTGGATGATTTGTGTAGCTCGAGACAATCGCAGAAAACACTCGTAACATTGTGAACAATAATGATAATCGTCTAACGAACGGTATGAAGTACCCTTAACTCATGGGGAATTTCGAAAAATAATTGTTACTATTTGTCATGTTTTCTAGGGATTTGTAACGAACTCAACGACTCAGCCTCGTGTAGACACCGGAACACCTTTATTGTACCACCCAGTGCAAAACACGCACAGCCACAAGTTGTGCTGCCTTTCGAAACCGTTACAACGATAACGTGCAATGCGAAGGCGCATAGCTATACATAATACTTCCCCAACCTTAAATGAAGAACTTAATCAATTTAATCACAACTACAGTCCAAGTAGTATGTAGCATAATAGCGTGTTTTCTTCCTGAACAATAATAAAAGTCACATTGTAAAGTCAAAATTCAGCACAACAAAATTCACTACTAATCTCTAGTGTGAAAACTATAAAGTCTGAAAATAACGTGTTACTAAGAACACTGATGAAGTTCGAATCAGCTCTGTAACAATTACAAATCAAGTTTTATAACAGGTTTTGGAACACGGCTTGACCGTCGAAGAAGCATGTCACTGGTTGGTGTATCCTGCTTAGCAGGGCTTTGAGCAACCACGGGTGTGTTCACTTTTGGTTGACTGCGTCTGCCAGGAGTTTGAATCACAGCAGCAGGAGGTCTGGTCCGATCGACTGGAACAGATGGTTTATCCAACTCTGGTGCAGCGTTTGCAGGGAGAAGCTCTCCGCTACTGAAGGAATCAGGCGAATGAACTGAACTTCTCGACAGAGTGTCATCTCGCGGAATCATGTGTTCCACATGAACGATGCGTCTGTTGTTTCCTGGAAGCCTCACTATGTACATGAGTGGTCCCAGTATTTTGGTCACAGTTCCAGGAATCCACTTTTCCATGCCTGCCCTCATGTTCCTGATTCTGACAGGTTGGTACATGCCAAACTGTGAAAGATTCCCGGGCCTTGAACCATCGTGATGTTGTTTTTCCTTCTGCTGTCGCTCGTGAATCTTGGTTTGCAGGATAGGTTTCAGCAGGGTTAACCTTGTTCGGGGAGCTCTCCTTTGAAACAGTTCAGCAGGAGTACGGCCTGTGATACTGTGAGGTGTGTTTCTATATTGAAACAAAATGCCAGAAAGCCGATGTTGTAGTGGAATTCGAGGGTCTGCCTTTGCTAGCATGTTCTTGAATGTCTGAACATTCCTCTCTGCTAGGCCGTTTGATGCAGGGTGGTAGGGCGGACACAACACATGTTTCACCCCGTTTAACTTCAAGAATGTCCCAAACTACTCAGAAGTGAACTGAGGTCCGTTATCTGAAACCATCGATCCAGGCAGTCCGTATGCAGCAAACAGTTTTCGCAGCTCTGTTATCGTGTTTCCGGCTGTGGTGCTGTTCATAAGTAGGACTTCAAGCCACTTTGAGTGACTATCTGCCACAACCAAGAACATCTTTCCGTTTTTTTCTGCGAAGTCAACATGTACTCTTTGCATGGGCATGTGGCCCAGGGCCATGGCATGAGAGGTGCGGCGGTTGGTGCATTTCTTTGCCTTGAACATTCGGGACAGCTTCGTACCATTTCTTCAATGTCACTGTCTATACCCGGCCACCACATGAAACTTCGGGCAACGGCCTTCATCCTCACCATTCCTGGGTGCATTGTGTGCAACTCGTGAAGCAGCTGTTCGGTGTATGTCGATGGAATGACAACTATCCTGCCCCACACGATGCATCCATCTTCAAGGGATATTTCCTCTCTTCGAACGAAGTGTGGATATAGTTCGTCAAATTTGGCACACGATCTTGGCCATCCATGCAGAGTGTAGTCATAGATTGTGGCCAAGGTAGTGTCCTTGCGTGTAGATTCCGCTATCTGTTGTGAGGTTACCGTCAGTTCGTTGACGGTCAACATGCACACAGATTCGATCTCGTCTGAACTTGCAGGTTCGGGAGTGTCTACCGGCAGTCTGCTCAGCATATCCGTATTAGCGTTTTCCTTTGACGGAATGTACTCGATGTCGTACTGGTACCCAGATAGTACCAATGCCCAGCGTTGCATTCGCGCTGCCGCCATAGACGGTATACTAGTCTTTGGTCCAAATATCGTCGTTAGTGGACGATGATCTGTCCTCATGGTAAATGATCGCCCCATGAGGTACTCGTGAAATTTCTTCACCCCGAAGACGATTCCCAGTGCCTCACGTTCGATCTGAGAGTATTTACGCTCTGCGGCACTCAATGTTCGTGATGCAAATGCGATGGGTTTTTCCACCCCATCTGACATTTGATGAGTGATCACAGCTCCGATTCCATATGAGCTTGCATCCGTGGCAAGAATGAGTGGCATGCTTTCGTCATAGTGAGTAAGCACCGTCTCACTAGACAACAACCTTTTGCATTGGTTAAATGCTCCATCACAAGCTATGTCCCACGACCATTCCACACCAGCTTTCAGGCGCTCGTACAGAGGATGCAAGATTGTGGACAAGTTTGATACAAACTTCGCATAGTATTGCACGACACCTAGGAAACTTTGTAGTTCCGTTAGGTTGGTTGGAGGCGGTGCCTTCCGA
Organism: Escarpia spicata; assembly: GCA_963995525.1. Lineage (NCBI taxonomy): Eukaryota > Metazoa > Annelida > Polychaeta > Sabellida > Siboglinidae > Escarpia > Escarpia spicata. The sequence goes on along the minus strand of OZ023208.1, from coordinate 11,647,908 downwards.
ATGGCCTCCACCTTGTCCTGGATAGGCTGGATCCCATTTGCACTAACTGTGGGTCCCAGATACTTCACTTGGGACTTCAGAAACTGGCATTTCGTTACAACAATAACGTGCAATGCGAAGGCGCATAGCTATACATAATACTATTGTATCTAGGTGTTGTAAATAAATCGGTGACAGTTTGGCGCCAACGATGTAAACAATGAGCACAACGTTAACAATTGCCTCCCCGCACACATATACAAACATTATAGTTATAGTTTTGCGTACCATAAGTTTGTTGTATGCATTGTCAACAAAATATCATAACTGCATATTAAGGTTATTTGCGTAGACTGTTCGACAATCTTTCTGAAGTTTCTTGTAGCAATAGTTGCAGATCTGCGCAACAAGTTGCGGCTCTTGTGTAGCAAGTATATAAACAAATTTTCAGGTCCGTGAACTTCGGACATATTGGAGCAATCATGGGACACGAAATTTCACATGCATTCGACAGCAGAGGTAACTACTGTGTCAATTAATGGCTATTGGCTGTGTTGATCATAATGTATATGTGTGTTAATGTGTCATGCTATTTGGCATCACGATTCATAGTCAAATTCAATAAATTATATTTAAATGTAATTGTTTTGAATGTCTCCATGTACCATAGCATGACAGATGGCTGCATTTAAATAACATAAATATTGTACCAATAAAATGCTAGCAATCTCACACAAACGCGTGCAAGCTCGTGCACGCACGCACACACGCACACACGCACACACGCACACACGCACACACGCACACACGCACACACGCACACACACACACACACAACCGATATATTACATTAAAACTGGCTGGACAGTAAGGTTATTCAAACAGTTGCCTTGGCCTGAAGAGAAACGTTTTTGGTATTGGGTGAAATTTGGTCATTGGGTGTGTCTACTGTGCACAATGTTCATCAAAGCTTTACCTACTGACAGCAAGCCAATGACGATAGCCACTGGAATGCATACATAGTTTCTAATAAAACGAACCGTGACTTGATTTAAATGCCTAAGCCAATTTGTCCCCTCGCTCCAAACAAATACAATGTAATGTATGTATAATTTATTAATTGTATATATATTGTACGGTAATATATTGTAATTATATATGTGAAAACAAATTGTGATCTGCCTGGATAAATACAATTTAGAAACATCGTTATATATAATTACAATATTTTCATTTTTGTGGCGAATAAATAATTACTACAAAAATATAAACAATATTTACAAACAGTGCATCATAGTATACACAATGATTCTATGTACATGTCCCGCACATCTCATTCTGTTTCCGGCTACTTTCCTCTTTAGGTGTTTTTTATTCCAGTCTCCTCTCTCAATTCCTTAATTTTCCTTCTAGCTTCTCGCGTTACTCTACGTATTCTTCTGACCTAGTTGTTTTCTGCTACCCGTAGTTTCTCCCCCGTCTCTCTGTCAGTGGCAGTGTTCCCATATATACAGGCTGGTACAAAGCAGGCTTCCAACACTTTTCCTTTCACTTGTTTCTTCAGTTTTCTGTCTCACATAATGCTTTCTACCCTCTTCCATACTGCTGCTCCTGCTTGCACCCTCTCTGTATTTCTTTACTACTCCTTCCATCCTCACATACTGTACCGCCAAGTTATACAAAGCTGTTCACTTGTTTAATGGTCTTTCCGTCAACAACTACATGCAGATCTACCTCCTGTTCACCTATCCACATTACTTCAGTCTTCTCCAGATTCATTCGGAGGCCGTGTTTTGAATAAAATTGGATTCATGTGGAACATTAATGTAACTGCTTGTTCCTCTATGATGACTAGTGTTTGAATTACATCGGAATATTGCACAATAACTCATTCTGACCGTTTCGATCCAAAAGCTATCCTTGTAAACATGCTATGATTGCGTGGAAAGGGTCGGCCTGATGCGAGTATGGGTCATATGTGACGTCACGATACCACGTGATCGCCTAGCTCATTAAATAAAAAAATTCCGCGGGAATCGCTACACAGACAGGTTTAAAATCGAATTTATGCTACAAGTGTATTTTTCTGTTTTTTTTTGTAATGTTCTCAAATGTGCAATATTCGGATGTAATACAAACTCTAGTCATCTTAGAGGAACAAGCAGTTATCTTATTTTAAACTTTGTGTACACATAGAAAACGGATTTTAGATAATGTTTTTATTCTTTTTAACAGGTTGGCTAGATACAGACATCTGAACACATAAAGGAGTATTTTAAACTCGATTCGGCATTTTATTGGCAGCCAGTACAATTCTTTTAGAACCGGAGTTATGTGGTTACGGCGAGGTGTGAACGTGATGATTCTGGCTGCCTTGTTTTGGATTCGCTGGAGTATGTGAATGTGGTCACGTGGTAGTCCAGCCAGTAACGCGTTCCCGTAGTCCAATCTAGATGTGACGAAAGAGTGCATAAGTGATTTAGTCGCATCTGTTGCGAGGTATCGCCTGATACGACTGATGTTGTGGATGTGCATATACGCTGTTCGGCAAATGGCACTTATGTGGTTAGTCATGTTGAGGGATTGGTCAAATACAACGCCCAGTTTGCAAGCACTTGAAGTCGAAGTCAAAGTCGAGTCAAAAATGGAAGAAGAACAAACTACATACAAGCGCGGAGGTCGTATCATAAAAAGGACATATATGTGCTAGAAAGAGTATAGAGGAGAACGGGTAAAAGTATTCCAGAACGTAGAGGTTTTAATTACGAAATAGTCTAAAGAAACTTAAGTTTGACGACACCAGACACTAGGAAATTAACAGGGGATCAGATAGAAGTTTTTTAAAATCTTGAATGAGTATGAAAATATTGATAAATAAACTTGGGGGGAAAGGCGGTGTATTTTGCAGTGCAACTATAGTTTTTTGGAGAGCCTCAAATTGTGTTTTGGAGGAACCTCAAGGGGGTGCCACTGAAGGTCTTTGAGAGCTTCCCAAGGTTGGATTTTGGGGGCCTCATTGAAGGTTTTTGGTTAGCCTGAATGTTTGGGTTTTGGGGAGCCTTTTAAGGGAATGCTGTTGGAGGTGTCTTGGCGAGCTTCATGGTGGATTTTTGGGAGCCTCAAGGTTGTACAACTGAGGGTTTGTGGTGATCCTCATCCCATCACCCCCAATTATTCAGTATGTTCTGCCGCCATTGATACGCTGTTATACTAATGTTCTTCAAGATATACTGCAAACGACCACAAAAAGAAAGATGTACGCATTGAAAATGTACTAATCTCAAACGTACTTAAAATGCAACACAAATTGCTATTGTCATTTATTTTTTGATCATTTACTATGTTGCGTTATTAGGTCGACTGTTTGATCAATTTGGAATCATGGAGGAATGGTGGACTGAAAACTCATCAAAGGCATTCACGGAAAAGGCAAAATGCATGACGGAGCAATACAGTAATTACACCATGTACGGGAAAAATGTAAGTTAGACACGATGGAGAAACATGTTTTGTTATTAAAAGTTCCCGATTGCCATCACAGCCAAATAGATATAGCAAAACAATGCCATTATATTTAGAAGGTTATAATACTATGGTAAATTTGCATCCCACAAGTGTTAGACTCGAGGAAGGCGGTGTACGGGCCTATCGCTGTCACGTTTCACGCAACTACACCGTGGTTTTGGCAATGGAGAGAAGGTGTGAAAATAGCTCTAAAATTTACAGATTGTAAAAAATTACCATGAGCCCCTTAACATTTGAACATGTGGCAACATTTATAATGCAAGTTAACGTTCACACAACCCGACATTACTGCAACATGAGAACAGATTCACAGACCAGATTCACACTTCGGGGGGGGGGGGGGGGCTATATCACAACTATAAACACCTAAACATCGTATATGATTACAGTTATTACTTTACTATTATTATTGAAAAAACCAGTAATGTATGAATACTTATTTGTTTTAACTCTAAAAGGCGGCATCTATAAAAAGTAAAGGCCCGATAATTAATCACATTAACTGGCTTCAGGAACATTGCTGAAACAAGCCAATTGAAACACTGAAAGCTAGAGAGAAAACACTTTTATCACGATGACATCCTGAAATTCAAGGCGGTTATAAATGGTGACATGTGGTACTCTTACAGTGTGAACCCTCATTCTTGGTCACGTTTAACCCAACTCTCTTGTTTGTTATCCAGATGTGAACGACTTGTCTTAAGTAACTGGGCTTGACAAATCGGGATTAGTTCACCTTTGCATCAGTTCACCTTTGCGTATAAATATAATATTAGTCTACTCGTCTCCGCACAGACATCTTATTTAGGTGCTGACGCTCAGTGATGTTTACATGTAATACAAGAAACTGACTCCCATAAGATCAGAGCCAAGCCCGTATTAAAATCACGTCCGCTGGTTATATGATCTCGCGAGACCGATGTAGTTGGTAGCGTTCTAATGTATTCACGAGACTGGACCGTAAGACGTGTTTTGTATTAAAGATATGTTACTCGAGTTGCCGTCTATGATATCAACGCGTGTCTAAATATGGACATTATGTGTTTATAGCTGAACGGTGTACTCACTCTGTCAGAAAACATTGCCGACAGTGCAGGCTTAAAGGCAAGTTATAACGCCTACATGATGTGGCTGAAAGATAATGAAGACCCCCGTGTCAACTTACCTGCCCTCAACATGACTAAACAGCAACTCTTCTTCCTTTCGTTCGCACAGGTGTGTATATTTTGTTATCAAATCAACAATGCTAATCTTATAATTCTTACTTTGACAAGCAGTTATGCCCATCCTATATGGCGTTACAGACATATATTCATGCATGCACACACACACACACACACACACACACACACACACACACACACACACACACACACACACACACACACACACACACACACACACACACACACACACACACACACACACACACACACACACACACACACACACACACAAATAAACACACACGCGCGTGCGCGCGCGCACACACACACACAAACACACACACACACACACACACACACACACACACACACACACACACACACACACACACACACACACATACATACACACCCACAAACAAACTCACACACACGCGCGCGCGTACTTGCGCTAGTTGTGTTATACTTCGATACTGATCAAGTCCAATACATTGTGTTCTTTCTGGTGGTGTTGGTGGTTCTCATTGCAGAACTGGTGTACTTTTTACACACCGCAAGCTGCATTCATACGGCTGTACACGGATGCCCATGCAATT
>OZ023208.1:11140184-11642442 GCA_963995525.1 Escarpia spicata | reverse complement strand
TCTCTCTTTCTCGCCCTCTCTCTCTCACTCTCTCGCTCTCTCGCTCTCTCTCTCTCTCTCTCTCTCTCTCTCTCTCTCTCTCTCTCTCTCTCTCTGTCTGTCTGTCTGTCTGTCTGTCTCTCTCTCTCTCTCTCTCTCTCTCTCTCTCCCTCTCTCTCTCCCTCTCTCCCTCTCTCCCTCTCTCCCTCTCTCTCTGTCTGTCTGTCTGTCTGTCTCTCTCTCTCTCTCTCTCTCTGTCTGTCTGTCTGTCTGTCTGTCTGTCTCTCTCTTTCCCTCTCTCTTTCTCACTGTCCACTATATACAACATATACAGATTGTATATATATATATATATATACATCACACACACACACACACACACACACACACACACACACACACACACACACACACACACACACACACACACACACACACACACACACACACACACACCACACACACACACACACACACACACACACACACACACACACACACGGGCACACTTGTAGACTCTACACTATTCGATATAGTTCAGCACTCATTGGCACACCGACAATTCGTGGAGTATTTTGTTACCACCCGATATGGTCTGCCCTGCTTTATATGCACATTGCATTATCATATTTACCACGTGATATTGAAGCGTGTTAATGCGGATTTAATCAGAACAATTCCTAAAATTGGTCACATTTTGCTGCAGGGTAATTGGATCGTTGTCGAACACCCCACAGTTCGCCGAGGCATTCTCCTGTCCGGTAAATTCTAAGATGAATCCTGAGCACAAGTGCACAATCTGGTTCTCGTGATAGGAGTGCACCAAGATACTAACTGCTACCGGGAACACACGCACGCCGAACGCTTTTCCGTTGATAGACATCTTCGCACGCACGAACAAATATACGAACGCACGCACGCACGCACTTGACTTGACGCACACCAGCAAACACGAGAAGGACATGTGATACAGCCAATTGCATTTAGAATGCAGAAGTACGACATGCTAAGTCAGCTGTCAGGATAATAGTAATACTATGAGCTTTCGTGTAAAAACATTTGTATCCAATGTAACAGGACATTAGTCCACATGTGTTTCCAATTGCAATTAGTGCGAACTCAGATAACCTGTGTTACTGCGAACACTGTTACTGCTACTTAGAATGCCTCACCTAAACAGAAAGCATTCTTGCTATACACGAAAACCACACGAAAGTATATACAGGCACCTTAAGTGCTAAAAATTATTCCTATATAATATCCATGATGCGTGTAAACAAAAATGTTATGCCACATGGAATGCTCCACCTCAGCAGAAAGCACGCGCCACAACATATTAACCCTTCGATGCTTTACGCATTATGCGTATAATTAACATAACCACCAGTTTGTAAGCAAACATTGTGAAGGCTAAATGTAATGCCCCGCCTAAAACATTAGGAATCCACACATTTCGGTAACTGAAATGCTACACAGTATTGGTCTATATTAACCACCGGGAGTGTATACAAAACATTTATATTTCACACGGAATGCCCCACCTATGCAGAAAGCACCCGTGCAACATAGCCGAACCAAGTAGTATTTCTCTACCAGGAGTGTAACACAACACTGATATTCACCGGTTTAAGTTGACATATTAACTGTGTAGCCAAAATTTTGCTTACATTACACGGAATCCCCTACCTCAGTAGAACACATTCATGCAACATTTTGTCGTTTTTATTCCCGAAATGAATGAATACAAGCATTGCTGTCTCATGTACCACACCTAAGTAGAAAGCCTATTTTGTGCACCTGCCACCTTATGTGAGCATAACCACTGCAACTGCAACATTAGAATTCGAATATATTTTTGAAAAGCTTGGGATTTCCACCGTACCATGCGCTGGATTTCGTCGTCCGAGACACCCTGCATTTCAGCTGCTGTTGCAGCGCCTATCCGAAAACTATGACCTTTTATAGCATAAAGTCGAGAGACCTGCCCATGTAAGAGACTTTTTCAGCTGAGTAGCAAAGAACGATTTTGTAACTAGGGCTCCTCCTGGAAAAAATAAAGAGCGGACCTGGAAAATTGCCTCGTAATGCCAAATATGACCGCATAGCTTTAATTGGACAACATGGTGACTCTGAATGTGCTGGAATAGCTGAAGTCACAGGCGGGCCTTAATAATGCGTGGTGTAGAACACACCAACTTGTGCAAGACCGATTTTGTGACTGGTGCCCGCTGATCACCTGATGACCTCAATGTTGCAGCCCCATGTACTAATAATTTTCGAACAACAAATGTAGCAGCTGGATCTGCAAAAGTGTGCATTTTATCCACGTATGAAATTGCTTAAATCACACTCATAATGGATGATGGCGCATAACCTTTTTGAAAACAAAATGCTATAAAAGAAATTATTGAAGGTGTTTTAGCTGGAAACCAGTGTGTGATGTGAAGTTCAGATTGACAGAACTGGTGAAACATTGTAACACTTTTTGATAAGCCTGTGTGGTGAGGTCAGACAAGGAAGCATCTAACAATTGATGAATGACAGTTACCAAAACAGGATATCCGGCGGGATGACTGACTGCACTGACTCGAGGCCATACTGCCTGCGCAGTTCTGGCGTGTCCTGAAACCGAGAGAGCGCACCAGCGATTCTATTCTGTTTACCTGGGACATGTTTTGCTCTTAAAATCAAGTTGTTTTTCATGAATGAGTGCTACAGTCAACGTACGGATAAGTGACATCAGTTGTTTGTCTTTACTCGTTTGGTTATTAATAACATGTACCACTGCTTCATTGTCAAACAGCACAAGCAGTCTCCTATCTTTCGGAACTTGTGGCCACAAGTACAAGGCAAGTACGAGAGGAAATAATTCCTTTATGGTAATATTGAAGTTCTGCCATGACAAAGGCCAATGACCTTGAAACCATTGGCTTTCCAATAGACCAGTAAAACCCAAACCTGAAGCATCTGTGAATAATTCAAACTTTTCTGAAGACAGCCACTGATCATTAATGAGAAGTGATGACCCATTAAAGTTCTCCAGAAAAATAGACCACGCAACAAAGTCAAGCCGTGCCTCCTTACCCAGGCGTATGTGAAAAAGAGGCTTAACCTTGCCCTGGGTTAAGTCATGCAACCTTCGGAGAAATGGCCTGCCGGAAATTATTACTTTACAACAAAATTGTAAAGTTCCAAGGAGACTTTTTATGGTGACTGAAGGACTTGACTAACTTAATCGCTGCTTCAAGTTTGTCTTGTGGGAGCCTAGCCTCCAGTTTTACAGTGCCCACTTCTATAACGTGAACAACCACACAAGTAGATGGCAACACAGTTTTGCTATGCTTGATCGGAATTGACAATGAATTAGCCATAAAGAAAAATTTGCTGCAGATAGAAGTTGCAAATCGACTGAGATGGGAGTAGGCCTAATCTAGGGTAGTGTAGGGTAGTGTGCGAAGGTACATTTCTGATTGGTGCAACGCCCATCACTGCAGTAGGCGAAGCAGTAGCCGGTGGAAAAGGGCTGTCGTCTGGCTACGGGCTGTCTTCATACATATTAAGCAAGCCATAGTAGTTGACGATACCGAGATACTGTCTTAACTCAGTCACGTTTTCTGGCAGCTTGGCATTCCTGACTGCTTCAACTCGTTCTGCGATTAGATGGATCCCGATTGCATCAATCTTGTGACCTAATTACTCGATTTCATTCGTTAAGAAGCTGCATTTAGCACGCTTTGCTCGGATTCCGTGCTTTTCAAGCCGTTGAAGTACAGTCGCCAGTCTCTGAAGATGTTCTGCCTCAGAACCAGCTGTTATGAGTATGTCATCAATGTAACAGTAGACACCTGGGATTCCCTGCAATACCTGGTCCATCACATTCTGAAACACGAGTGGCGCTGTCTTGATTCCATACGGCAGTCTTGTTGGTTGGAATAGACCCTTAGTCGTGTTTATTGTCAGATAGTGTCTCGAATTCTCGTTTACTTTCAACTGATTGAATGCATTTGAGAGGTCAATTTTGGTAAATGGTAAATTACCACCAACGAGTGTACTGAAAATATCATCAGCGGTTAGTAGAGGATAGGGTGTGTCCTCCACAACCTTGTTGATCGATGCCTTGTAATCACTACAGATGCGTACGTTACCATCTGGTTTACGAACAATTACCACCGGCGACGCCCACACCGCTCGTTCGACCTTCTTCAAGATGCCCGCAGCAACTTGCTTGTCGAGCTCTTTGTCGACCTTCTCGCGCAAAGAGTATGGTACAGTTCTCGCTTTATGAATTACTGAAGCCACATCATCTTTCAATGTGATGTGACGTCATTTCACCGTACCGGCCCGTCTACAAAAACATCTTTGTATTGCCCATGGAGTCTCTCCAAACTGCGATCACCTTTGCGTTCGACGTGAAGTATTACTTCCCAGTTGAGTTTAATCCTCTCCATCCAGTTTCGCCCAAAAAGAGACGTGCGTCTCCCTTCGGCTACAAGTAATGGCAGCTGGCATTCTTGCCCACCGTACTTGGCGTTCACGGTAATTTCCCCATGCAAGAAGTTCAATAGAATGTCACGTGTAACCTCTCAATTGTAATGTAGAGTCCTTCAACACGACATACTGGAAGAACTTCGTGTAAGTTTCTTCGCTAACGATGGACACCGAAGACGCAGTGTCCACAGTGAAAGAGATTGGCGTACCATTGACGTCTACTTCGACTTTTAGTTCGTCACTGCCAACAACATTTACTGAAGAAACATCGCTCACTTCATGCAAAGCTTCATCATTCTCATTGCAGATGTGATTGGTTCTACCACTACGTTTCTGTTTGTAACTACCGCGGAACTCTGTCTTTAAGCTTCCTCTAATGCGGCAGCATTTGTGATATGGCCAATCTTGTTACAGCTGAAGCATATAGACTTTTTGAAGCGACATGCGTCTGGTTGATGCTTGCCATGGCAACGATTACACCTTTGATCAGTGTTAAAATGAGAAGCAGCTCTTGGTTTAACAAATCTGCCTTGTTGTTGTTTGACAGCATTGACAGATGAATGCGCATGTATAAGTTTAATGCCCGAACGTGCCATGTCCATTTGAATGCTAATTTCGCAAGCACGTTTCCACGACAAATCATGTTCTGCCAACAGCCGATTGCGAATGGCCTCCTCATTGACACCCACAACTAACCGGTTTCTAAGCTTTTTGTTTAGTTGATTTTCGTCACCAAAGGCGCAATTAATACTAAGCTTTTTCTCATCAAGTCGTCGCTTGTACATCTGCCAATTATCATGGCCTGGTTCAAATTCCTTTATAGAGCCGATAGTAGCGGTAGCTATATTGTTGATTATAGCAACAATTATAGTTCAATCAACGACAAAGTTTGCAGAACCTCTATTATTTTGAACTGTAGTGAATAGGCCTACTATCCACCATATGAGAAGAATCAACGTTATTTTCTTTTCCTGCTGAACTGAACTACCAGTGGCAATGTATCTTGTCAATTGTCATCACGCCCAGAAGTGCACGCCAGCAGCCATGTGAACAATTTGCGAAGCACGTGGCAGCTGTCACTTTCGACTGCGCCAGCGGCGACTCAGCGGCCGCGGCCTTCTTATCTGCTAAAATGCTTAGAATTGGAACGGGCTGCAAAGGACAGTGTCGGTGTTTCATAGCCAACCTCTGCTGTGCCAATGTGGCGGATGTCAGTTAAATGTGTGAAATGTTTGGGTATCATATTGCTGTTGATTTAGAAGGTAGGCATCACAATCTAATGTTTGAAGTGACATTGCCTGATTTAGACAATATCTAAATAACACCCTTAACATCGTCGCATCCCAATTAACACATATGTTTTGATAAAAACTTCAAGGTTCAGGATACGCAGATATTAAGATACGGGAATAACAGGCTTAGTCTGCCGCCATCTTTAAAAATAGCAGATATATTTTAAAATAAATGAAGGCCAAGGTAAAGTATTTTAAATCACACATCTAAAAACATACATTTTGACATAAACTCTGTGGCTCTATGTTATGTAGTTCTTGATATATTATAGAAATAATTATGCTTTGTATGGCGCCATCGGCATGTCGATTATATGCATGTGTATATGTGCGTGCGTACGTCCGTGTGTATGTGTCTGTACGTCTTTGTGTGTCTGTGTGTGTCCGTATGTGTCTGTTTGTGTCTGTGTGTGTATGTGTGTGTCCCTGTGTGTGTGTGTGTGTGTGTGTGTGTGTGTGTGTGTGTGTGTGTGTGTGTGTGTGTGTGTGTGTGTGTGTGTGTGTGTGTGTGTGTGTGTGTGTGTGTGTGTGTGTGTGTGTGTGTGTGTGTGTGTGTGTGTGTGTGTGTGTGTGTGTGTGTGTGTGTGTGTGTGTGTGTGTGTGTGTGTGTGTGTGTGTGTGTGTGTGTGTGTGTGTGTGTGCCTGTGTGTGCGTCTGTGTGTGTCTGTTTGTGTATGTGTGTGTGTGTGTCTGCGTGTGTATGCGTGTGTCTGCGTGTGTATGCGTGTGTCTGCGTGTCTCTGCGTGTCTCTGCGTGTTTGTATGTGTGTCTGTGTGTGTCTGTGTGTGTGTGTCTGTGTGTGTGCGTGCGTGCGTGCGTGCGTGCGTATGTGTGCGTGTGTGCACCCTCACGGTGCTTCCTTTTGTTGGTAAGCAAATAGTTGGTTTACAAATAAAATATACATTACTTGGCTGAAAAACATATTTTAATGCAACAAAATTTTACCTTTAAAGTTTTGTGTATAAAATAATCTAACAGGTTGGAAGGAAACAACCCTTGACACACTCAAACCATATTTCGGTGCCTTTTTTACCAGGAAATATTATTATTAACAATTGAAAATATATTTGCAAAAAATCAGATTGTGTGTGCGTGCGTGCGTGCGTGTGTGTCACTGTGTGTGTGTGCATGCGTGCGTGCGTGCGTGCGTGCGTGACTGCGTGCGTGCGTGACTGCGTGTGGGTAAATTTACAACTTTTATGCAGGCCCAGCAAGTGTTGTCAAATCGTATTTTTAAAAGTGTTTTCTTCCAACCCACCCACCCTAGGTGCTTCTTTTTGGCCACCAATTAGTACGTTTACAACTGTAATATATTATACATACATCCACAAAATAAATAAAAGGACTTCAAAGACTAATAATTTTGGTCTGACCCCAAAATAGCCAGTCTTGGTCACACAGGCTGATTTATCCTGTTTGGCTGTCGGTTCCACGCTGGTTCCTGCGTGCCCCGCAGGGTGTCGCTAACGAACTCTGAATCTCTAATCCGCAACTAAATAAAACAAAACATACCATATATCATCTGTTCGAACTAGACTGCCTAATCGTCCAACACGACAAAGCTACTATAAGTTTTTTTATTTATTTGCAATTAACATTTCTCTCTAGCGACTCCAAACTTACACAATTCGGGCCCACAATTCACTGTCCGGCAGAGGGAGCCTCTTGTCTCTGGAGAGAAAGGGAAGTTAAAAAACGAAAGCGGAACTTCGAAACGTCCTATCCAAATAGTGAAACACTGACATAATACGCTGGCAGGTTGTCTTGGTGGAATAATGCCAACTCTGTTGGTGCCGCGAAGATTGGTGTCGCAAAGTCTAAAGCCAAAGGCCCAAATTCTAAAACGGCAGTCACTGTTGACGTTGACGTTGTTGTCAGTGACCGTTTGCCGGTGTGGCACCAAATCGAATGTCTGCGCCTGTGTCAGGTGACTCGGTGTGAGTGTATAGATTGTCAATTTCACAATCACTCTCACGCTGTCTGTGACAGGGTGTACCATGCAAGCGTCCAACAGCGGAAGGGTTTGTCAAAGCGAAACGATAACGTTCAAATGGTAAGTCACTATTTTAATAATATTCCGTCATAATAATCTAACATCAGGTGTAGCTGTAGGACTAGAAATATGCCATTATGATTATAATTATTCAGTTATTGTAATCATCTGACATCAGATCTATGACATGTTGCATGTATGTTCTGTGTTATTATAATCATCTGACATCAGTATATAATTACCGGTCATTGTTTGACTCCCATGCGTCGCTTTGAATCTCGCAAGTGTATGACTTACGATAATTGAACATGACTTCCCAAGACAATTATGTTATGTGCGTCAACATATGTTTTTCATTGTTTATAACTGCTAGCACGCAAAATGCTATTACCAAACTTTTCGTGCAGCACTGTGTTTTCGTTCGGAAACTGTAAATATTTCACTAAAACCACCTTTTCTGACAATTTATTTTTTAAATTGTGGGGCGTACTTTGCATTTACTAATGAAGCTTCTAGGATATTCCATACATTTAAAGTATGGGAAAAAATTTGTTTCTATATTCTTCAGTTTTGGCTCTTAGGTGTTTATGTTTGTAATGGTGATTTCAGCGTGTGCATATGCCTGCAGGTACTAAAATGTTTTTGGACAATTTGATTGTGGACAATTTTGAACATGAGTAATAATCGGAGGTTGCTCCTCTTCACCTCGAGATGTGTCCAGCCTAAATCGTTTAACATAGTTGTTATGCTGCTATTGTAACTAATTGTAGTCACCTTTGACAAAGCGGGCTGCTCTTCTTTGTAATTTCTCGAGTGTGTTTATGTCTTTTTGTACGTGTGGGTCCCATACTGTGCAGCTGTTTTCTAGAATGGGGCAAACAAGGGTGACATAAGCTCTTTCTTTTAGATTTTAGATTTCTCCTTAAGAATGATAAAGTGGCATTGGCTTTGTTGCAAGTCTGGGAGATATGTGTTGACCAGGATAGGTTGTCTGTGACCATTACCCCAAGATATTTCCCTGTGTTAATTCATTTTAATACATGGCAGACATGGGGTCAAATACATTTGTATTTGAAAGTATTTAAATACTTTTTTAAAGATTACTGAACATTCTTTTTTTAAAGTATTTGTATTTGACATGAAAGTATTTGTATTTAAATACTTTCCTAAAGTATTTGAAATGTTCATATACTTTCAAATACTTTTTCAAATACATAGGATGTGATTATAAATAAATGACAACTTAAAATTATTCTTGTTTGAATTCTTAAAAATTGAGCAATTTTACTATGTAATTTGGCAATTCACCACTTTTCTGCTCAGAAATAATGGCAAGGTAATGCCATTATGTGAGAAGTGATTGTAGATTGTACATGAAAGTATTTGTATTTAAATACTTTCCTAAAGTATTTGAAATGTTCATATACTTTCAAATACTTTTTCAAATACATAGGATGTGATTATAAATAAATGACAACTTAAAATTATTCTTGTTTGAATTCTTAAAAATTGAGCAATTTTACTATGTAATTTGGCAATTCACCACTTTTCTGCTCAGAAATAATGGCAAGGTAATGCCATTATGTGAGAAGTGATTGAGATCACTGTGTGAGAAGCCAACATCACCTTACTTGTCAGTTGTCACTGTGGTGCAATTAGCAAAAAGGAGACTGTTGCACTGGTCTGTCTGTGTATTGATCATAGTTTCCAAGCCCCAGCTAAACAAACAACCTACCTGGTACCTAGCCAATGTGGCAGTGGCTGCTAAGGCCAGCTATTGTGTCTAATATTTGCTTGCTATCTGTGGGTTAAGAGAAGGTGGTGGCTTCTCAAGTCATGTGGTACCATCATCATAAAGCCAGGTTCTTTGTAACTGCAAGTTAGTTGCCTATGAACCTACCTATGGTCTGGATAAAATATTCAAATAGGAGTTCTGGTGATTTGCATCATATTGCACTTTGTTGCATTAAAGTGCATATCCAAATCTTTTCCCCATTTCTCGAGTGCATCGAAGGGCTTGAACAGCCAACTGGTCCATCTGCGTATGGATGGGTCTGCATAACAGACAATCGTCTGCAAAGAGGCAGACATTGGATGTCACTTGCATGTGTAGGTCATTTATGTGCAGTAAGAACACTAGAGGGGCTAAGACAGTGCCCTGAGGCAAGCCTGACTCGACATTGACATAATCAGAAAAACTCCTTCTACAAGGACTCTCTTGGTATGGTGTTTAAGAAAGCTAGCTATCCAGCAATAGTATCATATATATATATATTACCAATTATGCCATAATGACTGAGTTTACAAAGAAGTTTGTTGTGGGGTACAGTGTTGAAAGCTTTAGAGAAATCAAGGATAAAAAGATTCACTTGGATCTTACTATCCCTGAATTTCTGTAGATCTTATAGGGTTGTTACTAGAGCTCTGTGACTCGCGTGAATGCTGTTTTCTAAAACCATGTTGGACAGGAGTTAAAATGTCATACTCATCAAGATATGTATGCCCATGTGAGCAGATGATATGTTCGAGAAAATTGGGGCAAGCTCGGCTGCAGGTTCCTTCAGTACATAACAGGGAATCTGGATCGGATGCTTTAGAAGGGTTTATGTCCGCTAGTAGCTTCTTGACACCAGAAGCATCAACATGCAATATACTTGTGGATGGGAAGCTTTTGCTTTGGATTTTAGGTATGGCTGTGCCATCATCTTTCGTGAAAGCAGACGGAAACTGCCTATTTAGAATGTCTGCCTTCATCGTACTGTCAGTGTAAAGAACACCAGACTCCCTCCGGGGAGGTATTCCAAAGTTTTCTTGCCTCTGGGATTTTACATAGTGCCAGAAAGGTTATTCTCCTCTAGACTGGTTGATAGGACCTCGTTGATGTAATTCCAGTGTGCCTTTTGTATCTTTTGGGCAACAAGTCTTTTAAAATCTTTGAATTTTACTCAGTCATGCTGTTTTCTGGTCTTATGCGCATGTTGATATAATCTGTTTTTCTTTCTGCACATTCACTTGAGAGCTGCTGTCAACCAAGGAGACATGACATCTGACAGATTACATCTTACTTGGGACAAATGCTGCTGCTTTTAGATTTAGAGGAATGAATACCACTTCTTTTCTTTGGGCTGCTTGTTTTTTCCGGGCTGAATGCTGAGTCTATGGATGGTATTGACGTATTAGATGCATCCAACTTCCAAGTCAAATGATGAATTATGGTAATTTGATGTGACTAGTCCATACATATAATACAAGGAGTTTGAGTAGTTGTGAGAGTCACATTTGGCACACACCCAATCAAGGCTGCTGTGTTGTAGGTGTCATAATCATTTGAGCATAGTTTGATGCACGAATTGTGATGCCAGATGCTACAATTGTCACAATATATTGCCTCGAAACACCCTCGTCACAATAATCACATGGACACAATGACTTATCCCTGTGGCCGTGCTGACATGACAGAGGGCCTGGGTTGGGTTGAATGTCTCCGCTTATCATGACCATACCTAAGATGAGTAATGAAGGCGGTGCCGAGTGGTTTGCCATACCATAATTTAAGGGTAATGAAGTTCTAGTTTTATTTTGTCGGGTGCCTAAATTGAAGTTATGGATTGTATGCACTTGGTTAGTAGTTGCAGTAACAACTGGCAAGTTTAGGTCTGCTTGTTGGGTAGGATGTAAGCAGTTTGAAAGAAACTTGGCCTACATAAACATGACAATGCACCACAGGTTCACAGTGACATAAAAAGAAAGATAAGGAGTGGAATCATAAAAATTAAATCACAGTAATTTTTTTAAATCACAGTAGCTATAAATCACAGTACCTTTCAATGTAAAATTGTAGGAGATATAAATCACAGTTGTTATAAATAATAAAAAATGCAGTAAAATATTATGTATATGTAACCAACAGGGTTACTGATGAATTAGTTATAATAATAATAATAATGATGACAAACTTCTATAGCGCCTAAATCTCCAGAAATTTGAGCTCAGAGGCGCAACATACAAAAATCATTAGGCAAAATCGTTAACAGGGACAAGCAAGAGTCGTCATTAGAGCAAGGGACCGCCTAAGGTTAGGGTGAGAATGCAATTTCAAATAAATAAGTCTAGTTTTTTATGGAAGGTATTTAATTATTTACTTCTATTATTCCCAAACTCCAAGTGCTCTTTTTGTTCTCATTACTTTTAATGTGTTAAGTCTGTGGACCCCATTTCACCAGTGTAACATCTATGGCCTGGAAAAGCCTATAAGTCAGCTTCCCCTGTGGTGTCAGTTTCCCGAGCAGTCACCAAGTGAGGGTCATACCCTGGTCACTAAGCCATGATTATGTAAGAGATGCCATCACAGAGTTTCTGAGAGAAGCTGGACAGACGTAGTGCTCCAGTGTTTTCCCACGAGGTTTCGTGTTTTGACAGAAAGAACAACATCAATGAAGATGTAATACAGTGCATGGTGTGATTACACTGAGCAGTGCTCAGGCGCTGTGTTAGACTGCAGTTCCCAGTTGGGGTTTTATTTTGTATTTTAGATTTATAACACTATAAATGATAGTCACCATTTAACCGTGTTGTGTTGCCTGTCTTCATGGTAAATCCCCCGCTACATAAACATAATCAAAAGGCATTTAAAAGTAATAATACAAATATTTCCTCAAATGAGTTTTATGAACCCGAATTTGTAGGCTGCAGTATTATTTAATTTGAGAAAGTAAACTAAACTACAGGAGGAGGTGTGATTGGGTGGCAAGACGCTTTGTGCAGTGCACATGAAATGAATGTCTTCACCCAGGTTGGGCCCCAGAGCAACACTGGAAAAAGAACGTTTTGGTGAAATGCCTGTTAGTAGACAGTTTATTGTATTGCATACTGTGTTTACTCTTGATTTCTGGTTTGTTACCGACAGCCTATAATCCGGACTTGTAATGGTAGCAAATGTTAACGTTATGTGAATGCACTGATTTTTGGGTTGTTTTTGGGGGCTATTTGGGTTTCGCACGTTTTATTTATGTTGTTTACAAATTTGCCATCTTGTTTTGAATCTTTGGACTGGTTGTTATGGAAGCTAAGCCTCTATTAAAACGTGTCTTAGGCTGGTTTGATAATAAACTAGTCAACAAAAGAAAGTTACATTTCTATTAAATGGCATATATTATAATATGTGGGGATCTCACCCCAAGATATTTGGGATCAAAGGACGCAGTGATCAAATATGGATTAACTGAATGCAACCATGCAGCATTTACACCATTATCTGCACAACCAGAATGGGTTATGTACGGGGGGGGTCTGGTCCCCGAAGTGGCACTTTTTGTACACTAGGGATAAAACACTCAGAATGGACTTTGAAATAATTTTGTTGCGCCCATCATCAATAACGAGTGTGCCCACCAGCTGCAGCAATACATGACTCACATCTATGACACACACTTTTTACCAAGTGCTGTACACTGTTTTGAGGAACCTATCCCACTCTTCCACCAGGAATCTCCTCCGATCGGCCAGTGTACTCTGAACATGCAGACGCATATGAACTGCTCTGCCCAACTGATCTCATAAGTGCTCAATAGGATTCAAGTCAGGCGAGCATCCTGGCCATTCCATCCTCATCATCTGCTCCTGCTGTAGGTAGGTATCAACTCGGGCATTATCATCCTGGAATAGTGCACCTTGACCCATGTTTCGCACAAAGGGAATGATGGCTGGTCTCAATAGCGAAATGAATTCAGGTTGCCATCGACAATAACCAGCTGGGTCTTGCCACGTGATGTTATGCCGCCCCATTCCATCATGTTGCCACCATGACAGGCCTTCTTTGGAAGTGTACAAGCTCTTGCATTACGTTCACCTCTCCTTCGTCACACCTATATCTGGCCATCGTTTTTCTTCAAATAAAATCGCAATTCATCAGAGAACAGTACGTTCCCCCACTGATTCATGTTCGAACAACGTCTTGTGACGACACCAAATCAATCGCTGACATCCGTGTTCCGCGTTCATGTCAGACACTATTGCTGGAAGGCGAGCCCTAAAACCTGCACGATGGAGGTAAAGGCGCACTGTATATGTGCTGATACGTTGGCGTCCAGGCTGTCTGACCTCGTCTTATATGGTGGTAGCAGTCACTTAATGTCCCCTGGCTGCTATAGTCTTGATACGCCGGTCAGTGGCAGCAGTTGTTACGCGAGGTCTGCCAGATCTTGGCCTGGCTCGCACGTCATCGGTGTCCTGGTATCACTTTTGCAGTTTACTTATGGTTGCTTGTGAAACTCCAAATGTGGCTGCAACCACATTTTGGCATTCACCAGCCTGCAATTGTCCAATTGCCCTACCACAGTCTAAACTGGACAGATGTGGCATGATTGTTATCACACACAATATTCCAGAGCAATGTCTCCAGAGAACAGTACCGATGAATGACATTTAGAACCATTGTGTAAATTTGTGCATGCACACATGTTCATGTTTCGCAAGAGTAATCCCATTCAATGAGGGAACTTCATGCTCCAGTGGCAGTAGTCAAAGGATCAGTAACACTAGCTTTTAACAAATGACTGCAGAATTGCAGATAATGGTGTAAATGCTGTATGGTTGCATTCATTTAATCCATATTTAATCACTGCATCCTTTTATACCAAATATCTTGCAGTGCAATCCCCACATATTATAATATATGCCATTTAAGAGAAATATAACTTTTTGTTGTTGATTAATTTAGATATAACCATGGGATTATATTCTGATATGCCTAATAGTACAATAGTTCCTCACTCAGATATGAGCAATAAAAATGTTTAGAACTCGTAGATAATATCGGTAATAGTGGAGCGGGAAAATCGAAATGAACTACACCTGATTCATGCACCAGCCATGTTTTTTTGCAGGACATGTCTGTCCAAAGCAAATACTGTATTAAACGGCTAAGATATCATGAAATATAACTATTCAAAATCGCAAACAACATAGTTCCTTAGTGATTCCTTCAATACGTTACTGCAATCTCCCGAAAACAATGACTGTTAATGCTGAAGATGATAAAGTCGCTACTTTGAAGCATTATTTACTTTTCCCATCTTCAAGCTTGGTAAACAAATATGAAATTGCCAGCAAACTCGAAGATAAACACATTTAGTAAGAATTTGGTGTCACTAGTGTTACCCGCTGGCAACACCAGTGACGCCAAAAGTAATACAAGTGACAGTAACACCAGTGATATTTTGAAAGAAATACAATTATTGCTTCACAACATTGGACTGCACAGTACCGGTAGTCGCAAAGTCTAAAGCCACGCACAGTGATATGGTGGCCATTACTGAACTCAACCATTCAAGAGTTTTTGTACGATGGCAATTTTTCCCCGAAAATGATCTCATAATTTTGTAAAATTTGTAACACCAGTGACATTTATTTGGGAGAAAAAAAACTAAGAAACCATCCTCCCTGTCATTCGACTCCTCGTGTGATGTGAGCTTCTGCTCCTGATTTTATTGAAGCTCCCAAATCCCACCAAGTAACACCAGTGACAAAAAAATCAAAGACACCAATTCTTGTAAAATATCTCCTTAGTCAAAACAACTTGTCAAGTCAAGATAACCAGATATATGGGACTATGTTCCTTGATTAGGAAACATTTGTTTTATTTTTAATTACACCAAAATATTTGCATTAGTGGGTGTAAGTTAGTCACTGTAAGATGACAAATCGAACCAAAGACAAGAAACACCAGAGACATTTGGATGGTTCTGGTCCAAGCCGATGAAACTAATGTGCATAAATACAGTGTATAGTATCAATGTGTCTGTTCTTATGAATTAGACTTAAAGTAAATAAAAATAAGGCATTAGCTAAAATCCTTTTTCCATGTGTACACAAAGTTTAACATTGTATGTAACATTTGACAACCTTAAACAAATACAGAAAAATACATTTGAAGCATCAATTCGATTTTAAGCCCGTCTGTGAAGTGATTCCCGTGGAAAATTAAATTTTAATGAGCTAGGCGATCACGTGGTATCGTGACGTCACTTATGACTCGCACACGCATCAGGCCGACCCTTTCCATGCATTCAGAGCATGTTTACTAGAATAGCTTTTGGGTCAAAACGAGCGTCAGAATGAGTTATTGTGCAATATTCCGACGTAATACAAACACTAGTCATCATAGAGGAACAAGCAGTTATCTTACAGTTCCATATGAATCAAATTTTATTCAAAACAACGAATGCGAATGTGCCTACAAGTCGACTAGGTTTCGCCGAGCTTGAGCTCGTTTTCAGAATAATTATATCAAATGCAAACAACAATCTCATAATATCACTAGAATATCGATATATGAAGCAAGAGTTGTACAATTTATCATAACACTTAAACCAGTCAGTGAATTTCTGATGGTGCCGCTAGCTCAGTTGGTAGACGCGTTGGTTTCTTGCCATTTGTTTTATAATCGGGCGACGCTGGTTCAATCCTGACAGCATGCAAACTATTGATTTTCTTTACACTTTTTTTGTTTATGTTTTCACGAAGTAATATAAACCAAATCATTTAGTATACTATGACGCACTGTTTTTATATTTTTGTAGTAATTATTTATTCGCCACAAAAATGAAAATATGCGTGGTCATTATATATAACGATGTTTCTCAATTTTATTTATCCAGACAGATCACAATCTGTTTTCACATATATAATTACAATATATTACCATAAAATATATTTACAATTAATAAATTATATATCCATTACATTATATTTGTTTGGATAAATAAAATTTAGAAACATCATTGTATAATGACCATATTTTCATTTTTGTGGCGAAATAATAATTACTAAAAAAATATTAAAAAAATATTTACAAAGAGTGCATCATAGTATACTAAATGATTTGGTTTATATTACTTCGTGAAAACATAAACAAAAAAAGTGTAAAGAAAATCAGTAGTTTGCATGCTGTCAGGATTGAACCAGCGTCGCCCGATTGTAAAACAAATGGCAAGAAACCAACGTGTCTACCAACTGAGCTAGCGGCACCAACAGAAATTTGCTGACTGATTTAAGTTGTTATGATAAATTGTACAACTCCTGCTTCATATATCGATATTCTAGTGATATTATGAGATTATACACATTACTTTATGTACCAGGATACAATATATGTTTGCTATGTATGTTTATTGGTGTAGATTATCTCTCGTTGGTTGCATTCGATATAATTATTCTGAAAACGAGCCCAAGCTCGGCAAAACCTAGTCAACTTGTAGGCCCATTCGCAGTCATTGTTTTGAATAAAATTCGATTCATGTGGAACTGTAAGATAACTGCTTGTTCCTCTATGACGACTAGTGTTTATATTACATCGGAATATTGCACAATAACTCATTCTGACGCTCGTTTCGACCCAAAAGCTATACTTGTAAACATGCTCTGAATGCATGGAAAGGGTCAGCCTGATGCGAGTTCAAGTCATAAGTGACGTCACATCTCGGCATCCCGAAAAGCGCGCCAAAAATATGCATATTCGAAAATGTCCGGATGCACAGCATAAAATGTGGAATTTCTAATTCATTGATCTTTTTGATTTTTTTGGCTTGGTGGACGTGGAAATAGATAGCAGAATGTAATATAACATGAATTCAAGCAATAGATGTTTTTATTCCCTTTAATATGAAGCAATGCACCATAAAAAAATTGCACTGAAGTACACAATGTAATTACAAAAACAGCAGACATAAAAGTTACGATATTTGGAGAATGACCCATCTAGGATTGTGCAATTATTGTAATCATCTGACGTCAGATTGAGATACCATGTTTGCAGTAATACAGCACATAAATTTAAATAAAGAAGGATTATCATTACTATACATATGTTCTACCTCCAGATCACAAAATGGAGAAAAAAATGTGTGAACAACATTGAATAATCAAAGAAATGGTGTAACATTGAGAAGTTGATTTAAACTTCTCATGAGAGCTGGCTGTCACAACGTTGAGATTGAATGCTACCTGGTAATTGAATGAGACACTTTTAATAGGGTAATGATATTCAGGTCCTGTGTGATTGAGTGCCTAGACTTGGGAGCTGTATTGGACTGTGGGTAAAAGTCAAGTAAAGGTAGTTCTTGTATAGCAGAGTACCCAGTGCTCAGGATTGCTCAAAGCGCTCCATGTTCAATCAAACACACTATCTCGACTTCTCTGGGAAGCATACAGCTACGCTGCAATTAATGCGCAAACACTGTACATAAATATCCACCACTGTCTATAGCCAGGTACTCATTCTTACAGCTGAGTGAACTGGAGTGAACAGACTTGCCCAAGGTTCAACACGGCAGCACGGGATTTGAACTTGGGTTCTCTTGGTCGAGATTTTGAAGTTCCAGCCACTGTGCTACTCTGCTCCACATCTTGACCATGGTGCTGCCCAGGCATCTGTTTCTGGTCATTCTCGTTATGACCCAACTCTCACTGGTGGCAGCAAGACAGACACCAGGCAGTGAGTTCATATTTGTTTTAAACTGTGTATGTTGTTCTGTTTTTGTGTGCCTCATCTTAGAATGATTATTTGTGAATTGTGACCTGCCAGGCCAAAATGAGACACTTTAAAAAAATATGTTTTACTTTTTTTATTTTGCATATTTGAATGGGGGCATATTGAGAGGGAAAATATGATACCTCTATGTTACCAATATTCACAATACTTCCAGAGATACAGCAATTTGAATGTTGAAAATGTTAAAAGAACGATTTCGAGAAAAACTACTTCAAAGTTTTCGCACAATTGGCTGTGCTTTTTAATTTCACACTGTCAACTGTGGTTTTCACAATTTTAACTGTGGCTTTCACTCAGCTATGGTTTCCACTTTTTTTACTACAGTTGGTTTTCAATCTCTTATTTATTCCGTTGGCTGTGATATTCACCTGTTGGCTCTGGTTTTCACAATATTGGTCGAGTTGTAGTTTAAAACATTTATCGCAATTCAAACAAAATTTAATAGGTGTCACAAAACATCAAAATTAACACATTTAGGTAACATTTATATAATTTACACAACTACCGGTAATACATAAAAGATTAGTTGATACTGGGTTATTTCATGATGGAAACTCATTTTAAAAAGCATCTCATTTTGGAATAGCAGGTCAGATTTGAAATGATCTAGCTAATTTAGTAGTATGCACTTTGACCTGGTAGCTCATTTGTCCGCTTGTCTTATTATGTTTTGATTAAAACATCAGACAAACTGCAAACTTACTTAAATTAATTGGGTCCAGTAAAAATTCAAAAAGAAATGGCGAAAGACATCTGGCTCAGTATATAGTATGACAGAAGGCTACATATTGATTCACTTGTCTGAATGCCAAAAGTTACCAATTCCATTAATAACAAATTTTGTTGCTGATTTAAAAAAATGCTCTGTTGTTAAATTGGCCACACATAAAACTTAAAGGTCAGTGGAACTTTTTAACAATTGTCGTAAACTCATGATATATCTGCATATAATTGACTTTCTTTACTTTTTGACAGTTTCGCTCTGTCAATTTTGCAGTGTTAGTACCTAGAGGCTACTCAAAGAGCTTTTTTATGCACTAAACTATAAACTATTATATGTTTAGTGGTGCATTTTTGTGAAACATTGTCGCATTTACTTCAATTGACATATTAACTGTTCAGTTACAATGGTTATACATTTCAATGAATTTCACTTGTAATGAATGAGTTGTGGAGGGAGTCTTATTACATTGTAACAATTTCTGAAAGAACAACGGAAATATAAACTAAAAAACTAAAAATAATATATGCTGCCGATATTCAACATATTCCCCGTCTGGCAATAATAATGATATATTTTATAGTGTCTGTTTTAAATTGTTTGTGGCACTTTTCAAGATATAAAACACCACGATGCAAGTTATAATAATTAATATTGCAAAATAAACCTACCTAAGCAATACAGTATTAGAAAATATTTAATAATCATATAAATTGATTTAATATATATTTGAGATTGTATTGAGGTGGTCACATGTTTCGGTGACTAGTGGCATAATGGCCCAATTATAGGTTTAGGCTAAATCTTGATATAGTGTAACTCTTCAGCAGGTAGTTGGGATTATAGTTAGTGTGAATGAATGGTGTGCTTGGTTAGTACGGTACAGTGCCTAAGGTCTACTGTGATTACAGTAGTAATGCTGTTGTTTTATATATCTATAACAATACTGCTAATGTTGTATATGCCGAAATGTGGGCTCTGTCATCCAGAGGTACAGGAGACTAGTATGGGCTCAGTCACAGGCCTGGCCTTGGGATGTAGAGCCCACATTTCTCTCTCTTTAACTTAATCTCTTTAATAAACGTCATTCATTTGGCCTTATTTCATGTTGGACTTGTGTTGGTGCTTGCATAAATATTTGTATTTATAATTCAAACACAAATAAGTTTGATCAGTAAATTTTATAAATATACTAACATAATTGTCTTGACTAGAGCTCAGTGTGGCTAACAGTAGTAATATGTGAAAATAAGACAGTGTATTTAAAAGTTCTATAACAGCATTAAACTTAAGGTCTATTCATGCAATTTCATTTCAGAGCTGAGACCTGATGACCCAACGCTAGCTGTGGGAATGACACTGAGTCTGGTTTGTACCCTGAATAAATCCTACATGAGGAAAAACCACGTCAACGCCAGCTCAATCGTCTTCACCATCAGTCGCAGGGAGACAACGGTGATGTTCCCCAACAAGTTTGTGGTGGTGGTCAATAAAAGAGTGGCAGTGCTCACGTATCCAAACATTGGGATTCGCTACAACTCAAAGAGTGTCTGTTGTACCATCAGTAACTCATCCGTGGAGGTCGAGTGCCAGCATATAGTTGTTGGATGTACGTAACCGTTTAGGCACCTCACAAGGGGAGCGTTTCACTAACATAATGAGCTCTTAAACAGAATCCATTGTTAATTTTATAGAACTTTTTTAAAATGCAAAATCTGCTGCATTATAACCGAGGACGCTATTTCCATGACACGCTGGTGAAAGTGTCCTGGTGGCACATCTTAGTGACACTCTGGTGAAAGTGTCCCGGTGGCACATCTTAGTGATACACTGGTGAAAGTGTCCCGGTGGCACATCTTAATGACACACTGGTGAAAGTGTCCCAGTGGCACATCTTAGTAACACACTGGTGAAAGTGTCCCAGTGGCACATCTTAGTGTTAAGTGTTGACAGTTTGCAATACAAAAGATCACTGTCAAGGAGTAAATTTGTTTTTAAAGAGCAAAATTGTGCTGATGAGTTGATAAGTGTGTCAGTGAAACAGGCGTCTGGTTTACTTATAGAGGTGCAGCAGAATGTTTAAATGTCGACATAAAATGTGCTGCATGATGTAACAGTAACAGTGGGCCACTAGGACTATCGATCGAGGGGCTCAAGTCCACCTTCTGGCATTTCAAAACTTGGTCAGTTTTGTCATCCCCACGTTGCCTGTGTCTACCTGATGATGCACTAAATGTTGTTGGTGTCTTGTTCCTATGGTGGAGACTGTGAAAAACTGTCTAACATGCATGTATGGTCAGAATGCATCCAGCTAGACAATACTCTAGCGACATAAGACATGACTGAGAGAGGAGTAAGTTGAAATGGGGGAAGGAGTATTTACTCAAATAGATAATCATTATGTCAGTCTGTTGTTAGTCATTGTTACCAGGTAGGCCTTAAATTCATCACATTTACTTTATTGTACAACATTGATCAGCTAAGCAGGATTTAGTGCCCCTAAATATGCAGTATCAGTATTAATTAAACATAATGCGTCCATGAATTATTTCTCAAACATCTGTCCTTGGTAATGGAGCCAAGTAATTATTGATGTAGGTGTTAGATTTGAAGGAGTCGCCCCGTATACCTATAAACATGATTTTGATTGACATCATGTTGTGAAGACTTGTAGCAAGTATAACAGGTACTCACAGGTTGCAAGTTCACACAGAAACCCATGCAATAGCTGCTGGCAAAACCCTGGCTCTGATATTGGAGTGCAAGAAATGTAATAGTACCTTCAAAGATTTAATTACTTTTGATCAATAGTTTGTTTTGCATATAATGATAAGTTACATAACTTTGTATTGTTATGTGATTTATTTAACAAATTATTACCGTAACGACCGTATGTATTGAGACACTTAAAGATAATAAAATTATCAGCTGTGCCAAAACGTTTAATGAATTAATGAAACTTTTATATCATCATACATAATAAAGTAGTTTATTATTTATAAAACTTTATTTCAACAACAACAGACAATAAAGAGCTAATTATTAAATTATAGATGTATACAATTGTTGAAAATGGGCAAGAAGAAGTGTAACACTTATAATTACATCCTCAGCCATGTGAAATGTTTAGTCTGTCTGGTACCAGTTTCCCACACTTGTTCAAAGACTACTTACTGAGCGACAGGTTGTACTGTATTTGACCGCAGTACTGCCCATGTCTGCATTACTGCCCACCCACATCTAAGCCACATATAAAAAATACATTTGTTATTAAATTATAGAAGATAAACTTGCAGAAATGCAACAAAACGTAATGTCATCCCATTGAACTACATCTGGTATTAACAGGGTGTCGTCCATTACACTGTTAGTAACTAATTTCTTGGTAGATGCAGATTAAAACATCAGCTATACGTGAAACGACGTGCAAGTTTTGGGACACTGCAGACGGTCGAGAGATCATGCAGTTTTGTACATTACAGACAAACATTGGGGGACTGCAACTAGGATTTTAGATACTTATGGTGACACTTCCTAAATGTATAAAGGCCAGCTGGTAGCTGGGAGAATGGCGTATCAGCATTGCTGGTGCTACAGTAGTTACATCACCCAAGTTTGTGTTGTTTACATCAGAGCAGCTGCGATTGTAAAACGTTGTATTGATACACTGTATTTTATTAATGCATTGCATCGGGGAAACATTTACAAAGGTGTCCCAGTACATACAGTGTCCCAATACATACAGTGTCCCAGTACATACAGTGTCCCAATACATACAGTGTCCCAAAACATACAGTGTCCCAGTACATACAGTGTCCCAATACATACAGTGTCCCAAAACATACAGTGTCCCAATACATACAGTGTCCCAATACATACAGTGTCCCAAAACATACAGTGTCCCAAAACATACAGTGTCCCAGTACATACAGTGTCCCAAAACATACAGTGTCCCAATACATACAGTGTCCCAATACTTACAGTGTCCCAATACATACAGTGTCCCAAAACATACAGTGTCCCAGTACATACAGTGTCCCAAAACATACAGTGTCCCAGTACATACAGTGTCCCAATACATACAGTGTCCCAGTACATACAGTGTCCCAGTACATACGGTGTCCCAGTACATACGGTGTCCCAGTACATACGGTGTCCCAGTACGTACGGTGTCCCAGTACGTACGGTGTCCCAGTACGTACGGTGTCCCAGTACGTACGGTGTCCCAGTACGTACGGTGTCCCAGTACGTACGGTGTCCCAGTACGTACGGTGTCCCAGTACGTACGGTCATTAAGGTAGAACGTTTTTTAGAAAGTACCTTTGCTAAGTAGTTTTTAAATGTATTATTGTAAATATATGCAATATAAACAGTAACTACTATTTCGATAGCATTAGTATTATTCCTTTTTTAATCAATGTTTTCTATACCTTTGAACAATATACGTGCATGCTCGCTGGTATATGTTGCATTCTAGAAAACACATTACAGTTTATGCAGTTGTGTTCACACATTCAGTCGTTAGTTAGACAAGTTGTTGATATTAATTATCTAAAACAAATTATCGCTGTCATAATAATAAGACTAATCAGCCGATGTGAACATACTTAATTCATTCCGATTTACCATTTTAGATCTACCCTACAAACCAGTTGTGACTGACATTCGGGTCGGCGAGAATCTAACATTTTCTTGGAAAGTTGCAAAGAAAAACAATGTATACACAACAAATTACATCGGCTTCTGGAAAACCAGGCAAGTGACATGTGTTAGCTGAATAGCTTAATGATGGCTAAAAAAATGCATTAATAAATGGAAAATAGGCTTGATTTTTAATTGTTTTTATATTAGGTTAAATTGTATATAATGATATAACAAATTCTTTAAACATATGCCGATGTACTGTTAATAATACTCAAAATAATTATACAACATGTAATTACAACTGACATATTTGCGTACTAAAAATGTATCGGCAAAAATACAAAAAACTTTGTTTTTTTGCTCATAGCCATTTTTAGTATGGAAATACATGTATACCAATTGTGCAGTTGTATAAAATGACACTATGAGAGGTTAATGTTATGCCACTTTGAGCTCCGTCGTTACATTGCAGTGACATGTTGAAGTTTAAGCCGTGTGACCGGGAAGTATGCTGTGAACAGTACGACGTTGATGAACTCTACACTGTTATGGTCGTTGGAACGAATCGCCTTGGAAATGTGACGAGTGAAGAGGCTCCCTTCTATCCACGTGATTATGGTAGGTTGAATGTTTTCCATGATGGCGCACACACATTTTTTACAATTAAAAAACATTTTTTACAATTAAAAACATTTTTTACAATTAAAAAACATTTTTTACAATTAAAAACCTGCAAGTGTTAAATCTGTAATAAGATCACATTATAAAAGTAATGGCCAAACTTAAGACCTTCCTAGTTTGGTTTGGGCCAGGCCTAGACTTACCGGTAGTGTGAGCAGGCCAGACTTGGGCTTAGTGTGAGCAGGCCAGGCCTGGGCTTAGTGTGAGCAGGCCAGGCCTGGGCTTAGTGTGAGCAGGCCAAGCCTGGGCTTAGTGTGAGCAGGCCAGGCCTGGGCTTAGTGTGAGCAGGCCAGACTTGGGCTTAGTGTGAGTGGGCCAGGCCTGGGCTTAGTGTGAGTGGGCCAGGCCTGGGCTTAGTGTGAGCAGGCCTGGCCTGGGCTTAGTGTGAGTGGGTCAGGCCTGGGCTTAGTGTGAGCAGGCCAGGCCTGGGCTTAGTGTGAGCAGGCCAGGCCTGGGCTTAGTGTGAGTGGGCCAGGCCTGGGCTTAGTGTGAGAGGCCAGGCCTGTGCTTAGTGTGAGCAGGCCTGGCCTGGGCTTAGTGTGAGTGGGCCAGACTTGGGCTTAGTGTGAGCAGGCCAGGCGTGAGCTTAGTGTGAGCAGGCCAGGCCTGGGCTTAGTGTGAGTGGGCCAGGCCTGGGCTTAGTGTGAGCAGGCCAGGCCTGGGCTTAGTGTGAGCAGGCCTGGCCTAGACTTAGTGTGAGTGGGCCAGACTTGGGCTTAGTGTGAGCAGGCCAGGCGTGAGCTTAGTGTGAGCAGGCCAGGCCTGGGCTTAGTGTGAGTGGGCCAGGCCTGGGCTTAGTGTGAGCATGCCAGGCCTGGGCTTAGTGTGAGCAGGCCAGGCCTGGGCTTAGTGTGAGTGGGCCAGGCCTGGGCTTAGTGTGAGCAGGCCAGGCCTGGGCTTAGTGTGAGCAGACCTGGCCTGGGCTTAGTGTGAGTGGGCCAGGCCTGGGCTTAGTGTGAGCAGGCCAGGCCTGG
The DNA here is from genome assembly GCA_963995525.1 of Escarpia spicata. Lineage (NCBI taxonomy): Eukaryota > Metazoa > Annelida > Polychaeta > Sabellida > Siboglinidae > Escarpia > Escarpia spicata. The sequence goes on along the minus strand of OZ023208.1, from coordinate 11,617,120 downwards.
GCTTAGTGTGAGTGGGCCAGGCCTGGGCTTAGTGTGAGCAGACCTGGCCTGGGCTTAGTGTGAGTGGGCCAGGCGTGAGCTTAGTGTGAGCAGGCCAGGCCTGGGCTTAGTGTGAGTGGGCCAGGCCTGGGCTTAGTGTGAGCAGGCCAGGCGTGGGCTTAGTGTGAGCAGGCCAGGCCTGGGCTTAGTGTAAGTGGGCCAGGCCTGGGCTTAGTGTGAGTGGGCCAGGCCTGGGCTTAGTGTGAGCAGGCCAGGCCTGGGCTTAGTGTGAGTGGGCCAGGCCTGGGCTTAGTGTGAGCAGGCCAGGCCTGGGCTTAGTGTGAGTGGGCCAGGCCTGGGCTTGGTGTGAGCAGCCCAGGCCTGGGCTTAATGTGAGTGGGCGAGGCCTGGCCTTATACCATGACAGATTATTTATGTTAATAGTATTAAAATGATTATAAATATAGTTTCAGGTTAATAAATACTTAACATTATTCCATTAATATTGTTAGTCATTAATGAGCCTGGGTAAGGCCTGGACCTAAATTATAATTTGCAAACTTGAGCTGGGCTGGGATATTTTTGTAGGCCTATACTCACTGCTAGTAGTGGGCTGAGCTTCGACAGAAATGCTTAAGCTGTATAGGGTATTGATGGAGGCAGATGAGTAGGCATGTACTTGTGTGGTGTGTGTGTTTGTCTATGTAGTGTGTGTGAGCAGGGGCAGTGTCAGAGAGGGTAGTCTGGGGGGGCACAAACATCCAATTGCACCCCCGTTGAGACTCTGCAAAAAATCCTGGTGGTCAAACCAAAATTCATATTGGGTGGGCTGAGCCACAGCTTCAGCATGACTCCGCCTGTTGCTCTGTCAGATCCTGACATCAGGAGACAGGGGAAGGGGGGGTGCTGTTGAAAATTGTTCGTTGTCACACCACTGTAACTTCAGCCTCTCCACTGTCTCGGCTCCACTGGTGACATCAGAAGATGGAGGGGGGGCGGTTGAATTTTTTTGGCCGTGGCGTTCGCTATTTACGAAGGTCTAGAGGGGGCACATTCAACAGGTCTGGGGGGGCACACCACTCTAGCGCAAGCGTAGTGTGGCAAAATTGTAAAGGTTTAGGTGGGGCAGTTGTTCAGTGTGCGGTCTCTCCCCACAGTGCGACCAAGTGTTCCTGGACTCCGCACTCATCCAGACAATGCCACTTGCGTGACTCTCTCATGGAATCCTCCGAAACGCTCTCTGCCGTTTGTCTACAACGTATCCTACAAGTCCTTGTGGGGCAGCACCAACCAGGTACAGCATGTATCTTATTTTATTTATAATAATAATAATAATTATGTTTATTTTATATAGCGCCATAGCCATAATGTTCATAGCGCTTTACGTAAGACTAATATATAAATAGTAAAGATTAAAGAAATTAAAATATAAGAATAAATAAATTAAGACAACAGTGCTGTGTAAACATCAGTAGATTAAAAAAAATTATTTTCATGTTAAAATAAGTACTTAAAAATGTTCGTTTGGCTGTTAAAAAGATCGCGATAGATAAATAAAAAATTATAAAAAAATTAAATAAGAAAAACTTAGAATAAAATGTTTCTGTGGTCATTCAAGCAGTGTACGCAGTATTAGAAAGGTAAGTCTTTGAGGCTGCCTTGAAAGATTAAAGGGAGGTTTTGGAAGTAACAGTAGTCAGCAGAGCATACTGTAGCAAATTTAGATTGATTTGGCTTACTGTACAGTCTAACATCTCATTGTTTATATGTTCTACTATTTTTAAATATGTCACTTGTTTTAGCTATTTGATGTTGATATTTATCATAAGGCCTTTGACAAAGTGAATCATAAATTCACTAAACTAATTGACCGTGGCTGTCCTGCTTTCATTGTGTGCATTCTGTATCACTGGTACAGTACCCAGAAATTCACTGTCAGATGGTGTTGGAGTTTTTCTAGATTTTTTACTGTCTCAAAAGGTGTTAAATAAGGTAGAATCCTTTCTCCCCACCTTTTTAATGTGTATGTGGATGACTTAAGTGTAAATCTTAACTAATTACAAATTGGATGTCTTTATGCAGGCACCATAATGAATCATTTGTTGCAGATGATCTCTTTATTTTTTCACCTAGTGTTTCTGGGTTGAGAAAACTAACAGATTGTTGTGTTAAGTATGACGAAATGTTTAATGTAACATATAATGCCAACAAATCGTATTGTATGGTTATTGACAACAAACCTCAGGACATGAAAAATATTCATCCTGTCACTCTCAATAATCGTCCTCACACTATTAAATGCAAATATATGGGTCATATAATTAACAATAATCTTACTGATGATGACGACATTGCCAAACAGAAAGGATGCCTATATGCTCAGGCCAACGTCGTAGCACGAACATTTCGCCTTTGCAGCTCTACCATTAAAACTTACCTATTTCTCTCTTACTGTGGTACTATGTACACCTCAAGTCTTTGGTGTAAATTTAAAAAACAGAGTTTGAAAGGTATTCCTGTTGACTATAACAACAGTTTTAGAATTTTACACGTGATGTTATCTTCAACAGTCTGAAAATCCACTTTTTGGTGAATTATTTTTATACTGATATACATTTTAGAAGTCCTATGTTTAAGTATGACTACCCAATTTTATACTTAAAGTTGAATGCACATTTTATATATATTTTTTATTAACCATATATTTTATTTCATGTGTGTCTATATCTTTGTATTTGATTGATTGATTGATTTATTTATTATTTACTTGTACAGGTATTGTATGTACATATGGACTTTTGTCTGAAATAAAATCAGTATTATTATTATTTATTTATTTTAACATTTAAACTAATTTGCTTTAATCTGCTGCTGTTAATACAAAGGTAGGTTGTTTGTTTGGTTACATGGAATCAGCCAGGTAAGCCTGGTAATTTAACAGTTGACTGATTTGGTTGTCATGGCTGAACATGAAAGTGCACTGCAGATAACCCGACCATCGTGCATTAAATAACCATCGATTGACAGTCTGAACATTTATTACATTTCAAAAAATTTAAATTATGGACATTGTTTCAGGCTTATTAAATGCAATTTGGTGGACAGTACACCATCAACATATATCTTCTAGTCTTAATAACCTTATATTAATCACTATAAACAATTATGAACAGACAGACCCAGGTGCATGGTTCTTGTGTTAACAGACTCTTGTGTCCACGTTGATCCGCTCGGACGACAATGTCAGCACACAGATCTGTCGGCTTTTGCCCCACACTATGCACGTGTTTGCAGTACGGGCAAAATTTGCATCTGTAACGGAAGGAAAACTCAAGCCATATGGATTGTGGAGCGCACTTGCTACGAGGCGCCAGCTAACAGCCACGACAAGTAAGTTGTTGTGAATGTCCGTATGGAGTGGCTGTTTTATCAATTAATAATTACTTATGACATAGTGAAACTAACTTTTTATTTCATTTAAATATCTGCAGTTTGTTTTGCCCTAACAGGGGCTTTGATGTATGCAGAGTTCAAAAAGACCACCTAATGTGAGTGTTTTATGCATTAAAATGACTTCTTCATAAATCCATTTATCATATAATTTATTGGTGGATTTTTTGCAAACATTGTTGCATTTATTTAGAATTTATAACAATGGTTTTGTGACCTTTAAAAGTGTTAGAGAAAAATTGCCAGATTTTTATTTCTGAACAATAACTATCATCTTATAATGCGATTGACCATATGAAACCAGCTTAGCCTAGCATTTGTTAAAAGACTACCCTTATTAAGTGCTTGCAACAACTTGATCAAGTGTTAAATGTTGCTTATTAACATACAAAGTGTTGAAGCCATGCAGAAAGTCAATATTGAAATTGGTTATCATAAATTATACAACAAACTACATAAACAACAAAATGAAGATCCCAACCTAAATTACAATATAATGCATGATGAAATCATGCGTGCTAAAAGTAAGTACATGCGTACTAAAATATTGAAATTTAATAAATACAAACATAAAAAAATTGACATGGATCACCCAAGGTTTGCTCAAATGTATTAGATATCGTGACATACTTTATAAACAATAAAAAATGTCTAACCCCAAATCACCAGACTATGAGATTCTTAATACTAATCTCAAAACTTACAACACCATATTAAAAAGAAACATCCGTGCAGCTAAACAAATCTACTTTGAATCATGATTTAAAAACTTCAAAAAAAGATCTAAGTAATACATGGAAAGCAATAAACAAAATTATCTAAAAAAATTAAATAAAGAAGACATGTTCATCAACCATTAAAGTAAATGGTACTAGCATAACAGATAAATCAGAAATAGCAAACAAATTCAATAACTATTTTACTAATATAGGTCAAACTATTGCAGAAGACATTAAATATAAAGGAAAAAAAATTACTACTACTTAAATACAAAAGTTAGATCTGTTCTTAAATTTAAGAATGTTGATGAAGAAACTGTAAGGAAAGCAGTAAATGATCTCCCAAACAAAAACAGCAGTGGATTTGATGGCATTTCATCAAAATTGCTAAAAAAATAATTGAACTGGCAATACTTAAATCATTAACCTTAGTAATTAACCAACTTATTAATACAGGCATATATCCTGATAACCTTAAAATGCAAAAAGTACCGGGTAGTACCAATTTAAAAAAAGGATGTCCTAACTCTATTAAAAAATTACAGGCCTATTTCTCGCCTTCCAACTATTTCTAAAGTATTAGAGAAAATAATCCACAATCAGTTATCCGCTTATTGTATTGATTCTAAGCTATTTTATGATAATCAGTACGGATTTAAACCTAACCATTCAACAGAATATGCATCACTCGAACTAGTTGATAGAATAATTACTCAAGAATAAATTACCAATTAATATTTTTCATGACCTTTCCGAAGCCTTTGATACTATTGACCATTCGATATTACTAAACAAGTTAAGATTTTATGGCATAGATGGAAAGACTCTTCTTTTATTCAAAAGCTAATTAAGCAACTGGAAGCAGCACACTGAATTTGAAGATACTACATCCGATATGTTACCTATAAAAGTTGGTGCACCACAAGGTTCCATCCTTGGACCACTGATATTTACTATATATATATATAGATATAATATATAAATGACTTCACAAGCAAGCCAAATGTTTAACTTTATAATAGATGCTGACGATGCCACTTTGTTAGTCCCATTGACACTTGTAGTGATAAAACACGTTATAGAAGTATAAATGAAGAACTCAAAATAATTGAGTGGCTTAATATTAATAAGTTGTCAATAAATAACAAAAATTTTAATATATGACCTTCCAAAGGCCAATCAAACCTATCAGAGCTTATTTCTAAAAATCGATAATATAAATATTGATTAACTTCTTAGGTTTAACTCTAGATATTAACAAATACAACTACTAAATCTGTATAGTCACTTGCATGACTGCATGTGCACATGCATACACAACGCATACACAACGCATACACAACGCATACACAACGCATACACAACACATTAGAAAGCACATTGCATCAATAAAACAACTACCATGTACAATATGTAAGAGAAAGACTATTAGAACTTTTAAAATCTTTGATGTAATCATCTTTTTGTTATAAAAAAAACTTAGGATTGGGTACATTAAGAATATATATGAATATTTTTTCTGTGTGGCTCCCTTAAATAATATATTTAAAATCTTTTTGGGGGACAAACATTGACAAATGTGTAAGTGTGCGCATCTCTGCTGATGCATAATTTGATAATAATTGTTTATTTCAGACCAAGAGATTACATATACACAGGTAATATGCATGTCAGAAATCTAGATATACACGTTATGGATTAAAAGCAGAAGTAAATAAAAATATGTAATTATTATGATTTAACAATGATAAAACCTTCTAAAAATATTCATGTAGGTCATATATAAAAAGGTAAGTCAACAAAATTGTATATAACTAGTGAGAAATTAAAATATATAAATAATGGCAAGAAAAAGTAAGTGAAATAAATACACGCACATGTGCATTAATAAGTAAACCTATGACCTCCATATAAATAAACCTTTGTGCACTGATTGTGACATGATGAAGGATTGCTGTAAGGTGATGTCTTCTACTTGTGACAGTACCATCCAAGGGCGCAGAAGTAACGCAGGGAGGCTATCATGTGACAGAGGTCAAAGGTCATGCTCGGACTGTGCGAGTCTATTGGAAGGTAAGTCATGTTGAGTTGCTTCAAGTTTATGCAAAGTGAATCTACGCATCCTTTTTCTAAAATGTCTAAGCTAAAATCTAAACTTCAGTAAACTTTGTCTGTCCTCAGTGTGCAGTATAATTTTGTTTGCATCTGAATTTTGCACAGCAAAATGTTCAAATTGTAAACAACCACTATTGACACTTATTGTGGAGGTAAGAGCAAATACCCTGAGTATGAGTAAACAACCACTATTGACACTTATTCTGGAGGTAAGAGCAAATACCTTGAGTATGAGTAAACAATCACTATTGACACTTATTTTGGAGGTAAGAGCAAATACCCTGAGTATGAGTAAAGAACCACTATTGACACTTATTGCGGAGGTAAGAGCAAATACCCTGAGTATGAGTAAACAATCACTATTGACATTTATTGTGGAGGTAAGAGCAAATACCCTGAGTATGAGTAAACAATCACTATTGACACTTATTGCGGAGGTAAGAGCAAATACCCTGAGTATGAGTAAACAATCACTATTGACACTTATTGTGGAGGTAAGAGCAAATACCCTGAGTATGGGTAAACAATCACTATTGACACTTATTGTGGAGGTAAGAGCAAATACCCTAAGTATGAGTAAACAACCACTATTGACAGTTATTACGGAGGTAAGAGCAAATACCCTGAGTACGACTAAACAACCACTATTTGTTTGTACGGAGATAAGAGCAAATACCCTGAGTACGAGTAAGCAACCACTATTGACAGTTATTACGGAGGTAAGAGCAAATACCCTGAGTACGAGTAAACAACCACTATTGACAGTTATTACGGAGGTAAGAGCAAATACCCTGAGTACAAGTAAACAACCACTATTGACAGTTATTACGGAGGTAAGAGCAAATACCCTGAGTGTGAGTAAACAACCACTATTGATTGACACTTATTTTGGAGGTAAGAGCAAATACCCTGAGTGTGAGTAAACCACCACTATTGATTGACACTTATTGTGGAGGTAAGAGCAAATACCCTGAGTGTGAGTAAACAACCACTATTGATTGACACTTATTGTGGAGGTAAGAGCAAATACCCTGAGTGTGAGTAGACAATAACTATTGACAGTTATTATGGAGGTAAGAGCAAATACCCTGAGTACAAGTAAACAACCACTATTGACACTTTTTACGGAGGTAAGAGCAAATACCCTGAGTATGAGTAAACAACCACTGTTGATTGACACTTATTACTGAGTATACCCTTGGTAAATGAGAATATGCAGCCACGGCACCGTGCTGCATATGGGTTTTTGTGCTGGCAACAACGTAGGACAAGTGATGATTGGCCTAATGTCTGATGCTAATTATTATGCTAATTACCCCGTTGTCTCTGGCGCAAGGAGCCAATCACCGTGCGGTAATAGCGCGCAGTCACAGATTGCAATGAGCTCTTGGTCACTTCGTTTTGTGAAAGCAGACGGAGTGGTCGCATCAACAAATTTTGGTTGTGAGAGCTATATTGATTTGAATTTTCTACGCGGTTTGCTGCCTTCTGATTTACGCTCGTGCATATTGGCGAGACGTCTTCAAGGAACGTCATTGTACTCGTCAGCGCAAGGTGATTGCTGAAGCTGTTCGGCCGAGTTCTTACAGCTGAGTATTTTCTTTGTTGTCCGCCATTTTGAATTTTGCTTACGGAATTCGTAACTGGCCGTTTCCATGTCAGTGAATTCCCCTTGTAAGATTTTAGTTTTAGGGCATAGGTATGTTTATTGGGTTGGCGCATTCGTGCAGTCGGCAAACCCGAAACCGGCCGGCTTGTTTGGCGACTGAGGTGAATGGCGGACCCTGTGAAGTCTCATATGAGGGCATTCGCGGGGCTTGGGTCGCCACCTTAATGGCGCCGGCAGTCATGTCCCAAATTGTTGCCTGTCGCGCAGACGTTGTGGTGCTGCATATTGGTGGGAATGATATCAGCGGTCGGTTGGCATCTACCCCCGTTATGATAGCTTTGGACACCCAACGTCTGGCGCGACAGCTGATCGATTCCGGGGTACAGCGGGTAGCCATTTGCCAGGTTTGTCGACGGAACACATGGCGCGGGGTTAGTTTCGAGGAGGGTGCCGCCCGGGTGGTTGAAGTAAACAGGTACTTGGAAGCGTTTTGTAAGGACTCAGAAGGGGTATTTTTCTGGAGGCATAATCACCTTTGGAATAGCATACGCGAGGTTTTTCGCAAAGATGGGACGCATTTTATGGACATAGGCAACTTTAGATTCTATCGTAGCTTGCGGGGGGCGATGATTAGTGCAGTGAGGCAGATCTCCGTTTAGAAGGGGATGTGTTGTTGTGCCCTGTGCACGGTGGATCGCGTTGTGTCATTTATATGTTCGCGTGGTGGCGCCACATTACTTTGTCAGATTCGCGTTTAGATGCATTGTAGTGCTTATGTCAGTGTTTGCTGCTGGGCCAGTTGTTTGCATGTTAACACATTATGTTCAGTCTTTCTATATTCCTGCGTGTCAAGTCTGTGCGTTTACATGCATTGTAGTGCTGGCGTCACTGTTTTGCTGCTGTGGCAGTTTTTTGCATGTCAACGCATTAGGTTGGACTTTTGTAAATTCATTCTTTGTCTGGTAAGTGTTACATGCATTGTAGTGCTCGTGTCACTGTTTTTCTGCTGGGGCAGTTTTTTGCATGTCAACATATTATTGGTACAAAAACTGAGGGATCTTAGTTACGAGATATTATTATTATTCCGAACTTATAAAGCGCTCTTTTCATACATAAAAGCCTGCTCAAAAGCGCTGTACACAATCAATAGAATAATCATAGACAGTAAAAACAAAGCATAAAAACGATAACATGATAAAAAAAATATATTTTAGAAGACTGGATATAATAAAATGAATTTATGCAAGCACCAACACAAGTCATGAATAGTGATGAAATAAGGCCAAATGAATTACGTTTATTAAAGACATTAAGTTAAAGAGAGAGAAATGTGGGCTCGACATCCCAAGGCCAGGCCTGTGACTGAGCCCATTCTAGTCTCCTGTACCTCTGGATGACAGAGCCAACATTTCGGCATATACAACATTAGCAGTATTGTTATAGATATATAAAACAACAGCATTACTACTGTAATCACATATATACTGTTTTAAAATGTAATAAAAACTGACTAGAAAAAGTTAAGCACCAAAATGGGCCAGGAACAAATGTGTTTTAGCAGCTTCTTGAAAGTGTTCAGTGTCTTTGCTTCACGAATGTGAGCTGGTAGCACATTCCACAACTTGGCTGCTGAACACTGAAATCTTCTGTCGCCGTAAGTAACTGTTCTAGCCCTTGGAACTTCTAGTGTCACTGAATCCATGGATCGTAGTGTTCGTTTTGGTTGGTACATATTCAGCATGTCCGATATATATCCTGGAGCCTGTCCATGTAGGGCTTTATATGTGTGCATCAGGATTTTAAATTGCACACGATAGTTAACAGGTAACCAGTGTAGGTTGTTCAACACTGGTGTGATGTGGCTGTACGGTGATGTTCTGGTTCCAACCCGTGCCGCGGTGTTCTGTACACATTGTAACTTGTTAATTGATGTCTGGTGTAGTCCACTGAGCAGAGCGTTACAATAGTCTAGACGTGATGTTACAAGCCGTTGACTAGTGATTGAGTAGCATTATTTGTGAGATAATGCCTAATGTGCCCAATGTTGCGGAGGTGATAATATCCAGACCTACAGACACTATTCAAATGTTGCTCCATGTTCATATCAGAGTCGAAGATATCACCCAGGTTTTTCACACATTTCACTGATGTAATGTCAGTGTCGCCAACACGCACAGTAACGTTTTCCATCGGCTTGGCATTATGCTTGGATGTGAACAACACAACCTCAGTCTTTTCACTGTTCAGTTTTAGCATGTTTGCATGCATCCATCTTTCAATGTCCGTGAGGCACCTCTCAATGAGTTCCAGGGATTCTGTTTGGGCTGCACCGTCCTTCGGCTTGAACGAGGGTGTCATCCGCATGGATAATGGTTCCTAGTGGTTTTGAGTACATGGTGTATTTCTTCAGGCCAAGTACCGAGCCTTGTGGTACACCATGTTCCAGGAGAACTGGATTGGAGTGCTCGCCATCTATGACCACTACCTGGTAACGGTCGTGGAGATACGATGCTATCCAGCCGAGAGCAGCTCCGGAGATTCCGAATAAGTTCTCAGAACGATTCAACAGAATTCCATGATCGAGAGTGTCGAGTGCAGCCAACAGATCGAGCATGACCAACACTGTGACACAACCATTATCCAGAGACTTGACTTCTCTAACACCTTAGCAATGAAAGGAAGATTGGACACAGGTCTGTAGTGTTTCAGGATGTCTGGGTCGAGTGTTGATTTCTTGAGTAGTGGTCGCGTCTGAGCACACTTGAATGCACGAGGCACACAGCTACTATTCATAGAGGCGTTGACAATCGCAGTGATAATAGGGAGTAGCTCATCTACACACAACTTTAGAAGCCATGTGGGCATCGGATCGAGGTCGCAGGATTTATCAGGTGACTTCAGGATGAAGGTCTTCACTTCATCATCAGAGGCGCGAGTAAACCTCTCCAGTGATGTAGTTACAGATGAGGTGTCAACGTCCTGGTCAACCCATGCACCTGGTCCGTCTGGAGGCCATGTCGGATGTTTTGTATCTTCTCCATAAAGAAAGAGCTAAACATTTTAGTTAGTTTACTGGGAGACACCGTTTGAGGAAGAGATGGAGACCCCTTTTTTTCACTACAGACCAGGAGATTGAGATCAGATCAGATAGAAGTGTTTATAATATTGAATGGTTATAAAAATATTGATAGAAATATTTTTTTCTCAGTTAAGAAAGATAGAAGGACCAGAGGACATGAAGTTACGTTAGTAAAGGAGCAGTGTAGAATTCTCACAAAGGACTGTAAAGGAATGGAACAGATTATCTCCTGATTGTGTTGGTGCTAGTAGCGTGAATATGTTTAAAAATAAAATCGACACATACCTTAAAAGGGCGGGGTACACGTAGATAAAAAGTATTGGACTCTCGATAAGCCAAAAGGCTTCCTTGTCCACCTGCCATCTAGAGTTAATTTTCTGGATGGCAATCTTGTTAAATCTTGTATGAGTGCAATTACTTAGAAAGTAAGCGTAATCGATCATAATTACTTTTGTATGTAATCATGATTACAACCATAATTACATTTATGCCTTAGTCATTGTCTGTACATGTTTGTGCATATATCTGTGAATCACTGATTGTTACCAGAATATAGGAAAACTGTTGGAACAAATGCAAATAAATAAGTTTTTTTAAAAGGCATTGACCTGTATATATATATCTGTCTGCTCACATTGTAGTTGGGGCAGGGACAACACAAATACGGACAAGAATATTGTAATCTCATGATCATAAACATGATTACCATTACACATGTCAACGTAATTGAATATGATTACTTTGCATTTTTACAAGTGTAATTGGTTACAATTGTGACCTTCCACAGCAAAGTGGCTGTTACGTTGCAAAGTTGTAAAACAGAGTTTTACACCTTTTGGGATTTCACAGATTACGAGCTTTAAAAAGATACATACATTTTGTTGATACATATTAAGTAGTGTTTGATTTATTACTACATTTGAAGCAAACGTTTGAGACTAATGTTTTGAGAAATGAAGTAATTTTGACTCGTATTGCCTGTGGTTTCTTAATCCGTGGCTTCGTACATGCAGGTATTTTATTAGTTTTGGATGACTTGTCACGAAAAAATAAACTGGACATTTAAAAAATGAGATTATAAAGTCTATAATTCTGCCAAAATCACAAAATTGATGGGACATGACTTACACAGTTTATTTTTTGTTCGTGTGCAAAATAGGCCTGTGTCTCTTATTACCCAGTTCGCTGTCGCAGGCTACAATTATTCAAAAACTGTCAATGATTACAGACAATTTTTTTACAGCGTGTCATTCTGACCTTCTCTGCTTTCAGCATATTCCTAAGGTTTTCCAGAATGGTGACATCCTGGGCTACAGAATCACCTACGTGTCTCCTCCGAATATCACCACTTCCTTTGTTGGCCCAGAATGCAACTGGGCATCACTCAAGTTGCTGAATGTCGAACATTTATATCATATATTTGTTGATGCAAAGACATCGGCAGGATATAATGAGAAGAGACTTCCAGGCATGATCGCAGTGGCCAAAATGTCACAAAGTTAGTAACATTATTAAATTATATATGAGTCCAAATTGTTGTCATTATCATATTTATGACAGAACAACACAACAACTCATGTAATAAATGCATAACATTTATTATGGCAAAATTTGACAGTCCGGCCAGATCTCTTTGGGGCCAGCTGTGACAGCCTGAGAACAGGATGCAAGACCAGGATATTTCACAACCAGACGTGATCCTGGGTCAGTTAATTGATCATGTGACTGCGGCCACATGACCAGAATCCTGGGTCTGCATCCCTCTGGGTGTCAAGCCAAGCCAAAAAGAGGTGTTGAGACTGAATGCCCCAAGAGGTGTTGAGACCGAATGCCCAAATTTTATAACTGTAATTAAAAATGATTTGCGCAGTTTTTTTTTTTAAGCGATAAGACTTTACCATAGATTTTGATTCACTGGAAAGACACACCTTCTTGTTGGGTGTTTTCATATATAAATGGTTTCCAGTCTGAAAAAATACCTTCCAAGTTTCAGTTACATAAATAATATATAACATTTCTGTTAATTTCTCACATTTCCATATAAAATAATTTTACAGATACTCTGGTGTTGTGCTACAAAATAGGCCTAATGATGTACTGGTAAGTCAGACATCATTATAAACCTGGGGTTAACCTCTAGAGGTGTTTTACAGAATAATTAACATTTGAGTTACAGTTGGCTCTGTAAATAATACAGAGCTGAATGACACAGGACATTGTAACTGACTTTTGTTGTAAACAGATGTTAGCAAAAACTGTAATTTTTCTCTGTAATGACAATACTTTCAGTGCCTGCTGCTGGTGTTAATTTCACTGTATTTTGGCGGAACAAGACATCTGTCTACTTCGAGTGGACAGTCGACCCTGGCATGGTTGGATACACATCATACTGGTGCAGAGGTTCACAAAATGATTTCACCTGTGTTGTAAGTCTAGTAATTGAACCTCGCTTTAAGATCACCTTGCTAATACACATTTGCAATTAAGGTCACCCTAGCAGATACCCATTTTTTGTAACCGGGAAGTGTAGGGAATTAGTCCCGTTAATACAGTCATAGTTGGTGCTATTAAAATATGTTGTCAAAGCCAGTAGGGGCCATTTGCCAAAACAGCAAAAATAGCATGTCTGATTGAGGAATATAGTGATGTTTGCCATTTTGTTAACTATACAGAAAGTCTGTTTTATGCTATTGTATTGGTAACACTGTCATTATAGAACTATTACGTTGATGTTTTTCTTTTTAAACAATTTTATCACAAACACATTCGGGCAGAGATAACACAGAAACGCACAGACAAATTCTACAAGCAAGACTTGGTGATATTGAAGCAAGATTTCAAGAAAACATTGTGCATTATAAACTTTATGTAACTGTATATGGTACTTGACATTATTTGTATTCTCTGTGAATAATCACATTCGTCCATTGACAACCTGTATTACTTACATCATAGTCTAACTTCCTAAGTAAGATTAATTTGAGTTGTGGTATATCCACGTAACGCCAATTGAGGCTTGCTTCAATGGTTTGGTAATCACCTTGAGTTTTGATAGGCACCCAGCCACTCATAAACACTGGGTACAACTTCATAGGTGTGTCAGTTCATCTAGTACCTATCATTTGTGAAGGAACTGAGAAGTGTGCCTTTTTGATAAGGCACTAATAGCCATTGGTCATCCCTCTAACTATGTCTATGCCAGGGAAAGTTGGAAGTCCCGTGTGTGTAGCCTGTTGTGGGCTCATGTAACACAAGTTAAATAACTGGCAGTGTAAAAAAGTATGTCATTGAGATGACAGTTTGAAATTGTAATAAACGTGACATGGGTAGGTTCTTAAGTTCACAAAGTCTTTAAAACATGATACATTAATTTTGACATTGGTTCAAACCACTCCCCCTCTTTCCCCACTCACTGACATGACATTGGTTCAAACCACCCCCTCTTTCGCCACTTACTTATATGACATTGGTTCAAACCAATCCCCCTCTTTCCCCACTCACTGACATGACATTGGTTCAAACCACCCCCTCTTTCGCCACTTACATGACATTGGTTCAAACCAGTCCCATCTTTCCCCACTTACAGATATGACATTGGTTCAAACCACTCCCCCTCTTTCCCCACTCACTGACATGAAATTGGTTCAAACCACCCCCTCTTTCCCCACTCACAGATATGACATTGGTTCAAACCACCCCCTCTTTCCCCACTTACAGATATGACATGGGTTCAAACCACCACCTTCTTTCCCCACTCACATATATGACATTGGTTCAAACCTCCCCCTCTTTCCCCACTCACAGATATGACATTGGTTCAGACCATCCCCCTCTTTCCTCACTCACAAATATTACATTGGTTCAAACCTCCCCCCCCTTTCCCCACTCACAGATATGACATTGATTCAAACCTCCCCCTCTTTCCCCACTCACAGATATGACATTGATTCAAACCATCCCCCTCTTTCCTCACTCACAGATATGACATTGATTCAAACCATCCCCCTCTTTCCCCACTCACAGATATGACATTGATTCAAACCATCCCCCTCTTTCCTCACTCACAGATATGACATTGATTCAAACCATCCCCCTCTTTCCCCACTTACAGATATGACATTCTTTCAAACCATCCCCCTCTTTCCTCACTCACAGATATGACATTCGTTCAAACTACCCCCTCTTTCCCCACTTACAGATATAACATTGGTTCAAACCACCACCTTCTTTCCCCACTCACATATATGACATTGGTTCAAATCATCCCCCTCTTTCCCCACTCACAGATATGACATTGGTTCAAACCTCCCCCTCTTTCCCCACTCACAGATATGACATTGGTTCAAATCATCCCCCTCTTTCCCCACTCACAGATATGACATTGGTTCAAATCATCTCCCTCTTTCCTCACTCACAGATATGACATTGGTTCAAACCTCCCCCTCTTTCCCCACTCACAGATATGACATTGGTTCAAACATCCCCCTCTTTCCCCACTCACAGATATGACATTGATTCAAACCACTCCCCCTCTTTCCCCACTCACTGACATGACATTGGTTCAAACCACCCCCTCTTTCCCCACTCACAGATATGACATTGGTTCAAACCTCCCCCTCTTTCCCCACTCACTGACATGACATTGGTTCAAACCTCCCCCTCTTTCCCCACTCACAGATATGACATTGGTTCAAACCTCCCCCTCTTTCCCCACTCACAGATATGACATTGGTTCAAACCACTCCCCCTCTTTCCCCACTAACTGACATGACATTGGTTCAAACCACCCTCTCTTTCCCCACTCACAGATATGACATTGGTTCAAACCTCCCCCTCTTTCCCCACTCACTGACATGACATTGGTACAAACCTCCCCCTCTTTCCCCACTCACAGATATGACATTGGTTCAAACCTCCCCCTCTTTCCCCACTCACAGATATGACATTGGTTCAAACCACTCCCCCTCTTTCCCCACTAACTGACATGACATTGGTTCAAACCACCCTCTCTTTCCCTACTCACAGATATGTGGTGTGGCACTTGCAATTTTTACAATCCAAAATGGCTGTTAGCTTCAATTTGCATGACTGTGTTTCATTCCCTAGGTAGCACACCGTAACTCTTTATTTTCCCCTTGATACGTGCTGACAGTATGTAATGATACATGCTGACAGTATGTAATGATACGTGCTGACAGTATGTGATGATTAACTGATTTGACCCCCCTTTACTGTCATGATATAAAATATTTTCTGACTTGCTAAATGGTAAGTTGTGGACTGGATTGGCATGAATGACCAGCCATAAAACCTCTACTTACAACATTGTATGTTTTAGACTGAACTACAGTGGCAAATATTACCAGCCTGGGCCAGTAACTTCAGTGTCGAGCTTTCGGCCAGTCACACCTTCTATGGATACTTGTTCGGTATGTCTGCGGAAACAGCCCTTATGAGCACTGGGATTGTCTGGTCAACTTGCATCTATGAAGTTGGAAAAGGTTAGTGATCCCTGTACAGTGTGAAGTCATTATTTTTAGTCCTTTGGGCCGAATGTCCAACGGACTTATGCCATCACTCTGCATCCGCCGTGCGCCATTAGCTGCCATATCTCAGAAACCGTTCAGCAACTTTTTCTCTAATTTTCCATAGACATATCTTAGGGTACTGCCACTATGCACGAGAAATCTGTATTTGACTGAATCATTCTAATGGCTCCCGGGCCCCCCAAACTGGTAAATTTTTACATTTTACCAATTTTTTTTTAAAACTCTTCAGTAACTTTTTCTCTGATTTTATGTAGACATTTCATGTGGTAGTGCCACTATACACAATAAATCTGTATTTGATTGAATCATTGTAAGGGCTGTCAGGACCCCCCCCAAAATGCAAAATTTTCACATTTTTTCTATTTTCTCAAACATTGTGCAATAATTTTTTCTCTAATTTGGTGTTGACATTCCATGTTGTAGTGTCACTATACACAATAAATCTGTATTTGCTTCAATCTACCGCCAAAACCAGCAGATTGGTTAGCACATTTGATCCAGGATACGATTCTAGTCATACCGGGTAGTTACCCTTTTTATCCGGGGTACGATTCTAGTAGTAGTCTCCACTTGACGCGGAAACAGCTCGCCGTAGTGTTATGGATCCCTATTGGTTGATTAACATTGAATGACGTCAGCATCTTGTCCTCATTGGGAAACTCATAGGAATCACCATGTCAGCGCCGTTCATTGGTTATTTGATGTAGAAGTCGGCTACCCGCATGTAAATCAAAACCAGTGATGGCAGACAAGTCGCAAACGCAATCGTTAAATTTTGACAATTTTGGAAGGATAACTGCTAATTTACTTCATACTGGTGGCCTACAAGCGGGTAGACGATATAATATGCACGGGCATGCTAATTGGTGCAATAATTGTCCGTGAAAATGTACTTTGAAGGCTTCGAATTGGAGTGAATCGACAACGGCACCTATTTTTGCCCACTTCGCACCACAATGCATATTCGGCGGCAACAAACTTAATATTACTTTCAACAATGGTAACTGCTTCACAAATATATTTACATCAAAACGTTTACCAAATTCGTTACTTTAGTTTGTTGGTTTATTTGTTATAAGAAACAAAACACAAAATATATATCATTGACAGAAGATTTAAAAAAAAATTGCATAAATCCGCTCAGTGACACCACATGCTGCCATTTTGTTCTTTCGTGTAAGGGTGTTACTACAGAATTGTACAAAACGATACAATTATCCAAGATACATGAACAAGTTTTATACCATTGTTTTCAGGGGAGAACGGTGTGTGAAATAAAATCAACTTGCTCATTGAGATGTTGCCTCCTTCATGGTTGTCTGCATTTAAATCACTATGAAAACAACAATGTCTGTTTAACGTTTACATTGAATATATTACTAATATTACTTATTAATTGATTATTACATAGTAATCCGATTATTCAATTACCAGATCAGTAATTGATAATAGATGATAATTTTAATCGAGTCCGAGTAATCGATTTTTCGTACAGGTCCTACAAACAACCGTAAGTAGAATTAGCAGAGCAAACTGGTTTTGTTCAGATGTTTAACTGTATTCAGTTGTTTTTACAATACATGTTGCAGCAATTACTTCACTCCAGTTCAATCAGTATTATCAAAAACAGATAAGCGAGCGAAAAATGAACAACTCAAAACACGTCTAAAACATGAAATTCTACGGTCGCTAGCAACCTCACGGCTCGTCCTGTCCCGACGATCTTGGTATCATTTGAAAGGATGCACTTTTTGTTATTCTAGCGACATCTAGATTTCCCGGTAACCGTTAAAAGAACACCAATAAATGGACCTACAATCATGCCGTTTTCGGTGTTCTGTACGGTTCCGAACGATGTTGGGGGCGGGTACTCAGTACACTAATCTTCCAATTGCGGCGCTGTTTTCCTCATTTGCATAGGTTCAGACATGCGCACTTCGCCCTTTCTTGATTTCATGTGATAAGCTCCACCCACTTTTAAACCGCGGTGAAACTGATGTGCTTTGATCGCAGCGAAACCGATATATTTCTACGTCGGCGTGACGTCACAATAAAGCACGCCACCCAACGGGTCTAAATTCTTTGCGTTGGTTGGTTGACATACGTGATTGTGACGTCACGCCTACTTCACGTATGTCATTTTAGCAGTCGTTTGAAAGTGGGTGAAGCTTGTACCATGAAATCTGATAGTGGTGCCTCAATCGGTAGATTGGTGAACTGTGTCGACGAAACAACATGGTTCGCAGTGTCTAAGACACCGGAACGGGCCCGGTTGTATGTCCGTTTTCAGTTAATTTTAGGAATGACTATCAGGAAACCATTTATATGTTTGAATAGCAGAACGCTTAAACTTTCAAACGACGTCAATATTGTTGGGATCCGACAAACCGTAATGGTACTAGCAATCATTAAAAAGGCGTTTTTCGAACGTGTTTGACAGTTGTTAATTTTTCGCTCGCTTATCTATTTTTTGTATTACGTAATTAATTGCTACTGTTTTAAAGTCAAAATGCATGCTATGTATATGTACCTTGTGAACAAATAAAGTTTGATCATAGTTCATCTCTTTCTACTTTCCATTCTGGGGGAGGGTGGTATGGGCAAAAAGAGAACCAAAAATGTGTGCACATTTTCTTAAACAACCTTTAACTGTGCTACATGCGAGATTGCAGCTCACCAACTGTCCTGCACGGTTTCTACAACCACTGGGAATCGGCCTAAATAGCAGAGTATCGGGATAAAATTCTAAAGTACTTTTAATAACACAATTTTAATAACTAATATATACAATTTTCACGAAACGGTCTGCTTGAATATTTTATTTCCAGGTGTATCTTCACTGGCATGCATAAAATCACTACTAAACATGTAAACATTTTACTTCCATCATAACTCTTAATGATATGTAACTATGATTCACCAAAAAACATTTCATTAATAATTACAAAATCACAATATAGTCCAAAGGACTTCAGTGCCTCTTGGCCCATTTTTTAAATATTTGGTTAATGTTTTAACGCAAACTATTTATGCATTAGCTTACTGCATATTTAAGCATTTAATCTGCAGGGATTTTAATTGTTAGCCATTGTGAAGCAATACGACTGCTAATCATTTAGCAAAAACATGCTATATAAAATACCAGTATTATTTTATTATTAATGTAAGGCAATGTGAAAAGATGCTTTCTTGCTATGGTATTTGGAACTCGACTGAGATAGACCTACAAGTTATGTTTTGTCATACATTCCCCAACAAATGAGGAATATAATGAATCGTCAAAGTATATAATTTACACATTATTTTCAGTGCAGTTCAGTTAATATTTCAACATAGTACATATAGACGGGGCAGGTATATAAACAAATACATTAATGAAATACATAGTACATATAGATAGGGCAGGTATATAAATAAATACATTAATGAAATACATAGTTTTATTATGTTATTTATGTCTTTGCTAATGAGTATTTTTGCGGTATTTTGCAAATATTGTGTGCAATAATATGTAGTTTTGCTGTGTTTTGTTAAAACAACAGGTTACATGAATGACTTGACCACTTCTATGTGACGAAACTCAAACACAGCTGCAGTATGATATTGGGAAGTGCAATTTATACATGTTTCATCTTCTTCAGTTCCAGCACCACCTCGGATAAAAATACAGGAGCGCTACAGCGACAGCCTTGTGTTCTCACTGGAGAAACCATCGTGTGCCCAGAGTCGTGGCTACATCACTGGTTACAATGTCTACTACTGTCAGCTGGACAAAAAGGGGAACTGCATCAGTAGGTCTTAGGTGTTCTCGTTTTTCATTTTTCCAGAAGAAAGAGGGACACCCTTATTTTTTTAATACATTTTTAAGAGGGCCGCCTTGTCTTGGATGTCTTAGACTCTATAGAAGGTTCATAGGGTTGCCCTGTATCATACCTGCAGTAGCGCACAGCAAGTTTTGGACTGAGAATTCACAGAATCAAAAAATTTAATTTCTTTTTCGAAAGTAAATCATAAAAAGTTGCTAGGAAAAAAGTTGGGAAAAATTTTTTGCTTGGCCTTATTTTCTTCCCCTCCATTTTGGATGAAAATGACTGAAACAGAGCCAATTTTACCCAAATATAATCTGTTTTTATCAAATTGACAAAAATTTAAATTGTGAAGCTTCAGTGTGGATACTGCAGGACTATATATATATATATATATATATATATATATATATATGTATAATACTTTAGTATCCACATTGAAGTTATATATGTTTATATATTTTCCTTACATGTCTACACCAGTCTGATTTGCTCATATTATAGAAAAGAAAATTGAAACATATATTCCTGGGAACAAGGCTACCCGTCATACACTGCAAGGACTTTGGCCTGACCATAAGTATCTCATTGACGTACGCAGTGTGTCTACGGGTGGGGTGTCATATGCAGCCAGTTTGGAGGCCAACACTACAGGAAGTACAGGTTGGTCCCTTCTCTTTCAACTCGCTTCATGAGTTCTGGTAACATCAGGTATAACCACTGTTGATTGTTTGCGCACAGAGGGTTAGCACCAGGAACTCACTGCCTCAACCAGGTTGCACAGTCCAAACGACTGAATACTGTTGTGTATAAGAACTTACATTTACTGTACCACTGGCTTTAGGCATAGTCCAACGCCCCACTTGGCACTTATTAGCAGGACATTTCCACCCAACCAGTGCGTACTTCCTTCTGTACTTGAAACATACCCAGGTGCTGCTTGGATTAAAGCTGCAATATCAGTTCGATTGTTATGCTCCTCGCTTTTCTGACTAATTTCCCGAAAAAGCAAAGCTATAAAGTATCCCCTATAATATCCTAGTTCGTTGGTGCACTTGAGCTACTTCGTTTTGTTGAAATTAATAAACAAACTGCGAACTATTTCGAAGTTGGTTTCGAGTCGAAGGAGTCGAAACAAGCAACACTTCCTTGAACTTGGACATGCATCTAGAAGTGGAAACTTCATATAATAGTATCGCGTTCACGAATTTGGGCGAGACTGACCTCTGACCCTCAAGATTGGTGCCTCGATCAAGCCGTTTTTGTTGATAGTACAGTGTTCGCAAGTGTTTATATAACACGTTCTTATTTTATGGCATTTACGCCGGCGATGGGACGTCCTTGGACATATGCCACCGACTCAGCGAAAAAGGGCCAAATTACGCAGACAACGACTATATTCGGGCCAGACGGTTTATTTGGGATAAACCAGTATGGATTTGTAGAACGACACAACTTCACAAGTCACAAAAGAAATACCTGGAGTAAGACTAAGTCTAAGAACAGACGCTGCATTCGCAAAACTTCTTCTAGAGACAGGTTAGTAATTTCAAAGTAGTCAGCCTCAGCCACGCATATTTATTCGTATGAATATAATATGAATTATGTTGCTTGTTATGTTCAGAAAACCACCAGCCCTCAATACTGTGAAAATGTCCATAACAATAACATGTATCGATAGCTTGTGACTGATTTATGTGAGAGAGCAGAGAAGTACCGTTACTATACAAAGAATTGCAGCCCATGTTTTGTTAAGTTACAAATCCTTTTGTACATGTAAATTATAGAAGTTCTGGGTTTGTTTTGGTCTTTCACGAAAAAAAGCACATCCAAAACATTACAATTTATCAATAACATGCATTTTGGAATTTTCAGAACTATGCAGGAAATTGTATGTCTCTTACAACAATATACTTTGAATGGCATTAGGTTGTGACAGATACTATAGCGCTAGTGAAATGTTTGTTAACAATAATTTACCTAACTGTGCTGCTCTTATTAGATATTTGACATAGATTTATATGACGACTGCAGTTCTTAAAAAACATTCAGTTCCCTGTATAGTGTATATACATTTTGTTGACGGGTGATTTTGTATTCTGTACATTGTATCTGTTGTTTATAACCCAACTATAGAACCATGATAATGTACTTGTATGTTGCATGGAGTCTGTGAATAAAGCAATTATTATTATTATTATTATACTTCTACATTCACACATTTTGTAGAACAATTTAGTATAAAAAAAATTCTGTTTCATTTAATTAATTCACGTAATCTTACTTTGCATGATTCAGTTCAAATACAGTTGGCAGCTAGGTTTCTGACAGGACAGTTTACAAATTGTTTGCACGTTGATGACACTGAAGCCACAGAGGCTTCGCTTCAAGGAACATACTTTCCCAGTCAGAAACCTCTAGTTAATAACCACAGTTGCAAGTAGTTGAAAGGCCATAATCATTTTTGTTTGTTAAATCAAGCCAGGAAAACCATAATAAAATGCCTTTATTGCTCTTATAAGAGACATGACTAACTGCTGGAATCTTCTTCTAAAGACTTACAGTGACTCAGCCAGCCTTTAGACAAGTGTAGCCAGCTTGCAGTGGCACCTTGCAGTCCAGCTAAAGAACAAAGGGGATATTGATCCTTGTATGGTAACATCCACCCTCTGAGTAAACAGTAGAACTTTGTGGACACTGCCAGGGGTTCACCAACTGCCAACCAAATGTCCTCCTCATTAATTAGCAGTGTTAGATGAATGACACATTGAGATCACAACTAAGGCATTGGGTATTTTACATGGTTTACTATTGAATTCCTCAAACTATGTTTTGTTGAATTATCAGTGAAAAATAGCAATTTTTTTTATATTTTTCGAATATAATTACTTTGTGACTTTGTTTCCTGTAACCTTCTTTCCAGCCCATCTATGTTCTACCTGTACTTAGTTAATAAGTAATATTAATAATACAGTAATAACTTTGCCACTCTCATATCATTGTAATTGTTTCACAACTGGGCAAATGACCTTTTCACACTTGAGTACTGAGCAAATGACCATTGGGCAAAAGACCATTGGGCAAATGACCATTGGGCAAATGACCATTGGGCAAATGACCATTGGGCAAAAGACCGTGCAACGTATTTTTACCTGTTAATGAAATAAACAAGTTTACAAGTTACATACCACACACACACACATTTAATATTATATAATATTATATATATATATATTAACAGGTATTAGTGCTGTCAAACCACGTTCATTTTCACAAATAATCTGACTCATTCCATATTCCAATTCATGACATTGTTTGACAGCTTCAACACAAAGGTGTGAACTACCTCAACACCACTGCAGCCATCACATATAACAAGATCTGTGGTGGCTCTATTGAGCATCAGTGGTCATAGCAAAGGCAGCTCAGGTGTCCAGTCACTTCCTGAGGCTGGATGCAGCTCAGGACAGTTAGAACAAACGTAAACAAAAGTATTAATTGATGCTGGAATGCAAACGTGATATATAAAAAACATATAAATCATAGCATAATAATTGGAAGATATCCAAACTTATGTGATTGGTTTTAACAATTATGTTTTATTCTGACCAATCTTATGTGGGTACATTTACACCATCTTTGGTTGATAGGGCTTTTGTGAAACTTTTAATCATTTGCAGTTCACTTTTTGAACTTAATGATCGATTGATAAAAAAATAATTTGGAATATTTCTGTTGCAAACATAAATTTGTATATACAGTGCAAGTAAATACACGTGAAACAATATAGCCAAACCTCAGAGTGATTGTACTTTCATAATAATCATGCCTATGCAGTGGCAAAGATGTTTCAATAGCACCCCCCATCTTCCGATATCACCACTCCAACCGAGACAGCAGAGCGGCTGAAGTTATAGTTATGACAGCTCGGTAGTGACAAAATTTAGAGTACACCATTTGGTTCGGCCGCCAGTGGAGGTTTTTGTGCCCCCCAGGCTCGATTTCGTGATCCCTGTATGTGATAGTTTTGTTTGTCTGCATTGTACAGTAATGGGTGTTCTCGTTAAATTGCATATTGTTGTTAGAAATGCATGTGAATTAAAGTAAAGACAATGTAAAGTAAAAACATTTTATTGAAACTATTTGATGAGATACACTATAAAATTATTAAAAGCACAATACAACTACAGGTACAATCACTGCACTTGATATGTATAATGTAATAATTTGTTGTCACATACACATCACATGCACATAAAATGCAAAGCAAGAATAGAAACAAAAACTAGGAAGAGGTTGACAAAATGTCAGGTACATATAAAATACAAACAGTTACTTTTATCACGATTCTTTGTTGCAAAAAAACAACACTAGTACATGTGATATCAAATGCTAGTTGTAGTTTATACATGCCTTATATGTTTACAAATAAAAAAATTTGTGACTAAACAATTATGTGTATTTAACATCAATTTTTTATATTTAATGCCCATAAAATGTAAACTAATGAGAACAAATTACTTAGAAAGATGTTTAGTTGAACAAATGTAATATCAAATTAAAAAAACTATATTATGATTCTTTGTTTAAAAAAAAACATCAAAATGATATCAAATTCAAAAATTGTGTAGTTTGTGCAATGCTTGGTTTGTTTACAACTCGCAAAAAATAGTGACAAGACTAGACAGGGTCATCGCCATGTGACTAAGAATTACATATACAATCACTACATGCTACATTGCTCCAGTTTACTCAGTTGTATGAAGAGTACCTGCTACAGACACTGGTGGATAGTCTTCGCATATAAATTTCAGTGTTGCTGAATGCTTCCCACATAAGTCAAGATGGTGTTTTCGATTTAACAGGTCTGTCAGGGAGTAAAGTGTAAAACGGTTTGAGCAATCCTGAAGACTGGATACTACACCATATCAGAACTAACCTTACACAAGTGTTGTTTAATTATCATGAGAAATGAAAATGTAATGTAAATTATTTATGAAAATATAAAACAATGATAAAAAAGAATAATTTAGAAAAATAATATGTGGCATGAAAAATGGGGAATCTGTCACGGATGCAACGACACAATTGGGATCACTCGGTGGACATTCACATGACAAACTGTTAATATGCAGCGTATTGCATGGCTGTAGAATCTTGTCCAAGATCCTGGACATACAACTGCCCAGTATGCCATATTAACTTGGAGAGCTAGTAGTACTAAGCACACTAGTTCAATCTCCTGTAAAGAAAAGCATATATTCAGTAAACAAAAACAGGCATCATAGTAGCGCTGGGAGGAAATAATTATGGAATTGTTCATTGTCATAATCAGTAAATATAAAATAATTATGATCTGCAGCATTTCACAAGAAAAGAGGCAGCAAGAAATGTTCTACTACAGCTGCATCTATACATGTTGATATCTTAGGAACAGTCGGTGTTTACCGGGGTTGTTCCGGGTGGAGGAAGGGGGTAGGTTGGTACAGCATGCAGACATTAGTGGAATATGCTATTTTTCAAAATGGTGAATTTTTTATTATTTTTCTTTACTAGGTGTTCATTGTCATTACATGAATAAAAAATTGTTCAATTTCATTACAGTGATGCTTGATCGTAGTCAATATTATAGACTGATTTGAATTCTGCTAATCAGTAAAACATCAGTAATGTTTAACATTTTAAGCCTGAGGTTTAATGGTCAAGGTGAATGTTGGAAATGACAAAATGAGGTGTTATTATGAGGCTAACAGTGTCTACATCCTTCAAGAATGAATAATTTATTTTATAAATTTATTTCAGAGTCATCGCCACATGCTAAATACTTTTTAAAGTTGTATTAATATGTCTTTGTTGATACACTGGGTATAATATACAAGTGCAGAAGTCAACCTAGTTTTTCATGTCTAAGATGTTATTATTAAAATGTGTATGAAAATAAATGTATATTTAAATGTGCACATTAAAATTTGTTGATAACTTATACATGGTTGATTGTTATAAATTTGAAATTACCTGGATTGATCAAATGTGGCCCTCCCGCAGACTGTGTATCCTCCCTGTGTCTGCCTGGCCCGGGTGACCGCTTCTAGCCCCTCCTGCCTCCTCTCAGTCTCATTCATGGGTTGCAGTGTGGCCTCTAGCAATATCATAATTCAAGTGACGTATTATGTATTTATATTTTGCTGTGATGAGAATATATACATATATTGATAAATACAGAAGAATAGCCGGCATATGTCAGTTGAAAGGTATCACAGGATACCAACACTATAGGCAGGCATCAAGGACCACAATGGTAACAAGTGCATGCATTTTCTTGTGTAATCTTTATATATATATACATACATACATTTATGCAAGCACCAACACAAGTCATGAATAGTGATGAAAGAAGGCCAAATGAATGACGTTTATTAAGAGATTAAGTTAGAGAGAGAAATGTGGGCTCTACATCCCAAGGCCAGGCCTGGCCATAAAAGAACAGGATTGGCGATGGGCAAACGAACTGATTGTGCACCTTTAAGGAATAACACTGACAAGGATTCTTTTCTGTGCTTTGGGACCATTTTGGGGGCATTTTGGTCACAGGTGTTCAAACTGTATTATAATGCAGAGGAAACGAATCAAATACCCGAGACAAAAAAACAGCCCCTCTCCCAATGCCAATAAGGCTGCTTCTAGGTATGTTTCAAGTACAGAAGGATCGGGGGATATATGGGGGATATCCCAATAATAATGTCCCAAGTGGGACATTAGGCTACCCAGTATACATATGTTGACATATACATATATACCCTGTATATCTATATATATATATATACATACATATATATATATATATTGTTTGTTGCAGGTTTATCTGCTGCGTCGTTAATTTCGATCGTAGTCGCAGCTCTTGTCGCTGTGGTATTCTGCATCATCGGTTTGGGGTTTGTATTTATGCATTTCAATGGGTTGCTGCATTATTTATGCATTCACAAATTACAGGTTATACTCTGAAATTTAAGATATCATTAATTTTGTTTGGAATGTATATAAATACTATTACCCAGTAGGACTGCATCAGGGTATAGATAGTGCTAAGTCAGTTGTGACTACATATATTTTATTCAACAAAAAAGTTCATGTGTTATATTTGTTGCAGTGTCTGCCATAAAGCACATGAATCAAAACAGTACATCAGTAATTTGTTATGTGTGCGTGCCATTGTGCTGTATAAATCATGACATTTTGGAAGTACCTATTTAACCGTTTCAGTGCAACAGAGCCGATTCCACCGATTACCGGTTTTACCAAGAAATGCCACGCAGCCGATTGTGCCGGTTTCGTTTTGCAACGTGTACTGGCATTGGCTGGTGTCTATGACACCATTTTAAACTGACCAATAAGATTAGTCTGATGGCGAAAATAAACCGGAAGTCATAACCAAAAAACTATATTTCATATGTTTACCGTGCAAAATGCATCAGATGTGCAAAATGCATCAGATGTGCAAAATGCATCAGATGTGCAAAATGCATCAGATGACAGCCTAAACACATATATCAGTGAAAGTAAGTTATCTTGTGTCATCTGGCTATTACGTTTTTTGAACTAAATAGAAAATTATCTGTCCTTTCAGGAAATGGATAGTTTATTAGGTGATATTTCAACACTAAGTGCATAAAAATACAACATTAGTATGGCGTGCAAATCTCAAAAATGGCTTGGCACTTCATCGCAATATTGGCTGGCACTGAAACGGTTAATTGTATTCTGTGATATTAAAGGGATTCTTTGAGAATTTTAATCTCTGTAATGCACGCAATTATTAGGTAATCCTGTTAATATGATTATTTCATGTAATTCTATGCCTTTATTTCATTAGAATTATGTTTTATTAATCATTAATGACCCTGTCAATATATCCAAAAAAATTACTCTGCGTACGCGGAGTTTCTACTTTGGGCCCACCTTCACAATCCGTATAAGGCATGCTCATGAATATTTGGGACTGTCCGTTAGACATTGATTAGCTACGCCGAGTTAATAGATGCAAGAAATACGTCATCAACATGTGTGTACATGGATTAGCCACCGCCAGGCGAATGAGTCATGACCGATAAAATTATCAAAATGAAACGTGGACCAGCTGTTTATGTCACAGATTCAGCAAAGTAAAGAAGGAAATTATACGGAGTAAACGGAGAATGAACATAACGACAGTTCATGACAGACGGATTGATTTAAAAGAAAAAAACACCACCTCAATGCACGAAGTTGAAACCGTCGATGCCGATGGCGACGCCAATGTCATATTGAATGATTGGCATTGTTTTTGGTGGAATATAAAAACTATGATACTATCATGTTCCTTTTTCACTAGGTACATCTGGCTATACATTTTGAAGTGAAGTTTTAATGAAACGTTTAGATAACAGAAACTTATTGAAGCCGAGAAACATTCAATAATGAAACCATTTTATTTGTACCATAAATCCAGCTGCTATTTCCGTAAGCATTATAAATACATTATACATCACTAAGTAATTTACGGTATTAAAGTAGGATAAGTGGTGAGTTATGTACTTTCCTATCTACATATGGTTTAATTTTAGTTTGAAAAATGTAGATCTATAAAGAGCATAACATTATTGTCGACAAAATATTAAAATATATTGCATCAGTGTAAAAACATGTTTTATTTTCTACTGGGAGTGCAATAGTTATTTGTTTTGCCCATCATTTAGGGTAAAAGATATTGAATTTGTTTCTGTCGGACTCCCATTTCGATAAAAAATAAAATGGCCATTGTATGATGGAAATAAAGTTATAAAATTACAAAACTTTAAAAGTAATGCATATTTTAAAACACAGTTTTCAGTCATTATTGGTGTATTTAGCTCAAGAAGATCCCTAAAACATTTTGTTTTGGAACATTTATATTTTATGAATTTTCAAAATTATTGTAAAAGCAACTTTGTCGACACCTTTTTGTACACTACTCCCAGTATAGTTCACTTAACACAAACTTGTTTTAACAAATTGTGAAAAATATGCGTAGAACACAATCCAAACATGATGAGCATAAGAAAGCATACATTTTATTATGTACTACTTTGCAACATAATAACGGGATGATGTGCATTTGGATTCACAAATCGATCGATTGCACAAATCCATTTGAAATGTATGATGTACATAATGTGTCAGAACAAAGTCAGACATCTTCTTCACTACTGTGTCAGTTAACATATTGTCCTGTTAATAGCACTGCTATGCATTTTGATACACCAAGCTATCAGATGCACACATCCATTTGAAACTTGAAGTGAGGTACAACTTCCCAGTAGATGTTAAGTAGAGCTCTTCAATATCCTCTTTCCATCAGCTCAGCTATTTCCAAAGTTCCTGCAAATAAACAAAGTTGAATTTAGGAAACTGAGCCTAAATAGAGAACCTTGTTATGTTGATTCAGTCAGACTAAAATCCCAATCCATTACCTTGGCCAACTTTTAATTTGCTTCTACATAATTACCTGTATGCACTGGTCATATACAGTGCATTCCAGATGACTCGAACTCACATAAGTGAATTTTCGCTAAGTTAAGTCAATCTTTTCCTCGGTCCAGGACAAAGGTCCCAATAAGGGGACCTTCTGATAACTTTCTAGTTTTCAGAAATTCCACTTATCAGTACTGTCATGGGTCCCTGGAAGTTCGACCTTATCCAGAATGCACTGTATATTTTCCTTTATTCTTGCACAAATAATTAATGTTGTATATAATTATACATATGGGCCATTCTCGTGAAAAGTGTACAGTAACGGAAAAGTAACATGTAAAAAATAAATGTGTAATTTGTTTTAAGCGGGTACTGTTATTATCAAATGTGCTATTCACATGAAGCAGTGCAACTTGATCTGATCTATTATTAGATTTAAAAAAATAATATATTCATGGATAAAACTGATGTATACTAGGGTGCAGATCTGCTGGTGTCCAAAATTCGTGCATCGCAAATTCCGTGGCAACATGGTACTATGTACTTTTTAACAAACCTAAAACGTTTACATTGAATGATGACATGCCAACCAGGTTCACTAACAATCGTAGCTGTAGCATTAAAAACAGTATGTGAACGTACGAATCTCACATTTTTATGTTTCGGTTCAAATAAGTGGAGAAACGGGGACTTTTCAAAAACGGCTGACTGGAATTTGGAAAGGCAAGACCAAGACACACATGCCCAAATTCCCCAGATTTAGGCAAACAAAATTACATCCACGACCAGGTTAATCCTCTTGCTATGGTTGCATATACTGATATTTTTGTTCACTGCATGTCAAATACCGGACAATGCAGTTTTACTAACTAGAAAGGCGAGTTTACTGTAGTAGAGGCTCGACAGACTCGGTGACAGTCCCAGCGGCCACTGACACCGACTGCAGCCATCTGCGTCAGCAGACGTTATAATTCTATTTAATCGAAACGTTACTCGGCTGACGGCATTGGGAAGCAGGATAAATAAACAATGCATACGCTTCCTACACTTATAAAAAATAGCTGTCAATATACATATGTCTACAAATTGCTTATTTACAATGCCATTGCTTGACTCAACTCACCTCAATCAGACTTGTTTTGTGTGTGACGTCAACGGTCTGTGTGGGTCACTGCGCGTGCATGAATATTCATTATACTCGGGCTGCAGAATTAATCATCCACGTGGCAACAAGCTCAAAATGATTCACGTAAACGCAATTGTTTATCGGCTTTTTATGCAGATAACACCCAAATTATGCATAAACATGCAAGACATAAGTAGCAGAGAAAGTACTTATGGGAAATTAATACGTTTTGATACGGTACACCTCGAATGTATATTAGCTTACAAAGAATCCCTTTAATACCGCAAAGGTATTAATATAAAATCAACACATAGTGTTTGCTCCAAAACAATGAATTGTTTCACTATGACCTGCATTGGCTACCGAATGGTTGCACAGAATATCCTATGGTTTTTTTTGGGGGGGTCAAATAAGTGACTTAGTCAACATTTCTTAACAGAATGTGCCAGAAATGTGTACATTGTCAAACAGTAAATCTAAATAGTTGTTGAACTTTTTGAAAAATTGTAATAGACAAATTAAGTTGTAAATTGCATGTGTAATTTGTAAGAAAATGTCTTGGAGGAAACTATCCTGCTTTTGGCAGGACTCAATCAATCTCCTGCATTACAAAAATGGATGTGGTTTTGAAAGCCATTTTTGATTGTCCACAATTTTTAGTCCCACTCCACGTATTGTTTGGGATGGATGGTCGTTATTCCCACTCCACGTATTGTTTGGGATGGATGGTCGTTATTCCCACTCCACGTATTGTTTGGGATGAATGGTCGTTATTCCCACTCCACGTATTGTTTGGGGTGGATGGTCGTTATTCCCACTCCACGTATTGTTTGTGGTAGATGGTCGTTATTCCCACTCCACGTATTGTTTGGGGTGGATGGTCGTTATTCCCACTCCACGTATTGTTTGGGGTGGATGGTCGTTATTCCCACACCACATATTGTTTGGAGTGGATGGTCGTTATTCCCACTCCACATATTGTTTGGGATGGATGGTCGTTATTCCCACTCCACATATTGTTTGGAGTGGATGGTCGTTATTCCCACTCCACATATTGTTTGGAGTGGATGGTCGTTATTCCCACTCCACGTTTTGTTTCGGGTGGATGGTGGTGTAAAACAATACAAAACTATTTTTTGACTTTGTAAACTGGTGAGACAACCCTAAAGGAGACCATCTTCTGTAAACAGAGAACTGTACCCTGTTTTGTGTTTCCAGGTGGGTATGCAGGGTCCCCAGTAAACTGCATAGATGGATGATAACACTGCCTATAATTGTGCCTCAACCAAATAAGGTATTCATCTGTTGTTCACATATCTACATCACTGCATGGCAGCTATTGGTCACGTTAGTCCATTCCAAAAGACACCAGGAGGGAAGAATGTGGCGGGACCCAGTCCTGGTTAGTGCAACATGTGCCACACCATAGACACCCCTGTATAAGTCCAGTCACATGCATGCAGTGTGGCTACACACCATGCACACTGTCCCCCTATATAACACCTACACGTGTATAATGGGGCTACACACCATGAACACTGTCCCCCTATATAACCCCTACACATGTGTATAATGGGGCTACACACCATGAACACTGTCCCCCTATACAACCCCTACACATGTATATAATGGGGATACACACTGTGCACACTGTCCCCCTATATAAGCCCCTACACGTGTATAATGGGAAGACACACTGTGCACACTGTCCCCCTATAATAGCCCCTACATGTGTATATAATGGGGCTACACACTATGCACACTGTCCCCCTATGTAAGCCCCTACATGTGTGTGCAATGGGGCTACATACCGTGCACATTGTTCCCTCTATATAAGCCCCTACACATGTGTGTAATGGGGCTACACACAATGCACACTGTCCCCCTATATAAGCCCCTACACATGTGTGTAATGGGGCTACATAATGTGCACATTGCCCCCCCCCCCTATATAAGCCCATACACGTGTGTATAACGGGGCTACATACCGTGCATACTGTCCCCCTATATAAGCCCCTACACATGTGTGTAATGGGGCTACACACTGTACACAATGTCACTCTATATAAGCCCCTACACATGTGTGTAATGGGGCTACACACCGTGCACACTGTCCCCATTATATATGTACAAAGAGGTGAGTGGACTGCAGCACCTTGGAGGAGATGCACTTACAATGATCCATAGTTGGCATATTAATATGTAGATGTACCTTGGAGGAGATGTACTTACAATGATCCATAGTTGGCATATTAATATGTAGATGTACCTTGGCGGAGATGTACTTACAATGATCCATAGTTGGCATATTAATACATGGATGTACTTGGAGGAGATGCACTTACAATGATCCATAGTTGGCATATTAATATATAGATGTACCTTGGAGGAGTTGCACTTACAATGATCCATAGTTGGCATATTAATATATAGATGTACCTTGGCGGAGATGTACTTACAATGATCCATAGTTGGCATATTAATACATGGATGTACTTGGAGGAGATGCACTTACAATGATCCATAGTTGGCATATTAATATATAGATGTACTTGGAGGATATGCACTTACAATGATCCATAGTTGGCATATTAATATATAGATGTACTTGGAGGAGATGCACTTACAATGATCCATAGTTGGCATATTAATATATAGATGTACCTTGGAGGAGTTGCACTTACAATGATCCATAGTTGGCATATTAATATATAGATGTACCTTGGCGGAGATGTACTTACAATGATCCATAGTTGGCATATTAATACATGGATGTACTTGGAGGAGATGCACTTACAATGATCCATAGTTGGCATATTAATATATAGATGTACTTGGAGGATATGCACTTACAATGATCCATAGTTGGCATATTAATATATAGATGTACTTGGAGGAGATGCACTTACAATGATCCATAGTTGGCATATTAATATATAGATGTACCTTGGAGGAGATGCACTTACAATGATCCATAGTTGGCATATTAATATATAGATGTACCTTGGAGGAGATGCACTTACAATGATCCATAGTTGGCGTATTAATATATAGATGTACCTTGGACAAGATGCACTTTCAATGATCCATAGTTGGCATATTAATATATAGATGTACTTGGCGTAGATGCACTTACAATGATCCATAGTTGGTATATTAATATATAGATGTACCTTGGAGGAGATGCACTTACAATGATCCATATTTGGCGTATTAATATATAGATGTACTTGGAGGAGATGCACTTACAATGATCCATAGTTGGCATATTAATATATAGATGTACTTGGAAGATATGCACTTACAATGATCCATAGTTGGCATATTAATATATAGATGTACTTGGCGGAGATGCCCCTACAATGATCCATAGTTGGCATATTAATATGTAGATGTACCTTGGCAGAGATGCACATTCAATGATCCATAGTTGGCATATTAATATATAGATGTACTTGGAGGAGATGCACTTACAATGATCCATAGTTGGCATATTAATATATAGATGTACTTGGAGGAGATGCACTTACAATGATCCATAGTTGGCGTATTAATATATAGATGTACCTTGGAGGATATGCACTTACAATGATCCATAGTTGGCGTATTAATATATAGATGTACCTTGGAGGAGTTGCACTTACAATGATCCATAGTTGGCGTATTAATATATAGATGTACTTGGAGGAGATGCACTTACAATGATCCATAGTTGGCGTATTAATATATAGATGTACTTGGAGGAGATGCACTTACAATGATCCATAGTTGGCATATTAATATATAGATGTACCTTGGAGGAGATGCACTTACAATGATCCATAGTTGGTGTATTAATATATATATGTACCTTGGAGGAGATGCACTTACAATGATCCATAGTTGGCATATTAATATATAGATGTACCTTGGAGGAGATGCACTTACAATGATCCATAGTTGGTGTATTAATATATAGATGTACCTTGGAGGAGATGCACTTACAATGATCCATAGTTGGCATATTAATATATAGATTAGCCCCTTCACTGCCCAAATGTGTTCTTTTGAGCCAGTTCTTAGTTGAGGCAGTCATTGTCAAAACATATGGAAAATTAAATTACCAGTAAACCAGATTCTTACTTTGGCCTGTTTGCTTGCTGGGAGCACAGACCATCAACCAACTTGTCTGTTTGTGGCCATTTCCTCCATTTCTCTCCCAGTGGGGCAGTCATGTGGAAAACATTTGGCTAGATGCAAATTAGATTAGACCACATGAGGTAGTTATAAGAAACGTAGGTCAGGATACAAAGTTAGTTACAATATTATGAAAATGTTTCTTTGATTTGTTACTTTGAAGAAAGTTCTGGTATTCATCATACATTGGTTCTGCTTCACAAATGTTTACTTTTGTAGAATTCACTGGGAAAAGAGAAGGATCTGGATATAGAAGACAGTGGTTATGGGAAGCACATGTCAGGTAGGTGGGGCTTGCTGCAAAGACATGCTCTCAGTGCAGGGCTTTATGCAGGATCAAAATTTTACCCATCCAAAAAAATTCCAAGTGGACATTTGCTCACCAAAAAAACCCTCCATCTACACCCCCCTTGAGGCTCACAAAAACTCCAACTGCACCCACTCGAAGCTAACCATATATAAATTATATATGTTTATATAATAAATGTATATATAATAAATATATATATATATACATACAAAAATATATTACATATGTATGTGGCTCACAAAAAACGGAAGCAAATCAGCAAATGGTTTTATATATATATATATTAGGTGTAACATGCATGGTAAAACATAATGACATAAATAATAGTTACATTTATATCAACAACCATATTTATTTGCACATAGTTATACATTACTTACAATTATGTGAGCCACTGGGGAGTAGTGATCACAGCCAGATACATTTTACCATCAAAGTAAAATCAGAAAGGAATAGTAAAAAGCAGTATAGGAGAAATTTCCACAAAGGACAGTATAAGGACATGAGGAAATATTTAGCAAAGGTAGACTGGAATAACACACTAAAAAATAAGACAGCAACAGAATGCTGGAATATCTTAAAGAGTGAGATTAAGTGCATAGTCGATAAATTTGTATCCTTCAAAAAACAAGGGAAACGGTCCAAAAAGAAACACTTATCGAAAGAAGCCATTAGAAAAATTAAGTATAAACAAATGATGTGGAAGTCATATAGATGTACTGGAAATGATGAAGACTACAACAGTTATAAAGAAGCACTTAACCAAGCTACAGCTGAAATTAGAAATTCAAAGAGAAGCTATGAAAAAAAATTAGCATGTAATATAAAACAAAACAGCAAAAGTTTTTATGTGTATGTTCGAAGCAAACAGAAAGTTCAGGATTATGTTGGTCCTCTAGAATATAGTGCTGGAAATATAATATCAGAGGGATTCTTAATGGCAGAAGACCTGAATGAGTACTTTAGTTCAGTGTTTACCAGGGAAGATGTTAGTTCACTGCCAGTACCAGAGGCTAAGTTCAAGGGGGCAGATTCAGACTATTTAGGACAGTTAATTGTAACCCCGGAAATGGTAGCTAAGAAAATAAGGGTTATGAAGGATAATAAATCACCTGGAGTGGATGGTATTCCACCCAAACTACTATTGGAAATTGTAGAACAAATTAGTGTACCGCTTGCAACAGTTTTCATTAGAAGAGGGAGTTGTTTCTTTAGAATGGAAAGAGGCAAACATTATACCGTTATTTTTAAAATGTTCCAGAAACAAGTCAGAGATCTATAGACAAGTGAGTTTAACATCGGTGATTTGCAAATTATTAGAAAGACTAAGTAAAGATCACATGGTGGATTTTCTTGTTAAACATAACTTGATAAACCCATCTCAACATGCGTTTTTAAAAGCGAGATCATGCTTAACAAATATGTTATGTTTTTTGGAAGACATCACTAAGTGGGTAGATGAGGAATCACCAGTAGATATCGTCTACTTAGATTTTGAAAGTATCACATCAAAGATTACTGCTTAAACTAAAGGCCCATGGCATAGGAAATGGTATAATAAACTGGATAGAAAAATGGCTGATTGACAGAAGACAATGGGTAGTAGTTGATGGGGAGGCTTCAAACTAGAAATCGGTATTGAGTGGGGTACCACAGGGATCAGTACTAGGACATATATTATTCTTAATATATATCAAAGATTTGGATGATGAAATAACAAGCAAGGTGTTGATATTTGCGGATGATACAAAAGTGTTTAGAAGGATTAAAAGTGATGGAGATAGACAGCATTTACAAGATGATCTTGACAGGTTGATCAAATGGTCAGAAAAGTGGCAAATGCTGTTCAATTTTGGGAAATGTAAATGCCTCCACACAGGACATGGGAACGAAGAGGTAGAATATACAATGGGGGGTATTGTACTAAGTACTACAAAAGTAGTGTACTGTAAAATAAAAGGACTTAGGGTTAACCATTAGTGCTGATATGTATGTTTGAGAGCAGTGCGGAATTGCAGCTTCAAAGGGAAATCAAATCCTTGGATTAGTTAGGCAAAATATAGCATATAAAGAAAAAGAACTAATAATACCGCTGTACAAAACAATAGTGAGGCCTCATTTAGAGTATTGTATACAAGCGTGGAGGCCATATCGCAAGAAGGACGTAGATATGCTAGAAAGAATACAGAGGAGAGTGACTAAAATGATACAAAAACTGAGGGATCTTAGTTATGAAATTTGCCTAAAAGAATGTGATTTAAATTAATACCGCATTATTGAGCGCCGTGTGTCTGGAAAATGCTCAAATAATGATAGGAATTCAAAGTACGGGAAGGGTTTGTTTTTGCGTGATACAAAACACAATATATTCCAGTGCTGACACCCATCCTACAACACGTCGTACAAACGGACAGGATGGGGCTTATCATAATAAGACGGGCTATACACCGTCCTCTCAAATTATCGCCCGTTAACAGTTAACATCCCCTGTCCAAATGACGGGTGGACGGGTTTCTAGATAAAGCCCTGTCTTAGTGGTTAATCAGTGCCGAGTATAAACCATTTCTGGAAAGATGGTTTATTTTGAAAACTTGTATACTGTGATGTTGTTGGGACATCATGGCGAGTTTGTGACACAAAGGTTAGTGTCACTGCTTAGTGACATGGTGGTTACTCTTCTCAGTGATATGGTTGTTAGTATCACTGAGCAGTGACACAGGTGTTAATGTCACTGATCAGTGACACATGTCAGTGTCACTGATCAGTGTCATGGTGGTTAGTGTCACTGCTTAGTGACATGGTTGTTACTCTTCTCAGTGATATGATTGTTAGTATCACTGAACAATGACACAGGGGTTAATGGCACTGATCAGTGACACATATATTAATGTCACTGATCAGTGTCATGGTGGTTAGTGTCACTGCTTAGTGACATGGTGGTTACTCTTCTCAGTGATATGGTTGTTAGTGTCACTGAGCAATGACACATGGGTTAATGTCACTGATCAGTGAATCAGGGGTTAATGTCACTGATCAGTGACACGGGGGTTAGTGTCACTGATCATCGACATGACTATTAGTGTTGCTGCTGTTTATAGTGCTAATAGTTGTTGCTTCAATCATCGGTTGTCTGGAAAACATTCCGACTCTGAATATGTGCCAGCAGCTTAAAATGGCCGTCCTCCAGTTGGTGCTGCACAGACATAGATGCAGAAGACAGTTTTCTGAAGTATTCGTATCAGATGTTTGCTATGACACAAATGTGAACAGTTTTTTGCAATGCAAGTTACATAAAATGTCCCCAACTAGACTGTTTACGGTATTAACCCTAAAACCTATAAGAACCCTTGTCCACTGGCAAATTTCAAAAATATGGTCACAGATTAACCCTGAAAGTTGGGTGTCGTCTAAGAGGAAAACATTAGAGTGCCCATACGCATACACACACTCAAACACAGACAAATGCTAGCTTGATTTTAGTTAGATGTAATTAGTTTCTCGTTTGCTTTCAGACTCTGGAGGTGATTCGTCTACTCCACTGTTTCTCCACCCTGTTCCGGCATTTCCCGTCGGTTACAGACAAGTCAAACCAAGCGTCATGTCACCGCTGCAAGACGACTGTGACAGCGACACTGAAGA
Organism: Escarpia spicata; assembly: GCA_963995525.1. Lineage (NCBI taxonomy): Eukaryota > Metazoa > Annelida > Polychaeta > Sabellida > Siboglinidae > Escarpia > Escarpia spicata. The sequence goes on along the minus strand of OZ023208.1, from coordinate 11,578,077 downwards.
TGACGCAGAATATGCCACAACGAGGGTGCAGGTGGAGCCACTGGTGTTCAGCCCCATCGGCAGTTCATGCAAGACCGTTGTTAGCAGTTATTCCAAGGCCGCTATTGGTCATTTATCTCTGACGACTTCATGTGATGACTGTCATAGTGTCAACACTCTGAATAACTTTTGTGATGGCAATGACATCAACAGCAGTGATGATGACGATGGTTATTGCAAAGCAGTCACATCACACATTCAGCAAATTAACTCTCCAAATATTTTTGATAGTGATGATGACAATGGTTGTGGTGACATGGTAAGAGTGTCACAAGCGTGTCGTCCGATTGATGCACCCAGAAGAGGTGTCAGTGACATGTCAAACAATGACAGTTGTGGTTATTCTAAAGTGGTGACGTCAGCCATGCCTCGTGATACTCCAGACAGAGACGTCAGTGACACTGATGGTTCAAGAGATGACGATTACGCTTGTGGTTACGCCAAAGTAGTGACATCAACCACTCAGCAAGGTGACATAGATGGTTCAAACAGTGACAATGACGATGTTAGTGGTTATTCCAAAGTGGTGACATCAACCACTTCTGGTGACACTCCAAGCACACAGGTCGGTGACTCTGCCAGCTCCGACAGTAATGACGAAGATGACATCACAGGTTATTCAAAGATGGCAACATCAAATTTTGGTGTCGCCAAATAAACATTGAATAGAGTATCCGACACGGATACCTAGACATTAATGACATGTGTTGATGACAGTGAATATGCCATAATTCAATTTTTTTTCAGATTTTGTAATCCTTTACTTTTTCCAGTAACATTTCACCACTGTTACCACTAGATGGCAACACAGTAGACATTCTATACAGTGCTGTCCCTAGTGTGGCTCCCTGCCGAGGTCTCGGTGGCTCTGCGGGGGGTCCGAGTAGACATGAGTGTTGGTGTCAGTGGGGCAGTTTATTCCCCCTCGGGGTGTCTCCACCTCCTATGACCTTAGATGTTTTGAGTACACTCCCATGCAGAGGCACCACTTACATACTCACCATATCGTTTTGGAGAGACCATGTGACCGGACGCGCACCTCTGCTTGGAGATTGTGTTTTGTGTTATTCAAGTGAGAACTGACGGAAAGGTTGATTTAGCAGATGTGCTGACCTAGTAATGTAATGTACATATATTTACTTAAACTTGTGTAAACATAATAAGTGTTTCTTCTGCTAGCCTGTAGAGAGTCTCCTGACATAGGCAGACAGCAAACAGGTCAGTTGAATAGGTAAATTGGTATACTGCGGGACTGGAAAGTGGCAACTATACGGCCTGCGTGGGGTGAAGAAAGAGCTAGGTATGTGGTGGCTCCAGTTTTGTTATCTGTCGAGCTCAGGGTTGTGTAAACAGTTGTGGAAGGTTTGTCCCCCAAAACGGGTGGGTTAGGAGGGGAGGGTGAGATCCCTACCACACAGTCCAGCTCCACACCTGTAGTAATGTATGTATCATGTCCTGATTGTGTAATTGTTGTTCTTGATTGTTACACTGCATTTATATTAGTCTGCAGCCAGAGTAAACTTAGTTGTTTAGGAGCTGTGCATAACTGCTTAATATACTGCCTGCAACTGAAATAGTGTAATGTATATAATGCTTGTTAACTTTTTATGTTAAGTTTATGTTAATATTTTATCAAATTGGTTGGTAACATCAGTGAATTTGAGTAGCCTAGTTGTTAAGCAAATGTTTTTATTTGTAATGAGGAGCTTAATTTTTTAATAGTTATACATATATTTTACATTGTGCGTATATTGGCAATATATATAATAGTTTATTTTATATAATATGTAATTATGTATGCAGTTACGTATATTTTTGTAGCATGTTTGAAACATAGATTTGTAAGATGAATTGATGGACACTTGTATTCAGTAAAACATTTGGGTGACTTTCATTTGTGTTTTAATTCCTTTACTCCCTACTGCTGTGTAGGGGAGATTGGGGCAAGTCAGTAGAGGGCTTAAACTGTGGACACTTTCCAACAGATGTCATTCAGATGGATAACATAGACAAAACTCAAGTCTGCAATACAAAAACGGCTAAAGTAATACACATGCTCACGCACACGTATATATATATGGTCGATTCTCACATTTGGACACATCTGTCTTATTTCATTAAATGGCCAGCCACTCAAACACACCTCAAATGATATGCACAAATAATATGCCGTATAGTGTATAATAAGTGTGGACAAGCAATATGTAAAAATGGTTGCACTAGCTAATTTGATATAAGGATAATTATTTCACTCTAAATATTATTTAACCTATACCATGCAAAACTCCACTTTCCGTGTGCATTAAACAGTGAAAGAAACATGTTTTATTCCAATGTTAAGTATTTTATGCAAGGGTTAGTATAGTTTGCATATATGTGCATGATTCATTTATGTGTAATCGCAGTCAAATTTTGCCAAGATTATCTTTCTCAGAAAAAATATGAAAATGGTCAGAAAATGCAATACCAAGCGAAAGGCTTTTAATTGCAAATAACTCAGTCACATATATACATTAATAATAAATATTTAACATATATATATATTACATTTAATTTAGTTTACACATTATCAAAATAAATGCTTCCCACTACAAACCTTGGTGAGATACACCGACTTACCTTGCTAGTTTGATATTTTTATAGACAATGTTCGTGAAACAATGTTGAGAAATTATTATCATGGTGTGCTGTAGATATCGCGTGATGATAAATTTGGCAATGTTGCATACAATATATTGTGGAAATTGATGTTAAATGAGTACGCTTGATTGGTGCTTAAGTTAGCGCATGTCCATATTGTGTTGCATAGAATAAGCCAAGATGAACTATGTGTTTTGCATGATATCATCGGAGGTACCATACGGTAACATCCTTATGCACTAAAGTGTAATAGTATAACGAGGATAACAGAATATTATGCTTTGGAAACGTAGCTTTGACTAAGCCAACATATCAAGTTGGCACTTCAAAGTGTCTTAACATTTAACACAATAGTGAGTTTAACTATTACGATGTTGTTGTCTGGCATATAACAAACAATAAGATGTGTTTTTCATAAAACCTTCTCATTAATGCATGTCACCATAACACAGTTTAGTGTAGATCTACATTTAGCTGGGTAATGTTGGGTTTTTGTCCATATTGGGGATAACAAGCAAAGTTCACACGATTTAAGTATATGCATACTATCAATAGTAACTTGTGTATTATTTATTTTTATATAAAGAAACACAATGTTTTTTCAAGAAAAACATTATTTTGTTAATCCCTAGGTTGAACTTGTTTGAAACATTTGACTTTCAGTAACACTGTCTCTTGAAACTTGTATTTACAAACTCAAGGTGACAATAACAGTACAGATGTTACTGGCCACGTAACATTGAATATAATACACCTTTATGGTAAACACATCAAGAACTGGCATTATGTTAATTAAGCAAAGACCAAGCCCATTCATACTTTAATCTAGATAAGTGAAAACAAAAAGACTAGTTATTCATTACCTCTGATCATGGGATAAAGTAAAAGAGAATTGCCCGTTTTAATACACGTTTGTCTGAAAATATTATTGTCATACCGATTACCTATGCTTAGTATTATTCAGCATGTGTGTACATGATAGTAGATGTGTCATTAAATTTGTTAGAGCAATTTTATCGTGTTATGGCAAGTGTTCATATGATACAGTGAAACCCTGATAATCTAGAAACCATAACATGAAAAATTTCTTTTAAATTCCAGACATAGATCAGTGATCAATGTCCAAACTATACGAAACATATCAGTTCAAATTGAACAACCTACAAGTACCTGGTAAAAACAGTTCGGTATTATCCAAAGTTTTGCAAACAATTACATTTGAAAAATTGACTATTGCATTACAGCAGTACACATCCAAGTACTGCACCTATCCTTGGCAAACACCCCAGAAGATATATGTATCAGCAGTATAGCCTCTCATACTAGAGCACAGTTGTAGTGTCAAACATTAGCATGTGGTCGCCTCCTGTTGTCTTCCTGTAGAAACCATGCAAGTTGGCTCTTTTCCTCCAGTCATCTTTTTACTGCATAGCACATAGGCAAAATTTGCATCACATGTTAGTGTGCTATGATATATACAAATGGGTGATGTTGGAAGGTGATGTATTGTATTCATGCATATTCAGGTTGAAATACTCCCTTGTTGGTGGGTTTTCTCAGAGAATTTAAAACTATTTATGTACAAATTCCTACATTTTCATCCCATTTGGGTTATTTGTCTTCCACCCTTGTTTCTACGACTGAGTCATTGCTTATCCTTCTGAAGTTTCTTCCTACCTAGCTGCCATTGCCATGTTATATGTGGCATGCTAATTTGCTGTGCTATTTCCAATAGTTGTTTAAGGTAGGTAGTATGTATTCAAAAAGTGATTTTTGACATTTTTTTAAAAAGGACTGCTATTTATGTACTTTCATATCCTTACCTCAATATGCGGTTAGTATATTAGCTGAAAAAGTAATACAAAGTGGCAATATTGAGGTTTCTTCGGATGACTTTTGGCAGAATTTGGTTAGAAAAATTACCTTATCATCGTTTTCTCGGAATACCATTTTTGCTGTGAGTACTTAAAAAGTTGCTGCGCTCTAGTAGAATAAATACTGGGTATAACTGCAAAACATTTTGCACCGCAGTGCTTAATGAGTATATCTACTGCATGAATTAAAATAAATCATAATACATTTAATGGTTTCTGAATTATAGGCGTTAATTATGTAAAAAAGTTACACAAAATAGGTTTTTTCGACAACAAATCTTTTTTTCATGTAAACAACACAACATATCTGATTTCTGTGATATTCATGCAGTAGATATGCCTAACAGTAACCCCTGTGCTAAATTACAAGCTTGTAACTTGAATACGTTTTTGGTTAGAGCGCGGCAAAAAATACCTAATTTTCCCTATTATGGCGGCCATATTGGATACCTAATTTGCATAATTTATGCGAAACATGAAAAAAAACCTTAACTATGTTGGTATGTATCTGCATACCAAATATGGTTGATCTGTGTTGAAAACTGAAGATTTTTGGTGGAATCCATACTACCTACCTTAAGTGGAATTAACTTAGGTTAGATGGAGTTATTGTAAACGATTGAAGTTTTTGAATGGAATAAGCATGTGCACAACCAGTAATGTATGGATTTTCATTTTAACTCCCGATGATATAAAATGTCACAGAGAGAAATTGGATGCTGTATTTGTGTAAACTTGAATAACAAAGAATAATATATTGTGAACACGGACAGTCATCCATATACACAATCACGTGATTTACCCCGGTTCAGTTTATTTATAAAACATAACTCAAACTAATTCTATGCGATGCGTCACGGGCAATTAGTACCCCTGGTGGATGGTGAACAGTACCATTGCCACAAATTGTGTTTGAGTTGACCAAACCCTTTGACATTTACTGTTGACAATGCTAATAGAATGTGTTTCAGATTGGTGTGTACATTTGGTCGTTTTCATGTTTGTTCTATTAACAATGAAGCTGGCTTCTTGCGCTCCGTGAGTAGAGTAGTATGGGGCATTTGATTATCATGTACGATTTCATGATGGGATTATGATTCGTGTTCAGCTCCAGCAGTTGTTTAAAGTAACCGATGTTCTTACTGATGCAAAATTGGTGCTTAGCAGAAAGGCGATGCTTTCATCTTTTTGGGATCTACAGTTTGCTTGGACTCAATTAGGAGCATGCACATTTCTTTTCCATTGACATATTTTGTTACAAATAAAAGTGCAGGTTTTGATAACGATATTAATTAGTTTTTTTTTAAATCCATTATCGGACACAATCGATAGTTTGTTCATTGTCAATTTAAAGGAAATTTTCATTGTATGGAAATCTGTATCATTTTGTCACATCTCTCACTTCATGACCAACGGTTCTGGCAGTAGGTAATGAAACGCCCATGTTATAAAGTTTGCCATATGTGTGGTCTCTTACGAAACAAACAGGCGAAGTAGGGTGAACGAGATTGCCCAATTTTAGAAACCAAAATAGGTTTAGGACTCGAGCTCCGTTCGACAGATTGGCACGACCACTCGCCCAACTGTCGCCTGCGCCCCTCCCCCTATCAGAAATCACACCTATTAAAAGTAGGTCTAAACTTGAACAATTGATGTATTATTGTTAGTTATACATGTACTTTATTCTAGTAATTTATCATTCGATCTTGTACTTTGTTCTTTATTCTAGTTCTTATGTACCATGATAGATAGCCCTGGTTTTTTTTTCAAGAAGAATGTCCTTTTAGGAGGTAAGCAAGTCAGAGTTATGAAGCATTACAAACGCGTGGGGGTCTCAAAATCTAAATTTAGCGTAACATACTATAACGATGCAGCCAACCACTGTTACACGCACGACCATACACATGTCACATGGGATTAATTATTAACGTAATTAAAATACAGCCACTCCTGATTAGCATGTGAATGTTGACATTATCACTTGCAGTCGTAATCTTTGAGGTAGTCCGGCGATTTCACCTGACGACCCGATCTCGATGTTACGATCTGCGGACGGACGTCTCGACGGATCAGCGTAGATGCGGCTTCGGCGACCGTTGTCGGCATCTCGATTGGCGTAACGTCTTCCGCATCCACATCTCGTTGAGGGTTGATTATGTCGTCGACGAGCGGTGCGCGGACTTGCAGCGGAGGTTCAACCGACTTCCTCAGCTGCACGCGGTTACGCCTGTATCCCCCGTCGCCTGTCTCGACCTCGTACGACCTTTCGTCTAGACGCCTGTTGACGACAGCTTTCCTCCAGACACGACTACCCTGAACGAATGGTCTCATCTCCCTCCTCCAGAACGGGAAGATCATGGGCAGATCTGTTTTAGTGTGTCTTCTGTTTGACTTGGTTAAGCTGCAGACGTCTGTTATCGACTTCAGTGGCTGTCGCGGAGCGCGGTTTAAGCAGTTCGCTCGTCATCGGAAGCAACGTCCTCGTTCATCGGTTCATGAGCCGCTGGACCGAGCTGCTTCCAACACCTTGTCTGGGCGTGTTGCGAACGTCTAACAGTGCCAGAAATTGATCAGTGTTCGTGTCTTTGTTTTTTTCATCAGTCGCTTGGCATATTTCACAGCGGACTCTGCCTTGCCGTTAGCCTTCTGGTTCGCTGGACTGACCAGCAAGTGCTCGAAATTCCACTCGACCGAGAAGTCGTGAAACGTCGATGCTGTGAACTGAGGACCTGGATCTGAGACAACATGACAAGGTATGCCGTATCTGGCGAAGTGACCCTTCAGCTTGCGAATGACCGTTGTCGTGGTCGTGTCCTCAAGACGATCAATTTCCCAAAAAATTTAGAAGTAGTCGACAGTGACTAGGTAAGACTTGCCTTCGAACGAGAATATATCTGTCCCGACTTTTTGCCATGGTCGGTCAGGGACGTCGTGCTGCATGAGTGATTCTCTTGGCTGGTCGACTTCGTATTTGCGACAAGTCTCACATGTGGAGATGTACTCTCTGATGTCGGCTGACATGCTCGGCCAGAACACGCATTCTCTTGCCCTTCGCAAACAGCCATCTATTCCGACGTGTGAGGAGTAGATCGCCTTTTTGATTTCAGATCTCAGGCTACGTAGTAGCAGAGTCCGTTCTCCTTTGAAGATGATGCCATCTTGCATGGACATTTCATCTCTCACGTGGAAGTACGGATGCAGAACTGTATGCAGCTGACTTCTGTCATCAGGCCGTCCTTGGAGTATGAACTTGTAGAGTTGCTGCGATACTTCATCTTGTTCTGTGGCGTTCCGTATCTGCTGTAGTCGTTCGGGGCGGATTGGAAGGAAGGACACCATGTTCACTTGTTCCAGTACTGCTTGGCTACAGCCGTCGTTTGGCAGATACGCACGGGAGAGCATGTCAGCATTGTGCATTTCTTTTCCTTTGCAGTAGATTACCTCGATGTCATATTGTTGAACTCTCAGTAGCATTCCCTGCAGACGTCTGGGTGCCTTGGCAAGAGGTTTCTTCACAATGGCCTCCAGAGGCTTGTGATCGCTGTGGACAGTTGTATGTATGCCAAAGGTGTATTGGTGGAACTTCTGCAGTGAAAAGACGATTGCCAGCATCTCCTTCTCAATTTGCGCGTAGCGAGTCTCGACGTCCGTAAGCGCGCGACTTGCGAACGCGACAGGTTTCCCATGCTGTAGAAGAGCTGCGCCAAGTCCTTTTTCACTGGCGTCGCACTGTATCACCAGTTCTGACTCAGGATCGTAGAAGCTGAGTAGTGGCGCTTCTGTCACAAGCCTCTTGACTTCTGCGAACGCCTGGTCTTGAGTGCGAGACCAATTCCAGTGCACGTCTTTGCGTGTGAGTTGCCGAATTGGTTTCATAGCAGCGGAGAGCCGTGGCAGGAACTTGGCTAAGTAGTTCACTGTGCCATTCAGATGATGAACTTCTTCCACTGAGGACGGAGTCTGGAGTTTTGTGATCGCTTCCACCTTCTTGGGGTCGGGTCGGAGACCAACGTCTGACATCAGATGTCCGAGGAACGAGATTTCGGTTTTCTTGACCTCGGACTTCTCTCTGTTGAGCGTTATTCCCCTCTCTCTGCATCTCCTCAGCACTTCTTCCAGATTGTGGTCGTGATTTCTCGACGCGTCCTCTGAATTGTCACCTGCACCGTACACGATGATGTCGTCGGTGATGCATATCACGCCTTCTAGTCCTTCCAGAGCTTGTAGAAGACGCTTCTGGAAGATCTCAGAGCTCACGTTTAGACCGAATGGGAGTCGAAGCCATCTGAATCGCCCAAATCCAGTCTGGAATGTCGTTAGGATGCTCGAGTCATAGTCGAGGACTACGCGCCAGAATCCCGAGTATAGGTCAAGTTTGGTGAAGTATTTTGCCTTTGCCAGTTCCGGTAGCACTTCATCCATGACTGGCATTTGGTACCGCTCTCGCTTCAGCGCACAGTTCAGAGGTTTTGGATCGATGCAGATCCTCAGGTCGCCTGACTTCTTTGTCGCGACCACCATGCGGCTGGTCCAGTCCGTTGGCACGATCACTCCAAGTTTTTGGAGTCGATTCAATTCAGCTTTTACCTGCGATCGCGATGCCACAGGTATGCGCCCAGTAGCAGAGGTGACAGGGGTGACTGTCTCATCAACATGTAGATGTATTTTCCCTGGTAATGTGTCGATTTCTCGATCAAAGACATCTGTGTACTCGGCGAGCAGTTTCTCGCAAGAGTCAGTGTCCTTTGATGAAATAGATGCGACTTGTGCGAAGTTGCGATAGTTCACTGTGATCAGCTCCATTTGTTCTGCTACACGTTTTCCGAGTAGGGGCAGTAGGTCTTCCTGCACCACTACGAACTCGATGCTGTACTTCTTCCCGTTAGTAGGATTGCGAATACTCATACGTCGTTTGCCTAGGGGGATTAGGACCGTACTGTTCCACATTTTCAGAGTCTTGTTATAGGCTTCAAGTTCTAGGCCGGCTGCGAATTTCACTGGCAGTACATTTACTGTTGCTCCGCTGTCAATTTGAAATTGAACTTCTTGTTCTCCAAGCAGCAAGCTGAGAATACTTTCTCTGATGTGTCCTCTACACCAAATACATATTCACTGTCGCTTGATTCAGCTGTCTGTTGCACGGAGTAGACCTTGCCGTGTTGTCTGGGCCTTGTATTTGGCCTTGACCTTTGCTCGCATTTTGCAGCGAAGTGATTTCTGCCACCGCATTTGGTGCACTTCTTACCCCATGCCTGACACTTTTCTTTCTTTCTGATGTGTCGGCTTGTACAAAATCTGCAGTCGATCAGATCTTGAGGGACCTTAGAGGTGTGTCCGTCTGTTTGGGGCGTGGGCGTCTGCTGCTTGTGAGTAGGTCTTGTTTGTACTCTGTGTACATGATCTTCGGGATCGCTCATCACTCTGAAGTGGTTACTGGCTGCTTTAGCGCTGCGGCATATATCAATGCACTTTTTGAGTGTCAAGTTGGACTGCTGAAGTAGTCTTTTTCTAGTCTGGCTGTCCTTCGTGCCGCGTACAATTCTGTCTCGTAACAGAGAATCTCCGAGACAATCGCAGAAGTTCCACGATTTCGCCAGAGTGCGCAGTGCAGTGAGGTACGAGTCAATGCTCTCTGTAGCGTCTTGGTTTCTTTCGTTGAAGATATAGCGCTCAAAAGTTTCGTTTGTGTCTCCAGTGATGTGTTGGTCGAACTTTTTGATTACTGTTGGTAGATCGGTCTTGTCTTCTTCCTCACTGAACACGAATCCATTGTATATTTTTAGCGCTTCGGTGCCGACACAGTGCAGGAACAGTGCCGTCTGGTAATCGCGTGGCTGCTGGTCAAGATGCGATATGAGACTGTAATTCTTCCACATCTGCTTCCAGAGTTTCCACTGATTTGCATTATCATTGTGTAGTTCGAGTTTTTCGGGTGGCGAAATGTGTGAGTTGAACGCAGGAGCCGGTGGCCGTTCAGTAGAAGGCTGCGTGTCAGTCACGTTCGCGAATTATTGTGCCAGAGCGATTGCGAAACATTGACGCAATACGGGCGATAAATAGCGAGCGAGCGTGATTAGGGCTTTAAATTAAGTCACTAAAGGTGTGTACTCACAGTTTGCTATGCGAGTGGTTACACTTACACACCGCTGCCACCGTGTTGTGTTTTCGCTTATACTGTTAGCATAACGCAAGCAAACATTTGAGTGACATTATGAACTGTCGAACTGACACGTTTATTGCAGTCGCAGGCCACGATGCGAAGGGATCATCCCGTATTACATTTTTGTACAATGAGCGGAGAATAGTCATTGTCACAATGTAACAATTATATTCAGGAAATTTATGCCTTTTCTGCGATTGAAATTGTCATGCGCCTAAAAAATGTCGTAAAGCTCTACGCCAACGAGCGCTCAGTTTTGATGCTTCTATTAGATGAGTGCAGCATTTGACAGGAGAGATAAAGCTACTTTTTCTGCAATTACACGTCAACGACCTTTCGCTCAGATCTGCACGTTGTTTCAATTACTGTGAGCTTTCTAAGCATCGCATAAATGCATCCAACAATTCTGATCTAGTCGCTTGCCAACACGGAGTTATCCAATTTAGCTTCTATTACGTAACAAACCCTGCCGAGCGGGCGCTTCTGTCAATGCACCTAACAATTTGTAAATGCGTGACAGTTGTATGTTGACCAACCAGTGTTAAACAATCGCCAGTACTAATGTGGAAGGAGCACAGTTGCCACGTTTGTGCAAAGCAAAATCGTTCTTTAGGTGAAGCAGTTCCAGTTAAACTGGGATTCGTGCGTATTGTAACATCGCCAGATAGTCTAGCAGGGTTTGCATTTCGCGGATGGTTAGCACAGAACCACGCCCTGTGGAAGGTTGGTTAGTAGATGTCGTGATATTTAGATGAACACGCGCGAGATTAAGGACAAAGCAGACACATAGTTATTCAGACGCAGAGACAGACAGTCAGTCAGACAGAAACACATATACATACAGACAGCCAGACAGATTTATACATAAGCACTATGTTGTGATGTCTATTGAACATCTTACCAGTCTCAATACAGACATATACGCGTGTTTGATTAATTGGGTTATTATGCAATTATCAAAGTATTAGAAATAAATCTTATTGTATCGTTACTTACCACACAATTATATGTAATAGTTTAAATATTTAGTAACGAAACGCACCACGGGGGAGTAAACTGGCCATAGCTAACCGTAGCTATTTAAGACGTAATCATTTATAATTAGAAATATATGTTCTCACTTCAACACTCCCCGTTTCCAATTCACCGTCATTACTCTACTACGCTGTACTGTACTGTATTGTGCTGTACTGTACTTGAACCGTTGTTGTGATACTGCCCCTGTCCATCTAACTTCACACATTCCCATTAAATTTATCCTCAGTCTTGTCGCTTCTTGTTTGATGTTTTCTAGTTTTCCTTTCTGATATAGAGTTCTTACATTCCATGTAGCAATATTCAAAATCTTTCTGTTGCACACAATAGCTGGATGACGATCTGGTGTCACCTGTCGCACATTACTATTCCTACCGAGCGAGGTGATCCTGTCAGAACTGTCAGAACAACCGTTCACGCTGTTAACGTTATCTTCTGTGGTTTTGTGGGTCATGATTGTCTTGGGAAAGATACAGCAGTGGTTTCCCATTGCCTTCTGCCGGTTTTTGATTTGATTTACTCCAAAGAACAGTAGCTCGTACTGAGCTGTGCTCGCCGTCGTTGTCCATACAACTGGATCTTCCGCCGCCGGAACTGAGGGGACATGCTGTCCATCACATCCTCTGCTTTGCTATTTGCCCCACAGCTGGAACATGATTTGTGAGGGTCGGGACGTGTCCACACACTGGTGGGCCCTGCACCCTGTACATATCGGGCTCATGCTGCTCCGCCAAGGTTTTTCGTGGCTGGACCACTAGATCCCATGCAGGTTTGGCCTAGAGCCGCAAGGTGTCCAGTTACCATATGGTGTCGCAAGGAGGCACTGCATGAGTCTTGATTGAGGAGAGGCTATATACCAGAAGGAAAGGCTTACTTATCACCCGGATAAGGCTATCTGGCGGCTGAAGCTGAAAGTGGGAGGTCTGAAGCAAGCTACCAACCACTACATTACGCTACAGCACTAGGCGCATCACTCAACCCTTGTGACAGAGTCACACACCACACGCAACTATATTATCAGCGCTTAATTGACGTTTGTATTGGTGTTCTATGTACGCAGGCAGTGACCACATGTCTATTGCTGGCTAATTTTAACTCTATAGTGACACATTCAAACACATCCCTTACAACTGTTTATTTACTCGATATAACAGAGCAATCGAGAACATTTTTGGCGTATAGAGCCACGCCACCTCCTTGTTTATAATCCCTTACGATGTGAAAAGATGTATAACCTGGTAGTTGAAACCGGGAAGTCTGATCGGATTGAGCCCATGTCTCAGTAATAGCAATAATGTCAAAGTCCATATTAAGTGATTTTAAATAATTATATATATTTAAAAAATTTGCATTCAAACTGCGCGCGTTAAAATGAACAAAGGATATATTTCTATCAGAATTACCATGTGACATACTGAGAAGTTCGTTAAATTTCTGTTCAGAAAAATATTTACAGTTTGATGAGATATGATTATAGAAGTTATTTTCATGATCAATATTGCTTTCCTGGTCATGGGCTGTATAATCAGAATATCGGAAAGAACGAAAGTTCAGTTTATCAAAGTGATCAGTGACATGTTGGCAAAATTCGAAATCAGACTGAATGAACATAAATTCATCATCACATATTCCCGCAAACGGGAGTGTGTCCAGTGAGATCACCGGCATTTCGAAAACATAAATCAATTACGGATTTCTAACACTCGCAAGATCAGCGAGTGTCTTAATTCACTTTGAGCCAATGCCCGTTCTCGCGAATCTTGTTGTAGACGCACAGTTTTGCATCCACGCGCTGTGTATCTGCCCGTCACGCTTCAGTTGCCGCGCTAGGCGAAAGAGTTCACTGTTGTGGGTTGAGATATGGTCATTTATGTAAATGTCCGTTCCTCTCAACGCACCACGTTTCGTCATCAGATCCGTTTTCTTATTGGCCTAGTGAAACTGGACGATGATGGGACGTTTCCCATCACGCCGCGGTGGAAGATTGTGTATCGCCGTGATGCTGCACGGCTTAATTGTGATGTTCAACTTCTGTAACGCGAAATTGACAAAGTTCGTTCACATTGTTTCACGCTCAGTGTGTGTTGACGCCCTGCAGTTGGTGGCTTAACGAGTAATGTTGGATATGTTTCACTTGCGTGTCAAACTGGATCTGGCGCAGAAAAGCATTGGCGTCGGAATGTGATGATTATTGGGTGGAGGAGGTGAGTGAAGTGATTCGCTATGATAGGTATAATGACGTTCAGCTATGCACAAACACTCGATCCAGGCTGATCGGCTAACTCACCAACTGGTGTTTATTGGGCGTAGTGATACATGCGATAATGTAGTTCGCTATAGCAATTATGGTATGTGCTATATCACAACATCTCCCTCTGCAGAAATAAAAGTGAACGATATACATAGAACTAGAACAATAATTATGAATATGAGATTATGAGTAAGCTTATATAACACAGAACTATTCTAACGTAATTGTATAGTCAATTAATAACTAGTCAAAATTACTCATTGCTGAATCTGGCCGGCTTCCTGATCACGCGCCCTGATCGTCGGATCGCTGGTTCGGAGGGCGGTGTGTCACCGGTCGTTGTGACGGGCACCGCGACCGGTTGGTCGGAGGTGTCGTCGTCGTCCAGCGGGTCACGGAATGTCACGGATCTTGGAGTTGGCGTCAACACCAGCTCTCTCAGATGGGAACTTGTTCTGCGCAGACGCGTGCCATTTGGCGTCTGTACGATGTATGAACGCGGTTCTGTGCTCTGCGCGATGATCTCTCCAGGGCACCATTGGTGTGTTTCCTTGTTCAGGATTCGCACGCGTTGCCCAGCATGCAGCGGAGCGAGCTCTGGACCTGCGTGTCGGTCGTGGTCCCGTATCATTCGATCTCTGCGTCGCTCGAGTTGCTCGTTGTTCGGTTGCTGGCTCTGCGTCAGCATCGGGTGGTGACTCGGTAGGGTAGTGCGCACAGGTCTGTTGAACAAGATTTCACTCGGGCTAGATAGATGACTATCCAGCGGCGTGCATCGATGGTGTTGTAAGGCAATTAGCACGTCGCTGCCCGTCTTCGCACATTTCTGTATGACCGCTTTCACCGCCCTGACCTGTCTCTCAATGAGTCCGTTGGATTGAGGATATCTGGGTGATGTTGTAGTGTGTTTGACGTTCCACTTCTTACACATGTCGTGGAATGGTTGCCCTACATACTGTGGGCCATTGTCAGTCACTATTTCCAGTGGTGGTGAAAACATGCTGAACCATTCTGCTGACATGTTCACGATGGCAGAACTGGTTGTTGACTGCATCTTCTGGACGAGGTAGAACTTTGAGTGAAAGTCGCTAATCAGCAGGTAGTTGTTTCCTTTGACCTGGAACATGTCGCTTGCCACTTTAGTCCACGGTGTTGATGGTACGTCGTGGGCGAGGAGAGGTTGTTGTCGGTGTTCTGGCTGATTCTCCTGGCAGGCTGCGCAGGTTTTCACCATTGTCTCAATGTCTTTGTGAATGTTTGGCCAGTAAACTGATTCACGCATCAGTCGTCTGGTCTTCTCGATTCCGAGATGTGCTTCGTGGAGCTGGCCTAGGATGTCTTTCCTCATCGCCTCAGGAATGATGACCTGTCTCCCTTTGAAGATGACGCCATCAGAGATGCCAATTTCATCGCGATAGGACCAGTATTGGCGAAGGTCCTGTGGCAGATCTCTGATCGTGTCGGGCCACCCGCTGTAGACCACTTGCTGGAGGGCTCGCAGTGTGCGGTCTGGGGGTGGACAACTCTCGAAGCTGAGCACGTTTGTCGATGCTAAAGTTGATTAGATCGATGCTGTCGATGACGTTTTCCTCTTCTTCATCTTGCACGACAGCATCCACAGCCACGTCCAGTGGGATCTCAGCGTTTTACTTCGGGTTGGGGAGCCTCGACAGAACGTCGGCAATGATCATCTTGTTGCCTGGTCGATACACAAGTTGGAAGTCGTACCCCTGTAGCTTGATCAGGAGTCGCTGGAGACGTGGAGGTGCACTCTTCAGCGGCTTGTTGTGTATCGTTATCAAAGGCTTGTGGTCTGTTATGACAACGAACTGCTTTCCGAACAGGTAGGTGTGGAATTTCTGGATGCCATTTACGATCGCTAGTGTCTCACGTTCGATGTTCGAATAGGCTGACTGGGCTGGGGTGAGTGTCTTTGATGCGAACGCCACGGGTTTGTTGTTCTGCAGTAGACAGGCACCCAACCCTTTCTGCGATGCGTCGACTTCCAGCGTCGTTTCCTTCTGTGGATGGTAGTACGCCAGACATGATTCGTTGCTGATACATCTCTTCAGATCGTCATAGGTGTGTTGGTGGTCCTCGTGCCACGCGAATGGTACATCCTTCTTGAGGAGTTCTCTCAAGGGTGCCACCTTGTCCGCAAAGTGAGGTATGTATGCTGCAAGGTAGTTCATCAGGCCGATGCATCGCTGCAGGTCCTCCTTGTCCTGAGGGGTCGGCATCATGTGTAAGTCCTCAATCTTGCTCGGGTTCGGTCTAATTCCGTCTTGGCCGTAGACTGACCCGAAGAAGACGATCTCGTGGGTCTTCACGACACATTTCTTCGAGTTGAAGACGAGACCTTCCTCACTGGCGACCTGCATCAGTCTCAGCAGGTTCTTGTCGTGCTCCACGTCGTCTCGACCATACACGACTACGTTGTCTGCGATGCCAACGCAACCTGGCGTCCTGGCTAGTATGCGGTCCATGGCCTGCTGGAATAGGTCTTGGGATACGCACAGGCCAAACGTAAGCCTCTTGTAGCAATACCTGCCGAAAGGTGTGCGGAAGGTCGTCAGTTCCTGACTGGCCTCGTCGAGGTGGATGGACCAATACCCAGCCTTGGCATCCATCTTGGAGAAGACGCGTGCCTCTGCAAACTCAGGATTGAGCTCTTCTAGAGTCGGTATTTTGTGTGGGCACCGCTTAAGGCTGTCGTTGAGACGCTTAGGGTCTAGGCAGACTCTCAACGAACCATCCCGCTTCACAGTCGTGGTGATTGATGAGCACCAGTCCGTGTGGTACTCGATCTAGCGGATGATACCATCACTCTCCATATTGTCCAATTCTCGTTGGAGTTTCTCTTTGAGGTGAATGCTGCACTTGCGTGGTGCATCGATTGATGGTTGCACATCTGGTTTCAGTACTAGGCTAGCCTTCTCATCGAAGCTACCTATGCAGTCGAACTGCTCTGGAAAACGCCTCTTCAGATCATCCACGGACTTCACGGTCACCGCATGTTGGGTTGTTTTGTCTCTCGACTTGACTGCATTGATGGTGACGATTTTCATCTCTTCACATGCTCGCAAGCCTAAGATTGCTGGCCCGTCGACATCGACGACGTAGAATTTGTACTTTCTCCACTGGCATTCTTTGTACTGGCAGAGTATTTTCATTGCACCGCAGCATTTTATCTCGCCACCATTGTAGGCTGTCAGCGTAGTGTTCGGTACGGGCTCAACTTTGGTTGTCCACTGGTCACCGTACATTTGTCGTGCTATGCGTATGGGCAGTGTGTTGCCCAAAGCGCCAGAATCAACCTTCAGTTTGAGTTCGTGGACGCCCTTCATGTCAGCGCACACAATGTTAAGTTTAGCGTACACTTCGTCACGTGGAGAGTCTGTGCAGCGACCCGGGTTTTCTGTCGTCATCGTGCTGAACGACTTCGTGTAGACTTCGCCTTCACTTTCACTTTCGTAGTCCGGGTTCTCGTTTTCTGTTTGGTAGCCAGAAAGTTCATGGATTGGTTTATCTGGTCTGCGGCGACTGTCACGTCGGCTTCGGCTCATTGGCTGGCTATCACGTCGTTTGCGATACCTTTGTTGTTCATCTTTCTGTTTCTTCCTACAACACTTGGCCCAGTGCCCGATTCCATCGCAGTGCTTGCATCTGTCTTTGTATGCAGGGCACTGCCTCGGTGCGTGTGACAATGCACAGTTTCTGCACGCGTTTCGGTGCTTTACCTCACTGATTGACGTGTGATGTGTGGATAATGTTTGTAGGGACGCTTTTCCGGCGGCTATGGCCTCGTACTTGCGTGCCTCTTGCAGTACACTCCTCATGTCGTACCCTTTGTTTTGGTCTAGCAAATGCTTCTGCAACAGTTCATGAGGTGTACTCGCTATGATAAGCTCAATGACTCGCTCCACTAGCTCACATTCATCAAAGTCGCACAAACTGCCTTTATGACGCGCTCTGTTGACAAACTCGTCTGTACTTTCTCGCTCTGTTTGACGAAATGTCATCAGTTCCATTCTGTGGATGCGAAAGTTCACCCGTATGTCTAGTTGGTCTTCAAACAGCTTATAGAGTTTTGCGGGATCTTGCTTGTCTGTGTCTGATAGCATTGACGCATTTAAACGCTTGAGTCCTTCATTACCAACAGCAATCTGAATTTTGATTGCCTGTTTAGCTGGGTCAATGACATTCTCGTCTGTGAGTATCAATGTCATTCGCTGTTTAAAGAGTTTGAATGTTTCTGCGATGTTATCGCCTTCCCAGTTCATAGTTGGGTATTTTGCCATTGTTAGCTGGTTATGTGTTGCACAGTGTGTAAGGTATAGCTACTGTAGCCTGGCGACCGCTTTATGGGTCCGGCTTTACGTAGGCTTACATAAAACTAACACTGTCACAGTTCACAAAGACGCTAACGGTGTGCATGTGCGATGCTGTCGCCTCCTGGTGATCAGTTGACAACTTCTCCGACGTTGGTGGCGCCTTCTGGTGATCAGCTTTGACAACTTCTTCGACGTTGTCTGCATCTGCGTGACGCCATTTTGTTTGACTTTCGTTTCAACTAAACGTTTCGTTTGCGGCTTGTTAAGCTGGTAGCGCATTCAGTAACAATAGTTATAGTTCGTACACTGTTACCGCTGTTTGTAGTCGATATTCGCTTTTTTTTACCGCTGCCACCATGAAGTGATTCGCTGTGATAGGTATAATGACGTTCAGCTATGCACAAACACTCGATCCAGGCTGATCGGCTAACTCACCAACTGGTGTTTATTGGGCGTAGTGAAACATGCGATAATGTAGTTCGCTATAGCAATTATGGTATGTGCTATATCACAACAGTGAGGTTTTGCAAAACCGTCGATATGCACCCTCCTTGAGGCTCGCCAAAAACCGTGAATTGCACCCCACCTTGAGGCTCACAAAACCCACCTCGAGGCTCTATAAAACACTTCAATTTCACCGCCCCCTCATGATGAAGAAGACCCCGGAAACATACACGGGCAAAGACATGGTGTTATTTCCGTACTTGCAATGTCTATACGAAACATCACGAATCAAGAAAACGTACAAGGCAAAGACAACAATGAAGCCTCAAAACACCGTCAATGGGGTCACTCGTAAGACCAAAGGACAGAGTGGAACCACAAGCGATGTGCTGAGCGGTGTATTCCACAACGTGTAAAAACTGTAAATAAAACGTACCTTAGGAACACACTGCAGAGACCACAAATAAAACACAGAGAAGACATTAGTAAGCAGACCCTATAATTAAAACAAGAGACAACAGGAAAAAGATATGCACAAAGCAGCAATCACAGACTACACGATGCAACAGTAGACAGAGAGGAGGCCAAATTTGTAGACAGGGATTCCGACGGACTGCAGACAAGAGGCATCAAATAAGTGATCTGGATAACAAAACCAAAGACAGCACGAATCGAGATGAAGGCCGGTACCGACTCTCACATACCTACGACGGTGTCCAAGGCACGGCCAACGGGCCCACAGCACGTCTGCACAGAATGACTGCTGCATGGCCTTCTTGTGGTGTTGGTTCAACCAGGCCCTTAGCCAGAGACTCGTCCCGTTATTGAAATGTTTCTTTTAAACCGCAACGATTGTTTCCTTTTCAAATAACAGGTGTTTTCGTTTTGGACAACTGGATTGTTATTCTTCATATACCGTAATCGTTTGTTGGACTATAATGTGATTTTATTTTCCCAATAACAAAGTCAAACCAATGTTTGCGTTGACGTAGAGACGGGGCTTGTGCCAAGTGTGAAAGCGAGGGCAGGTGTGTAATTTTAATATTTTGCCAGCCTCAAGGGGGGTGCAATTGAAGGTTTTCGCAGCGTCTCAGCCCCCTGAACATTCACCCATATCCGACGCCAATGTCCAATGCACGTGTAACGGTTTTTCATGAGCATAATGGGTAAATTGAACGGGTAAAGTTCACAATCCCGGCTGAGGGCCTGGTCCTAACCCCAGGTAGGTGTGTCCTGGACGGTGTGAGTCAGGAACATATGGGACCGTGTCACTAAAATAATGAGCACATTACAAAAACAACTTCAACATCATATCATTGTACACGTGTACGCACAACTTCAACATCATATCACTGTACCCGTAGATGCACAACTTCAACATCATATCATTGTACACGTAGATGCACAACTTCAACATCATATCATTGTACACGTAGATGCACAACTTCAAAATCATATCATTGTACACGTAGATGCACAACTTCAACATCATATCATTGTGCACGTAGATGCACAACTTCAACATCATATCATTGTACACGTAGATGCACAACTTCAACATCATATCATTGTACACGTAGATGCACAACTTCAACATCATATCATTGTACACGTAGATGCACAACTTCAACATCATATAATTGTACACGTAGATGCACAACTTCAACATCATATCATTGTACACGTAGATGCACAACTTCAACATCATATCATTGTGCACGTATATGCACAACTTCAACATCATATCATTGTACACGTAGATGCACAACTTCAACATCGTATCATTGTGCACGTAGATGCACAACTTCAACATCATATCATTGTACACGTAGATGCACAACTTCAACATCATATCATTGTACACGTAGATGCACAACTTCAACATCGTATCATTGTGCACGTAGATGCACAACTTCAACATCATATCATTGCAAACGCAGCAATGTGCCGTCAGATCAATAATATTAGTCTCGGAGGTTTCTCCACGGTAATTTGCGGTCTGACAGTGCTCCTCCGTCCGTCCGTCCGTCCGTCCGTCCCTCCCTCCCTCCCTCCCTCCCTCCCTCCCTCCCTCCCTCCCTCCCTCCCTCCCTCCCTCCCTCCCTCCCTCCCTCCCTCCCTCCCTCCCTCCCTCCCTTCCTCCCTCCCTTCCTCCCTCCCCCCTCCCTCCCTCCCTCTCGCTCTCTCTCTCTCTCTCTCTCTGTTACAGTTCTGATAGAGCTATACTTGCAAAAGTGCAGTGGAGTGGAGCTCCTAGATTGGATTGTGAATTGTCGAGAAGCATCATATATTAGACAATAATGTATCTTTAAAAATATGCAGTATTTTTTCTATTCATAAAGGCATCATGCTTTCTTATTTATCACCCCAATGCAACTACAAAATACACTAGAACAAACAAACGTTAACAACAACTGGTTTTATTAGTTAACAAATTACTACAGTAATAGTTACTGAATACGAAACTAATTCTTATGGTTTCCCATATAACTGTATAATTAATACCCATAGCAGTAACAACAATCACTGATTAACAAAACATCAGTACAATAACCTATTATATGATGTAATACTAAATAATCATATGGCGAGAATTCAAACCTGTCATAGTAGGTTCTTGAAAAGAAACGTATGTCCCAATTCGTTTTTAAATGTTACGAGGTGTTCACATACGTGTATGAAAGTCCCAAAACACAAACAGCATCGGGCGGCTATTCTTTGTCCTATGGAAGCCATTTTGGATCACTCAAAATCTCATGTCCCACACCACGTATTGGGTGGGTGAGTGGTTGTTTGAATCAATAAAATTTGTTTGGGTTTATGAACTTATATAAGACCATTCCTAATACCACTGATTCTTAAGCAAGGAATTATATTAGCCCACTAATTATGCAATCATAGCGTGTACAAATGACATAAGTGTATCCCAAATCAAGTCCAAAATAGGCTCTTGTAGAAATAATTATGTTTGGTTTCTCTGTTCGTGAGTCAAGTATGAATCAGAAGTACACCGCATTTCGTCCAACAGGTCTTGATGCAAATTTGAATCCCAACTGTAGGTTATTTGGAGCAGCACTGTGTAGAGACGACTGGCTGTGTGGGGCTGGTCTAGAGGTCCTCCACTCGGGCCTTTGCTAGTTGTGAACAACCTCTGTTGACAGAAACAAAGACATCGTCTTAATTCACCTATCCATCATGTCACCTGTTGCCTGTTGTCAAATTCTTAGTGGCTGAGCAGATTTACAGACAAATTCAGTGGCTCAAAAGCAACGCCAATCATGGGCTTCGTCTTCGACGCTGACAATTTATGACACCGTCTGTCAGGTGTCTGAGTGTTTGTTTAACGGCTGAATAGGTCCATTTGGAGTAGAACAGGGATCTTGTTTGTGAAAGATAACACAATGTGCGTTCTAAATTTTTCATAAAACTATATCATCACATTATTTTACTGGCGTGATTGGGTAATAATAGGTTATCGAAAATATCCCGTGGCATTCCTTGTGGATAAGGCCATCAATCTTAATCAGAGAGTTCAACTGTTGACACTGTTTGCATTCATAACAACGCCTGTTTGATCATAATCAGCAAACATAAAAAGAAGAATAACATCAGCAAATAATATATTGTACCAAGAATAATGCTTAGTGGCTTAATTTATAGCAAAAACCCACGACGCTATCAGTAACATCAATATGCAAACATTGTACGGTGCGTGGCGAATGTGCATGACTATATGAGTGTGTGCGTATCTAAATGTTAATTGTAAATAAAGTTCCTCCATAGTAAATAACATATGTAGATCACACATATGACACTATAGGCGTCGTTGTTTAATGTGCATTGCTGCTAGAATGGCATGCGTATATATAGGGCCAACTTGTAGCGATTTTCCCAATTCCCGTGATTGTTCAGTCCACATATTCAGTATTAAGGTTACCTCACTATTAAGGTCACTTTGGCCCAGTTCAGTGGCTGACCTTAATACAGAGGTTCACCCACTGTACTAACAAAAATGCCAATCCTCTGGATAACGTTATACACACACAATTAAAAGACGCAGGTGATGATTTCAAAAAATATTCACACCTGGGCTGGGGCCGGTTTCACGAAGCGGCTAAGAATGTTCTTAATGCCGAGATGATTGTGTTAGTAAATTACGCATTTTTGAAAATAAGTTAACAGGAGCTTATGCAAACATGTGACGCTAAGTAATTGTGTAACTATAAGAACACTTCATGAAACCAGCCCCTAGTATTTGGCAAATATTACATAATTTGAATAGTTGACTGCAATGTTACGCTTGCTTTCTGCAATTGTTCCACGTAAATCATCCATCGGTCAATGGTGGATGGTTAACATAAATTATCGAAAACATGCATGATATTGAGAACAATTCTGACGTGCCATGCCAAAATGAGACGCTTCTCAAAAAATAGATGTTGCTTTTTATTGCATTATCTCACTCACTTATATTCACACTAATTAAAAAAATACAACGATTTGAAAGTCAAAAATGCTAAAAGTACTGTTTCGAGAAAAACAGCTTCAATGTTTGTTGACTGTGATTGTCACGGTTGGCCCTGGTTTTCACATAATCAGTTGTACTTTGAAACATTGTTAGCAATTAAAATACATTTTTTAGGTGTCACAAAGCATCAAAATAAACACATTTCGGTAGCATCTACACTGTATATGATTCACACAACTAACACATAAAAGAATATTGTATTCCAGATCGTTTCACGACGGAAACTCTTTTTTGTTTAAACCTTCGGTGGTGTAGTATTTTGGCAGCTCGTAGACTGTCAGCAAGAAGCATCTCATTTCGGTGGATCACAATTGGTTAAAACTAGTACAAACTGTTAATAAAGTTCGAACACTTACTCCAATGGTAATTTCGAGAGAAAAAAAAAGCGTTACTGAAGATGTGAAGAGTTTACGAGGAAACGTTTAACACATACGCCTGACACAAAGAATTTTAGCCAGGCTTTTATGTAATATGTTTTTTAATGTAGTGGCCTAAATTTGCATAATATTGCCATCTGGGGATTGTAGTCTGGCAACAATTATATTAAATGTATAACTTCAGCACAGCATTCGTGTGTTCTTACTTAGTGTTCTTTGAAACTGTGTAGAAGTATTCGACGTAGTCACTTTTTCCAAGCAGCTCGACGAAGTCCTCATCGTGGGTTATAACAACTAACTGGAAGTTGCACTGAGCTGACCGGAACTTGATGATTCTGGAGACAGAGAATCGCATTATAATCAAGCTGGTGTATAGGTTAAAGTTTCCCTCTTAAACAGCTTGAACCTCGAGCGCCTAATTTCAGGGATTAACCTACGACCTCTGGAACAGGACGTGCCCCTATATATTTTCAAAATACCCCATATATATCAAGACACTTTTATGGAGTAAGTCAGTTCATTCTTTAACGGTTCCGAAGTTAAAAAGTAATGTGCATATAATATGTAAACTATAATGTGGGCGTATTATGTAAAACGTAACCTAACAATTGCAGGAACCATGCTTGCGGTAAAAATTGGGAAAACAGCTTATGCGTCATAGACTTGGCATCATGGAGTATACGCAGACACAACAATGCTGATGTTTACCCGCATGCCAATATTAGTTGACAGTTCTACACTGTCACGACTAGGGCCTATCGTGACGTGAACTTTACATTCTCTCCTACCTTCTTAATTTTGAACAAACAACATTATGGTGTTGATGTAATGATGCTCTGTGCTTTCAAACTTTTTGTAAATTTACTTTAACGACTGTCTTCTACCAAGGCATCCCGTCGGGTAACAGGCAAGTTTGTTAGTAATAATAAGGTAACTTCTTTTGCACCTAAATTCTCAAACCAAGCTCTGAGGTGCACCAATATAAAAGGGTTAGTCAATCCAGGTCAGTTTTTAAATGATGATGAAATTGTGTAATACATTAAAGCTGATCTAACACGAAGAGGGAGCATATTCCAAAGAGTTGGTGCAGCAACAGAAAATGCCCTAGTTCCAATGTAAATATTGACTCTAGAAACAAAAAGTAAATCAGAAGTTGATGATCGAAGATGGGTATGTTTTCTTACAGGAGTAATCAAAGAATGTAAATATGCTGGTTGCGAACGTGAATGTGCCTGGTAGATAATAATATAGGTCATAAAACTGATGCAATATCGGACAGGAAGCTAGTGGATATTACGATCATGACAGCCATCATGTTACTTTTTTGAAAATGGCCTGTTATTTAATAAAATTAGTCGTGAATATAAACAGTTCAACCAAAAATGAATCACAATTCTACAAAATCATGAAAGTTTTTTGAAAAATAAAACAAGTAACTTGATGGATTTCATTGAGTGTGTGTGGAACGACTACACACCAATTTTGAGTAATCTTAGTGCAGTAGCCGCTGAGATGTTTGAAAGGAAAAATTAACTTAAATACTGTTACCTGGACATTCGATCTTTGAAAGTTTTAGCTCTGTAGAAAAAGTAATGATGAAATTATAAAATAACATGCGTTTGGACTAAAGTCTTAACATCATCTACTCAAAAGGGGGGTGTACGCTAATTTGGGCATGTACACTTAACAGAACGAATATGTACTTACTGGACGAGGGGTAGAGCCAGGCTCTCGATATTCTCACGGTCAAGATTTGTAGTCGGCTCATCAAGGGCAAGAATTCCGCAGTTGAGACAGAACGTCTCGGCCAGAGCCAATCAGATGATGAGAGAAGACAAAACCTGCCAATGAACACTCAAGAACTAACAACATGATGATGGCTACCAATCAGTTGGGACAGTTCATGTAAGTTCTTATATAGCGCAGTATCCAGTCCTCAAGACTGCTCAAAGCGCTTTACACTTTACTCCTTGGCAGACCTGTTCAATTGAACACCATCTCGACTTCTCTGGGAACGAACGAACGAACGAACGAAGAAGTTTATTTACCCCATGTATATAAAAAGTACAAATTGTTTTTCATACTTGATTGTAGAAAAACAATAAAGCATATACAAACACAAATATATATACTACGCATGATACATAAGTATGTAATTCAGTAATTTGCAGGAATAAAAAAAAAAAAACTTTTATTTGATAACATACTGTCTATATATATATATATATATATATATATATATATCAGACGGGGTCGGTGACTCCTATTAAGACAAAATGTCGCTATCATAAGAGCCACCCCATTTACGTAAAAATAACGTAGGTTCTTTTATTCAACAATAATGTCAATCTCAAAGGTGTATATGTATGTGTGTGTGGGTGTGTGTGTGTATGTGTATGTGTGTGCGTGTATGCGTGTGTGTGTTCATGCCTGCAACTGTATTTTTATTTATTTTGCATGTACGTGTACTCATTTATGCATTCTTACGCTAGCGTCTTTGTAATCGATTGCACATTTTCAAAACTTCATTTATTATATGTTTTGGTGGCATGTATAACAGTTTGATAATGTGCACCTATAATTGTATTTTTGTAAAAAATAATTTTTTACATATATTGAAAATCCTCGCATACTGTGGGTGTATATCTTATCTTTAATTAAATCAGGCGTGTTATTTATAGCGTGTGGCAAGTTGTATTTCAAACATTTCATTGCAAAGTCATGCTTAGTTCTGAATGTATATATATTTTGTGTATTCCGAGTGTCGTAGTTGTGTATGTTATCTTTTGGAACAATTTGCCATTTTAATAAATAATCCGGTAGATTTTTGTGAATATATCTGAAATAAAATTTTAACTCTTGTAGCTTTAAGATGTCTTCAACTTTTAACAGGTTTAGTTTTTTAAAGAGTGGTTCAGTATGTGAGTTGTATTTGTTTAGTGTTATTATTCGCATTGCTTTCTTTTGGATTTTCATAACTCTGTTTCCCTGATAACCCCATGCCATAATACAATAATTAATGTGAGATAATAGTAACGAGTTATATAACAGAACTTTTATTTGCACAGGTAGTACGTATTTTAATCTATTCAATATGCCAATTATTTTGGAACATTTATTTGATACTTTTTCAGTATGTTTTTTCCAATTTAAGTTTGAGTCCAAAGTCAACCCTAAAAAGATAAATTCGTCTACTTTTTCAATATTTACATCATCTATTTTAGGTGTAAAAGTCGTTGTGCGTTTATTTGGCATATGGAAAATCATATATTTTGATTTGTTTTTATTCAGCGATAATTTATTAATTTTTAGCCATTCAATAACTTTAGAGAGTTCTTCATTTATTGAGGATTGTATGTTTTTATTTTCGGGGTTGTCACTAAAAGAGTTTACAGTACTAAATAGTGTGGTGTCATCTGTATACATAATGAAATCGAACTTATGGCTGGCTTGTGAGAAATCGTTAATATATATAACAAACAATAGTGGTCCGAGTATTGAACCTTGAGGAACGCCAATGGTTATTGATAAAATGTCTGACTTTATGTCTTCTATTTCAATGTATTGTTTTCTATTTTGTAAATAACTTTTAAGTAGTTGTAATGTTGAACCTCTTAGGCCATAGTATTTTAATTTATTTAATAGAATATTATGATCGATGGTGTCAAATGCCTTAGACAAGTCGAGAAATATACTAATAGGTATGTCATTTGTATCCATTTGAGTTACTATTCTATCAATTAGCTCAAGTGCGGCATATTCAGTAGAATGTTTCGGTCTAAAGCCATACTGGTTATGAAAAAGAAGTTTTAAGTCGTTAAAATATGATGATAATTGTGTAAAAATTATCTTCTCAAGTACTTTTGATATAGAAGGAAGAAGAGAGATAGGCCTGTAATTTTCAAATAATGACAGATCGCCTTTTTTAAATATTGGAATGACTTTAGCAATTTTGAGTTTGTCAGGGAACATTCCGGTGTGTAATACTTGGTTTATTAAAATCGCTAATGATTTGATAATGACTGGTTCAATTATTTTTAGTAATTTTGAAGATATACCATCAAATCCGTAGCTGTTTTTAGTGGGGAGACTTTGTATAACTTTTTTTACAGTATCTTCACCTACTTTTTCAAAAGTGAAAGTAGAATTTATTTGTTTATTTAGAAAAGAACTGTAGGTTTTGTTACCTGCATATTTAATATCTTCTGCTATAGAGTGACCTATATTTGTAAAATATGTATTAAATTTGTTAGCAATATCTTTTTTATCTGTTAATTTGATACCGTTATCATAAAAAAATAGTGGTAATTTATGCTGTGTAGGTTTTTTTGAGAGGAATTCATTAATAGTTTTCCAAGTGTTTCTTATATCGTTTCTGAATAGATTAAAACTGTGTTCAAAATACATTTGTTTTGCTTCACGAATGTTTTTCTTTAATATCGTGTTATACGTTTTGAGATTAATGTTAATAGTTTCATAATTTAATGAATTTGGATTTGTTACTTTCAATTGTTTATATAGTTTGTCTCGATACCGAATTGATTTCAATATTCCTTGAGTAATCCATGTTGATTTGTTATGTTTATATCTATTAAATTTAACTAATTTGGTTGGCATATGCTTTTTTGTTGCCCGTGAAATTTCCTCGTATATGATCTCGTAATTACGATTTGTATCGGCATTCACATTTCTATTTAGTTTATTGTAAATTGCATCTGAATTTATTTCATGTTTAACCTTATACATAGCTATTTCGTTTGATATGTTTATTTTTACGTATCGAGGAGATGGTTCTGGATTTAGTAAAGTGTCAATAATCATGAAATACGGTTGATGGTCAGAGAAACGTTTGGTTAGAATACCCGCAGTACTATCTAATATAAATTTGTTTAGTTTACAAAAACAATTATCTATTAAAGTGCCTTTTGTTCTAGTGAACCTGGTAGGAAGTGTAATCTGAGGGTAAAGGCTGTATGATATTAAGGTATCCAAAAAATTACTATATGTATCATTTTCATTTATTTTAAGCAAATTTATATTAAAATCCCCTGCAATAATAAGATTAGCGTTACCATTATTTTCTAATGCTGATATAATCGATGAGAATTCGTTTATGAATGCATTTATGTTGTCATTATTTGATCTTGGAGGTCTATACATGTTTCCTATAGTAATATTCTTAGATTGGCTGCCACCATTTATTTGGACTACTAATCCTTCCCAGTTTTCATACATGTTATTATTTAATTTGACTTCCGATCTATATGTGTTGTCAACGTATGTTATTAACCCTCCTTTGTCGCTACAGTGTTTGCCCTGTGTTAAGCAAGTGTAGCCATATAAAGAAAATTGGGACAAGTCATCTGTTTCTGCCTTCCATGTTTCTTGTAAACATATAACACTAAATTTAAAATTAATACTGCTTAATTCCTCTACAAAAGCCTCTAATTCATAAAATTTTGCATTTATCGATTGTATATTAGTGCATAAGATACTAAAGCATTTTGTGTTATTCTGAGCTAATTTGGTAAACGTATCAAAGTCGTAATAAGATGAACGACGTATTATTTGAGGTTCATCATTTTCAATATCATTTATATTTAGAACATTTATTAAATCATTGTTATGAATACCTCCTAAATATGAGAGGAATGTTTCGTCAAATGCCATGGTTTAGTCTGGGTGTTTTCTCTAAAATATATGTGTAAATTGATTCATGCTCCATTTCAAGATAGTATGATTGATTGTGATTCACTTTATTTTTGACATAGTAATTTGCTAGTGTTAATGGTATGGTGTGGTGTGGTGTGGTGTGGTGTGGTGTGGTGTGGTGTGGTGTGGTGTGGTGTGGTGTGGTGTGGTGTGTGTAAATGTGTGCGTAAGCTGAGATAGACTTCTTGTGGTTTTGTATGAGAACAAATATAAAAAAAAATGTGGTTACCATCATGAATACAAGATGGCCCTTTTCTTGGAAGAACATATTATACATTGTATTTAAACGGTGTTTATGCCACATTATTACGTATGCATGACTGCTGATTATAGCTTTTTAACTTCGCATACCATTTACATATATGTCAATTAAATTCGTCGATATCCGCCTGAGTGCATACCTCCTTGACAGAGTTTGATAGTGTCTTAACCAGCACTTTCCCGTTGTAGGTCCAACAGTCTTGAATCTTCTTGTTTCTCTTTAGTAGTCTACTTGATCTGGCCAGTGCAGCACGGCGCTGGGTGAGATCTTCATTGACAAAGATCGTGTTGTCGTCGTCTCGCAGTCTGCGACGTTGACGGATGACCGCGTCTCGCACATTTTCATTGTTGAATCGAACAATAACCACGCGGCGCCGATCCCCTCCTGTCGGTGTCTTTCTGCTGCCTAGCCTGTGGCTTCGCGCAATGTCCTTAGGTGTGATCGGGGGGGTCACTGCCATCTTTTAATTGATTATGGCCAACACTTTGACCGTAGTGTCCTCCCCCTCTCCGTCCTTTGGTTCATGAATACCATGGAACCTTAAATTCCCTCTTCGCGAATACTGTTCAACTTTGTCACAATGGAACTCCAAATCAGATACCTTTCTTTCCAGGGTAACGATTCTGTCCTCCTTTGCGTTCAGTTTCTTTGTCAGGTCTTACAGTGAACA
Source organism: Escarpia spicata (assembly GCA_963995525.1). Lineage (NCBI taxonomy): Eukaryota > Metazoa > Annelida > Polychaeta > Sabellida > Siboglinidae > Escarpia > Escarpia spicata. The sequence goes on along the minus strand of OZ023208.1, from coordinate 11,547,751 downwards.
TGTAACTGACAGGGTAGAGAAGGTATTGGGACATGGCAAGGGGGGGTCTATACTGGTACACGTAGGAACAAATAATGCAGACAGGGAGGGAACAACTGCGATAGTACAGAAGTATAGACAGTTAGTGAGGAAGCTAAAGAAGACGAGAGTCGAACAGGTTATTTTGTCAGGAATTTTGCCAGTAATGGGAGGAAGGGGGGCAACGTATAGAAACTGCAAGAGGATGGCGATCAATGCACTAGCTTAGCAGATGTGTGAAGAAGAGGGGGTGGGATTCACAGATTTATGGGGATACTTTGTTGGGAGGGAAGATATGTACATGAGAGATGGCCTCCATCTTAGTGGAAAGGGGGCAGCAGTTTTCTCAGAGAATCTGCTGCAATCTGTTGACAGTGGGACAGGTTGCATCTATTTAAACTAGATTCGCAGGGGGGACTCACAGAAAAGCCTGAAAATGGAGGCATAGATAAAGACAGCACAAATAAATCAACAAATAACAGTCTGGAAAACTCTTCTGAAGCTGGATATAAATGTGTTTGTTTAAATGCAAGGAGTATAGTAAACAAAAGAAATGAACTAAACATTATGGTAGAAGATATTGACCCTCATATAATAGGTATAACCGAATCCTGGACCACCACCGATATATCAGATGCTGAATTGGGACTGACAGGATATGTAATGTTTAGAAAAGATAGAATAGGAAGAAAGGGAGGTGGAGTTATTTTATATATTAAAGAATCTATTCAGGCTTATGAAATAAAATTAGAAAGAGAAGCAGATTGCGAAGAAGCTGTTTGGTGTAACATAGTTACAGGAAACTCAACGTTAACAGTTGGGTTAGTTTATCGAAGTCCAAACATAAGCATAGAAGAGAATGAAAAAATACAAAACGCTATAAGGGAAGTAAGCAAACGGGACTGTGTTATTATGGGGGATTTTAACCACGGGCATATACAATGGAAATCTCTACAGAGTATGGGGAGAGAGGACCACAAGTTTTTAGTTTTAGTTCAAGATACATTCCTTTCTCAACATGTGCTAGAACCAACCAGGGGTGAGAATGTGTTAGACATAGTTTTGTCCTCACAGAATGAATTAGTTGACAATGTCAAGATATGTGAGCCACTGGGGAGTAGCGATCACAACCAGATACATTTTACCATCAAAGTAAAATCAGAAAGGAATAGCAAAAAGCAGTATAGGAGAAATTTCCACAAAGGAAGGTATAAGGACATGAGGAAATATTTAGCAAAGATAGACTGGAATAAGACACTGAAAAATAAGACGGCAACAGAATGCTGGAATATATTAAAGAGTGAAATTAAGTGCATAATCGATAAATTTGTACCCTTCAAAAAACAAGGAAAACGGTCCAAAAAGAAACACTTATCGAAAGAAGCCATTAGAAAAATTAAGTATAAACAAATGATGTGGAAGTCATATAGATGTACTGGAAATGATGAAGACTACAACAATTATAAAGAAGCACTTAACCAAGCTACAGCTGAAATTAGAAATTCAAAGAGAAGCTATGAACAACAATTAGCTAGTAATATAAAACATGACAGCAAGAGTTTTTATGCGTATGTTCGAAGCAAACAGAAAGTTCAAGATAAGGTCGGTCCTCTAGAAGATAGTGCTGGAAATATGATATCAGAGGGATTCATAATGGCAGAAGACCTGAATGAGTACTTTAGTTCAGTGTTTACCAGGGAAGATATTAGTTCACTGCCAATACCAGAGGCTAAGTTCAAGGGGGCAGATTCAGACTATTTAGGACAATTAATTGTAACCCCGGAAATGGTAGCTAAGAAAATAAGGGCTATGAAGGAAAATAAATCACCTGGAGTGGATGGTATTCCACCCAAACTACTATTGGAAATTGTAGAACAAATTAGCATACCACTTGCAACAGTTTTCAACTTGTCATTAGAAGAGGGAGTGGTTCCTTTAGAATGGAAAGAAGCAAACATTATACCGTTATTCAAAAAAGGTTCGAGAAACAAGTCAGAGAACTATAGACCAGTGAGTTTAACATCAGTGATTTGTAAATTATTAGAAAGACTAATTAAAGATCACATGGTGGATTTTCTTGTTAAACAAAACTTGATAAACCCATCTCAACATGGTTTTTTTAAAGCGAGGTCATGCTTAACAAATATGTTATGTTTTTTGGAAGACATCACTAAGTGGGTAGATGAGGGAACACCAGTAGATATCGTCTACTTAGATTTTCAAAAAGCTTTTGACAAAGTACCACATCAAAGATTACTGCTTAAACTAAAGGCCCATGGCATAGGAAATGGTATAATAAACTGGATAGAACAATGGCTGATTGACAGAAGACAACGTGTAGTAGTTGATGGGGAGGCTTCAAACTGGAAATCGGTATTGAGTGGGGTACCACAGGGATCAGTATTAGGTCCTATATTATTCTTAATATACATCAACGATTTGGATGATGAAATAACAAGCAAGGTGTTGAAATTTGCGGATGATACAAAAGTGTTTAGAAGGATTAAAAGTGATGGAGATAGACAGCATTTACAAGATGATCTTGACAGGTTGATGAAATGGTCTGAAAAATGGCAAATGATGTTCAATTTTGGGAAATGTAAATGCCTCCACATAGGACATGGGAACGAAGAGGTAGAATATACAATGGGGGGTACTGTACTAAGTACTACTGTAAAAGAAAAGGACTTAGGGTTAACCGTTAGTGCTGATATGAAGATTTCAGAGCAGTGCGGAATTGCAGCTTCAAAGGGAAATCAAATCCTTGGATTAATTAGGCGAAACATAACGTATAAGGAAAAAGAGCTAATAATACCGCTGTACAAAACAATAGTTAGGCCTCATTTAGAATATTGTATTCAAGCGTGGAGGCCATATCGCAGGAAGGACATAGATATGCTAGAAAGAGTGCAGAGGAGAGCAACTAAAATGATACAAAATCTGAGGGATCTTAGTTATGAAATACGCCTAAAAAAATGCGGTTTAACAACACTAGAGACCAGGAGATTGAAAGGAGATCAGATAGAAGTGTTTAAAATATTGAAGGGTTATGAAAATATTGATAGAAATATGTTTTTCTCAGTTAAGAAAGATAGAAGGACTAGAGGACATGATCTTGCATTAGCAAAGGAGCAGAGTAGATTGGATATAAGAAAGTTTTCATTTTCACAAAGGACTGTAAATGAATGGAACATATTACCTGCTGATTGTGTGGGTGCTAGTAGCGTGAATATGTTTAAAAATAAAATCGACACATACCTCAGACGGGCGGGATACACATAGATAAAAAGGTCGGACTCTCGAAAAGCCAAGGGCTTCCTTGTCCACCTGCTACCTAGAGTTAATTCTCTGGGTGGCAATCTTGTTAAATCTTGTTAAAAGGTCAGCGATGGTCATTGACAGCGCGTCAATCTTGTTTGCCAGCACTTCAGGGAACAGGGCCGTTTTTAGTTTTTTCAACACCACGTCGTCGTTTAACAGTTCAACAAAGCGCATTAGCATTGCGTCGGTGTCCGGCACCTCACTCTCCCTATCACTGGCGGACCCACGTTTTTTAGGCATAGTTCAATTGTTGATGTCACTCCCACGAGAAACACGCCACGTTAAGCAGCGGCAGCCATCTTGTTGACCTATCTTATGACCTATGGGAAGCATTCAGCCACTCAGCCAAAATGTGCAGACTATTCGTACATAAATATTCACTACTGTCTATAACCTGGTACTCATGCATACAGCTGAGTGAAGTGGAGCCACATATAGAGTGAACGAACTTGCCCTAGGTTTGATACGGCAGCACAGAATTTGAACCCGGGTTCTCTCAAATGAGAGCATGTAGCTTGGAACATTCGTAGAAAACAAGCAGTGTTGTGCAAGTTAATAATAATATATATTTTATATAGCGCATATCTATTAATGCCCGCAGTGCTGTATATAATCTTTTTGAGCACATTGTACACGGAATAGAACGAATGCTGTACATGCATATGTACACACATATGCTAGATCGATCATAGTCAGACTGTGCATTAATTGCAGTGTAGCTGAATGTTTCCCAGACTAGTCGAGATGATGTTCGATTGAACAGGTCTGCCAGGGAGTACCGTATAAGGCACCTTGAGCTGTCCTGAGGACTGGATACTGCGCTGTATAAGAACAGGTCTGCCAGGGAGTACAGTATAATGCACCTTGAGCAGTCCTGAGGACTGGATACTGCGCTGTATAAGAACAGGTCTGCCAGGGAGTACAGTATAATGCACCTTGGGCCGTCCCGAGGACTGGATACTGCGCTGTATAAGAACAGGTCTGCCAGGGAGTACCGTATAATGCACATTGAGCCGTCCTGAGGACTGGATACTGCGCTGTATAAGAACAGGTCTGCCAGGGAGTACCGTATAATGCACCTTGGGCCGTCCCGAGGACTGGATACTGCGCTGTATAAGAACAGGTCTGCCAGGGAGTACCGTATAATGCACCTTGAGCAGTCCTGAGGACTGGATACTGCGCTGTATAAGAACAGGTCTGCCAGGGAGTACCGTATAATGCACCTTGAGCCGTCCTGAGGACTGGATACTGCGTTGTATAAGAACAGGTCTGCCAGGGAGTACCGTATAATGCACCTTGAGCAGTCCTGAGGACTGGATACTGCGCTGTATAAGAACTTACATTTACTTCATTTTGTTAGGAGATGGACGAAATGACAGCCCGGGCCACAGTGCACAATACTGTTCATACACATTGATGTACAGTGAGTCGGGCAGTATGGTGTCGACGGTAGTGGTCGATAAGAGAGAAATGAAACTGAGATCCCCAAACATGGAGAAGGTTGGGCTTGAGAGAAGCCTCACAATGCTGGCAGGCACAGTGCACATCACAGAGCTCGTCACAAACGCCCACACACAAATCGCTGCCTACTATGCGAGTCATTACACGTGTCGGGAACGTGGAATGTCACAAACATGGAATGCAATAATCAATTGCATGTTGAAGATTTTAAAAAGAATATAAATTTTACGTTTTTTGGTAAATATGCTTTATTCAACAATGTGATGATAGTATACTTGAGATACACTTTTTGTGAATGAGAAGCACATTCTGAAATGGCTTGCTTTTACTGTACACAGTGAAATAATTACCGATATATGTATGTACATATGCATGTGTCGATGTGTGTTCTATCTGTCTTCATGTAAATAAAATTCTTATTTTATTGCAGCCAATATTTCAATGTTGTACCACTGATTTTACATGTTTGGACTTCTAGGATGCAAATAAACTTATGTTATAACTGTATTTCAGGTGATGAGTACCCACAGATACTGCATCAGTGGGATATCTGGCATGCAGCGAAGAACTTGGGGAAAAAACTGTCAGAGGTACATTTCTTTGTGAATCATGCATGATTTCAGTATACATTATATAAGGAGCAGATCAAACTAATAATTATGTTGTGTGTACATTATGTTTATAGTTACATATGAATATGTCATAAGATGTAACATGAATAACATCATGTCACAAGTTATTGAATTCTTATGAAAGAAATACTCAAAATAATGTGCCAGGTGTCAAATAAGCGTGAGAACAAAGCTTTGGAGCCATGGTGCAAAGATGTTGTCACCCATTTCTGGAACTGTGCTGAAATTGCAGAAGGCTCAGAGGAGCAATTCAAAGTAACTGTTATAAAATATACCTGCATTGTTTGCTTGTCACCATGGAGGCAGACCATGGCAAGGCCTGGCTGGTGGAAGGCTCGCCAGCTCACAAAGTCTTGTTTGAGGTGGTACTGAACCAGAGATTCTTAAAGAATGTCCACCAGTACATGACATTCAGGTGTGTATTTCAACAGTAAGAATGTTGTATTATGTAAAACTAAAACACAATAATTGTAATAAATGTTTAGTAAGTACAAATACAACAATTTCTTTACTGCTTCTACAACATATTTATTTAAGAAAATATGTTTTGAAGAAAAGCTTGGCTATTATCATTCCATCAAAATGTGGCTGTCAGTATGCTGTGGTTCTGCATAACACAGATAATGGCCATACGACCAGTTTATGTGGTCATTGGTCATGGTTGGCAGGTGGTCACTTATTTTAGATACATTATAATTATTTAGTATAAGAAACAAACTTTGCTGACTATTAATACGTTTCATATTTTCAGGCACACTGGTGAACTAGAGGTGTTTCATTACCACATCTTGATGTATGCCGCAAAGCTGTTCTCATTCAAATAAACCATTTTTGTGGTACACATTATAATTAGTCTGTCATAAACCTTTTATCAAAATCATATTTAAAATCAATGTACAAACATGTTATTATTTTGTCTACATGAGAATTTTGTAGTACCATGGTAATTGGTGTCCTCATGAAACTGCATATTCATGTTTTTTAAATGTGAGAAAAAAAGTGTCTAATTGTATCAACTCAATAATATTTTATTTAAACTATGCGATGATGCAAATGACTAGACAGTAATGATAAGTAACAAATACACGTACAATCACTGCACTGTAAAACAGAACAGTTTAAAAAAAATAGTGCTCAATGACAATGTAAACTGATGAAAATGTTAGTATATATGAATGTGTTCACTTGAACAAATTATAATAAACAAGTCAAATTTTTTATATTTCTATTATGATTCTTTGTTAAAAAACAAAGAATCTTGTGAAATCACTGTGAAATCAAATCCCAGTTGTAGTTTTTACCATGTCTGTATGAAACTTAACAAATAATGACTAGACAATTAGACAGGCAAACATATTTACAGGTACAATTACTACACCCAAGTGTTGTTTAGAACATATTACAACCTGTATTATCATACAAAACGAAACTGTCATGTAAATAACTTGTAATATATATAAACCAATGAAAAATTTTAATGTATAAATATGATACAAAATGAAAATTAAATAAGGATTCGTCCGCAATGCAATGTGAGATTGAAATGTATCGTATTGTGGTAGACTAGGCTAGAATTGAAAACACGATGTTGATCGGTTCCATTTTATTTCAACAACAAACCCAACGGGGTTTTCACTTCGCTGATACTGTTCAATTACAGTATCAGCGATACACCACATTCCTCCAATTATGAAGAACACTTATGACATAGGCGGGCAGCGCACGGCGTACACCCTAATTATAGATCAAGCCTGATCGGCGGCTTAATCACTCTAGCAGATCGTCGGGGATTGGAGATTGGAGACGACGATTGTGGTGTGGAGATGATTGGAGACGACGATTGTGGTTTTTAGACGATTGGGGTCGACGGTGGTTGTCGACTCTCGGGTTCGGACAGGGGAACGTCGATGGGTGGCGCTGTCGGCGGAACAACGCTCACAGCGCTCGGATCGGGTGGCGGGAACGTCTCGTTGACGTTCTCGTCGGGGAGACGCGGGCGTAGATGGTCGGCGTGGCGTCTCCAGATGCGTCCGTCCGTCATGTTGACGATGAACGAGACCGGTCCGGTGCGATCAGTGAGAACTCCCGGCATCCACTTCGGTTTGCCAGCGAAGTTCATTGCCCAAACCGCGTCGCCTGCGTAGAATGCGGTTTCTGACGTATCCGTGAACGTGCGGTAGTCACGTGCCTGTTCCTGATGACCAAGCACTGGGTTTTCTCGCTGCGGTAGTAACAGGTCGAGTTTTATGCGCGGCAACTTTGAGTTGAGCATCTGAGCCGGCGACTCGCCCGTTGTGGATTGCGGCGTCACTCGGCAGCGCGCCAGATAGTTGTAGAGTCGTGTCTCGAGGTCTGGACCGCTGGTCTTCCTCAAGCCCTGTTTGACGACAGTTTGCACCGCCCTCTCAGCGAGGCCGTTGGTCGCTGGGTGAAACGGCGCACTGCAGATGTGTTTAATGCCGTTACTACGACAGTACGCTCGGAACTCCTGGCTCGTAAAAGCGGTGCCATTGTCGGAGACTATAGTGCACGGGAGACCATGCGTGGCGAACGTTTGACGTAGACTGCGTATTGTCGCCGTAGACGTTGCAGACGACATGACGTGCTCGTCGATATACTTTGAGTGTGCGTCTACGATCACGAGAATCATTTTGCCCTCAAACGGTCCCGCGTAGTCGATGTGCAGTCTGTACCAGGCCTTGCCAGGCCATTCCCACGGATGTAAGACTGCTTTCGCCGGCAGTTTACTGTGCTCCTGGCATGTTCCGCAACTGCGTACTTTGTTCTCGATTTCGGCGTCCAGTCCCGGCCACCAGACATAGCTGCGAGCCAGTGATTTCATACGCACTATGCCCGGATGGCACTCGTGTAGTTCCTCTAGTATGCGTTCGCGCCCTGACGCCCTTTCAGCCCGAGAGAACTGTCTCATCTAATCGGGAAGAGGGTGGACTCCTCAGAGATATTTGTTTAATTGTATACGACATATGGTGTATTTTGAGCAATATTAAATAGAAAATCTTAACATTTCCAATAAAAAAAAAAAGCACACGGACTCACGCACACATTGTCATAGTACTAACTCACTTGTTAATTATATTTTCTGGGCTGAACCCGAGTTGGCTGACGGGCAGCTTTCTCCTTAGCCAGCTTTGTAAAAACAGCCCGTTGATGGGCCATTCTAGTTTTCTTCGTTACCAGCTCAATTGCTTCCTTAGCTTTGTACTTGGTGGCTGCCTTCATCTTTGACATGTTCAGCTCAGTTTTCTTCTCCTCCTTCATCTTTCCTTCCTCGGCAAGATGGATGGAGTACATTTTGTGTGCAACCCTCGCGTTGTGAACAAGACGACTAGTCCTGTTTGTGGAAGTCCTGTATAGCAGTCTTGTTGCTTGCCATGACGGCATGAGTGGGTATTTCACTGTCTGGATAGTGTTGAATGTACTAACATTCTTTCTGGCAGTGGCAGTATTCATGATGCTAGAAATGTGACTAAAACACCCTTCCACTTGAGGACCATGAAAGCAGCTCATCATTGCAGCCACCAGCTTTGACAAGGCTGGGAACTTGCCAGTAGAGAATATGGTAGCCCACCACCAGTCCAATCTGGAACTTGTGGAAGTGTGTTGTCTACATGGAATCAGCGAACTTCCATATGATACGCCCTCTGTTTAGGTTATAATAGAACATTGGTGACCAGCGTGGGCAGCGCCAGCGTGTGTACTTCAATGCATTCGGTTCCCCTCTGACTGCAGTGTAGCCTGTAGGATCCAATCCGCATAGTTGACATCGGCCTCGCACCACAAACAGTAGGCTTTCCCTGGTGCTGATAATTTACTGATGAATATATCCAACATAGTGTCTCCAGGCGATCTCTCCAGCCACACCCAATTCCACTTATTCTTGACACTTTTTTCAATGTCCTTCACGCAACATTTGTCTTGCCGTACAACAAATCGTCGATTAGCCATTGTGTTCGAAAATGATCGACATCTCCACAAAATACATCGTCGTTTCCTACTGGTCCACTGCTTTTGTGCGCGCACTTCGAAAGCGCTGAAGCGAACAGCCGACAGAACTAACGGTTTTACTTCGCAGATTCACGGGTTCGGTTGGGTCGGTTCTGTCTCTAATCGCCAGGCAGCGTCATTAACACGTGGCGACACCCGGTGGATAGATGGTTAACTCAACCCGCAGATAGATCATCAGTGAATTGTCCAGGATTTTATATGCCCTACCCCCCAACATTCATTTTTTCTCTCCCGGATTTATACGATTCACAAAAGTGCTCTTTGGAGCAGTATAAAATCCGGAATTCCGGCAAAAACCGGAAATTTCTCATCCCTGGTATATAATACTCTCAACAATGTTGTTCGTCGATGCAGATATTCTGCTCATCAGCCTGTACATGCAGTTATTACTCGATCTAATTTTCGATAACACTCGTTTAGCATGTATTAGTTAAACTCTTCCTGTAAACACGGAACGCTCCAATACATTGTAGGAATATCGAAATGACAATAAACAGTGGTCTGTGTGGTACCATACACTATCCAGAACAACGATGTTTATTTGTTATTCTCATTAGTATCAGTACTGTTGGCATCGGCGCAAGGGTTTTACATCAGGGCAGCAGTCTACTTTTCATATATTACAAGCATGTAAGTCTAGCCCCCCCCCCCCCCCACCCCAATGGGATTCAAATCAATGACATCGGTTATTACCAGTGTTCGAAATGTACGCAAGCGGGTGGTCATTGCATGACCACCTACTTTGCCGTCAGGTCAGTAACTTTTCTGAGTTACTGGTCCGTGTGACTGCATGCCTATTTTTCCGGGAACATTACACCATTTTACAACTGTATACATCAGCTTGTCGTCAAAACAGGCCACCAGAAGTCGCAGTTTACATTTAAAAAACTATTACTAAATTTGTTTACGCTCAGTATAGCCCAATTTCCTTTGTTGTGGGACGCTCACGAAACGCGCACGTTATAGTTATTTTTATAACTGTTGTGCCAAGAGTTATTTTAAACTGTCGTTGTTGTGGTTTCATTGCTAGTACACCCATCACTTACCTTTAAAGTTAAGAACATGTTATGGTAATTGTGTTATGGTTAAGTCGGAAACAAAATTTTTAATCAAAATGTTCTTAAATATGTTTGACCACGTGTTGCCTGTCATACTAGATGTTAAGTATTCTCAGTAAAGCGATGGAGTTAACATAAATACGTTATTAGCTATTTTACAGATACCCAATTATAACAAATATAAGCGATACCGCGAAACACATTTTCTATGTGCGCATTTGCCATATAATTAATGATCCCATAAAAACAAATTTGATACCTTTGCAAAGCCACATTTTTGTATTTAGTCAGAAATAACAACATTATTTTCTATGCACAAGGAACGTATAACATTAGACATGGTGTGATTTATGACGTGGAAGAAGTGCAAATTTAAACAACCAGAACACTATTAAACCGTGCGTTGATAGCTGATGAATTTACATTTCACATGACTGTTTATCTATCCTACGTACCAGAAAACCACCAGAAATGCGTAATGACTAATATTATAGAGACACAAGACATTGCAAGACGGACTGTGTGTTTCGCACGGTATCACAAGAATTGGACGTGTAACTTCAAACCCCTCTCTGTGGCAGGAATAACCCCATTAAGCTGTCCCATCTTTTGTCTTCAAATCTTCAATATGTCTATTGTATCATATTAAAAAATGGGCCAAGAGGCCCTGAAGTCCTTTGAACTAATACGTCTATATGTGACCCCGGCTGACCAAATGAGTGATAAGTCGGAAAAATGTGTCTATTGTTTTCTTACATTCTTGTAAAGGTTTGGTAGGGGGCTTTATACGGTTTCAAAAATTATGATTGCTACAAATATTTGCGAAGTTATGGAGCATTGAACATGGTAGGGGTCAAAAAGTGAAAATGAAGAAAACGGCTGTTGAAGTTTTACATTATATATGCAAATGGATTGCATGGAAATATTACATGCATGACATTCAAATGTGGCACACAGTATGTATGTTATGTTGCAATGATACACTGGAAGTACAAATGTGCTGCTACAAAGACTTATCAAGTTATGCCAGATTATGTCTTTATGTGTAAAACTAAGAGGACAGATTATTTGAGAGCAAAAAGTAGACTCACTGTTTGACACAGTTTAAAACCTACAGGCAACTGTCCAGTTTAACAGGGGTCTAGTGGCTTAATGCTGTCTGTTGACACAAGCTATTGCCAGTGAACAATTACACATTAGTCACAGTTTCCATCAAACAATAGCAGGCAGAGAATCTTAGCTCCACAGCTGGGTGTAATACACAACCAGAGCCACCACTGATTCATGGTCCAGTAGATTAGCTCAATGCACCAACTAAGACAATACACAACACTGTGAGTGACAGTGTCCAGAGTGAGGCCTAAGCAGTGTCCTCATTGCTGAATAAATCAATTAAACCTGCCAAGTGGGTGACATTCTGCACAAGTGTTCATTAATCCTTAGTGATTTTCAGAACACCAGACTGACCACATACCTAAACAAAGCGAATATAATAGGTGAAGAACAGGCAGTGTCCAAATAGGGGGTATTGGTTGAATTGTATTTGTCTCGACGCAAAAGGCTTTATTGTGCCTTCATCGATTATAAGAAAGCATTTGATTTAGTAGACCGGTCCTCCCTGTGGTCTAAGATAATTTCATGCGGTATTAATTGTATTGTGTTGAAAGTTGTATACAACATGTGCAAAAATGCTAAATCATGTATAAATCAGGGCCAGGCTGTGTCAGCCTTCTTCTCATGTGATGTATAGGTATGGCTAGGAGAAAACTTGTGTCCTTTGTTATTTGCTATTTACCTGAATTTACCATTTTGAACACTGTTAGTCACAATTATAACGGACTTGACATGGCAGCTGGTGAAATTTACAACAACCTTAGGGATGATGATGTAGAAAATGTATGTTCTACTATATGCTGATGACACTAGAATGATTCAATCAAATACAGATTTCTTGCTTGTGTATAGCGGAACTATGTCAATTCTTCTAATGGTTGACATTTGGTTGTTTCAGGTGTCAACTATATTGTGAATCTGTAATTAGTAGTCTATATTGATACAGTTGTTTTACACAATACCATGTCTACACAAGGCATGGCAAGCGTAAACAGAACAGTAGAATGCATTTGATATCAATAAAGTGTAGGATATTTCACTCTATAGTTGTCCAGAATATAAATTTTCTATGTTTGTCACCTACAGGTGACAGAATATTAATTTTCTATGTTTGTCACCTACAGGTGACGGAATATTAATTTTCTATGTTTGTCACCTACAGGTTTCTACAGACAATACATCTTTAACCAATAGACACCACAGACACACCATTTTATAATAATTAAATGAACATCAAAATAAACACAACTTGCAATTATAGAAAATCAATAGTTTTGAAGATAAAAAGTGTTAGGCAACTGTTCAGTCTAACAGGGGTCAAGTGTTTCTACTCTGCCTGGGCACTGTGACCAATTAAAGATTAGTCAAGGTCTCAATGGAACAGAAGCACTAGGCTGCAGAGTTTAGTCATGGTGTTGATTTTGTGGCACATTAAAAAAATCTACTGTTGGGGGTGGTCTCAAGGGCCCTTCTCAAAACCACATCACTAGATAATGTAAAACTTTTGCACTTTGGGGGCCCCTTAGAATGATTCAATCAAATACAGATTTCTTGTATATAGTGGCAGCACCCTAAGATACATCTATGCAAAATTAGAAAAAAGTTTAAAAGTTTTTGAAAAAATAGGCCAAATGTTAAATTTTTACCAGTTTTGGGGTCCTTGGAGGCCCTAGGGAGCCCTTAAAATTATTCAATCAAATACAGATTCCTCGTGCATAGTGGCAGTGCCCTAAGATATGTCTATGCAAAATTAGAGAAAAAGTTGCTGAACGGTTTCTGAGATACGGCAGTTAATGGCGGACGGCGGACGCAGAGTGATGGCAATAGTCCCTTGGACCTTCGGCCAAAAGGACTAGAAATGAAAACGATATATAAAAGTCGTCAAATCAGCAATGTGTCCAGGTTTCGTGAGAATCGACCATATTATATATTAATACGCTAACTTTGAGGACATCTGACAGTGTCTCCTCCAAGGCGCTGAGGTCACTCACATCTTTCCATGTTCAGTCACCAAGTCTTCTACTTCACAGTAGTTTAGTGACATCTGTACAAGAGGAATACTCCACATGTGTGCACATGCGTCTGTCTGATTTAAAAGATGGCCAAATTTTTTTTAAAGAGGGTGGCTCCATGGGGTGTTTTTACCCAGCCCTCAAATGCCACTTTGAAGGCTGTGAGGCTGCAGGCTGAGGATGCAATCAGATGGCCAAAGGGAAGAAGGAGTGGAGGTGCGTGTTTATCCTGGACTGTGGGAGGAGCTTGTTAACTTGTCCCCTGGAGAGGCGGTTATTGTTGACAGCTGGTGAAGAGAGTAGTTTGTCACAATAGGCTTCCACTTTTTTTGTGACTAACAGGAGATGACATTGAAGCTGATCTGCCCCTCTCCCACCAAGGTGTCAAGGTTGTAGTTGGTGGGTATCAGCAGTGGATGCCATGGTACAGTATCATGTCATCAAGATCACTGTTCTACCAACTGGTGATGTATTATAACAATGCAGAATTACTATTTATGTGTACACAATGTTTTTCACCTGTCGGAGAAATATGGAAACAGTGGGTGAATAGAATAGTGAACCGTTGGGAACAAATTCAAAATACTTCAACGGTGAAAACTGATTTCCATGGTTTATTGCTCCGTTTTATTGCATTTGGTGAATAGGAATAGTTCCTTTAAACTTCAAGGTAACTGAACTTAGACATGGAATAGCTTTTGTAAAAGGACAGTATAGAGGACGTATATACCAGACATAATACAGATACTACTATAGAAGTGTGAATATGTTTTAAAAAGAACTCGCACATCTGAACACAAGATTTGGTTGGCAATCTGGTTAAGATGTTGAAACAATTACACTACCGGTACCGGTACCGGTACCGGTACCGGTATTCACCATGGTAAGCATTACAAATTCATAACTCAAGTTTTTCGTCAATATTGTGGCAAAGCTGGGACTCACGATCACAGGATATCTAATACTAAAACAAAGTGGCAAATTAAGAATATACAGGTATATTATAGCAAGCTACCAGTTTTGGCCAAGATGCACCATAGATAACGTAGTATATCAGTAGGCATATTCTGTATTTTGCACTTCAAATAATATTTACTGACATATCCCATGAGTGAAAGTGGGACAATTTTTGCTACTACATTTACCGGTATATAAAACTTGATTTACAAATGTGTAAGTCTTTCGAAAGTACAGGCCCTGACACCTGAAAAGGCCATAAAATGAAGCAGAACACACAAGAACCTTAAATGCAAACTTTATTTCCTGAAAAAAGGTGCCTATTCGCTGGACCATTTGCAGTGTGTACATCATCGATGTGGTTATTTTAATTAGATGATGTGCCACATAGAAATAAAAAGTTTATAATTACAATGCAACTGAATACCACAATGCACCCACGAAGGGTAGGGTATAATCTGCACGCTGGTGATAATGTACAAAGAAAGTGGTGTGTGGCGTCGCGGCCCACGTCCACCAGCACAATAAAAGCTAAAAATGTCTCGACTGTACACAAACAACCTATGTGTTACTCCTACTACGGTGTAAGGACAGCGGAGGTGACACAACAGTTCTCACGCACTACAATAACACCACTCTTAAAATAGCATTATACTATTTTTTAAATGTAACTTATCAACAAATAATTGAACTTGGAAGAACAAAACAAGATGGCTAACTTTCCAGTTCGATCAATAACTCGTACATTTAGTGACCTGGTTAAAATGCAATGTTCACTCTGAAACACGAGTTTTTGATAGCAGTCACACTGACAGGAATTCGTCCTGCTTTCCGTGGTTTCTCTAAATGCAAGACCATTTGATACATCAGGAATAGAATCTGGTGCATTAACTGGTGAGATAAGTTCTATGGAAAAGATACCTGTGGTACTCCAATATTTTGTGGCTAGCAACAGAAACATGCCGAACATCAACTTCCTTAGAATAGAAATCAACATTAAATAGTTATAATAACGACCTGCAATTGCAGAGTCGAATATGGCAACAGCCATTTTCAGCAGTGCCCTGGTAACAGGCCTTCGGTCCTAGACATTTAAATAATGATTCAAGGCCAAATTGGCCATGCCTTATATTAGTTATAATGGTGCTCTCCCACAATATATAAAAGTTAAGGCTAAGGCAGGCCTATTTTGCCAAATTTGACGTCTGTAACTGTCTTACAATTTCTCTATCTAACAGTCTGCAGGCATGTTTCACAAAGTAAATGAGTTCACAAAGCAATCTGATCTTTTTGTCAAATTTCTATAATTGTTTTGAACTGGTTTTCAATTTCAATCAATAGTAAAAATTAATTATCACGTATGAGCCAACTATCCAAACTCATGTCATTGTTATTTTTCATGCCACCACAGAATTCCCATCATTCATAAAAGTGTCATTATCACACATAAACCAAATTGCAGTCATAATATTACAATCTATGTTTAGGTTGTGAGCAAAAATAGGTTTCCAATGGAAACCATGCTTCATAAACACATAAAAAACCTTAGTGAAATACAGCCTTGATCTGTGCACAAGAAGAACCCAGATGACTAAAAACAATAAACACGGAACAGACGTCTATGAAATGAACAATGTACACAAAGAACCGCCCTCCCATACATCTAACTCTAAAAATGTACACTACCTCCGTACACCAACGGCAGAACTACCTAAGAGACGAATGTCACGACAAATACAAATATAAATAGTGCAACAAGATATATATATTTATGTATATAAATATCTTATCTATTCACAACAATAGCACGCTCTAGATCGGTGCTAGATCGAGACAATCTCGTCACCAACCGGATCGATTGGTCCTGCGGTCTTTGGGTTGACAGGTATGCGTACGATACCCATGTGTCTGTCCGTACGCCATAGTACTAGTTTTTCGCTTGTAAACAGCTATATGGGGAGCACATTCCAATTAAACCACCTCCGGTAGTTCTGTACACCGTGAGGATGTCCGTGATAATTTGTCCCGACAGAAGATCCCCATCCGCAGTTATCACCTGCAGTTGCTACGAGCACCTCAATGTACAGGACTGACGTCACATGGGCTATCATGTGACGTGATGCAGGCAGGCACGCGGTGTCACATGTACATAGAAAATGTCCTCAGGTCATTCATAATATTCTCCAAACAGGACCTTATCGACACTAGCAACGAACTGCAGTCCAGTGACTAGTTTCACACAAAACCTGTATCTCATGGCAACCGTATCCCGCGGCAACGAGCCAGAAGGCTCCGCCCTGTCATTGCACCGAACGTGCACCGCTGCCTGTACATCCGAACTCCGGCGATTCACGGAGCCACTCAGCCGTGTCTGACAGCAACGATCAACACACCGGATCACAGAAACATGTGACCAACCACAATGTTTCAGTATTTTTGCGCCACAACAAGCACCGCCGGCACTGCTACACCACATAGTCACTGTCCTCACTATCATCTTCCTCATCATCATCCTCGCTGTAACGCCGCCGTCGCTTCTTCTTCTTGTGCTTGTGAGGTTTGCTGCTGTGTGAGGATGACTTGGATGGCCGGCCGCGGCGGTGGTGCGAACTCATCGAACGCTTGTGGTACGCCATCAGAGACGACGGCGCCTTCGGGATCTCCACCTGCGAACAGTCATCACATGTGGCTTGTAAATACAGTGGCTATCACTTGTTAATTAAATAAATAGACAAAAATTAATAACATCTAAAACTACATCTATATTATAAAACAATTCAGTTCTTTGTCTGTCTGTTTGTCTCTGGACCCATATCTCCGTCAGTTTTGCATGTATGGGGCTGACATTTTGCAACCTAGCAGGTCCATTGAGATGGTTCGTCGATTTAAAAAAATTTGTCCGGGGTGTGAATCTTGGGGTTACAATTTCAAAATGGCAATATCAGCAGCATAGCGAGTAATGTTGTATTCAGACATAATTCAGCCAAGAAAACCACAACTTGTCAAAAATTTGTGTCAAAGTTATTTTGGTAACTCAGTTTTGTTGTAATATTACTGATGACAAGACACTTAAAATAACAATGACATTTCAGTCATACCTTTAATTTTATAGTGTGACTTAAATTAGAAAAGACATGCGACTGCCTTTTTCTCCGGGCAACGCCGGGTAACTCAGCTAGTCTTAAATAAGTCAATTAAACATCCACATGACAAAATGTCCGTGCTCACCTTTTGACTATCATTATCTCCATCGCCATCTCCGGAGAGATCAATAACGGCTGCTGGTTTTGAGCCTTGTGATTCGCCTGCCTCAGAGCCACCAGGTGCACCGTCCGTTACGTCGCCCCCGGCCTGGCCACCAGAGGGCGTGCCTGCAGCAGCGGGGGTGCCGTGACCGGAGTGCGACGCAGGCGGGGGAATGTCATCATCATCATCTGGGTCTATCGACAGCATCAGCTGTTTGAACTGAAACAAGACAGCGGGTATTCATTAGGGGTTGTGTCATGAGTTCTCAGTCTCATTTATAGTGCTGGTTCAGACCATTGCCACCTGCTCAATATGGTGGTGTGGTGTGGGGCTTTAGATAATGTGCCTGAAACAACATAGGGGGCATTCATTGGGGTGGTCTCTAAGTTCTCACAGTGAAACATTTATAGTGCTGGTTCAGACGAACACCACTTGTTCAATACATGGTGAGAACTGCAGACAATGTACACACTAAAGCCCTGTGCGGGCTGGAAATCTGACCCCGTACCGCAACTATGTCATTTGACCCGCAGCCCGCCCCACATATTACAACTCTGCCCGCAGCCCGCCCCGCATATTCTGCCACATCCCGGCCCGCAGCCTGCCCCACCCCGCAGTAACCTGGCCCGCAACACGCCCCGCAGTAATTAATCAAAAGTCAGCTCGCACCCGCCCCGCAGCCCACAACAGATGACATGGAATCATTTAAAATATATCATCTTTATTAATCGTCATTGTTTACGATATTAACAAATGCACGGCGCTGGGTGACAACCATGTCGTACTTGGAATTCCATTTTAAAAACAAATAGAACCCTTGTCATTATAATGTAAATGCCTGATGGTGATAAGCAGACCTGGGGCAGAGTAAAGGTACGAGTACAAATAATAACGTATTTTAAAATTATTAATTATTCTAATTTATATAACTTAGCACAACTGAATATGCAATGGCAGTTGATCATTTTTTATGAAGAACAATTAAATTCACACCGCTGGCATTAATTTCAGTGGCATCCTATGATCTTAGCATCTATTTGCCATTGTACTGCATGAACTTGAGTTGTTCAAAGGTTGAGTCTGGTGCACAAAGGCAGTGTTGCAATTTGCAATCTGCTGATATTACAAGTTTGCAATTAATATTTTCTGATCGTAGACTACCGATTGTTGAAAGGGTTTTCACACGTCCATATAACAGGCTCAAAATCCCCTCTAGACTTTTAAGCCAGGCTGCTGGCACCGGATTATACTACAGTAGCAAGCATTTTGACTTGAGCCACCTTACTTCTACAGAGGAAGATTCTGATTGGCAGTTATTGTTTTTTGCAGTTAGCTCTGTCAGTCAGTGTCATGTGGCATGGTCTCTAGTCTCCACACATCAAAGGCATTTCCTGTCTAACTGGTGGGATAAATGCTAATTGGCTTTTTATGGGCATTGGACATCCTGGTGGCTGGCTTAATTACACAAACAGATTGATGGTCTGAACTGATACTTCCTCCTGGAAGAAGCCACCTGACTGAAGCTGGCAAGGCAGGCCAGCACATGTTATCATAACACTGTATAAACACACACAAAAGGGCAATCAGGTAATCCCCAGTTAACTAGCACAAGGAATGTCCCACCTTTGAGTAACTGGTGACCATTAATGAGTTACAAAAGTCAGCCTGCAGTAGCCTGGATGTAGAAGTGACTAGCCTGCAGACTGCCCCGCCCCGCAGTAACCTGACCCGCAGACCGCCCCGCCCCACACAAATTGAAATTTAACCCGCACCGCAACAACAACAAAAATCCAGCCTGCACATAGGCTGCGGGCCAAAACATGCTCCGCGCAGGGCTTTAGTACACACTGCCAGAAGTATAATCACAAAACTCCCTACGATCCATAATAGGGTCAATGTGCATTAATACCAGTTTTGCTCATTAGATGGTGCCACTGGATCGAGGCCAAACCACCATAATGCAATAATTTTGTGTGGTCAAGAAGTTACAATAGATATAGTTTGTTCTATAAGACATGTTTATGACAACAATGATCAGACATTGTATCTAACATTTTTGCTAAGTCCAAAAAACATATTTTTGGAATTTATGCTAGTACCCCTTACAACAACCTGGATGGTTGTAGTTGATGATGCAAACAGCCTGGAGTGTATGGCAAAAATTTTACAAGATTGCCAGAGAATTAACTCTAGCTGACAAGTGGACAAGGAAGCCTTTTCGCTTATCGACAGTCCAACCCTTTTTATCTCGCCCTTCTGAGGTACGAGTCAGTTTTATGTTTAAAAAGAAAGCTTAAACAAATCTAGCCAATCATTTAGAGGTACGTAGTCTAACTAAATCAGCTTTAGCGTCTTGATTGCCCAACTGTGTTTTATGAATGCACCGTAGTTTTTTAATATACCATGACCGTTAGCTATCTAATTAAAAATGTTTCTACTTGAACATCATATTTATTTTGTATGTTAAATGCCAAAATTTATATTTATAAACAGATGCCAAACAAATTTTAATGTTTAAGGCCAGACACGGCAGGTAGATAGGATTATTTTTTTATTTGTGCAAACAGTTCAATTTTTTCTGCCCAATGCATGAAATGGGTCCTACTTAGTAAAATATATATTGAACTTTTTTCAGCCAGACCCCCCATTTCCATGGTAATAAACAAAATGGCCACCATTTTGAGCAAATATTGGCAAATTTGGAAAAGCTGCCACTTTTTACTGAATCCATATATAGGTATAATTCTTGCAAATCCATGTTCTCTATAGAGTCTATTGTGCAATGATCAGAGCATTTTTCGAAATGTTGTTTTTATTTTAAAATAATTTTTTGGTAAAATACGAAACAAATACGGCTATATCTTTCAAACTATTCATGATTTTAAAAAAGTGTCTGATCATTGCACACAGTAGAATATGCTGAATGCAACACTGAAAACTTTATTTACATAGCATAATTATTCCAAGAGATATCCCGTTTCCAAATGCAGAAATTTGAAGAATTTTGTTGTTGAGAAAATGGCTGTCAAAGACTGCATAATGAATTTCATTACATGATATCGATATGCTTGATCCATGACTAAAACTCACTTAGAGGTATATAATTGTCATAGAAGTTAACTTTATTGATAGTATGCATACAAAGGTATAATAATCTGGCAGAAAACCATTTTCAGTATTTTTTGTCAAAAAACACCATTTCACCTGGGGTGTCTGGCCTTAAGTTGTGGTTAATTAACACGCGCATACAGTTAATGTAAAACTATAAATAGTTTATAAAATATTATGTTTTTTACGACAATAATCAACATATATTGTACCTTTGTGGGAAAAAAATTCAGAGAAAAAGTTACTGAAGAGGTTTTTTTGGGAGCTCTGGGGGTAGAATGATTAAATAAAATACAAATTTCTTGTGCATATTGGCAATACCCTAAAATATGTCTATGCAAAATTAGAGAAAAGATTGCTGAACGGTTTCTGAGATATGGCGGACGCATAGTGATGGCATAAGTCCGTTGGATCTTCGGCTCAGAGGACTACAAATTACTAGTATTATTCCTTCCATGTGTCAAACTGATGACATTATTTGCTATTACAATACTGCCACCTCCAGTTCGGACATTAAAAATGCAACAAAATATTTAAAACATACTTATAAGACACTTTCTAAAATTAGATTGTAACCTGGAAATCATAACCAGCCATCAAACTCAAACAGATCAATAACAAAGTGCACTCACATCTAAGTAGCCCTGAATCAACTTAGTTTTTGTTTTTTCGTCTTGTGGCAAGTCTTGGGTCCCCTCTCTGACCAGGTCCATTGCTTGGTTAGGGTTAAAGACCATCTTCGCTTTGCGGTTGAGCGGTTTGTCCCACACTTTTGCCTGTTCTGTTGGTGAGTAGCGGTGAATTTTGCTGCAAGTAACAAAACAAATTTTCAGCAAGCTTCACAGTGGCTAAAGAGAGAACTTACAACTTGGGATGAAGTCATTCAGCAGTATTTTTTAGCAAATCCTACAAATGTAACTTAAAATAAACCAAGTTTTATTAAACATTTCTATAGCTTGTTGACTATTTCTGAAGGTCTACCAAATCATTACGATAACAAATCCACCAGGTACACTATCATTGGTTAAGAGAGGACTCAGGTAAAGAAAATATTGACTTTAAAAAAAAATTCACTTTTGACAGGTTTACATTTCCGAGATAAAATGTTATTGTACTTGCTGCTGGTGCATGTTTTATTCTTGAAATAAAATTGAATCTATGACAAAATGTCAATTTAGTGGCATGCCCCTCTTTGCTAAGTCTTTTTTTTGTTAAATGGAGCGTGCTAGTGTAGTGGTTAGCACATCCGCATGGCATGCCAGCGCTCCGAGTTCGAAACCCAGACCGGACAGGCATGATATTTGGTGTAAAAACCTGGCTCTCAACATTGGGAACTGTGTATCCCTTGTGACTCTCAGATCACGTTAATGTCGGTCCCGTCTCAATTTGTGACGTAAAAGAACCACTGAGGACGACAAGCACCCTGGCAGTGACCACCCTTAGTGCCAGTATATAAAGGTCGCTTTGGCAATAATGTTCTGAAAAAGGCTGTCTAGATGAATGAGACCTTATAAGACCATTACATTGTAACCACAATAATACTGACTACCGGTAGTCATTTAATAGAACATTGCCGAACGTTGGAAACAACTAGAACTAGAACTAATTGTAAAATATCGTCATGTTCGGACTTCTATTATTCGAGTCAATGACAATGAAGTTCAACATGGTGCATATCATCAGAAACGTCTATTTTCGTGGAGCAAAATGGTACTAATAATTTCATAAAAGCTCCGACGATTTCCGAGTAGTCCCGACTATAAATGAGGCCCCCTTCAGTCCACGCGGCGAGAATAAATTAGTATAAAAATACTATGCAGAAGCCGATTGGCCAGATATTATCACGTGACGCTACCTCATTGAGCCGATTGGCTATGCGTTGGCTTCGGCCATTTCCGGTGATCCATTTCTGTCGACATCGAGCTATAATTCCCTGCGTATCTTTCTGTAATTTCTTAATGAAAACGCAAATATGCCATACGGAAAACGGAAATCTAAGGAAGCGTATGGTGTTGGGAAACGGAGGAGGCTAAAGCAGCTTCGACTAGCACGTGAGTTAAAGAGGAGTGCCGATGAAAATGCAAGTTCGACGGCGACGGCCACGATGTCTGCCCCAAGACAAAGGAACATGGTGATGGCGATGCCAACATTGAGCATTTCCAGCACTCATCCAGCAGTGGTGATTCTGGCAAAGAGATATTTATTAATATGTTCTTTAGATGCTATGATACTTATTTGAATGAAATTCATTAGTAGGCATTCCGGCTCAGCTGTTGACATTTCTGACATGCCTGGGTATGCCTATGCTATAGCCTGCATAGGCCTATATGTTATGGGCGGACCTGGCTTCACTGTTTTAGCCAGGCTGTGTCACGACAATTGGTTGTACATGTTCATAGATACACATATTCATACATCGTTATTGCCAACTAATAATTTACTAACTTTAGACACTTTATGAAATGGACCATGCAAATACTTTTTTAGCAGTTCATGTCGTGATGTTATAGCCTTAGTTATAACTTATCTATGTAAGATGAAGATCACACATACCTGTGTACATATACAGTATTGTTATTGGCAACAGCATTTATTAATCACAGGAATTTGTTTCTCCATTTATTGAATAATTACAGTACACTATAAAACATTGCATTTGTTTTGTTAGTTACCAATTCATGGTGATGATGATCAACAACTATCAACATCACAAGTGACAGATGACAAGCAAACTTCAGTGACCAAGAAGAAGTTTGCCATCAAGCGTCTGCTGAGTGAGGCCAAAACTGTGGAAAATAACGACATCATGGAACAGTTGTCGACCATCTTCGTGCGGTCCAGCATCCTCAGGGAGCTAGTGAGAGGGCTGCCGTGTACTGCGTGCAGCAGAAGCACGCTTGCTGTCCGAACTGTCAACTGCACACTTGGGGTCATTTGTGTGCTGGAGACATACTGCACGTCTTATGGCGAGGTGTTGAACAAAACGTACTCGTCTGATCGACTGGGAGGTGCGAAGTTGAGTACGACTCCATTTGTGGTGGTGCAGTCCCTCATGTCTGCCACGATGGATATGGGTGTGGGACACAGTGGCCTCATCAAACTGTGTCGACACATGGGCATGCCTGCCATGCACCACTCAACGTTCGACACCCACATGAGGGAAGTGTCTTCCAACATGACTTGTGGACAGACCGTGTGTCATAGACAATATCAGTCATTATGTTGATGCTGAATTGATTGTTCTGAAATATGTGCATCATTTTTCACATGCATTGTTGCTTATTAGTTAGGACATTCAGGTAGATTTGCAATAAAATTGTTGTTATTATACACTGTTTGACACAACTTATAGTTATAATTTTCAGTACCATGTTTTGTTACTCTAGAGATTATGTTGTACAGCAGTGTTGTTTTAAACATGCACAAACTTTGAATACGTTTTTCTCCAATTTCTGTTTTTGAAGTAAATCGCCCTTTAGTTTTGCAATATCTTGGCTGATTTTCAATGGAATGACTTCACATTCCACACAGTACATCTTGAGTGTGTTGCAGGGAGAGACAGGGCTGTTTTGTTTAAGAAAATTACACAGTGTTTATATATTGACATATGCATCTCTGCAGTCACAAACGTTTTCCGAGCATGACATAAATATTTCTATATAATAAGTTTTTGAATATAGGCAAAATAGTCCAGCCTCCCTGTAGAATACTCTCAGCTACCTGCATACAAATTTTGACATTGTTTGGAGCTTTCACTACACAGATATAGTATTCCCAAGGACATACAAAATCCAAGATGGCTGCCATTTCCATAGTAACGCATTGAAAAAAAATGGGTCAAGTGTAATTATTAATGAAATGTTTTTTGGTGAATCACAGTTACAGATCATTAAGAGTTATGATGGAAGTAAAGTGTTGACATGTTTAGTAGCTCTCTAGACTATATGCATGCCAGTGAAGATACACCTGGAAATAAAGTATTCGAGTAAACCATTTCGTGAATATTGTATATATTAGTTAATGTGTTATTAAAAAATGGGCCAAGTAGCCCTGAAGTCTTTTGGACTAATACGTCTATATGTGACCCCGGCTGACCAAATGAGTGATAAGTTGGAAAAATTGTAACATGTTTTCTTGCATCCGGTTTCAAAAATTATGACTGCTACAAACATTGGCAAAGTTATGGAGCATTGAACATGGTAGGGGTCAAAAAGTGAAAATGAAGAAAACAGCTGTTGAAGTTTTACATCATATATGCAAATGGATTGCATGGAAATATTACATGCACAACATTCAAATGTGGCACACAGTATGTAATATGTATGTTATGTTGCAATGATACACTGGAAGTACAAATGTGTTGCTACAAAGGCTTATCAAGTTATGCCAGATTATGTCTTTATGTGTAAAACTAAGAGGACAGATTATTTGAGAGCAAAAGGTAGACTCACTGTTTGACAGTTTAAAACTTACAGGCAACTGTCCAGTTTAACAGGGGTCTAGTGGCTTAATGCTGTCTGTTGACACAAGCTACTGCCAGTGACCAATTACAGATTAGTCACAGTTTCCATCAAACAATAGCAGGCAGAGAATTTTAGCACCACAGCTGGGTGTAATACACAACAAGTGATAAATATATGATACACTTGAAATACAAATGTGCTGCTACAAAAATGTATAAAGTTATGCCAGATTATGTCTTTATGTATAAAATTAAGAGGACAGATTATTTGAGAGCAAAAGGTAGTCTAAAGAAAATTAAAAATGGGTCAGCTGGACAGTGATAGACCGTTTGAACATGAAGCCTTTGTCAAACTTTTGTCTCAACTTCACCGAAGGCGGTGTCCTGCTGTCAGAACTTCGAAGGTGTTACTTACCTAACTTACAGGTCTTTGTCAGTAAGAATAATGGGATGATAATTTACACCAACGTTGTTTCCCGTAGACGTCATTTTGTGGGATATATTAGCATTAGTCGTGCCAATTCAAAAATTAGTGCTATATAATAGTAGTTTGTCAAAATGTAAACAAACTCAAAGATAGTTGCAGCTTAGCGTTCAATAGTTTCCTATCACAACCCTCAAAAATAAAAAAATTAAATCGTGACATTTATATTGCGCCGTTCCAACAATCGTTGCTCATGGCGCCGTACAGAATGTTCGGGAAAACAGGTAAGTCTTAAGGTTTGATTTAAAATCAGTGTTTGTCATTGTTGTTGCAGTCAGCTTTTGCGGCAGCAAGTTCCATAGTGTTGGGGCTGCCACGCAAAAGGATCTATCACCCCAGCGACGCGTTGCACGTGGTACACATAAATGATTGTGTTCACTGGAGCGCAACAATCGAGTTGGCTGACGTATGTTGAAACATTTGGTGATATACTGTGGTGCACAGCCAGTCAGTGCTCGGTGTGTGAGCAGAAGTATCTTATACTCTACTCTAACTGCTATTGGCAGCCAGTGCAGCTAGATCAATAGAGGTGTGACATGACAGAACTTCCTGGCGCCGTCGACAAGGCGGGCCGCCCAGTTCTGTACTCTCTGCAACCGTTCTAGTTGTTTCACAGGCAGTCGGTGGAGTAATGCATTGCCAACGTCAAGTCTGCTGGTAACAAACGCATGTATGACTTGTTCTGTCGCTGCAGGTGTTAGATAATGTCTTATTCTTGCAATATTTCGGAGATGGAAAATTGCAGATTTACAGACAGCAGTCATGTGCGTCTCCATCTTCATCTCGGCATCGAACTGTACACCAAGATTCCGTACATTCTGAGTTACAGTGACCAAACAGTCTCCAATGCATAGTGTGCGCAGCTAAATTTTTCTTAGTTGTTGGGCAGAGCCGAACACGATGACTACTGTCTTTGAGTCATTCAACTTTAAAAAGTTTGTCATCATCCACGTCCTGATCTCCACTACACATTCTTCAATACGGACGACAGCCGCAGCAATGTCCTCTTGGTGGGGCTTCACTGGAATGTAGATTTGAGTATCATCCGCGTAGAAATGACACATCAAATTGTACTTGCAAATAATCTTAGCAACTGGTGCTACACAGATGGAGGAGAACAGCTGAGGACCCAGCACAGAGCCTTGTGGTACCCCGTATACCAGAGGACGAGCAGGCGATGTAGCACCATGAATGTGGACTGACTGGACTCTGTCTCTCAAGTATGACTTAAACCAGTCCAGTGCATCTTGGACCACTCCGATATCATGTGAGAGTCTATGCAACGTCACTTCATGGTCGACGGTGTCAAACGCAGCCGATAGATCAAGGAGAACCATGATGACAACATTCTGGTTGTCCATTGCGTGCAGGATGTGATTCTGCACACAGACAAGGGCCGTCTCAACGCTGTGATTCGGTTTGTACGCTGACTGATAGGGCTCACAGAGATTGTGCTCTGACATGTGAGCTGACAATCTCGCAGCGACGACACGTTCTATTGTCTTCGATAGATAGGGTAGATTTGACACGGGTGGGTAGTTATTCAAGACAGTTTTGTCTAGACTCGGTTTCTTGAGTACTGGCCTGATGTGCGCTTCCTTCAAGTGTGAAGGCATTACCCCCATTCTCAGAGACAGGTTAACAATTGTCATGAGCACAGGTACAACATCGTGCGCACAGTCTCTAAGAAACCATGTCGGAATGGGATCAAGTTCACAAGATTTCACTGGTGATGACTTCAACAACATTCCAATTTCAGCCAGAGTGGCTGGCTCAAATGCAGTCAGCAGACACGTCTGCGGTGCATCCTCAGCAGAGGCATTTACAATGATGACATTCTGATTCAGTTCAGACCGAATTTTCGAGATCTTTTCTGAGAAGAAATCCGAGAACCACATTGCTAGTGTGTCAGACGAGTCACATGGCGGTAGTGGTGTGCCATTATCAGTGTGTAGGAGCATGGCAACAATCTCGAACAGCTGTTTCTGGTCACCAGATGCATCAGCAATTTGATTTGTGTTTGGTCCTTCGACCCAAAGGACTAAAAACGTTGTGTTTACCAACACACTTTCTACTTTTCTACCACTAATACTATCTGAAAGTTTGAACAAGATAAACTGAGAAATACAAAACAATTTCTTTGACCAGAGTCCTCCCTTAACCCTCTCAAGGCCAGATTAATGCAAATATGCGCCTGTTATTGAATCCTATTAAATCGAGAGAATGTGCTGTGAGTGAATCATGTGATATACTCGGGTTGCATGAATGCAAATAAATAAATAATTTTTGATCCGACTCAAGTAAAATTTTCAATACATTTCAAGAACTAATTCCTGGTGTAACTAGCCAAGTATGTGACATATATGTCAATTTATTACCCAAATATGAATTGCTAAAGTTTGACAAAAATAAAATACTTAAATAATTTTCAACAATTCATTTTTAAAAATATTTTTCATTAATAATTAGCGGTTACATGCTGCGTATGAAATGTTCACAAATTACTATGCTACAGAATGGAAAACTAATTAAATGTCTATGGTAAATAAAACTGAAATAATTTAACTTTTTCAGAGTGCATGTATTTTCAAGATTTTATACAAAATGGCGTTCTTTGTGATCATAGTCGTCATCCCGTCTGAACTATTAAGTTTAAAATGCGTAATCATAGTACAAAACATTCCCCTTCGATGGCAGCGTTCGTTATAAACTCGATTGGAAAATCCCATCAAAGTCCGAATTACTGGAGTTCGACATAATGACAATGTCGAGAATTACAACAAAGCTAAAAAACACCACCCGCTACGTTGCGCATTAATATTTTTTTTACAACAAAATAGACCGCTCAAAAGTTAGCATTTAATCGTAGAAATCGCCTGCGGACGCATGTTTTGGAATAACTCCTGGGTGCTTCCATGTTTATGCCCGCAGCAAATGTTAAACTTTAATCTCATTGACTGAAAATCACCATTAAAATATTCACTGCGTGGCGTAAAAGAGGGACCGGAAATTGTGTCGCTGCATTCGACTACAAAACCGCGTGGTGGTTGGCGCTATTTAGTCACTGAAATCACCATCATATCTCACTTTTGATGCTTCCCAGTGAAACTTCAATATTATTATATGCTAACTGCCGAAATAAATTGCCGTTATTGGATGACACTGTTTCGCGGTACCAGTTTAAATGTGCCCCTGTATTCGGGTTGATTCGGGCGTTCTGGCCGTGAGGCATACTCGGGTTGATTCGGGCGTTCTGACCACGAGAGGGTTAAACACAACTCCCTCCCTCTTTACTTATCACTAGCAGGATTATATTATGATGTATATTGATTTAATTACTGGTTATTTTTACTTTTTTTATGACTTATTATATTGCTATATTTTAAAACAATTAGTAAGTAGCAGCAGTATTTTAACTTTTGTTTATTTAGCAATTTTAAATTTATTTATTTTATGTGAAACACCACAATCTTGGATCTAGCATTGTATAAAAATTGAAATGTATTATATGGTTGTCGGCTTGACACAAGGTCGCCGTTTGTAGCTGGAACTGACCTGTCTGTGACGCGATAGAGTTCTTTCAGATGTTGTTTGAGCATCAGTAGAAGTATGCAACCCTGCGATATCATGAACAGGTTCGGAAGTGCCGTCGTGTCTTCTGGCAAGCGCTCTGCAAAACCAGATGATTAACCTTGCATTTATATCCAAACCAACTGATGACAGTCTGATAATACTGCCATTTCTCCATGGCCCAAACTACATGTCCATCACAATGACTTCAAACAAAACAAAGACGTCTGATAATACTGCTATTTCTCCTAGGTCTAATCAAAGATGTCTCCTAATATGTTTTTGGTGTTAGTTATGTTCTTATAAAGTAAGTGACAATTTTGCAGGCTTCAAAACTAACGAATGACTCTGTGAAGTGTGTACTTGGACAAGTATTACATAGTGAACAAATACATAAATTATAATGGATATTGCGATGGATAAATTGCGATTGTTTTACCTACCTAATAACGTGGTCAACTCTTCATCATCATCGTCCTCAAGCTTGGCCTTTTCATCAGCTGCTCCAGGAAAGAAGACCTGAAGAAACAGCAGAAGTTCATTCCCTGGCGACTACAATAAGTTAACAGCACAACTTGGCATGTCTCACTGCTATAAAACAAACTTGCATTACTCACAAGTAGGAAATGCATCATTACATCATTTATTCCGAGAAAACATACTTTTGTGTGTGTGTGGTGTGTGTGTGGCGTGGTGGTGTGTGTGTGTGTTGTGTGTGTGTGTGTGTGTGTGTGTGCGTCTGTGTGCGTGCGTGCGTGCGTGTGTGCGTGCGTGTGCATAGAAATGCAACCCTTAAAGCGTCAATGTACATCTGTTTTTGTTACCAACACACAGAAACAATCAATAGTTCACTTCATGTGACATCTGATTTTACCCAGCACAATTGACATTGAATGAGCGAGGGAAGACTGAACAAGAGAAGATGAAAAACAGAAGAGGGTTGAAGATGTAGGCCAAAATAAAATAACGTTAAGAGATTCTAAAATGGCGGGAGTGACGAGCCGAGAGAGAATGACAAATTATGATGAGAGGTGGAGACTAGTCGACAGATCAAAACAGATCAAGTGATATTGCCCCTACACTGCACAGATCAAGGGGAAAGATGACCTCGTTTCGATATACGAACTAATTACCCACCTCTCTATATGACTGCAGGATGTTTGAGCCGGACACTGACACGATGATGTCGATCTGGTGAATGATGTAGAGTGGCTCGTCCTGCACCTGGTAGGGCAGGAAGGCCATGTTGTCTGCCATGTAGATCAACTCACTCAGGGTCGCTTTCTGCAACAACCACATACACATGAGTCTGCATCCACGTACACAAGCTGCATATTTCAGGGAAATACAGTTTGATTACTAAAAATAACTGAAGTCTTCATCTAACTATAATCGAGTATGTATGTGTGTATGTATATATGAGGGTATATCAACGTTTTGTTCCTAGACTTATTGAATCTCGGGCACCAAACTTTCAGGAGTTAATCTACGACCACTCGAAAGAAGAAAAGTAACGCCTTTAGTATTTTTTGAAATTCCTCGGTGAGGGGTTCTTACTGGTTTTAGAGTTTATACTGAATGTTGATTGCTCACAACTTTACAAGTGTTTTCTGCGTTTTCTGAGCAATGTAAATGGTCCACCAAATCACCGATCAATTGGGGATATTGTAACTTGCATTGCGAAAAACTGCTCACATCATAACAAATGTCAAGTAGGAATACTTTGGGAAACCGTTTTTTTGCATCTGTGTTTATGTCGCATCATCTGGAGAAAAGGCATTTTTGCTAGTTTATAAAATGCACATGAAAATATTATTTACTTAGCTTATTTATAACACATAAAATATGCTAGAATGGGATGCTAGGATGGAAAGAAAAAAGTTACCAGGTGCCGAATCTAATAGTTTCAAAGTCACCACTAAATATATGTTTGCTTAAGGTCATGACATCACAGTCAGTTTACCTTTTTTCTTGTCATTTCACTATCAGCAAACTTTCCCAGATGATTACGCTAGATGGCAACACAGTAGTCCTACGCAGTGCCGTCACTAGTGGAGTCATCCTGGCTGTGGTAGTCAGGAGATTGTCACAGAGACGTGAGAGTTACCAACTAGCAGTAGTCACCTGGTTCACTGATGGCGAATCATCACGAGAAAAAAGGCAAACTGACAGCAAAGAACAATACCAAACCAGCAGTCTGATGAACCTCTTCACTCACACTCATCACCAGAACACATGCACCGGACACAGACCCCCTACGTGTGACATGGAAACCAAATGACCTACCCCCGTTTCATCAAACATGTTGAGCAGTGACTGGAGCATGCCCCGTCTCTGGCCGCGGTTGTTCCGGATCAGGGAGTAGATGAAACTGTTCAGACTCTGGATGTTGTCGTCGTCTGTGCGGATGCCACGGATCGGCTCGGATGGATCCTGCTGCAGGACTTCCTGAAGTCTGTAGGACATCTTGATTCCCTGCATCGCCTTTATCTGTGCCACACACGATGTAGCTGAGTTACTGGCACGTACCAAAGACACTGCTAAGTGTGCCAAGTCATTAAACCAAGGCCGTTTATTCCTTTTTTATATAATTGCTCTTAGCACTTAAGATTCCATGACGTTTTAATAAAAGTGCTCGTAGACGTTCAGTGAGATACATTTTCAAACAGCACTAACCCAAAAATTTACAAAATAAACCCATATCACATATATTCCATATGTATAACAAATGGACGATCCACATATATGAATCATTAAAGACCAGCTTATCTGTGAGTTATGGTTATGGGCAATTGAAGACCGTGGCAGATGGACTAGTTGCAGGTTTTCAAGGTCTAATACTAGAATAAATATGCTGAAGATAGTTATTAGAATAACTGAATGAAACAAACTTCATCTGGTACTATGATTAGAAGCTGGTCTACTGTCTAACAATGCCAATCTTTGTAAACCTGGTGTTGTTTTACCTGAATGAAGCCTGGGTACTTCTTATCGAGTTCTTGTACTTGTTGATCAGCCTTCGATCTGATGATGCTGTCAGAGTCTGTCCCCATGCTGATCAAATATGGTACAATCTGCAACAGCCCCACACACCATCCATGATCCAGTCTACATGCATTCTCTCGCATGCACAATATGTCGTCATTTCCACTATTAATATTTGTTGTATTAATCTATTTCAACTCCAACTGACCATATAGGCTTCCTTGTTCAATCTTTCCTTCCTATTCTTGTGCAATCTGTGGGGTTTTCTTCCTGGTGACAATCTTCTTCAATTTTGTTTTTTGGTCAGAGACACGGAGTCACAAAAACAATAAATCTAAAATAACTGAGATTATTATGTTTTTCATGGCACTGACCTACTGTACTTTTCATCAAATACTACCATTTTTATTTTGAGAAATTAATAACTTCTCTAAATGACATAAAAAAATAAGAAGACTTTATCTACATGTATTATCCCCTCAGCAACATGCTCACAGGCTGTCAGCCCGCCACTAGAACTGATGCATCTGTCAGCGCAAATAAACATTACAATCCTTAAATATACCCACTTCCTGTTCACCATTATTTCTTAGTGTACAAAAAATATCTTCAATGTCAAAATCACGGGCGCTTGATACGTATGTCGTGAATAAAAAAATTAATGATCACATCCAGTAGAGCGTGTGAGCATATATAATCATTTGTCTACTGTACAGGATGTATAAGACCCTCGCACAGGATGTGTGATTACATAATGGGGGTGATTACCTACCTGTACAGGATGCACCAGCCCCTGTCGTAGGATGAGGGTGATTACACTGAGGGTGATCATCCTCACTTGCGAGTGATGATGGAAGAACGACTCGAGGATCTGTTTGATGTACACCTGGATGATTGTGCTGGCCATACTGCAGGAGAAACACACAACTATAAACATCACCTCCAGGGCGCTGGAGCCAACATTTACTGACATTCCACTACTGGCTCCTATAGTTTGTTTTTATGCGTAAACATCACTGTACTTACAGCGTCAACTGGTCTAGTGGTCAAATTCTAAGCGAGAGTCACAAGTGTCTTATTTGACAGACACCGGCACTATACAATGTTATTATTAATAAAAAAATTCAAACAAAATCAATACTACTAGATCGCACCCACCTATGCAGCAACAAAGCACTCATTTACATGGTTTTACCATTTACACAGACATCACCTAGGGAACTGATCACTGCTCAATTCTCTTACGTAGGAGAAAGGCCCTTGGTATTGAGAGGCCACTGGTTGAAGGAAGCGAACAAACAAAGAGGTAAATAGACCTCAACGCCTCAGAGATGCACTTACAATGATCCAAAGTTAGCGTATTAATGTATAGATGACTACAGGATGATTCTACTTTTCATAGAACCGTTCCTCCAAGGGTACACCAAAATGTACATCAAATCAAACACCATTAACCCCCAAACTAGTGTTACCCATCGACACACACTGAATACAAAAGCAACTGTTTGACAGACTGAGAAAGCAGTGCAATGTGTGCGCCTGTAAAGTGTAATTTCCGTGAGACGACTCACCCTGACTGTACATCGCCCATCTCCTTCAAATCCTCCTTGTTCTGCAGTTTCTTCCCTACATCAAACACGCACAGCATATTTATTACTACACTTCATTATTTATTGCTACACATAATATCTATTTTAATTATTATTATACAATATTTGTTGGTTCACATTATATTAATTATCATTGTTAGAAAAATGCCATTTCGTCAGATGGTGCTAGATACAGACACAAAAGACATACTGACATTTTTTATGACGTAAATTTTAAAAGTGTTTTGCACTGCAAGTTATGTAGAGATGTTCCCAGCTGATTGTGGCCACTATACTTAGCTCAGAACAATTATAGAAAATTTGCAACACTGTTTAAAACATGTGTAACGACCAGTGTGAACCTTAAAACTGTACGAACCCTTAATAAATGCAGAAGTTTGAAAAATAAAGGTGTTATTTTTTTTCCGAAGGGTAGTAGATTAAGATTGGAAGATGCAAACCGTCTAGGACGAAAATGTTAACATATCCACACACAAACCACCACCACCACCACACACAAATCACCACCACCACCACCACACACAAACCACCATCACCGACACACACACATACACCCACTTACTCTATTATACTTAGATTAATATCATTACAACACATAGTTTTGATGCACACTGGTAACATCTAGTACAACTGTGATGAACTTATAAAACGTTAGTACACCCACGTACAAACCGCCATCACCACCACCCACAAACAACCACACTGTCTATTATTGTTATATTATTATTACTACACATATAGGTTTTGCTGCACAATCATGACATCGAGTGCGATGTACTTACACTCCTGGTCGGCCTTGATCATGCGCGTCTCCTCCTCCATGAGGTACATGAGCATGTTGCGCAGCACCTGACAGCGCATCTTCACCGGCGCGTCGTTGCGCGTCAGCAGGTCAATGTACAACTCCCGCATGTCCTCACCCAGCATGTACTCGTACTCCCGCGTCACAAAGAACCCTACATGCAGGAAACGACATCATTTTAATTTATATAGTAATACACTAACTTTGTAGCATTATAATCATGTTACAGAGAACCTTGCTCCCGAGAAACATTGTGTTAATCTATGTACAGTCGTGCCTCGTTATAACGTGCTAGTTGGGGTCCAAGAAATGAATCCGCATTATATACGGGGCGCGTTATAAACATGGCGAGTTTCCCGTATCTGCCGTTAGGGGCACCACGACGACCGACACCGCTGCTGCACGACGAACGCCATCGAAGCCGGTGTGCACGTCGCGCAGTCTATATGCAGTTTATGAAGCTTGGCAAACTGCCAGCCAACGTCAATGTGTTCTGTTTAAATGTCATACACCGTTGGGCACTGTTGAACTGAATAACATTCATGAACTGTGTATCGTTTTTAAATAAACAACGGACCAACAAGCCACAGTCAACTGAACGATAATAACAGACCTGCCTACCCCAAAAAAGCCATTATACTTACGCTGTCACCAACATCAGCCAACACTCTCTATCTAACCTACTCAACTCTAGAATGATAAATGATAGACGGGGGGGGGGGGGGGGGGGGGTGTGGGTAGCGATAGGTCAAAACCATTATACTTACGCTGTCACCAACATCAGCCAAAACAATGATAGACTAAACTCCTCAATAAATACACTAACTTAGTCTTAGTACAGTCAGTTGGCCTAACACTACAAGTACAACACTCACTAAATTTTTGCATTACACGTTTCTTTTCGGTTGGGTTGGCGGTGGCGTCGTTTTGCTGTCATCCACCATTTCGTGCAGCGTGACTTCGTTTTGTTTGATCGCGGAAATGGCAATTTGTCATAACGTTGTTTCCTATTGGTTAGATTACGACCAGACTCAGCAAATGAAAAGCCATGTCACAACATGCTGCATACATATGCTGCCACCTGTTGAATATAGTGGAAACTAATTTTAGTGATTGGCAAACATGGTGACAGTCGTAATATTTTCATCCCTCGCCGTAATACCGTAATTTGAGGTGACTTTCCGGAATGATTCCGGACAATCCGGAATGGTAGGCAGGTCTGTAATAAGGTACCGCTGACATAAGATCTAAAATAATGACCTGGCACTTAGCAGCCGAATACGCAAATAATTTGACAAACGCTGTGTTAGAGTTGATTTAAAGCTATAAGTACGCTCACAATTGGCTTAACTTCGTCTTATACCTTTGATAGCATTAGCAGTGCAGAATAAACAACGGCAACGTAGTGACGCGCCTCACACTTGATTCGTTGCAGTTGTACATCAACGTTTAATTTATTGTCCGCCAACTAGTCTTTCAATGTACACATGTCATGGACAAAGACGGGGATACCTTCACACAGAACAATTGACAGTTATTACCGTGTTAATATAGTTTGTCATAGCACCCATTTCCCCCCTGCCGGCAGAAATTCGGGTCCACGACCGACCGCGTTATAACCGAATCCGCGTTATAACGGGGTGCGATATAACGAGGCGCAACTGTATTAATACACTATCTTTCGAGCATTATAATCACGTTACATAGAACCCTGCTCGTGACGAAGTCACTCTGTTAATCTATGTATTAATATACTAACATTCGAACATTATAATCGCATCACAAAGAACCCTGCTTGCAAGAAACATCATCGTAATAATAATACACTTATTTTTGGTTATCCTAACTTTGGATCATAGTAAGTGTATCTCCTGCCAGACACCGAGGTCCACTCACTATCTATATATTAATACCCTAACTTTGGATCATTGTAAGTGTATCTCTTCCCAGACACCGAGGTCCACTCAGTATCTATATATTAATACCCTAGCTTTGGATCATTGTAAGTGTATCTCCTCCCAAGCACTGAGGTTCACTCAGTATCTATATATTAATACCCTAACCATGGATCATTGTAAGTGTACCTCCTGCCAGACACTGAGGTCCACTCACTTCTTTCTATGTTCGTTTCCTTCCTTGGACAACTTTGTAAATATTATCATGATGGTTGTTATATGTCCTTTGCATGAATCTTGTTGTAAAATTGTTACAAACCTACATGACTTTCAATCGAGAAAATTATAGATTTTCAAAGTACTAATTCAGTCTGAAAAGCTTTGTACGAATAGGCAGGTTGTGTGTGACCCATTAGACGAGTATATCTGCGAGTTGCACTTGATTAAACAGACCTAGTCCTGCGAGGGCCTTGTGCTTCACTTCCTCGTCTTCGTGGCGGATGAAGTAGAGCATCACATCAAAGACCTTGTCTCGAATGGACACCTGGATGAAACAATCACAACAACATAAATCTTCACACACTCATCCTCAGTCAACGCATTTGTTAGGGATGCCCTCAAAGAACTGGTGTACGACACTACACAAAGGTCGTCTAACACCAGACCGCCTAAACCCACTACATGAACTTCTTTCAAAATACACCTATGCTCAACATGCTGAGGATACACGTGTTTGGTGGGCAAAAATTGTAATATTTAATTTAAATACAACAACAAAGTTTAAACAAAATACATCGTCCATACATTATGTAACATGTTCCCCACTCTTCATGGTATAACTATCACATACCATTCATAATCAGCCATTACAAGGTAAGTCTGCTTTCATGCGTTCCATGTCAGTACCCTTATGAACTGTGATCCAAAAATAACCAATGATGTTTAGGGAAATACATACACAAATAACAGCAACTGAAACAGCTGCTAACCAACACTGTCCAACAAAACTGTTGCGTAGTGCTGTTTCACCAATCCTTACTCCACCAACATTTTATTTAGATAAAATTGTAATCAAACTAAATGACGCCAACGTCAGCTGAATGACCGACTTAATCCTTTACCAACTTACATCGGAACAAATAAAAAAGACGACAGTGCAACAACACCCTCATTCCTACCTTCTTTTCGCCAAATTCCTGAGAGTCAAAGTTGAAGTGTCGACAGAGCAGGCCGACAGTGTAGAGAGAGCGTAGGAGGGTGGGGCGACTACTCGCCAACTGGGGGCTGCTCGGGTCCTTCTGGTGCTCACACATCAGCTGGGTGAGCACACCTACAACCAGTCACTAACTGTCACACACACCTACAACCACAGTCACTCACTGTCACACAGACCTACAACCACAGTCACTCACTGTCACACACACCTACAACCACAGTCACTCACTGTCACACACACCTACAACCACAGTCACTCACTGTCACACACACCTACAACCAGTCACTCACTGTCACACACACCTACAACCACAGTCACTCACTGTCACACACACCTACAACCACAGTCACTCACTGTCACACACACCTACAACCACAGTCACTCACTGTCACACACACCTACAACCACAGTCACTCACTGTCACACACACCTACAACCACAGTCACTCACACCTACAACCACAGTCACTCACTTTCACACACACCTACAACCACAGTCACTCACTGTCACACACACCTACAACCACAGTCACTCACTGTCACACACACCTACAACCACAGTCACTCACTGTCACACACACCTACAACCACAGTCACTCACTGTCACACACACCTACAACCACAGTCACTCACTGTCACACATATCTACAACCAGTCACTCATTGTCACACATATCTAAAACCACAGTCACTAACTGTCACACATATCTACAACCACAGTCACTCACTGTCACACATATCTACAACCACAGTCACCCACTGTCACACATATCTAAAACCAGTCACTAAATGTCACACATATCTAAAACCACAGTCACTAAATGTCACACATATCTAAAACCACAGTCACTAAATGTCACACATATCTACAACCACAGTCACTCACTGTCACACACACCTACAACCACGGTCACTCACTGTCACACACACCTACAACCACGGTCACTCACTGTCGCACACACCTACAACCACAGTCACTCACTGTCACACACACCTACAACCACAGTCACTCACTGTCACACACACCTACAACCACGGTCACTCACTGTCACACACACCTACAACCACAGTCACTCACTGTCACACACACCTACAACCACGGTCACTCACTGTCACACACACCTACAACCACAGTCACTCACTGTCACACATATCTACAACCACAGTCACTCACTGTCACACACACCTACAACCACGGTCACTCACTGTCACACACACCTACAACCACAGTCACACACACCTACAACCAGTCACTCACTGTCACACACACCTACAACCACAGTCACTCACTGTCACACACACCTACAACCACAGTCACTCACTGTCACACACACCTACAACCACAGTCACTCACTGTCACACACACCTACAACCACAGTCACTCACTGTCACACACACCTACAACCAGTCACTCACTGTCACACACACCTACAACCACAGTCACTCACTGTCACACACACCTACAACCAGTCACTCACTGTCACACACACCTACAACCACAGTCACTCACTGTCACACACACCTACAACCACAGTCACTCACTGTCACACACACCTACAACCACAGTCACTCACTGTCACACACACCTACAACCAGTCACTCACTGTCACACACACCTACAACCACAGTCACTCACTGTCACACACACCTACAACCACAGTCACTCACTGTCACACACACCTACAACCACAGTCACTCACTGTCACACACACCTACAACCACAGTCACTCACTGTCACACACACCTACAACCACAGTCACTCACTGTCACACACACCTACAACCACAGTCACTCACTGTCACACACACCTACAACCACAGTCACTCACTGTCACACACACCTACAACCAGTCACTCACTGTCACACACACCTACAACCACAGTCACTCACTGTCACACACACCTACAACCACAGTCACTCACTGTCACACATATCTACAACCACAGCCCGCATCTTTATCTAGAGATCAGTCCACCTGTCATTTGGATGGGTTAAAATTTAAATTTGGAAATTTGTGGACAAGAGAAAATAAAAAAAGTTATTCAATATTGACTGTCACTGTTATTCATATGTCCATTATGCTTTTAAAATGTGTCACATGCATACATATATGTATTTATGTATAATGTATACAAATGCACATTTGGACTGATTGTACATGTGTGCACACACGCATATCTACCAAAACATTTTTGGACTGGTAAGAATCTGATCCTGCACCCTGGCATTGATCCTGGCAAGAGGATAGACGAAATTTATTAGGACGATGTAATGGGGAGAGGGTATGTAGAATTGTAATAGGGCAATGTAATGGGGAGAGGGTATGTAGAAATGTAATAGGGCGATGTAATGGGGAGGGGGTATGTAGAAATGTAATAGAGCAAAGTAATGGGGAGAGGGTATGTAGAAAGGGAGTGGCAGGGATGGAAGAGATGTATTTAGTAGTCAAAGAGGGTTCTAAAGCCTCGACTCTGAGTCCAGGGTGTTCTCCTCTTAGGGCAAGCTATTTCACTGAACTATTGTGCTCGGGAACTCATCTCAACTTCAAGCAGAAAGGAAATGCCTATCATTACCCAACCCTTGTCTAACCAGCAACGGGAGGTAATAACAGGCAATTAATATAAAAAACGTTGACATCTAAAAGGTAGTCAGATGATTGGCTAACACTTCCATTATACATCCTGATACAATAACGCTATAATCAATATGGGTTTGTAATTAACAGGTGTATTATTGTGTTCAAATATAATGTTAGTTCATGAGGCTCCTTTATGTTTACATCTTAGGAATTAGCAAAACAAAAGACACCTACCAAAGAACTTCTGGAAGCAATCCCTCACCAACTTATAGTTATGTGTCACTGTATTTACAACTGCGCCAAGACAGCTGACACAGCTTTGTAGCACCTACAAGACAAATATACGTTGAGATGGTACAGCATGTACTGCAGGAGTAAACAATGCAAATGTTCTCTTACCTGTACAGAATTGTAGTATTTATCAGCAGTATAATACTACTACTACACAACTGTTGCAGACATTATCAAGAAAACAAAGACACAGAAATTTTGCAATCTTTAAGATTGCAGACCTGCCTACCCCAAAAACTTCCTGTCAGTAATCCATCTTCCCATTTACACTGATTTTCAGGAATATAGGCCTGCTGTCAGTAATAGTTCAGAACCATGTCAGATATTGTCAGGAAAAGAACACCACTGTCAGTAATACTTTAATACTGTGACTATGACAATAGATGCACCAAAACATAATTGTCTCTAATAAACTGTGAGGTGTTTTGAAGCGTCCAGTTAACAAGGTAAGGTAGATGTTCATAACCAGCATTGGTGGAAATCAAACGTGAAGAAGCATAACTCTAATGTAAATGCATCTATACACTATTGGCATAGCTAATTTACAATGACTAGAACTGTTTTACTGTCTTTTCAAGTCAAACTTTATGCAACTGAAAGAACCTAAATAATTTTGTGTTGTTTAATACTAATCATTGTAATTCAGATTTTATGTAAATTTAAAAAACAGCATGCCGACTCAAGCAAAATTCCACATTACAACCAGATTATTTAATAACAAATACCACTCAGAGATTTACATTGTAAACTTTACATAGAGAGAAACACACGATCACCAGGGTGCACAATGCATGGTAGTCTCCAAATTCAAAGTTCAGAATCAACAGGTGCAAGTTGAATGCATGTCGAACTTTACACTGCACACTGTTGCGACTAGGGCACTTGTGTAGTTCCTTCATTCAACATCATCCCAGGCAGTTATAATACGAAAATATTGATGCAATATTCTTAAAAGTAAATATGCCTGGGATGATGTTGAATAACAGAACTAACACACTTAGGACGTATAAAAGTTAGGTAAAACTCAAGTTATAAATACAATGGCGAAATCGAGGTGGGTCCAGATTCTACACAAGTGCCGCGACTAGTTGTGTCCACTCAAGACATATCTGGTTAGAGTGCCGTCAGTATGGTGTTGTTAAGTGCCGCGACTAGTTGTGTCCACTGTCCACACAAGACATGTCTGGTTAGAGTGCCGTCAGTACGCTGCTATTATAAACTTTTGCAGCACACGTTTCTTCTTGGCTGGTAGTGGTGCCCTTTCGATCTCCGCCATCATTTCGTGCCGCGTGACTTCTTTTTGTTTGAGCGCGGAAATGCAAATTTATCATAACGCTGTTTCCTATTGGTCAGATTACGACCAGAAGCAGCGAATGAAAAACCATGTCACAACAAGCTGCGTATATATGCTGCCACCTGTTGAATATAGTGGAAGCTAAATTTGAGGAGCACGGGAGTGATTGACGGTCATTGTGATAAAGAAAGAATCCGTAATATTTTCATCTCTTGCCGTAATACCGTAATTTTAGGGATTTTTTCCCGGAATGATTCCGGACAGTCCGGAATAG
Source organism: Escarpia spicata (assembly GCA_963995525.1). Lineage (NCBI taxonomy): Eukaryota > Metazoa > Annelida > Polychaeta > Sabellida > Siboglinidae > Escarpia > Escarpia spicata. The sequence continues at coordinate 11,505,340 of OZ023208.1, read as the reverse complement.
TAGGCAGGTCTGAGATTGGAACAAAGGAAATATGAGATTGTTCAGATCTCGACAAAAAATGGCAGTAACTAGTAATATTTCCAGAAGGTGTGTCCACAGTAAGTTGGCCATTCTTAATACAGAGATACCGCCAGTGTTCTCAGCAGCTACACAAATAACTTTAAACAGTATAAAAAATAAACAGGGAATTACAAATCACTACCATGGCCAACAACAGAAATTCAAAACCATGTGCCTGGTGTTGGGACCAGGACTGGAGCAACACGAGGCATGAATGTGTGACTTACGAGCATGCCGTGCTTGAGCACCAGTTTCATCATGTCCTCCTCGAGTTGGGCGAGGAAGCTCTCGCCCGGGTGGTCCATGAGAGGCACGGCAAGCTCGAGGATCCGCGCAACGTTGTGGAGCACCATGTAGTCTCCCGGCGTCTACACAACAATACGAACGAAAAAGTAAAAGGTAAGTTCTTATATAGCGCAGTATCCAGTCGTTAGGACTGCTCAAAGCGTTTTACACTTTATTCCCTGGCAGACCTGTTCAATCAAGTAACATCTCGACTTCTCTGCTGAGTGAACTGGACCAACGTAGCGTGAATGAACTTGCCCAAATTTCAAGGATTTGAACCGGGGTTCTCTTGATCGAGTCCGATGCTCCAGCCACTGCGGCAATGCACTCCACTGGTGACAAGGATCTGACTGATTGAATTACATGTCTTGACAACATCAAATTTGCCTTGACAGTTTCTGTTTCCATATTAGGTAAGGATTATGTAAAACCAGTTCCATAACAACAACTGAGACAACTTAACTTTCATTTAAATTAATTTGTTTCTAATGGTGCTGTTTCTTTGTACTGTAAGTGATGCTATCTCAGTTCTCTATCTATTCTCAATTTTGACTTCTCTAATTCCACCATTTCAAGAATGCTGACAAAAAAAACCAGAAAACAAAAATAGGCAGCCTGAACATTTGTATTTGCTGTTCATTCAAGTATAACCAACACATCAAAGTGCAGAGTCAACATTTAGAAACTTAATACTGGCCTCCACCACCGGCCTGACTAAGTTTTGTTAATGTTGGATAATTCAAAGTTGTCCAGACATCAGCACAGCATACTTATACATGGAAACTGCTTGGCTAAGACGGTGACTTACACTGCACTTGATGTCGAGGTACGGCTGTATGGTGTTGGCGTGTGGTATCAACAGTTCTGGCTTCACTTTGCAGAAGAGGTAGAGTGTGTTGAAGCAAGAGATGAGTCGAGAACTGCACGTCGCACCTGCAAACACCACAGATGAGAACCTATCAACTATGGCTACACCTCCTGTGTTCTCCACCAGGCAACTGTGGCAGTAGTACATTCTAAGGTAAGTTCTCAACATTCGAGTCTTGATTCCGGGAACGAGGGGTGCATGCTCAACATACAGGAGCAATTCCAGGAAATCTCTGTCAGTACCCATCCAAACACTATAAGCCAGCTTTGTTAGTACAATTTGCCCACACCCCAAAAGCAGAAAGGGTGCAATATTATTGGTAAATACACCACCTAACCCATACATGTTCCAATAGGCCAGCCTATATACATTGTGAGGGGATCTGAGTATGTAGCAAAAGCCGACGGATCACAACAATGGCCATCTCTGTTTACCGAGGCAACCACCAAACCCTACCCATCAACCACATGTACCACCACCAATAAAAAACCTATCCATGTAATTTCTGTCGCAGAGAACCTCGTAAAAGGCATAAGAATCAACTCTGAAATGCAGAATCAAATCTAAATGTTTTACAGCTTTCATTTGTGTGGCAATGTTAACTTCTGTTCCCTACCTGCTTCGGCGCTGTGTTCCTCTATACGCAGGACGTTCTCAACGAGACAGTTCACAATCTGTACACATGCCTGTTCTACAGGAGCGGAGCTGGATTTCTCTTCTTTCTTGAAAAGCTGCATGTAATATAGAAACACATTTGTTTAAGGTCAGAAACCCCAGGTGAAATGGTGTTTTTTGACAAAAAATACTGAAAATGGTTTTCTGCCAGATTATTATACCTTTGTATGCATACTATCAATAAAGTTCACTTATATGACAATTACGTACCTCTAAGTGAGTTTTAGTCATGGATCAAGCATGTCGATATCATGTAATGAAATCCATTATGCAATCTTTGACAGCCATTTTCTCAAAAACATTTTTCTTAAAATTTCTGCATTTGGAAACGGGATATCTCTGGGAATAATTATGCTGTATAAATAATGTTTTCAGTGTTGCATTCAGCATATTCTACTGTGTGCAATGATCAGACACAAAAAAATCATTAATAGTTTGAAAGATATAGCCATATTTGTTGCCAAAAAACAAGAATTTTAGAAACAATAGAATCTATAGATGGATTTGCAAGAATTATAACTATATATGGGTTCAATAAAAAATGGCAGTGTTTCCAAATTTGCCAATATTTGCTCAAAATGGTGGCCATTTTGTTACCATGGAAACTGGGGGTCTGGCTGAAAAAAGTTCAATATATATTTTATTCAATAAGACCCATTTCATGCATTGAAAAAATTGAACTGTTTGCACAAATTAAAAAATAATCATAACTACCTGCCGTGTATGGCCTTAAACCTGAACCACTGAAGCATAGCAGCTTTGACAATCTTGTTTATATTCATATGAAGGCCATGTCCGAGTGGTACACATACCAATGGTACATGCACCTGTTGAACGTGTAGCAGTGGTACATACAGAACCAGTGGTACATGTACCAGTACATTTATTTAATAAAATATATGAACCTCCCCATGCACTGCACGGAAAATGTATATGACCATAATGCATTGCTTCACAGCCATATTTAACAGAGTTTTAACATGATCTCATTCCAAACAGCCCTTTCTGATGGGAAGTGGCAAAGAGACATCAAGAGACCAACAATCTTTCACAGATATGCACTGCTCACTCTTGTGATATATCTGTGAATTTGGTTTTATGATAACTGCGATTTTTTAAGTTACGCGAAACCTTGCATTTTTAAACTTCATCTTGCACATACACTTACATTTTCGAGGAGTTGTTCGATCCAGTCGAGCCCAGTGTCCCGGCACATGGTGACAACATCGGTGATGTTCATGACGCGCTGTAGTTGGTGGTCCTCGTGGTTACCCCGCAGTGGCGTGAACCACATCGACTGAAACGTATCGTTGACAAGTTTCTGCAACAGACAAGTGTACACAAGGTTATGCCGAGACATCCTTGAAGGGTGTCAACATTGATAATGGAGATATGGCTACAACTATGTTATATGTCACACAATAAATCAGATTGCACATTAGACAGTAAAAAAGATGATGCATATTTGAAAGAAAAAATGTAAAGTAATGTTCTTATAAGATGTGGTACCCCGTCCTCAGGACTGAACAAAGTGAGTTACACTTCACCACCTGGCCCGAGTTCATTCCTCAGTTCATTCCAAAACAAACTCGACTTCTCTGGGAGCATTCAGCCATGCTGCAATTACTGTGCAGCAGACAACTTTGTTTGATCAAAATCGATCACACTTCGAACAGCAGCAAGAAAATTGGAAAAACCGTCCTCTTGACTGACATTCTAGCTACACTACTATTTGAAGCACTGTCTTCATCTCACACTAAGTCAACCAGTCATATCTATCACACATTCATGTGTATCTCTCCAAAAGAAGTAGTCGCAATGATACACAGATTTCAGAGAGAGAAATATTACCTTGATCCCTTCCTCGTCGTTGACCCTGCGAATCATTCGCACACACATCTCTGGGATCTTTGGAAACTCAGGTTGATCCATGCAGATATCTCGGAATATCTTGATTACTCGTTTTCGCACACTGATGCCAGTGTCCTGAATAGAAATGTCCAGTGTTAGCACGAGAATTACTCAAACATGACAGTAAAACAAAGCCATTTTTGTATAGTTGAACTTGTTTGTTAATTTAAATATGTGATGCTTCTACTATTTGCCTATTTTGTTTCAATTTGTAAAGACATCAAATAATATGTACAACAAGAACCAGCAGCATCATTGTTATTAATGCCTATCATATAAAGAGTTGAGGCAATCCAACTGACCACGTGAACTTATACAACTGTATATGTTTGCTTCAATACTCAATATAATGACTACAAAAAACTAACAATCAAAAAGTATGAATTCCAAAACTACCTGAAACATACTACATCGAACATAACATATCTGGCACTGCTGAGGTCACATTCCAAGTCTGAAATGTACAGGGTAAATCCCAGAGCAAGTGTACTCACAAGAATTCTGTTTGAGAGCATGTCATAATACTGTGTGGTAAGTTCTGGACGGATGAGAATGAACTTGCCAACGAGTTCAACGGCTGCCTCCCGTACAGACGTCGACTGGTCCAAGAAGCGGCCATGTACACCCTGTTGCATATCCTCCTGGAAACAGAAACATCACACGAGTTCAACAATGCTAGAAAACAACACCAGAAATGGCCAACTGTCGAAAGGTAATTAAAATGACATGCATATGCTGCTGAATGATCAATCAAGACAGGATGTCCTGTATTTCAGGGGCTCAAATCAGTGAAATTGTAATAATCTTTGAAGAGAAAATCCCAGAAACTTTGGCAGAACAAAATATTAAGTCAAATGGTTGTTGAACCATTTACTCTATTGTAATAAGCAAAATTAGTTTGTAAATATGTGCAATTTCAAATCGTGAAGAAATGGCATGCCAATATCTATTGCATTATATATTTTTCAGCATTCGTTCTATGATTTTCAAAGCTGAATGAATCGAATACACACCTGCTGTTGTAATGTTTGCATTTTGTAGTAATCCAAGATTAAAGAGTACAAGGAAGTGAAAAGAAAGTGTTCTCACCCTAGCAAGGATGCCTGGGTCGGCCTCTACTACTGCGGTCAGACACTTCATTGCCTTTGTGCGTACAGCAATGGCCGTTTCACACAGAACTTTAAGAATCTACAAAATACAAATAAAACATGTACACAGCGTAATAGATAGATAGTTCAACATTAGCCGGATATTGTTTAAAAAATCATATATTCCTCATGTTTGCACAATTAAATGTGACAAACACATTGCATTTTTATACCTGTTTGCTTGAAAAAAACAATGTATCGACAGTAACTACAATTTAGATGTTACTACTGGCTAAGTTAAATTAATCTTTACCCTTCTTTTTACTACAACAAACAAATAAGGCAAATACATAATAGATACCTGTGTGAGATATATGTCAAAGCTTTGTGAGAATGGTCGATTTGCTGCAAGATAACGTGTCACCAAACACGCGTTGTCATAGTCCAACTTGCTTTCTGAGGGTCTGAAAAAATTACGTGTAAAACATACTTAGCAATACATATAAACCCATTTAAAACTCAACTTGTCAAATTTGCAGAAGAATAGACTTCAGAACAGGAAGTTTATGGAAATACTGTCCAGAATAAGTAAAGAATCCCATCAAAAGATTGCAAAACAATGAAGATATATTTATTAGTCATCATTAAAAATAGCCACACAAATTTTGTTGTAACAGGAATTGATGGATCCCCACTTGCCCCCTTGTTGAAATTAAACAGCAAATTTCCAAGCAAATATTTTCCTGACAAATTAGCATTACCATAAACGTTTGTTGTTCTAATTACAGCACAACACAGACATAACAGTGACAATTACATGATAAAATGTATGTACAATTGTACAGATATTGTTAATGGGCCCATATGGACTAGCTGGGCTGATTCAATGTATATTGTAAAACAGTGACATTATATAATGTTTTACATATTTAATTATTTCTTATAACTTTTATAACTTTTTAAAGGCTAACCGAATTGAAATTTTCTATTATTTTTAAACTTCATATACTTAAACCGAATGCTCTTGTCAAGTAATGTGCCAAATATGTTCATTGCGAACTGCTGCCACTAAGCCCGGTCAAATATGGTAATTTGCGTGTCGCAGGAAAACCGTCAGATGTTGCCAACGTCACCACAGGCAGTGCCGCTGAGCACGCCCTATTCTTTAACATGGTAAATGGCAGTGCGGCTAGTTGTTTCAGGTTGTACGTGAAATTGCAACCACGGAATGTAATTTTTTATATCACCGTAAAGATAATAATTTTATCTAAAACTTTGTCGCTGGATGTACCCATGATTTTTTTCTTTTCTTTTCGAGTTATTGCCATTTGAACAGTGCGAATGCATATTATCCGCACTGTGTAACGATCAGCTTTGATCGCTATGCGGCGCTGGTGATTTCTCAATGGCAAGAATCTGCTCGCTGCGTGCAATTTACTTTTTAACGTATTTTGTAACCTACTTTTGTTTTTACCACCCAACCACTTCCATTTTTATTAGTATTCCATCATTCCACATCTTTTAGTCATACATACGTCCATAAATATTCGCCGTACTCAAAGCACCGCATTATTACGGTGTACTGGTAGGGGCACAAATTGTGTATCCTAATGTTTTATGCCATTTTAACAAAAACCTGAAATAATTTCAGTACGATATCTATGTGTTAATATCTAACACATATATAGTCACATTTGTGCCAACAGACTGTTGAAAACAGTCCAAAAAATTGTAAAAAGACACCCATGTCTAAAACTGTGTGCCTTATGTGTGCTGTGTAAATAACTCTATGCCCATAATGTGATGTGAATCAGTGCGACATCAGGCAGAGCAACAGGCTAAGAGGGTTGAGAATGCAAGATTTAAGTGAAACGGATTTTGACATGGCATGAAGTTTCCAGTCATAACTACACAACTAAAGCCGGTAATGGTGCTAGCACGTTTTGCGGTAAGGCAGTTTTGCAGATTTTTTAATTGTAAGCACTTCACTCAAGCAACTTTTAAATTTATAACAATATGTTAGCACAAATTAGATTACTGGTTATTCTAAATGGTTTATATTCACACACGAGCATTTTTTACACCAGGAACAATTCACATCACTGTCATCAGTCATCACTATGTAAAAGAAAAGAACTACCACTGCAACACTTCATCATTGCCAATGCAAGGTTGAGCCGGCATTATCTCTTTCGTTTCCCATGACATCAGTGTCTGGTTCATGCAGATATGGTTGCGGACCATAATAAACCTCTTCATAATCATCTAATTCGTTGATGCCATGAGAACCAGCATGACTAGATTCGTCTCTACTGTCCGACATGATTAATTTTTGAATCAACCAGCAGATTCAGCGCCACATAGGGAACAAACAACGCATTAAATTAAGGCCAGACACGGCAGCTGAAATGTCGTATTTTGAAAAATATACACAAAATATGTTTTTGCCATATTCCGATAGCTTTGTATGTGTTCTATCAATAAAGTTCACTTTTATAACAATTTCATACCTCTAAATCACGTTTCTCGTTAATAAAGTGAGCCCCTATCAATTAATAAATCCTGTTTTAGTTCTCAAGACGCGGAATGTGTTCGATAATACGCAACGTTTAGACCTTAGTAACGCTTTCGACGTACACCATCTTGTTTAGTACGAATAGAACCGCCAATCCATCCTCTAACTGCTTGTCTAGACGGCATTCCCGCCCTTTGACCCGTATTTCCGAGAAATCCTAATATATGGAAGCACAATTCAACCGACTATCTCCTTATTTGGCGTTCGTCATTGTGACACGTCAGCATCGGGATGTTCCGCCATGCTCGTGACCTGCGGTGACCCGGATAATTCCATATATGGCGTGAGACGCGTGGCGTTTCTCCCACAATTCACCCTGTTGCTATTTCCGGGTGTAAACAATGATGGCGTCCAGCAAAAGTTTTGACGAAATCAGCATGAATCTTGTTGATTGCAAACGTTATAAATTTGCCACAAAGCATGCGTTTGGGCAGAAAAAGAAATGGAAGGCTCGGTAACTGTAGGATGTACGCGCGTAACATGATTTATTGGTGGCAAAACAGCGTATTTCGACGGAAACGCAGCCGTGCGTAGCCACTGCAGACGCCGGCTTAGGCCTTAGGCTTAGTGCCGACGCCGGCTGCGATGCCCGGAGACGGCGGGGAAGCCGGCGGTTGAACAGTGGCAGAGATCTGCATCGCGCAGTGAGATTAAAATGAAAGTTATGCAGTCCTAAAGCCAGAAAGGCATGGATGCGACAGTCAGATATGGTAAGTCTTACATAATTATTTGTTTAGATGTCATATTTCCGTGTAAACAAGTTAGACAATTTAACTATATATATATATGTCATGTCATGACTAAGTTTTTATGTCAGTTACTACTTAGCTTTAGATTTCAGCCTTACAGTTATGGTCTATGAATATTTTGATATCTTTACTTTATTAATAAAAACACTTATTAATAAACTTTACCTCATACGCTAATTATGTTGTTGCACATTACGCACACATGTGTGCACACGCACTCATAAATATATATATTTATTTGTATACATGTACAAGAACACATGCATACATGCACAGTACAAATTTCAGTAGGCATTTTGTTATTGACACATGATATATTTCATTTAAGCTTCATCTCTTCACTGGTGCAAGATTGACTTGGCTCGCATAAGTGGCCTTCTTCAGACGGTGGAGTGTCCCCATGGAGGTGGAGGAAGGACCAGCACATGGATGCTACAGTCCTGTTCTTCATATTAATCAATCGCCATCAATCCTCATTGGTGTTATCAGATGCATGACACTTCAGTTTTTACTTCATAATATTAATAATGATAAAACAATTCCCAAAATCATTGCCTAATTGTTATTCAATCTTCGGCGGCCATTTACAGAAAATGCATTTTTTGGGTTTGTGCTCCGTACAACTTTGCCAGTATTAAAGTATAAAAAAACTGATATTTGAAATAAGTTGTATAATTATTTTGTTATAGAGGTATTTATATAACGAAAAAACATCGAAATTTTTGTCAAAATTTAAACAAAATTAAACAAAATATATAATTTACTAATATTTTAAATATCAAGTTGTAGTTGTGTAATACCAGGCAGTCCAAGTGTGATAGTGAAAGAATTATGATTGTATCTTCTATAGTAATGGCTGGGGACCATGGACAAAGTTTGCTATATTTTCTCATTATGGCGGCCATTTTGTTCGTTACCATGGCAACGGTGGGTCGGAGTGAAAAAAGTTCAGTATATTTTTTACTCCCCATGAGCTACTCTTTCTTGCTGGATAGATAAGTTTGCCATAATTATCAAAATAAAAAATACCCTATTAAGCTGCCATGTCTTCCCTTAAAGGCATTCACGCTGTTCAAGTGGCAATAGCTCGAAAAATAAAGAAAATTAATGGGTACATCCAGCGATAAAGTTTTAGGTAAGATTATTATCTTTACGGTGATATGAAAAAATATTACATTCCATTGTAGCAATTTTATGTACAACCTGAAACAAGCCATACTGCCGTTTATTATGTTAAGAATAGGGCATGCTCAGAGGCATTGCCTGTGGTGACATCATCAAAGCCGCTAGGTGTAGCAACAAAATGCAGAAAATGTGCAGAAAAGCACAACCAAAAGGGGCATTGAACAGGGTACAGGGTGGCTGAGAGGGTTACAAAAATTATCTAATATATATATGTACACTATTTTTAGAGTATATTTCATTCAGATTGGGAATAAAAAAGGTTAATTTCGCTTAGTCTTTAAACTTATTACCTTATGATATTTTAATGTTATCTGCTTATATTACTAACTTATGTACTTTTAAAAGCTATGTATTTTTATTTCACGTAGCTCGGATTTTCCGAGGATATCGGCGCTAAAGAAGTCATTCCATTTATATGTACCAATTGCTTATGGGGTTTGTATGAAATAAATATATTTGTATAAAACTAAACAAGCCAACCAGACTCACTTGAACGCGGCAAAAGTGCCTATCCTTGTGCTGATCTGTGTGAGTAGAAAGGCCTTCCTGACCTCCGCCATCTGCTGCACCTCCTTCGCCTTCTCCACCTCACTGGCGACACCGTCCTCCTCCTTGTCATCGCTGTCTTCCTCCTCGCGGTCATCCTCATCTCGTTGCCGCCTCTTCTTCTGCAACGCTTTCAACACCTTTGGCGGCGTTCTGTTCTGCATCTTCTCCATCTCGACACTGCAGTCACGGTACCACTGAGCTATGTAGAACTGTCGGGCGAACTGAACACAAACATCACCAGTGACTTCAATATCTACAATGTTTACACTTCTATGTGCTGTAAAATGTTTATTGTCATTATAGTACGAAGACACTTGAATCATTAAAATGACAATAGTGTATGCCAAATTCCTTTGAAAAATTGCATAATAAAATATCTGATCTTACAGTTCGACCATGCCTAGCTGGCTGTATTAAATGTACGTTGTTTGTTTCTCGTGTTTTGTATTAATTACTTCATAAACAATTCCATTGGCACTATAACATATGCCAAAACAACCAAATTAAAATCTCCCAAAATGCCATACATAATTCAAGCCACGTATTGTCCTTACTCAGGGTGTATCAAGTATATATACAAAGTATGTCTTACAGAGCCATTTCTGAAATGAAAATGCAAGGTAGTGTAAAACCGTTGCTATTATACGCTTACTAAAATCAGTGTACAAACTGGTTTTTGTTGTACAGATCTTTTGAAACTGCCTCGAATATTGTGAGTAAAGAACACACCGGTCTCCCAGCACCTTACCGCCAGTGCTGGGTCGTTCTGTGCATGATATACTAGGTACTCAAGGAGAGCTTTCTGCAGATGTTCTGTCTTGCCTTTTCCCACCTCCGGCTATGGAAATAAAACAAATACTGTTAACAAATCAGTATCATATTTCGTGCGGCCCAACAGTTTAGATATGATAGTTTTCAAGAAGTAGTATATATGCCTGGACTAACCAATACTGATCCATACACTTATCCATTGTGAACAGTACTCGTATCAGTTGGTTTTATTCTCCATGACATTCGAACAGATTTAGAATGCCATGACATTGGATTAGGTTTTTTATATGCAAACATGATTCATCATACTGCCAGGACTGCAAACATGATTCATCGTACTGCCAGGACTGCAAACATGATTCATCGTACTGCCAGGACTGCAAACATGAATCATCGTACTGCCAGGACTGCAAACATGATTCATCGTACTGCCAGGACTGCAAACATGATTCATCGTACTGCCAGGACTGCAAACATGATTCATCGTACTGCCAGGATTGCAAACATGATTCATCGTACTGCCAGGACTGCAAACATGATTCATCGTACTGCCAGGACTGCAAACATGATTCATCGTACTGCCAGGACTGCAAACATGATTCATCGTACTGTCATGACTGCAAACATGATTCATCGTACTGCCAGGACTGCAAACATGATTCATCGTACTGCCAGGACTGCAAACATGATTCATCGTACTGCCAGGACTGCAAACATGATTCATCGTACTGCCAGGACTGCAAACATGATTCATCGTACTGCCAGGATTGCAAACATGATTCATCGTACTGCCAGGACTGCAAACATGATTCATCGTACTGCCAGGACTGCAAACATGATTCATCGTACTGCCAGGACTGCAAACATGATTCATCGTACTGCCAGGACTGCAAACATGATTCATCGTACTGCCAGGACTGCAAACATGATTCATCGTACTGCCAGGACTGCAAACATACCTGTGGGGTTTTACTTCTTTCTTCGACTTTCTCTTTAGGGCTCTCATCATCACTTTCATTAATCTGAATCGTAAGGCACATTGTAATAGAATGTAGCAAACAAGTTTCTAAAAATGGCAGACTAAAATCTGTCTCAAGAGATATCAGAAAGCAAATTATATCAGTAATCATTCCGTTCTGTCACATAGCAGTAGTAAGTCAACTAAGGCACTGTAGTACAAATTGCGGTATGAGTTTATGTAAAATTAGGGAAGGGAAGACAAATTGTTCAATTTTAGGGCAGTGACATGTGGATGTATTTTTCATTAACAATTAAACAAATTGGTGGGTGAGTGTGCCCATAAGTTTGCGTGTGTATGTGTGTGCCTGTGCGTATGTAAATTTTTGTTGCTACATGTATAATATACATACGTATATATCATATATATATACACATGTAGATGTGTGTGTGTATATATATATATATATATACAATAAAAAATAAATAAAAAGTATTTAGCCTGTGTAGTAGTATCCTACACCCACCTGATCAATGATTTCATGTATGACCTCCTCGTTGAGTTGACTGGAGACTGCATCCTTCCTGAGACGGGCAGCCACAATACCCAGATAGTCGAGTGACGCGACTCTCAAGGACATATCAACCGACTTGTTGCTGAATTGTTGCACCTGGAAACACAGCCACCGATTGTGTCACTCACCTGTCCATCAAATCACCTGTTGCCTAGCAACAGGTCCATCAAAAATGGATGCAGAAGAGGTGGAGTGTAGACTTTCTGTTGTATATTTTATTGACATCTTGCCCACAAAAATTTGTCTTTATGACAGAAATGTTGGAAAGGCAAAGCTACATGGAGGTTATGCAGTTTTTATTGTGACGTAGATAAACTGCGACGTACTGGATCCACCAATTGTCATGCCCACAAAACACACCCATTAGTTGGATACGTTGATGTACCATATATAGTACACCATTTGAAGACCAACTGCACAAGCCACACCTGCTACAGGAGTGCCACTTTACAAGAGAATGAGAAGTACTGGAAATCACAGCACAACTGTTAAGACAATTTCTCTATAATGTATTCTTCCAAATAAACCCAAACCATTCAGAAAGCATCAAAGGTGCCCAAAACTTCCTCAGCTGAAATACGACCATTCTTTGTTGGGTCTGCTGATATTTGGGGCTTTCTGTTATACACACACATATTATTTCTGGCACCCTAAAACAAGTGTGTGTACAAAGAAGGTGCCAGCCAGTCACTAGCTTAACAAGCTAGACTACACAAAGCAGAGTGCAGTAAGCTGGAGATACGTACAAGAAGTCTGCCCAGCAGACTGAGAATGAGTTCGGCAGCAGGCCACTCGGGCTTGTTGACCGTCGATAATAGATCATAGACGAAGTTCTCAAACATTGGTCGATAGTCGTCATCTCCCTTCGTAGAACACCTGCAAGAAACAAGTCGTTAAAACCCTAATTCATACAAAACATATTAATAGGATTATACATACGAACACATAATCACAACTGGCCAGCATTACACGGCCACAAGAAAAGATCTCATGTGCATAAAGTCATGATTAATATGTGCTGTGTCTAATACACTAGGAGTAGAAAACAAGCACAATCTATCCCCCATAATGGCTGCCTTCATTACAGTCATCATTATGTATTACTTTTCCACTTATTTCCCATGTGTGGTTCATCATGGGTGGTCTCAAAAGGTAACAAAGTCCAAAAACATAAGTGTTTAGTATTGGTTCAAATATGCGTAGTATTGTGGAATGCAGCAATATGCCACATGACTCCACAAGAAAGCATCATAAACGTTCTGTACTGCTTCCACGTCATTCTGCTATAGCCACATGGTTTCTGAAGTGTCAGTGATGCAAGAACTAGTGTCCTCATGCAGTAACACTTACTTCCTAAGGAACACTGATAGAAAGTTGTGGGCTGTCCTCATTGCGATCTCGTACGACGTTACAATCACAACCTCATTGTCCATCTGCAACAAACGGAATCACTTGGTTGACATTGTGGTAGTGTATTCTAAGTGTTGTAAATTAATAAAGGTTCACAATTTTAACAAATAATATTTTTTTATATCTCACCACCAGGAAATGCACAATGCTCGATTCCTGTATTCCGCACATTTTGGATTTGTTTGTCCTTTACCCTAAAGAATGTTATTGCCATTTAGTAGCCACACAGTAAAACAACATTCTGACAAAAGCTGCAGAAATCAAGAAAGTTTTCTTTCATTAGTGCAAACTGCAGATCAAAATATGGCATGTCAACTGCATATTACAGCTTGGATATCTAGGTGAAACTACTGTTTCACACATCTACACTAACATAGTTTTTTCAATATTAAGTAAATAACCATAATACCCATTTACTTTTAAAAATATAAAATAAATTTTTAAACTGCATTTTCATCCCCCAAATCATCCCAGCCAGGCCACACGACTACTTATGAGATTCTGTCTGATTTCAGGAGTAAGTGGAATCTGGAATTGCAACAAAAACCATGTTCCGTCAGCCTACCCGGTCTTTCCTTGTTGCTGCGCCCCCATCCTTCCCACCCTGTTCCTCCACAATTGCGGGAAGTTTGACAACACATTGGATGAGTTGAAGGGCGAGCGCCGTCACCATCTGAATCTGCTCGTCACTGTTCAACCTACAAGTAAATACCATATTTTAATGACCAGGCATTTTACGTATTTCACTTATTTACACTTGTTTTTTATTTTATTTATCTCCACAACTTATACGATTATCTAATGTGCCAACTTAATTTAGTATTCAGTGCAAAGAAGATTAAAGAATTGAATTAAGGAGAATCAGAAAAGACATTGACCATCACGCACATTGAAATCATTTTAAAACTTGAACAACCCGAATGATTTTAAAGACCAGTACAATAGCATGAAAGATCTGCCTGTTGAGGACAACAAGGTGTTTAGATGAGCTTGCCTGTAACTCCTGAGATTCTTCTTGCTTGACGGCAGCCTTGCCAAGGAACAAAGTATGTCTTCCAGGATCAGTTGTCTATGTTTCTCATAACGCGAAAACAGCTGCACAGAAATATAACAGTTTAGACCATTCCATAGTGTATACTCTATGACAACAACAGATGACAGAAAGGGGAGGGACCGAGGGTGACAATACAGATTTGACATCACTGAACACTGTAGTAATGTAGCTCCAATATAAGTACAGATTAAAGGCAACCATTATTCAAACTGCAAATATCTATCTAACGACATTGTGCAGTTTTCTTAACACCATATCCCGAGTTACTTTCAAAACACACCATTTTGGTCCTGCTAAGAAAATATTGAAGGGTAATAAATGTGCACTTACACTTGTGACGAGCTTCAACGCACTCAACTGTAGCTCGCTAATGTTCTCGACAAAGAACGGCGACACAGACAGGGTGGACAGCTGAAACCAACAACAAAATCAACACACTTCCATACACACAACAGTAAACCACTTTCATCAGTCCCGTTTGCATCAGTGAAATATTACCAGGTCACAGCAAGAAACGTTACTGCAATATCACAGCCATCTTAAATAATTTCAGACATTAGCATTATTTGCGGTCCTTGCTTCCTTAGAGATTTCTTAGAGATTTGATCAGATATAGGAAATATTGGGCCATTATGTTCGATATATCTATATATTGTTTTTCAAAACCTATGTACAATAAGGTACCATTTCAATATAATTATGGCATGCTGCCTATACATGTTGCTAGGTTTAGCCGTCATGAGGCATCAGGCAGTTGTCAGGTTTGGCAGACAACTACGAAGTGTATTTGAAGTGTATTTCTCACTGTCACTATGACAACAATCTAATTCCTTCCTATCCGAGTCTGTTTAGTTGAGAAGCACAGCAGGATTTTTTTACGTCTGAATGTAAATTAAGCCATAGACCCCATAATACAGAACAACCAAACAATGCGGGGCCATTCACATGGGGATCATCAATGTGTTTGACTGTCTGTTGACAAGCTGTGTCCTTACCTGCAGTATGATGGTGTCTGTGAGCTCCTGGATGTCGGTGAGTTCTGAGAGAAGACTGACAAGCTCTGTGAGTTTATTGTAGAGCAGCTGACTGGACCGGTGCTTGGCACTGCTGGCCCTCGCTCGTTTCATCTTCACATTCACCTGATAAGCACCTGGGCACACAGCCATGAGTCAGTCAGGTGATGCAATCACTCAATGCATGTTTGTATTAACTCAGCTTCGGGCAGTTTAGTGGTGGCTGATTTGAAATACACCGACCTAATTATATCTGGCTAAACGAGCTTGAAAAGTGATCTATGATGAATGAACTTTTGTTTAGACATATCTTCAAGTTTTTCCATAAAATGATAAAACAGAACGACACATGTAACCATGCAGAAAAATGGGCCAAGTCCTTTGGACTAAATTGTGAGTTTGTAATTATTAATGAAATGTTTTTTGGTGAATCATAGTTACAGATCTTTAAGTAAGAAGTAAAATGTTGACATGTTTAGTGGAGACTACATGCATGCCAGTGAAGATACACCTGGAAATAAAATACTCGAGTAGACCGTTTCGTGAAGATCATATATATGTATTAGTTAATGTGTTATTAAAAATACTGTAGAATTTTATCCCGATACTCTGCTATTTAGGCAGAATTCCAGTGGTTGTAGAAACCTTGCAGGACAGTTGGTGAGCTGCAATCTCACATATAAGACAGTTAAAGGTTGTTTAAGAAAATATGTGCACATTTTCTGTCCTCATTTTGTCCCTACCACCCTCCCCCAGAATGGAAAGAAGGAAGAGATGAACTCTGATAAAACTTTATTTGTTCACAAGGTACATAGCATGCATTTTGCCAAAAACGGTAGCAATTAATGATGTAATACTGATTGAATTGGAGTGAAGTAATAGATGCAACATGCATAGTAAAACATCTTAACAATATTCCTTATCATTTTGGCTAAATATGCTTAACCTTTTCAAGTATACCTAAGTTATTTTATATATTATTTTACACATAAGTTATTTTATTTTAATCCTAGATCATATCTTTATATTGCATTAATAATTATGTCTATTGTTGTTTTAAAGTTTCTCAGGTTCTGCCAGTGCAGTAGGGATTCCCATTACACATTATAGTTATAGTCCACATGGAGGCATTCTGTTTGACACTGGAACAATGGCAGGCCGTGAACTGAGGCTAGACCAATACACAGGCTTACAGCATAATCTCTGACACCCAGGCCACTCCACTCAGCCACCCCAGTGATCAGAGATAGGGCAAAGTCCACTATCCAGTTATAAATAGAGATCAGTGCAGGAGGCTTACAGCAGTAGGGAAATAGTAAGACAATTTTGCATCACAATGTGAAAATTTACCAGTTTCAAATACAGATTTATTGTGCATAGTGGCAGTACCCTAAGATAAATCTATGCAAAATTAGAGAAGGTGCTGAACGGTTTCTGAGATATGGCAGGTAACGGGCGCACGGCGGGCGCAGAGTGATGACATAAGTCTGTTAGACCTTCAGCCGAAAGGACTAAAAATTAACCGGTTGAAACTACCCACTGGCACAGAGGTGAAAACTAAGCTTGTTTATTAAGGGATTAAATAGAAGACATGTTTGGCACATTGACACACTTTAAGTGTTAAAAAAAAGAAATGTTGGCTCCATAACCTAACACTAGGTTGATTAGAGCCCACATTTCAACAAATCAATGCTCTAATAAATCAACTTTTGTAACACCTATATCCTCAGGAACCCATGGTCAGAGGCATAGCAAACAAGAATTATATCGTAAACAGGTGTGCACATTTCATCAAAGGACTGCCAAAGACATGTGGTTGAAATACAGCAGCAGTATTCGTAGAACATACCTTTGTTTTTTGGATTCACCTTGTAGACCGGATCAAACTCTGGGAAGATGGTGTTATGGAGCTGTTGCTTCGTCATCATGACGACTCTCTCTATGACGTCCTCAAGGAAGACCTCCTTCGGCATGTCCGGCGCTGTCATGATGCTGAGAGCGGCGAGACCCGCATCCACCGCCGCCAACACCCGCTCCATTGCCACCTCCTGCCACAGCTGCTCATCGTCACTGCTGTCATTGTGCTGTCACAGGACATAGAGCAAGTCAAAGGTCAAGTCTCAGACACAAGGTAGAATCAGGGGCTTAGCCAGAGACCCATCTGCCCGTCTTCAAGACTGGCTGATGACTGAACAAAATGGGTAATTACAACAAGATAAGACTGGTGGAAGTTACAGGGAGGCAGCTGGCCACTAGATTAACTGATAGTTCCAAGTGTAGAGGCCCTCATCAATGACTATCATTGGCACAACTGGTAATGAAACAAATCAAATGGATCAGTATTAATTAAACAAATGGCTGAAATGCCACAGTCACAGTGACTGATGTGAATGTTTTCCATGCAAGCTTCCATGTTTATGGATACACACTGCATTAGATGAATGTATTTGATGTGCAAGTAGAGAGAATGCTGTATTTACGATTACACTGGACTTCAAGATTACCTTATCAGTAATGCTCGATTATATGATGCTGTATTTAGTACAAGAAAGCTGGATTTTAAAATAATAGTAGAGGCAATGTTGATTTCATGATTATAGTTAGTTAGGATAAAACTGAATTTTGGGATTGTGCTGCATTTTAAGATCAGAGTAGCAGCATTGCTGGATTTTATTATTAAAGTAGGGGCAATGACATACATCAAAACTACCTTATGGGCAATGACACATTTTAGCATTCAATAATTATCATTCAACATCAGGCTATTAAAAAAATGGAATCAACCGTATAGTAAACTAACCGACGCCAGCAGTGGAGAGAGCCTATAGCCATCTTTGATGTTGTATTGCAATAATGTGAAGACCTTCACTAACTTCTCGTAGGGAACCTGCAAAACAACCTCAACGTTAGAGATTCACCAACACAACGAGACAGACAGATATAGACAGACCGACAGGCAAAGAACATGTCCACACCTTGTACACTTACAACCAGCAATCAATCCAAACCCACAAACATGGTCAACCATGCATCTGTGATGCTGTGTCATAATTATACCATAACTTTCCAAATTGCTAAATATACCTTACAAGCTTCACAAAAATTACAAGAAAAACATTGCAATAGTGTTTATTATCAAATACAAATAGCCAGTGTCATTAGATGAGAGAACACGTGACACATTTCAAAACACACAACAATAGGATGATCACAACTATAAGTGGATAAAACCCGATATATTCAGAATACGACAAGAGTTGCTTAATTAATAAAATCTCAATTAATTTCCATTATGATAAATCAGAAATTAAATGACTAAACTGCACATTTCATCAGCAATTTTCAAAAGGCAAATATCTTCTGGCAATTTTCACTGATCAAACCTCAAAGGCATACCGATAATCAAAATATCAACATCGACTAGATCCTATAAGATGTCATAAACACAAGCTTCCCAATACAATTTGCTATGCGTGTTTCAACATTGCATAACATACCTGGTTGGTAACTCCCATTGACTTGAGCTTGGCTGATTCACTGGTTAGGTCAGACAACAGCCCCCTTGAGATGAGAACGTCTGAGCTACCAGTGTCTGCATCATCGTCTGCAAGTTCAAGAACCATTTCAATATAATGAATTGATTGAAAATATCACCTATTCATGTCAGGTTAGCTTCATCATGGAACCTTTCTGAAGAGCAGGGACCCAATTAAAAGTTTTTTTTGGGTGACACAGCATTTTTATTATACAACGCAAATAAATTAAAATCATTAAATTAACAGGGGCCGGTTTCACATAACGAACAAACGAACGAAGAAGTTTATTGACCCCATGTACAGCTGTATATAAATAGTACAATTTTTTCATCCCTAATTGTATAAATACAATAAAACATATACAAACACAAATATACATATACGCATGATACATCATCCGTATATAATGCAGTAATTTGCTGAACAAAAATTAATATATTTGAAACATAGTATATACCAGACGGGTTCAGGTGACTCCTATTAAGACAAAATGTCGCTATCATAGGAGCCACCCCATTTACATTAATAATAACATAGGTCCTTTTAATAAACAATAAAGTCCATCTCGTGTGTGTGCGTGCGTGCATTCGTGCATGCGAGTGTATTATTTTTGTGTTTTGCACGTACATGTACGCATGTATACACTCTTAAGCTAGCGTCATTGTAATCGATTAGACATTTTCATTACTTCATTTATTATGTTTTGCTGACATGTATAACAGTTTGATAGTGTGCACATATAATCGTGTTTTTTGTAAGAAATAATTTTTCATATATACTAAAAATCCTTGCATACTGTAAGTGTATATCTTTTCTTTAATTAAATCGGGAGTGTTATTTACAGCGTGTGGCAAGTTGTATTTCAAACATTTCATTGCAAACTCATGCTTAGTTCTGAAAGTATATATGTACTGTACTGTGCCTAAGGTCTACTGTGATTACAGTAGTAATGCTGTTGTTGTATATATCTATAACAATACTGCTATGTTGTATATGCCGAAATGTGGGCTCTGTCAACCTGAGGTACAGGAGACTAGTATGTGCTCAGTCACAGGCCTGGCCTTGGAATGTAGAGCCCACATTTCTCTCTCTTTAACTTAATCTCTAATAAACGTCATTTGGCCTTCTTTCATAACTATTCATGACTTGTGTTGGTGCTTGCATAAATATATATTGTGTTTTCTGAGTGTCATACTTGTGTATGTTATCTTTTGGGACAATTTACCATTTTAATAAATAATCCGGTAGATTTTTTTGAATATATCTAAAGTAAGTAAAATTTTAATTCTTGTAGCTTTAATATGTCTTCTACTTTGAACAGGTTAAGTATTTTAAAAAGTGGTTCATTATATGAGTTATAATTGCTTAGTGTTATTATTCGCATTGCTTTCTTTTGGATTTTTATAATTCTGTTTCCCTGATAACCCCATGCCACAATGCAATAATTAATGTGAGATAATAGTAACAAGTTATATAACAGAACTTTTATTTGCAGTGGTAGTACATATTTTAATCTATTCAATATGCCAATTATTTTGGAACATTTATTTGATACTTTTTCAGTGTGCTTTTTCCAAATTAAGTTTGAGTCCAAAGTCAACCCTAAGAGGCTAAATTTGTCTACTTTTCAATATTTATATATTTTATTTTAAGTGTAACAGTCACGATGCGTTTATTTAGCATATGGAAAATCACATATTTTTATTTGTTTTTATTCAGCGATAATTTATAAATTTTTAGCCATTCAATAACTTTACTTGGAGTTCTTCATTTATTGAGGATTGTTTGTATTTATTTTCGGGGTTGACACTAAGAGTTTAAAGTATTAATAGTGTTGTCATCTGCATACATAATTAAATCAAACTTATGCCTGGCTTGTGAGAAATCGCTAATATATGACTTGTTGTCAAAAGGTGCGCAAAACGAGGGTGATGTATTTTCCCTCTCCGGTGGCCATCTTTGATTATTGCCAAGGAAACGGGGGGTCTGGCAGAACAAATTTCAATATATTTTATTCAATAAGACATACTCTACAACTTCGGCACGAAACATTGCATTAATTGTGCATTTTTTTTTAATGTCTCAGCCCCTGGATTGAACCTTACCTGCATTTAACTCTGTGAGGTCGATGTCCTCCACTGCCTCCAACATGCTGTCAATGGCTGAACTGAACTTCTTAAACGTTGCTGTGTCCATCAGTTCATCTACCGATATACCGGTCTCCATCCGCTTGTGTTTCTTCTCTCTCCTCCGTTTCCGCCGCGCTGGGAAAACAGACACCCAATGTATTCAAAGCAGTCTTAACAACAAATATACTCAAAACAACACCAGAAGAAATGACGCATTTTATGGTTTCATGATCTACGGCCTAACTATTTCTGGAAGAGGATTTGTGAACATTCAAATAACTGGCACATGATGAAGCTAAAAGAGGCCAAGACTAATCATCTACATATATTTCACAAATTAATTTTTGACTAGTTGTCATTATTTCACAACATAAACAAGACTATTAACAATGATTTGAACTGTTGCGTTTTGTTGTGGAAAATCTTAATTAAAGTGATCTAGAACTATTATATCCTAGTTTGTAAAATATTTTTATCATAAATCTTTCACTACACTCAACAATTATCATACAAAAAAATAAAATAAATGATGTTAACTATATAAGGAAGAACGACAAAACATAATAACAAATTTATATAAACTTTTCACTGTTGCAGACATCATGATTTTGTCATAGCTTACAAGATGCCACCATTCACAAAGCCAATAAGCTACTTTCATGATAACATTTATCATCTTTGCAGAAACAATAATTTTTTATAACTAAA
Source organism: Escarpia spicata (assembly GCA_963995525.1). Taxonomy (NCBI): domain Eukaryota; kingdom Metazoa; phylum Annelida; class Polychaeta; order Sabellida; family Siboglinidae; genus Escarpia; species Escarpia spicata. Next base: position 11,483,242 of record OZ023208.1, on the reverse strand, counting down.
GAATTTCTGAATGTATTATCTGACTGATATAGGCATGATATGAACAGAGGATGAGTGAAGAGAGAATGAGTGAAAAGAAATTGACAAAGACAGATTGACAGAGAGGAGGATGAAAAGACAGTGTGGGTAGTAGACAAGTGAGATGAACAGCCAAGAGTTGGAGGAACTTGTAGTAGATCGCGATAGGTAGAAAAGCATCAAGGAGAGGGTGGAACAGGCTGGATAATGTGCCCCCCACAAGGGATCAAGGGGAAGAAGATGCAAAGGTCTACCAAAGAGCAGATGTACCCCCCCACCCACAGTGAACTAAAGACTCACCTTCAGATGCAGCAATGTCTTCTGTTGTTCGACTGTTCTCTTCCTCTTCGATCGCTGCGTGTCTTGGTGTAAACCTGCGCGACATTGGCGCCTGAAAGTCACTGTCCCTGCCGTTCGCGACGGGGATTACACCCGAGTCGCTGTCGTCGTTCTCTGCATAAGAAACCGGTCTCCTCCGCCGCTTCACTCTCTCACTCAGAGACATGCTGAACTCTCCCGAGTTGTCCGGCGGAAGCACCGATGTTATCTCAATGTCATCTTCTTCCTCTTCTTCCTGCTTCTTCCGTTTGGCTCCTGGAGGGCAGGCACAATACAATTGTATGGACTGTATACAGTGGAACTCTGCCAATAATGAAACCACCCATAAAATTAAAGGGTCACAAGAAGTCGGATTGTATATAGTGGAATCCTCCCAATAATTAAACCACCCATAAAATCAGAGTCACAAGATGTCATTATACAGTCGCGCCTCGTTATAACGCGCCCCGTTATAACGCGGATTCGGTTATAACGCGGTCGGTCGTGGCCCCCGAATTTCTGCCGCCAGGGGGAACATGGGCGCTATGACAAACTATATTAACACGGTAATAACTGTCAATTGTTTTGTGTGAAGTTATCCCCGTCTTTGTCCACGGCATGTGTATATTGAAAGACTAGTTGGCGGAAAATAAATTTAACGTTGACGTACAACTGCAACGAATCAAGTGCGAGGCGCGTCACTACATTGCCGTTGTTTATTCTGCACTGCCAATGCTATCAAAATTTCTTTGACTAATCATATTCAGTTTTAACTTTAGGAACAGTAAATGTGGAGCGAGGTATTGTTTGTTTTGCGCCGACATCAAACGAATCGTTTCCAATCTGCTAGTCATGCTCATGGCTTCCGCGGATCGCCAGTTCGCCTGGTTTCGGTGCCGGGCGGCTTGTAATGTGCAATTGAAATTCATAAATACGCCTTGCTTAAGAATGGGTTAAATACGTTTTAATACAGCTTAGTAGACAAGATCAGTAAGCTAACATTGCGTAACAAATATTAGCTTTTCGCTGTGATGAACGCAAAGCTACTGCCTGTACCGGTGCGCCAAAATATTAATTCGTCAACCGCATATGAATTGGTGAATCGTAATATTGTTCGGCACGGTAAATGTGCTTTCTAAATTGGTATTTTGATTGAAAGACGAAGTTAAGCCAATTGTGAGCGTACTTATAGCTTTAAATCCTTAATAAACTCTAACACAGCGTTTCTCAAATCATTTGCGTATTCGGCCAGGTCATTATTTTAGATCTTACGTCAGCGGTACCATATTATCGTTCAGTTGACCGTGGCTTGTTGGTCCATTGTTTATTTTAAAACGGTACACAATTCATGAATTTTATTCAGTTCAACATTGTCCAAAAGTGTACGATATTTAAACAGAATACACATTGACATTGGTTGGCAGTTTAATAAGCTTCATAAACTGCGTATAGACTGCGCGACGTGCACACTTTGGTTGGCTTCGATGGCGTTCTTCGTGCAGCAGCGGTGTCGGTCGTCGTCGTAGCGCCCCTGACAGCAGATATGGGAACGCGCCACGTTTATAACGCGCCTCGTTTATAACGCGGATTCATTTCGTGGACCCCGACTACCGCGTTATAACGAGGCGCGACTGTATAACTGTACGGACTGTATATAGTGGAACCCTCCCAATAATTAAACCACCCATAAAATCAAGAGTCAGATATATGTACTGCCGTAACAAGGCAGCACTTACAGCGGCCTTCATCTTCATCTGTAATTTAAAAATTCTGCATTTGCAGGCAGCCTTGCCAATTCCAGTGTGGTAGATATAAAGCAAACAACTGGTCACCCCAATTATGTTTCGCTTGCAGGACGTGAAGCAGACCGAGTTAACAACAGCACACAGCAGTTGGCTGACACAGAGCAACACAATTTGCTTTTCATTTCTGTGCATCCAACACTGACCAAGACTTCACTTTCACTTACCAGTGTTTCCCCTGGTATATAACAAGCGAGGCGGGCCGCCTCGCCCTTTTTCTATGCCGCCTCGTCCACAATATGCCGAAATTGCTGCCTCGTTGCTATTTCATACGCCCATTTTTTTTCGTTCTTTCACGATATATTCAGCATCGGCGACCGGCGCGTAATGACACCACAAAGTCACTTATATTCCTGCAAAATCGCAGATCTGTAGCAACATCGTTTAGCCGTCATTGCCATTGGACAACGTGAAAGATATCACTTTTCAGTTGTCCAATCACTGAATATTCCTGCGGGATCCCCGGTGTCTCCAATGGTGACACCCTGCGGAGTTTCGACGTACTAGAAATCTAGACATTCATGTAAAATGGCGCCCAAACGGTAACTTGTGTTTTGGTTTATGACGGTGGTGGGAGTGAAAACCGTGCAGGCTGATGGCACTACGTCACTTGTCGACACTTGTATCGAATCCGGACTCTTTTGAAGCCCAAATAAAAACCGTGCATCCTAATCCTATTCACTAGTTGGCATTTGTATCGAATCCGGATTCTGTTGAAGCTCAAATAGTGATCCGGTTTGCGCTAGTCTATGCCTCTGGCTCTGAGACTGCGGCCGTGCGCTACCGCACAGCGCGCATAAAAAGAGATATATATAGCAGCGTATGTTGATACAAACCGGGGTGCTATTTACGCCTCAAATGGACGTAAGATGCAATATTCTTAAAGGTATATATGCCTAGGATAATGTTGAATGATGGAACTACAGTGTATCTCACTGAGGTATCAAAGTTAAGCAAAACTCATGCGGCAAAATCAATGACAAAGTGGGTCCGGATTCGACGCAAATGCCCACAGCACAAGTCTATTCAACTAATGTTCTATGCGGTTTGGTTGAGCAAAATAAGGAATGTGATTCGTAAGATATCTTTGTGCTAAATATATAATACATATTCCGATAAAGTTGTGCAAACAAACTTTTGGGAAAGTTGATTTGAGTGAAATACGAATATAGACCACAGAAGTTCACAAAAAAATGCCTACTACCCAAAACCGTGTATACTAACGGGTTATCAATAACTTGGGTTAGTCAATGATATGTTTGCACAGCAATTGGATGTACTAAACAACTTATACTGTTTGATAAAAAAGACACAATTTTAGAAACATTCTTGCGATTAATAGAAACACAATTTTGTGACATTCCAGAAATACTGTTTAATTAATTGTATAGCATTCTAGCAAACAAATAAAATGTAATCTTTTGAACATAAACCACCAATTTACCATAATATTATGATATTAAAATAATTTAAAGGTGATGATGAAAGAGTCTTCAGATGATACCACTGGATGCTTCCCAGAGAAGTCGAGATGGTGTTCGACTGAACAGGTCTGCCAGGGAGTAAAGTGTAAAGCTATATAAGAACTTACCGTTTACTTTTTTATTGACTCTGTCAGCAAGGTAACAAGGCCTAGGGTTAGTGCAAGAAAACATAACCATAACCAAGTACTAGTGGTCAAGTGGAAACCACACCTCTACTGAGTAGCAGTGGTAAAATGGAAACCACACCTCAACATGATGAAACAATCATGATTACTGGCTTTTATCAATCATGATTACTACATTTACAAGTAGTGTCTTGTTTTATATCTTCCCCTCTTTATTCAAGAGTAAAGTTTAAAACATACCTCAGAATGCACCATTTTAAAACTAGTTTTAAAAAAATCTACGGGGGAGCATGCCCCCAGACCCCCCTAGCAACGCTTCGCGCCTGCAGTGCTTGCGTACCCCACCCCTACCACCTCGCCCATCATTTCACCCAGGGGAAACACTGACTTACCACGATCCTTCTTCTCTTCTGGATTCTTCAACTTGGCAATGCGAAGGGTCAGTTTGTTCTTCTCCCCGTCCGTCGTCACGACGTTGTAGTGCGTGTCCTTCTTGTGTTTTCTTCTTTCTTTTCTGTCATCGATCCGCATCACTAAAAGAAGAATATCACTGTTTATTGATCGGCTCAACACGTACACAGACATATCATTTTTGCTAATCTAGATGTTACACAGAAAACAAGTCTTACAAAATACTGGTCATATCTCTTGTCGTAACACCAACTTTCCTACTCGTTTTGCGCTATTACGAAGACAGGATGGACTTTTTAAAGACAGTCATCATGAAGTTTATGAAAGCATACTGTCTAAAATAGGTTTTACACAGTCTTGAAATTCCAAACATTTTAACTCTTTACTGTGTAGATAGCCTTCTTATTTTACACCCTGCTGTGGGCAGACAATTTGAAGATGGCAGCCAATTGTGAATTGCATTGTGTGTTGTTTGTATTAAAATATGGATATCTTGCCAGCCAGTGCATGAAAATACATGAAATTAATTACATCGTCTATGGAAATGAATGTTTGACTAAAATATGTAGTTAAAATTGCTGTGTTGCATTCAATTAAGTTTCAGATCTTGAAGCAAAGTTCAATAATTATGATGACAATATAAAATGTCAATTTCATCATGCTATACAAAAAATTAACAGAACATTCCATAAGTGTTCCAGTGAAACAAATGTAGCCATGCATGTTAGTTCTGCCATAGTAAAACATTTATCCAATTCTGATGGTAAGTTTTAAAATTATGCTTTATTTTATAAACGACATCAACATGCGTGAAAACGTAAAAAATAATACTTTACAAAATGGATACCATCTACCGATCATATTACTGAATGAAACGTTCTGTTCCAATATAAAACTAACACCCGAAATGTGGAAAGACAGCAACCTCTTTCACAAATATATGTTTCCTTAGTGTTATCAATGTCATCAAAGTAGCAAACTACAGCAAAAATAAACAAATTAGACAGGGTGTGGACGGTGCCAAGAAGATGCCCATATACAGTGTATACTGTGAAATGAAGATGCCGATGATAAGTCATCTGCTGGATATCTCCGTGTCTAAAAGTCGCACTGACATCATACATTGGAACATAATAGAACTCTGTGATCGTTGCCAACATACTGATGTTGTATACATCGATTTCTGACTAAAAATTAATGGAAAACGATCTCAATCAACTTCGCCCAATGCCGCGAGATGTTGGAGTTCATTTTGACGAACGCAACTCAACTTCCTTCCAAATATACTCTCTTAATTCACAAACGCAAACTGCTTTATCAAGATGGTGAAAGCATGTGGATTCTTGACCTTTCTAGAATCTAGGTCACCAATTTGACTTTGCTTGCTAGTGTAAAATAAGGATCTGATTGCGGTAAACGAAAAAGGCCTAAGAGAAGCAAGTTTCATGGGCATTTTTGGATGGCTTGTATGTACGAGGTATTGGGTGGTTTTGGCACGAAAGGCGATGTTTCAGAAGGTGATAATGTGTTTTCACCAAATTGTGACGATTCGACTACTGAAATTGACGATATTTTCGATGCTGGTGACACTGGATCATCGGTAAATGTTTAATTATATTCTGTGGTAACCAGATTACTACAAAATTGCACGATCTTATCCGTTGATCATTCTAGTTCAAGAATATACCAGGTGTTCCTATTCAAAAACTTATTACTTGGTGAAAAAAGCAATTGAAGTGAAATAGGTAATATTTTGAATAACTACCAGGCAATGCTGTCTGTAGTAGTCATGCGATGACAAGGCTGCAGACCTGAAATAGTTAAGCCACTAATTATCAGGATGTCATGTCGCAAAGGGTTTTAGCCATTTCTTATGTACTTACATGAGATCGTTGGCGACATGTCCTTAAGTTTCTGAAAACCAAAAAACAATAAAGGATTATTTCTAAATGTATTTACCCAGTCAACCTTGCATGAAGTATATATACAACTGCTTCCTCCAAAGTTCACACAGGAATTATGCACCAGCCAGAAATGTAATTACAACAAACCAACTGCAGTAAAAATCATGCAACAACCGAATATATACCACATGTGCATATATATATACTAGTAAGCATGGTTATACACATGGATAAATCAATGATTTACAAATAAATGCCATTATCAGCAAAGTTTTTTTTTAACTGATGTGTTGTTGCATGGTTATCTTTCCACTACACCTGGCAAAGGCAAGTGTTCGCTGTGAATGTTTCAGGCAGATGACTCTGCGTATCAATAACTGCACACACAGTGAAGCTCTATCTAATGTGTATATTTACCACTGAGTACGCATCCTTCCAACTCTCCACACCATCAATGCAAAACTCTCAACACAACTCAAACACAACGCAGAACAAGAAACACACGAACTAAGTCGACAACCAACAAACCGGTAACATGGAATCAACTGTTATCTAGGCCGATACCTCAACTGTTGTGGCTTTATCCTCCTCAGTTTGTACACAGTTCTCTTGTACTTCACCCTCGTCTGAACACTTCTTCTTCATGCCCGAGTCCCCTGCTGCCAGACTCTCAGTGGCTCCCTCCTGCCCAACTATCGCACTCTCCGTGACACCATCACCAGGACATACATCCTGACAAACTTTCTCCTTCGTCTGCATGGGTTTATGTCCCATCTCGCCTCCCCCAGATGTTTTTTCTTCGCAATGCATTCCTCTAGAAGGTTCTGTGATGCTATCTCTTGTCAGTCTGTCTTTTCTTGCACTAAACTTGCTGCGTCTCTTTCTCGGACTGGAAGTCGAGCCCTCTGCTTGTTGATCAATGGTAGGGACTGTTGGCAGTGATTCTCTCTTCGTCTCAACTTCAACTCCTGTGTTCCGAGTAACAGAACGATGCCTGGTTCTTAACTTGATGCTCTTTTCGACTGTGTCAATAATTTTCTCATTTATGTTATCGTTTGTGTCGGCTTTACATGGGGTACACTTCGTCGATTCTGCCTCAATGTCTAGCCTGTGGCAGCATCGCATCCTTCTTGGGCCAGTAACTGGCATACCCAAGTCAGAGTGGTCACATTTGGTGCTTACATTTACAGACGAATTACAACAACCTTCTGACCTGCCAGTGACCTCATTACCACTCGGACTAAGTTCACCCTGCCTGTTCTTTGACCTAGTTTTGTGCATATTTTTTGCTTCATCCCTGTCACCCGTGTCACTGCCTCGCGATTTAGATTTCCGACTTCTAGTCTGCCTTTTTAAATGACCTGGTCCATCAGTACTGGTATCCTGTGGCTGAACGGTATCACTGGGAACCTCACAATTATCAAGATCAGTTTCCAAATGACACCCACTCTTTCTACATCTGCCTCTCCTCGTGACAATTCCCTGCAGAAATTAAAACGAACCACGTGAAAACATCAGTGCATTCCCGCCAACATTTGTCATGCATATCAAACCCGAAATGTGCAATTCTCTCTCTTACGAATCACCTGGTTTTGCCAAAGATAAATGGTAATTTCTTATATAGTGCAGTATCCAGTCATTTAGATTGCTCAAAGTGCTTCACATTTGACTCTTTGGCAGACTTGCTCAATCGAACACAATCTCGACTTCTTTGGGAAACATTTGGCCATACTGCAATTAATGCGCGACGACTATCCATACACAAATATCGACCACTGTCTATAGCCAGGTACTCATTCATACAACTGACAACTGGAAAAACGTAGAGTGAACGAACTTGCCCAAGATTTGACACGGCAGCACAGGATTCGTACCTGGGTTCTCTCGATTGAGACCGATGCTGTAGCCACAGCACACTAAAAAAACCAGGTTTGTTGACGTACCTCGTAATGCATGTGATCCAACCTAACGACTGGTTCTTTTGAAGACGATGCACTGCTCCTGTCTCTCACGTCCTTGTCCTCACTGGTGCTGGCCTGACCGCGTCGCCCCGAGGTCTGCTCTGTGGAAGCACCTACAGCCGAGGAAGGTGCACTAACTGCAATCACGGCCAACAACGTGAAGTTCACATCAATCTGAACTTGATGATGGAATTTTTAACCAAAGTTGTCTTCCTCATTTTTTAATATTACAATATTAATAATATAATGAAATGTTATATAAATTTAATATAACGTCCTTAACACTAGAAAAGATATGTTGAAGGCCCCAAGTTGCCTTTAGTAAGCATCAACACATGAATTTCACATAAATCCTGAGTCTCTCTATCTGATAATGGCACTTTAAGGTGCCCTTGTGGCAAAGGCATGCTTGTTTTGAATTAATCAATTCTAATAACAGTTTTTAAGATAGACAACATATTTTTTTTAGACTCTGTTTAAGACATCAAGCAATACTCTGTCCAAAAAGAATTAAGTTTATAGGTTGTTTAGTGACATTTCCATGCTTTTAAAGACAATTATGTCAAAAAACACCTCAAAATGACATTTATGCAAGCACCAACACAAGTCATGAATAGCGATGAAATAAGGCCAAATTAATGACGTTTATTAAAGAGATTAAGTTAAAGATAGAGAAATGTGGGCTCGACAACCCAAGTCCAGGCCTGTGACTGAGCCCATACTAGTCTCCTGTACCTCTGGATGACAGAGCCCACATTTCGGCATATACAACATTAGCAGTATTGTTATAGATATATAAAACAACAGCATTACTACTGTAATCACAGTAGACCTTATGCACTGTACCGTACTAACCAAGCACACCATTCATTCACACTAACTATAATCCCGACTACCTGCTGAAGAGTTACACTATATCAAGATTTAGCCTAAACCTATAAGTGTCATTACGCCCAACTTACTAAAATCACCGGTGGAAGAGAAGCGAGCTGTCTCGGCATCAAAACCCTGTGAACACATTGTCCACCTGCACTAAGAAAATGGGGAAAGCGTTGAGATCTGCTATCAACCCCTCTTCCACCAACGATGTACATGTTGTGTCCCTAATGCTATCAAAAATTGGGAGGGAAGGGAGGGCCAAAATTGTTGATGTGACCACTCTGTCTGCTTTCACAAAACGAAGAGCTCATTGCAATCTGCCACCGAGCGCCATTACCGCGCGGTGATTGGTTAATAGATTTTATGCAATTCTTCCGCAGGCTCTGGCCCATGTACTTGAGCCAATAACAGCTCCTGGATTATCTCACTAGATCAGATTACTCCGTAAGATAATCCACCAATCACAGCACCGGATTCAAATAATGATGTCTTATTACTCCGGTCAAGCAGTTACCCAGTGGTAGACGTGTTTTACATTCACCAATAATTAGAAATTTGTCAATCGTAGTAAAAAAAATTTGTTATCCTATTTCTATTCAGTACTAAATTTATGCTACCTTTTCTGCGTAACCCAGACTGGAGGAAGACCGTCACGATCAGCATTCCAGCTGAGTATCGTTCATTTATTTCTCATTCCTTTGTGCTAATGCGTACATCTATCAATCATTAAATTTGTAAAGTTTGTTACAATCAGTTATCCTGCATCGGCCTTCAATCATGTTGTCGGCAAATTCTGATCTTAACATTGTAATCCTGGGGCATAGTCACACCTATTAGTTAGGCGAGTTTGTTGAAACCGCGGGATTGTTGACAGATTTCATTAAATTACGTCACAAATGTAACATTTCATTTATGGGTCGCCGTGGTGCTAGCATGAGCACATTCAGCGAACCTGCGGTAATGGCACGTATAGCGGCTAACCCTCCCGATATGATTATAACAATTCTAGGAGGTAATGACCTCGATTCAAAATTTCCTCCGTCCCCTCAAGAAGCCGGATCGTATCTGGGTATTCGCCAGTGCATTTTTGGCCATGGGTGTTCACAAAGTGTGTCTCTGCCAAATCGAGCACAAAAATAATTGGTGCCATTTTGATTTCCCAACGGGAGCGGTTCGAGTGCTTTCGACAAATTCCGTACTGCAAGCCGAATGTGGTGATTGCCGCAGGCTGTTCTACTGGAGGCACAAATCCCTCTGGAATAGCCCGGCTAAAGTGTTCCATCCGGATGGTATTCATTTAATGATCGACCTTCCAGTAACCAACGCTTAAGTCTGAAGTCTTGTTTGACTTCAACCGCAGCCTCAGCCTCAGGACATGTTATACATTTCCCGTTGTAGGAATTTTAATTATTCCATGGGTTGCTGATATTTCATTGACACGAGTAACTATAGCATCCTTGTACAAAATAATATGTATACATATAATAAAGAGAAAATATAAAAAATGTTAACAAAAAATTACACAGATAAATTTTTGAAGTTTAATTTCAAGGTAAGGACAGGTGAGGAAATGTTTTTTAGGGCATTGTTCCCAGTTATTAAAATTTTGTTGGGGACAGCAGTCCTGGTTGTCACTGATAACAGACATGTCATCAGATAGGTGAGTTTTGCATAAAATGTGACGTTTTTTCATTGGCAAGCAGTTTATTTTAATACAAATTGATGGAGACATCTGTTTGATGGAGACATCTGTGTTTTCCCGCCAGCTAGGCCATGCAATCTGTATTTATAATGACTAAATGTTGAACGACTTCGTGTTTATGACTGGCCTACGGCCCCATGTGCTAGGCTGTGTTTTGGTGGCACCTGATTGGTCACATGTCAATCCTGGGTTACTGACAAATGGCAGCGCTGTCAAGCGTGGAATGGTGGTCGGTCGCAAAACAATAACACTACCGCTAGCATTGGTTATTTAACATTGTGATGCAATTATGTAATCTTCATAAAACAAGATACTGTTATCAGAATAACCAGACTATATGATATGCGTTCACGGCAAGCGAATTTACAATTGTGGACATCTGCACTGGAGTGAAACTGACGTCATCGTTTCTACGGAAACATTGTTAGTTTCCAAGAATTTGAAGGGGAATTCCACTGAGACACACAAAGTAGTAGTTTTTAAAGAACGGACTAGTCACTGGTGAGATATGGCATTAATGCCATGTTTTCTTTTGTAGTACATATGTTCATACCAACACCTACTAATGTTCTATGAATAAAAAGTAAAGAAATCAACTGACACGATAACCGCCGCTCAAACCTTAAACCGAGGTTGTCTGTTCCTTATTTTTTTAATATAACATTACCATTGCGAGAATAAATATGTGGAAGGTATGCCACCCGCCAAATTGCCTTTAGGAAGCCTGAAAATGTTCACATTTTACTGTTGGACCTGCAAAATGTTCAAATTGTAAACATTCATATTGTAAACACCATTTCTTGGGAGTATTACAAAGGCAGATAGAGCTAACCACAATTGCTCTTTTGCACTTGGCACGTTCATTCGCTTCCAACACAATAGAGACATGCATGGCACGGGAGGATGATTCCGGACAACGGATCAGGCTAGGTCATGAACATGTATTTGGTGGAAATGTATTTGATAAAACACATCAGTGTAGAAAATACTCTATAAAATATAAATTATGCTCAGAGATTTCTATGAGGAATCTGTGATGTGGCAGACTCTGTTGGGAGCTCAAACATATATCTGATCCTAGATGGACTATCCATCAAGTGCCAGTAAGTTGGACAAGTAGTGGGACTCTATAATCCAGCAGTACTTACTTGTAGAAGACTGGTTGTGTCTGCTGCCTCTCTTCTCCGGTGTGTGCATGCCCGGACTGCCCCCATTCATGGTTGGTGCTGCTGCAACAACCAGTAGTAGGGACATTAACTGACAGATACTGTGAGACTGACTGAACAACAACATCCTGGTGTCTATCTGGCTATATGTGGGCAGGTCAGTTTCATCTCTAGACGTCTTGCAACTTGTTTTCAGCATACAAGAACTACATATTTTTGAAACTGCGGAAGAAGCCGATGACAATAATGACACCTGCTGACTTTCCAAGGACACCTTATAAAAGTATTGCCACTATTACTGGAAATAACCAGGTGAGTGCTTGTAAACACATTTCCACAGGTTCAAACTGTAACAGGAAGACTGCAACTGAGATAGGACTGTGCAGAGACATTTCAGGAGAATGAGAGATAGCAGATTGCAGACATATGCAAAATTGTATTGTAACAGGCAAAATGCGATGTACTGGATCCATCAAGTGCAAACTTATAAAACAAAAGTATTTCCAAATAGTGAAACTAAATTATTAGTCATGCTGTGATGCGTACGACCGACCCACCTGAGTTATTCGTGCCTGGCTGGTGCGTGAAGTTCGGCAGGTACGACTGCAAGCCACGAGTGCCGGCTGGCTGGAATGTGGTTGGCTGACAGTTGTACGGACTGTTTGCTCCTATCTGGGCGGGGAACCTGCTGGTACAACAAGGCAAGAGTACAGTGAGTCAGTGTATATAATAACAGTAATAATAAACTTATATAGCACCTATATCTCCAGGAATCTGAGCTCAGTGGCGCAGCACAAGGATCACTAGGCAGAATAATGGACAGGGACGAGCAAGAGTTCATTAGAGCAAGGGACCACCGAAGGTTAGGGTGAGAATGCAATATAAAGTAAATAAGTCTTGTTTTTTGTTACGAAAGGTAGCTATAGTTTTAGATGATTTTAAAGTGACAGGGAGTTGATTCCAGATTTTGGGAAGTATTAACCACACACATCAAGTATTATTATTCGGACACCTGATGCAGAAAACAAAATTTGGAACCATTGATCACAATGTTATGCATGTTTTCCCCGATTGCTCAAAGTTACATAAAGTAAAGCATCTCTGACTGATCAGAGGATGATTTATGTAAGTTTGAACAATCATAGAAAACATGAACAGCATTGCAAACAATCTTCAAATGTCCAATATTTAACCCTTTATTGGATGAATTATTTTAACTATTACAAAATTAAATAATTTCTCCACCTATGTTATTATGTTGTGTTCAACAAACCATATGTACCAAAAAAATTATGAAATAACTATTTTATATACACTAACTAGGTATGTTGCCTGAGGGCAACACTGTCCAATGAAGCATATTTCTACTGAAAGTGCCCAATCGTACATTCATGTTTATATGGCATGATCCATGTGGTACTTATACTAGAAAATAAATAACCAATGCTCATACCATTTTCACTATATCAGTTATGTTTTATTAGTACTAGATACATGTATGTATACGGGTTCAACGCGGGGTAAACCCTGTCTGTGATGTTTTGACAGTGAGAAAACCGTAGCCAAAATATAGAATGAAAACTGAAGCAGTTTTTCTCCAAACCGTACATTTCACATTTTCAAGATTCAAATTGCTGTATCATTGGATATATTTTGAACATAGGAAACATTGGGGTATTGTTTTTCTCTCTCTAGATGTGCTCTATATGACTATGCTATAAACCAACATATTTATTTTCGCGAAGCGTCTCGTGTTTGCATGGTGGGTCATAATTTATGTCAACAATTTTCCAAACGCATTCAAGACATAAAAAAAAACATTACATGATCATAACTATAATATGTTTCACGTTTTAAGAACTTTAATACACCGGGAATTTCAAAAAACTTTAAGCATTCCTTCCAGGAGTAATAAATAAAACCCTGAAAGTTTGGCACCCGAGATGCATAATGTCTACATGGAAAAGTTTAGCATAACCACAAACATATGCTAGCTCAGTTACAATTAGATATCACTGCAACTATCTAAGCAAAACATTTTATACAACATATAATAGATCAGGAAATGCGCTGTGATTCTAACAACTGTAATAATTACTACAGAAACACTCCAACGATGCACAGGGGATTCCAGCATTTCCCAGCATATTGTGAATGGGGAAGATGATGAAACGAGCTAATGTTGATACATTTTTACATAGCCCAATTTAAGGGATCACAGGACACGGAATTTTTTTATAAATTAAAAGCTGATAAATTTCACCAACTATGTATTGTATGAAGTTACTGTACTAAAACTAAGGATATTTCATGATTTTTATTTTTGTTTTCTAATATTTCAGTGCGCTAGGGGGTTTTAATCGAAAAAATAAGGCATAAAACAGCAAAAGTTTAAATGAATAGAACACTGAAACTATCCTAATTTATGCAATTCAAATGTTTTTATTTACATAATGAACTATTCTAACTTTCTGTGCATAGCCATTTGTATGTCATTCAGATTTTTTTGGACAATTTTTTGTTTTATTTTAATTTTTTTCTTCAATATTTTCATATTCAAACCCCTATGGGATATAATCCAAATGACTGATCATAATTTCAATGCACAGGAATGTAGATAGTTATGTCATTATTACTGTGTAAAAAGTTGGTATGAATTGCTTGGTTAGTTTTGGAGTTCTATTCATTTTTCCTACAAAAAAGTGATAACTGAGAAAACGGCACTCAAAGTATGAACAAAGTAATTTTAATGTCTTGCACATACTAGATGTTACAAATAAGCATAAATATGGTAGGCTTACCATGTATATACAATATGTGAGTGTTTGTAAGTGAAACATTTCATTAACAGTGACACAATTATGTCATTGTTTACCCCTACCCCCCTAATTCATAATGCGAGTAATCATGGTCGACGCACCAATTAAGACAGTTTTCACACATAATTCACATTGCATACATTGTGACTTGTGTCCAACATAAAACATGCATACTGATAGCATGTAACAGTCCATATGCATTGGTTATGCAAAGAAACCTGATTATGAGATCAGATAGGTATTTTCCTAAGTAAGCATCACTTCACTTTTACAAATGCAGCTTGTATGTATCCACAACAGTCGTGACATGTCAGCCTGTTTTCTTCAACTCTGAAATGCATGTTAGATAACGAAGATGTAATATACATAAATGTTTATAGGATTAATAGTCCATTAAAAGTGACATCATTATAACATTTTCACCCCCACCCCTCCCACCCCCCCACTGCCACCCCACACATTATAATGCCAGGAATCATAGCTGAAGCAAGAATTCGGACAGTTTCCCACTCTGCACAGGTTGTGACTTGTCAACCTAAGCACCACTTCACTGAGGCATTTTACAAATGCAACAGCCGTGTGTCCATACAATCATCACATGTTTGACATGTCAGTCAATCATCACTAACTCCGATACATTTGGTATATATAACACAACATCCATGTACACCATATGGCACAGTGTGGAGCATAAAAAGTCACTTCTGATCAACATGTTTCAACAGTATAATGCAATAGCATTAGAGGTGTTCAGTGCAGGGCAGAAGACATCAGCGACCACTTCATTGAGTTGGCCAACATCGACAATACACCAATCTCGACTGCTCAGTTCCCTCTGTTCGTCAGGGTTGTCACATTTAACGGCGTTCATGGTGACAATTTTGCGTGACGAGACGACTGTAGTGCGACACGGTGTTGCCTGGGCCGTCCCTTGTAGCTGTGCAGTCGCTCCGGCGTCAGCTGTTGCGATCTTCCCGGCGCTGTCAGTGTCAGTCGCAGTGTCGTCTGCTTCAAATCAATTCGCTTTCGCCGTCGATTACGGCTGCTAAGTCGGCTTCCTCGGACGACCAACGACGTGCAGCATTGCACTCACTCAGGCGCTTGCGTATAACTTTTGATTTCTTCGGCGGCATCTCATTTAAACTCTCTTTTTAACAAAATATATCGTCCGTTTATCGAGTGTCAAACTGTTCTCCGTAGCAACAATGTAAACAGGAAAGCAGATAACGCAAAGCATCGTGGGATTGATTTGCCTCGTTTTGAACGAAGACGCGTCATAAAACCGGTTGAATGATCCTTGAACTTGCTTTCGGCTGGTTGCGTGCCTCATTTTGAGAAAAAACGCGTCATAAAACCACGAATGCGAGGCTTTCGGCCAGTTCCGTGTCTCATTTGCATAATTATGTGCTAAATAAGGAGATCATCGGAAATTTGGACTCGGTTTCAACGCGGGAAAACTCAACTTTGGAGAAAAGGGGCGTGACAGATAGCCAAGAAGACGGCCGTTCTTTTGATACCAAACAAAATGGCGTATCATGAACAAACGTTGTCGTTGTCAAGGCATAAACTTGGATTACTTTTGGCGTGTTTCATCGATTCAAATATTTATTGTCATTTCACATTTGATGGGCCATCTAAGTTAATGCTAATATAATGACTTAGCGGTGAGTAACTGTTAAAAAACGATCTTTATTGTGAAGTAGATATGTCAATCTGTCAAAAACTGAAACAAAAAATTTCATAAAAATAATTATTGACGTATTTCAGACTGCCGTGTCTCCCCTTAAATTCCTTGGGGAACTAACATGTAAGTTGCCCCAGTGTTTTAACTCACCTAGCAGGGCTGCCCGGGGGGCATGGTGACATCTGGCCTGCCTGATAAGGACTGGGTTGCTGCGACTGGGGTGGGTAGTAGGGCACACCTCCCTTCGGTCGTCCACCGACTCCTGGGGAAGGGTAGAACAGTTTAGAAACATACAAAACAATAACGTAATAGGTCAATGACTAGATCTGACAGAGTACACATAATGTCACAACACTGCATTTTATACTAACAAAAATAACAGTATTAGCCTGACTGGGTTTCTGTGATTGTAAATAATTAACATAATAATAAGTATGTGTGGGTTAATATTAATACTGGTTCAAACTACTGAAATCTTCAAATAAAAGGTATTGATACTATGGTCTACTGTTTCCAAAGTTCATCAGTTATAATCAATGCACAGAAACAAGTTGAATGTCGGCAAAACTGAAAGAATTTCAACATAGAGCTCAGAATTCAGAAACAGCCTCAATCAGATTCCTAGCTGTCAAAATAATGAAATGCTACAATGCACCCAAAAGTACATTAAAAGTGTAACATGCGCAATCACTGATGAACTCTTGTCTGCATTTGAATTTCCTCAAATAAAAATGTCTGTATTATGTATGCATCACTATTTACTATAAATTTTCACTTGATAACCACAAAGGGTGATTCTGCTTGTCCATAGCGATTACCATTTGTCCCGCCAAAAATGGACAAGCATTTTTTCAAACGCTGAAGAGTGATATATGTAGAAGACTTGCCTGGGTCTGAACTGTTGTACATAGGGCCCCCCTTGAATACGTCTGGATCCTGGCCAATAATGGCTTGTAGTAATGCGGGAACATCGCCTTCGATGCCATCACAAGCAAGAGTGTCGGTCAACTCACTGCAACAACAAACACACAATACCACTCATACGTCACATAGCTGCAAATTAGTCAAGGGTCTAACAAAAACCAATCTTTGCTGGCCGAGATAAGTCCAATTAGAACCATAAAATAGAATCAATTGCTTATCAATTAATATTTCAATTACTTGTAACAATGCCAAGTTAATCATATTTATTTGCAAATACAGTGGAACCTCACTATTACGGTCAGCATCAGGACTAGGCCAAAGTGATCTGAATAGCAGGACTTATTTCTTATATTTACCTCTTACGGAAATAAGTTGGGACTGTCCTGGGATTACCAGAATTGCAACTTTTTATAATTTTACAAATTTATATTACTGACGTGATCGTGAAGCTACGGTTTGACTGTACGAATGTGTAAATATTCTGAAACGTTTATGTTGTATATATATATACGTTAATTGTATGGCAGGTGTGTAGCTGCATTTGGATATTTTTCATAAGATTGAATCAGACTGGTAAAATACGTGAAACAACATTTTAATAGAATTTTCAAGTAGGTTTAATCTGAAAAATACCTGTACTCCAAGGATTAATTTCTTATATATATATATCCTGAATGCCACACTATTAAAAATGTATTAACACTTGTATTTTAGTTACTTTATTTACACAATTTGCACGACACAATGTGCTGTTCAGTAGTGCAATAAGAAAACTGTAATGTATTAACATTATTAATATTATGCACATAAGATAATTCAGGATGATTAGAGAATGCGTTGAAGGCACATTTACATGTGGTCAGTGTTGTTCTGTCGGAGAGCATTGACCAGTTGGGACACAAGTTCCTCATCGCTGTTTGTCAGTATTTTCTTTGCGTCGTCTGCTATCTTCGGGTGGTACAGGAGACTGGTGTTGTTCACTGTGTGTGCCAAGGGAGTCGGCAGTGGCAGTTCTGGTAGCACTGCAGTGCAACACAATGATCAGGAGGTTAACGTCATCCAGTATTCAAAGACTACTAAACTGACTCTAGCTTTGAAGTATGACATTATCAGAAAAGAAGGAACCCGAAAGGAATGTTAGAAGGAATAGTCAATAGAAAGAGGTGCAGGAAGACCAAAATATATAGACATTATCAATGCATGAATGGGCAATATGAAATATGAACACATAGTAGGAATGGCACAATGCAGAGAGAAGCAATTCATGGGAGCCGACTTTTGCAAGAAGATGGCAACCCATGACGATAATAAAGTATCAATTAAAGGGCTTCAATAACACTTCAATATGTTCAATTTTAATGTATAATTGTAGGCATAGTTTTTTAAACATGGCACAAAGATAACAATATAATAATATTTATTTTATAAAGTGCAATTTCCAATAAAATGCTCAAAGCGCTGTACAATAATCTAATAGTGTAAAACATTAAATTTAGCAAAGGTATGGGCACAATAGATATAAAATACCAATTTGATATATATATATAATTAAAAAAACAGAACAATTTAATTAACTAAAAAATTTAAAAAAAATTTAAATACAGCTGTTATTTAAACATTATTAAAATTTATATGATACTTTATGTATATATAGAATAACAATAAATATAATATTTACATATATGCAATCATGGGTAGATAAATTAAATATGAGTTTAGCAGTAAAAATGTCAAAAGTATTCCGCTTTGAACGTGTGCGTCTTCAGAGTCCATTTGAACAGTGATAGGGTTCCACTATGTTTTATGTGAATCGGCAGTGGATTCCATAATCGAGGTCCAATCACTTCGAAGGAACGATCACCAATACTAACAAGCTTCATTCGCGGCACTTTTAGCAGATATTGTTGGGACGAACGTGTGCGCCCTGCAAAGCACTGTCTCTTCAGCATGTTATCCAGGTACAGTGGTGTGGTGCCGTTCAGACATCGATACACATGCATAAGAATCTTCAATTCAATTCGACGTTTGACAGGTAGCCAGTGCAGTTCTTTCAGGATTGGGGTTATGTGATCTCGACGATCAGTACAAGCAGGGATGACAATGTATACTTACAGTCTGTCAGACTTGATATCCCTGCCAATGTCGTAATTGGAACACTAGGTATTTCACCATTCATGGTGAGCAGCTCTACAAATACATAACTTATTTTAAATTACAAAGTAATAGTAACATGTTTAGATTACTCAAATAGAAATGTCATCAGTAACTAAACAGTTTTCACAAATATATTTGGTCCAGTAGCAGCAAACATAAAGGCAAATTATTACGTGTCAGACTATTTTTCTTTTCTATGTGGATTAATTAGTGAAATATTGTTGTGATGTAATAGTTCTCTGTGGATGAATGTTTTTACTTGATAGTTAACTTGTTTGCTGAATATAATGCGGAACTGGGATAAATTATGTTTTATCAATTCAACTTCAATTAATTCCATTCTATCAATTCCATTAAAATATGTTACGTGTCTTTCAATCAAGAAAATTATTCATATTTTAACATACTAATTTTGGGGAATGGTAGGGCCCTGGGGACTGAGAATTAGTTTGCTAAATGCAGATAGGTAAATGTTGACAATTATGCATGACCCCTTATTGGCATAGTAAATATACTATGTTGAGAAAGTTCTCAACCTTTATGGCAATCAACATCGTTTTCATATTTTCATTTTGACAGACCTAAAACACTTGATATCTGTCAGGCAGTATACTTTATTCACATTTATAACCAACTAGTAATTAATATGTACATAACTCACATTATTAATTTTTATATTATTACCCTAACCAGTAACCACTGATGAAACATGTTTTTAATATAACTTTAAACGGATATATGGATCAAAATTACATTTTCCAACAATTTAAATTCTTTTCTGTCAACACTTCATATGAAATTCATGGAAAAATTTAATTAGTAATTGAGTACACTGACCAGTATTTATCGGCACACCATGTTGCTTGGTTTCTTGAGCTTCTCTTCTAATGATGACCTCCGGTCATAAATTACTGAAAGAAACCAAGTTTAATCTTTATATTAGAATTCACCGACACATATTCTCACAGGTAACTTCCCAACTGTAACAGATCAATTGATTAGTATGCATTTACACAAGAATCCATATTAAAGACACTAAAATTACAGAATTTTCCAGCACTCACACATATTGGCTCGTATAAGGCAATAAAAATTGTATCAATTGACTACTGATCCCACCTCAGGAAACCAGGTACAATTAACATTGTCCGAGATGGATTGCCAATTTTACTTATAATTTTTTAAATCTCGGTATTCCCTTCAAGAGCATGCGAGATGATACATATCATCTACGCAAGGAGAGTGATTCATACTCCTCAGAATTCTAAGGTGAGCTGTTTACTGCAGGCAGCCAAACACCATTTTTTCATTGTGATGTCTGCTACACTAATAGCACCCTGTTACAGGGTGATCTTGCATACTAACAGTACATTTCATATCAGTAATTTAAAAGAATGTTGTATCACTGTTTCAGTTTTAATATTGCCCAAATAAAATTTATGAGGATTCTTATCATTTAATTGGCTAGTGAGCGACTTAGTAGGTTTTAGGACCCTCATCCTTCAATAGACCCTTTGACCAGTGGACACCAGCTATCTAAGGAGAGTTTCTCAATGTACAGATTGTTGTACCATGTTAACGTCCCTCGGATGAGGAAACACCAGCATAACAATAACGTGGTTGGGGACAGGACTGTTTGGTTTTCTAGATGTACTTGTCATTTTTTAATAAGCTAATTAGAATTCCTTTGATGATACCCAATAAATAATTAGGGACAGTGAATGTGGAGAAAGGTGTTGTTTATTCTGCGTTGACACCAATCCCATTCCCTGCTGGGTTCACACCTCCTTCTCTGGATTTGGCACAACTTCATTAGCTTGTAAATAAATTGCAATTATGATTTACCAATAGGCCCTTAAACACATGATTCAGATCAATAGTTTTAAATGCAGTTCAACACCAATCCAAAACTGTAGTGAACTGGCAAGGAAGCATCATAAAGTTATACTCTGTTGTGTATACAAAGTGATACAAAGCAGGTGCTTTCCTGAAAAGATATGCTTCAAGATAGGTTGAAAGATTTTATAAAACAATTATTGATTGTACCATGTCATTTTTAAAGTTTAATCAACTTTTGTGTTGCACGTGTCAATCGATAGATGTTCCACCACTCATTTTCAGGTCGTTACTTTCAATCAAAATTAGCTGGCTAAGAAACTTACAAATTATTACAAAGTATCTTAGCTAATAAAAACCTTAATTGTTTGAGATTGCGCATTTACAAAATGTTGTAGCCAAGTTGTTTTTGTGTGCAATGTTTGCGTGAATTTTGACACGACCTGCGCTGTCACACAGCAGTCAGGTGGACGATACAAGACCCAAAGTATTAATGTTTGAGTAAATCATCGATATCATCATTATCACAATTACCTGTATAGATTTAGTTATCAATAAAGCATGCCATGATATATTTCCATATTTCTACCATACTCCAATACTAGACTGCATAATTTCCATCAGTTGATGGGACACTTGAGCTATGTGGGACCATTGATTGGATACAGATGATCTGCAGTGTTCTGCCAAGGTTTTCAAAAGGGCAAGGTGCCATTTTAGTAAAAGGTCACATAGAGCGCGGTGAGCAGTGGTTAAAAGAGCACTTGCGACACGCAACTAAATAAAATACGAGTCGTAGTAGCAGTGTACAGCTTGTAGTTTAATTTCATACTACTTACATAAAATGTATAATATATTATGTGCACAGTGTATACATCTATTTCTATACTATAATATAGGCTCAGCATTGTAGAACAAAACATAATATTCAGCTTTACATAACTTTTTAATTTGTGTTAATCTGCATAACATTCAACATGCACAAAGAATATTATACAGGTAATATTTGTGCCAAATTCCTTTGGGCTAGGTTTAACATAATTGAGATGTACTGTTGTTCGATTTTGAAAATTTTAAATGTACAAGCAACATAGTTATTTTCAAAAATGACATTTAGATAAATAGAAATGTGAACAGATGGAACATTATAGTATATATAGACAATACAGCATGTTTAATTTAGTTAAATTTGCATGCCTTAACTTTATTAAGTTTTTAGCAAAACACAATGTTCAGCATGACATAACATCTTATGTATAAATTCACATCATATTTAATATTCCCAGAGACTATTATATAAGCAAAAGGTATGCAAAATATTGTTGGGCTAGGCTGAAAAGAAATTTAGATACATTGCACTACAAATAGTAGAAGGTATAACTGAAAAGGTGTGATGTCATACATTAAAATAATGCATAGCTAATTTTGTTTTATTTACAGAAAAAAAACACCCACACACAATCTCAATGTTAACAATCAGTCAACAAACCGAAAAAAGTAACTATCACTAGTTTGAAGCCACTGTTCAATGGTACCCCTATGAATAATAATTACAGATAGCTAAACGATTTAGCCAAAACAAGACGCTGGCCCCAGCAACCTTAGCACCCAGGCTAGTCCACTACACACGCACGTGATGTTGTGACCTAGAAACGGGATGCCTTGCATGAGCACCTTCGTGTTCTGGCGGGTCATTGCATATTGAGGGAGAGTTTGTTTTAACGCACACATTATGCAATTATTCAGTACTATTGTTCAGCTATGTTATACTAAAATGTCGTTAGGTATCATTATATATCGGTACATTAACACATAAACTTGGTCATAAAGAGTGTATCAATAAAACGTTTTTCTAATCACACATGCCGGCTACAGTCCTGCTGGCACTTTGCGACAGTCTGTCGTGAACAAGCTCTGGTCTATCGACTTGCAAAGTTTGGCGGCCGCTCAAATCAAAACGCATTTTAATAATTTTGCACTCTTCACGATTAAGAATTAAATGACACTGTAGAAGTCTCCAGGTGATCAGACTAAGTTTTGAAGATATGAACAAAATAAGGACTACTTGGTGATATATGTATAGTTGAGGCGTTACGCGAAAGTCCGTCGCGAACAGGGTCTACTGACTTGCGAAGGTTGACGCCTCCTCAGATTAAACCATATTTTAATAATTTTGCACACATCACGTGAGAAAGAATTTAACGGCAAATTTAACTGTAGAAGTCTCCCGATGATCAGACAGTAACTTTTGAAGATATGAACAAAATAGGGACTGCTTGACGATATGTATAGTCAAGGCGCTGCACGAAAGTCTGTCACTTTGATCTGTCCACTTTCGAAGGTCGGCGCTTCCTGAAATCAACGTATTTTAATATTTGTTGGCACACACGATTAAGAATTTAACGGCTATCGAGATAGGTGTCGAGATATGGACGTCTGAACAATCAAACTGAGCGTGTGGCGTGATGTCTGCAAGCGCCCCAATTTCGACTTTGTATCCCATTCCCAATAACGGGACGCGCTTTATTGGATTGTTGAAAATTTTAATCGCACACGTGGCGCAATCGGGATAGGGATGTGTTTCGAGATCGGGGCGCTTGCAGACACTCTCAAATTAATATTCATTGTGTAACTGTCTGTAGCCACAAGTAGGGTTACGATGCAAATATAGCAGGGCGCCGCGTAAAAAGGCAGGGCGTTCTTTTTGCCTTTTCTGGGTACCAGGGCATCACTGAAGAAGGGCAAAGCGTAACGCCCTGCAAATTCGACCTAAGCAGAACACTACAGATGTGTTGGTTAAACTTAAAGACAGGGACTACTGTGGTCTGTATATGACCTCCGCCAACCATGCATCACATTTAAATCAGTTAAATCAGTTCTGAGCTGTCTAGATGCTTCATTTTGTTTAAATATTACAATATAATTTATATTTGTGGAGTAAACTATGTTTCAAAATATCAATTCCATGTTTTCTATAACCAGACATTTCATTAAAAAATTCATCGTTTTCATTTGAATCCAGAATATGGGAATTCCACCAATTTTCTGCGATTGTCCAAAATCAATGTCCCTATAATTCTAGCATAACATTTGTGCAGATTAGCAACACTATTTGTGAAAGTAGTTTTTATAAAAAAAAAAGGTAAGTTCCCAGTAGTAGAAGCTAAAGTCATCAGTTGTTTAAGTGATTTTTCTTCAAAAAGTCTTTCTGTCATTCTTTAATTAAGAAACAACATTTCCTAAATTAGTTTGCATTCAATTTATTAATAAAAAACTTTTTGTGATTTCAGAATATCAATAAAATTTATTTATTGCAGAATGCTTTACTCAGTTTTTTCGTCGCCAAAAAATTGCTCACATAACTGAACCAGAAATAAATGACATGCAGTAATGATAGTAAATAAATATTCACCATGAGGTAATCATGTAACTAATTCACATTAATAAATTAATACATCTGATGGTTTCCTGGTAATGATATTCACCGTGTTAACAATGCCCGGTTCAATTATTCTAACACACAAGCAGAGCTCAGAACCTGCAATTGTAATAAACCTTCTTCTTCTCCCAGTAAACCTCTACCATCATTACTGACGATTTCGTGGATGGTGTGGTGTTTGTTGCGTGAGCCGGGTGTGCAGTGCTGGTGCAACAGCAAGGGGTAGAATATATAGCTACTGCAGGATCAATATAATGACACCTTCTTATTAGTGAACACAACAAAAAATATCACTTTGTTCTTTTATACAAATACAATACAACTTAAGTTTATCCTTAGTCTTAGACGACAACTCATTAACTGTTGAATGTCATCAAAACCCAGTTAGATTAACTCTTCATCATACATTCATGACATGAATCATATGAGTTGATTTGCGTAATATGAACGATCGACTATGTTTCCCATGAACACACGGTCATCCTCATGCAAAAGATGCCAAAAAAGTACGCCTGGAGAAGGGAATACGATACGATCTCCAAATCGAGCAAACCGCGTCAATTGGGGCAATAACCGGGATAACCCAAATACACGAATCATTCGGGAGGAAAGCAGCTTCATCTATAACAACGACACCGCATATCTGATTATTTTACAAACATTAGTTTCTAGATGTGTGTTAAAACAAGTATTTGAAATATTGAACCAGTTACGATGACAGTTCAATACGGTCAAATCGCAGACGAAACTACTTGAACTCGCTAAGGAAAACAAACCTTACGACGTACGGTAAACGGTTATTTGGCTCAGTTTACGTAATTCGTGCTTCAATATTTAGCACAAGTAAACGCCTGAAATAGCAACGTATCCTACCACAATATTCTAAAACCTTTGTGCTTTCACGGCAATGATAATTTGACCAATATTACAGGAATATTATTACCTTGAACCCGCCGAATTTACTTCAGACTATTTGCCACCATTGCACTGCTTTCTTTGAAAAATTAGTTCCAAAATAATTATGTATATTAAATGCGAGACGGTATTAATGCCAGGGATATGACAATATTATTTAACAAAATACCACAAATATATATTAGTATTAGTATCTTAACAAATAAAATAAAATATAGAATAATAAATCATGCGGATGCATAAATAGGAAAGTGGTGCGTCCTTCGAAAATAGTACACATACGGGACATTGCGGACGTTCAACAAAATGGCTGCGCCCATGAAGCCTTGCTTTGATGGAAGGTTCACATTTATTTTAGTTTTATTTATATTTTGAAAATGACGCTGCAGGAATGCACGAAAAGTAATCACCAATCGATTCCACTTCATATTATATCTAAGATAAAAGTAAATACGTTTTAAGCAAGTACCAACTTAACAAATGGGCAACATTAACCAAAAATTTTCAATTACACTAGCTGCGCCTGCAGCCCAGGTTGGAGACACTGACACTGAGTCGTGCAGTGCTCGGCCTCGGCTCATACTCAGTAGCTGTCACTAAGACCTCAGTGCCACTGGCATTTCAGTGAATAGTGTACATCATTTTATATCACAATTTGCGTAAGAATGATGGTGTCTGCGAAGTAAAAGATTGCCCTAAAGGCAAAACAGGCTCTATTCTAGACGAGTCAAGTCTAGAGAGTAGTACTAGTCTAGTAGTAATCTAGTTGTTCTAACTTCTAGTTGTTTCCAGCAGTCGGCAACGTTCTATTAACTGACTAGTCTGTATATATTGTGGTTACAATGTTATGATCTTATGAGGTCTCATTCAACTAGTCAGCCTTTTCCAGAACATTATTGCCAAGTCGACCTCTCTGTGCTGGCACTGAGGGTGGTCACTGCCAAGACAGGGTGCTTGTCGTCCTCAGTGACACTGACAGTGGTTCTCTTACGTCCCAAATTGAGACGGGCAAAAGACTGACACACTTTTTGAGGTCAACGTCCAAATTTACTCAGGCCTACCAATGAATTGACAGTTAGGACTCCACAAACAACGTCTCCCATCCTAGCTTCTTTCTTATTATAATAACCGGAAGGATGGGGAAACACGCAAAACTTGATCAGATTGTTTCTATCCAACCACAAACAAGAGTCTCAGTTAAAGGAGCCCTGCTGAACACAACAGGTCTAGTTGTACTTCTGTTATGCGACCATCATCATTTCGTTGATGATTCTGTCATAGAGAGTTCTTTGAGAATGAGACCTCCATTCCATGAGTCCATGACAGGTTTTTTCATTTCCCTACGTGGGATTGTTTACTTCCCCTAATATAGATATCACGTAGACTGTATCAATGGCTTATAGCATCTAAACCGAAAGACACAGGCAAAGTAGGGTGAACGAAATTGCCCAAATTTCGACACAGGTCACACAGCAGTAAACCAGTGCTGATTCAAACCGCGGTTCCTCAGAACGACAGTCCAGCACTCTAACTGCTTGACAACTGCGCCCCCCCTTGAGGGCAGATTGTTAATCTGGCGTACCACAGGATTCATGGAGTTCTAGAACCTGTCCTCTCCCTACTCTACACAAATAACAAATGAGAACATCCAATCTCTCATATATGCCTCTTAGAGTGATGTCACGAGTGTGTGTGTGCATGGCACTTTAAATGAGTTGTTTCGTTTTTGTGTGAAATAAAGCCATCGTTATTCTTGCCTCAATCTCCTTTTGTAACTTCAAAATCCCTAAAACGACCCTACCGCTTGGGCCAATCCTGCAGCAGTCAGCAAACAACGGCATTATATAAATTGCAATATCACCTCAAATACTGACCAAAATATTCTCCAAACTAACCTGATCCAACTCCATATGTGGCATGGCAAACTGAGTTAACATAATCATCACTTCACAAATCTAAATCACTGTGTACACCTCCCAGTAACAAACAAAACTTAACCCAAACTACAATCATATTCATTCTTTGGCATGCCACTCTGTAGTCTCCATGCACCCATATCTCAGAGTAGATGTGCATTCTGAACTAACCAGGACAAATCACGTCAATGACAGCTTCCGAATCTTCAGAATTCCTAGGCATAATTAAAAGAACTCTTGGTCCATTTAGAAACAGCCTATATTATGGTAACCCAATTTGCCTCTCCCATGTGGAATCCACACCGCCATCCAAGTTAAGTACATAGAAAAAATATAATTCTGTAGATCAGCCCCCACCACACAGGCCTGTTAACACAATCAAGAAACTGAGCACATATAATGTAGGTGCTACATCAGTGCAACAGTTGTCTCTTTCTACCCCCAAGCAATTAAAATATGATCTCATCACAACTTATTGAAATAGAAAGCCCCACAGATTTCAAAAAGCCATCACGAACCTTCCATTCACCACACCAAATCAGTAATCACACTACCTAAGAGGACCAATGAATCTTCCACATTCTGCCACATACCCTCATTTGAACTTTGAAGGCGGCCTTGGAGCTTCAAAGGTTTCATTTACGAGTTGATGCAAAAAGCTAAAATATCTGAAAATTACTTGAAAATTAAGCAAACTGAGATGATATGAGCAGGCCTTTGACTGTGTTCCACACCATCGCCTCCTCCAGAAGCTTTGTTACTACAATCTGTTGTCAACAACAACAGCATTGGATGGGTCAAAGCTGTCAGACAGGTGACAGTGAGACATCCTCGATGACTACACCTCACCAGATACCTTGGTTATCTGATGTTGTATCCTAAAAAACAGTTTCTTTAGCAATCTGCTCTTTCCTATTTTCATAAACTACCTTTCCCTTGGAATTATCTAGAAAACATGATTATTCATAGCTGCTGTGAAATCAAAATAGTAACTGACAAGAGGGCCAATACAAAAAGACCTTAACTAGTTACACCTGTTGAATAAGACTGCAGTACCAAGGACAAATGTGATAGAATGGGCTGTGAAAAAACCATAATGCAAGACTTGTAAACATTGTAGATATCTAGTGTAAACATAGGGCATGGGACCAATGACATGGTCATCTCAACATTGGTGTAATACCCTAATAGGACTGCTGAGTGTCCACAACAGTATCTTATATGTAATTACTTACACTTTTGATATGCACAATAACTTGTGCACTAACATTGCAAGCATTAAGGCCAGTCACGGCAGGTAGATAGGATTATTTTTTAATTTGTACAAAATGTGCAATTGTTTTGCCCAACGTATGGACTGGATCATACTGAGTAAAAAATATATTGGAACTTGTTTTGGCCAGACCCCCATTTCCATGGAAACAAACAAAATGACCGTCATTTTGTGTAAATATATTGGCAAATTTGGAAATGCTGCCATTCGTTTTTGAGCACATAATTATAATTCTTGCAGATCCAAGTTCTGTAAACATTCTGTTGTGAAATGATCAGAGCATTTTACAATATGATTTGTTTTTATGTTTTAAAGAATATTTTGTAAAGTATGAAAAAAACCTTTATTTTTGGCAACAAATATGCTTATATATCTTTCAAACTATTGATGATTTAAAAAAGTGTCTGATAATTTCACACAGCTTAGTCTGCTGAATGCAACACTGCAAACATTTGTATAGTGTAATTAATCCCAGATATATCCTGTTTCCAAATGCAAAAATTTGAGAAAAAATGTTTTTGAGAAAATGACCGTCAAAAATTGCATAATGGATTTGATTTACTTGATATCGGCATGTTTGATCAATGACTAAAACTCAGAGTTATGTCATTGTCATAGAAGTGAACTTTATTTATAGTATGTATAAAAAGATATCATAATCTGGCAGAAAAAACATTTTGAGTATTTTTTGTCAAAAAACGGCATTTCACCTGGGGTGTCTGGCCTTAATGTGATCAGCATTATACTTACTATACTGTAATAGTACTCTTACTCAAGCACTCCCCAGTACTGTTCTGTGTGTTATGTAATACTTAGTTGTGTATTGTGTTCTGTTCACCAGCCACGGACACATGGCCACTTCCCCAGTGAGTGCTGCACCAACAAAACAGTTCAAGGCAACAGCCATATTTGAACAGATTCAGCATGAGCTTAACAAGGTAATTGTCTTTGTAGCCACGGAAGACACCCAAACTGTAACACACATGTACCTTATAGAACCAGCACTACAACAGTGACAACATCTTACAATCTCCTATTTTGAAAGGATAAATTGTTGAATGTAATGGTTGAAATTAATATATAATGTAGTTTGGTTCTTATTGCGTTCTGTCATTCACACATGATTGTGAATTGGTCAGTGTATGAAGGTAGAATGGCAGTTATCAGTTGAAATTCTGGCAGAATCTGCTACATGCATGCTTCTATCATGGGACCCATGTAGTTTGGTATTAAACCTAATTGAATAAGCAAGTTTTTTACCCTTACAAATTATGTTAAGAGACATGGAGGTGGATGTAATGAGTAAGACGTATACACCGTTGAATACACATTTGGTGAGGTTGACAATTATTGTATGTTGAAGTGCAGTCAATACATATTAAAATGTGTTGTACTCCTAGTTATTTTATATTTGCACATTTATTTCTTGACAAATTTATTTCATAGCTAAATTATTAGTTTCCTGTTATTGTTTTCCTAGCAAAACTTACTCTCTGTCCATAACTTTTTTCCAGAACATTACTTTTTGTCCAGTGTTACTTTTTTCCAATTACCTAATTGTTACTGTATCCAGATTGATTTTTGTTGTGTCCTTAATAAAAATGATTCATGTGAATGTTTTGTAGAACGGAGCTGACCTCGTGAAGAAGATGAATGGTGTGTTCTGCTTCAAAGTACAGAGGGACGGTTCCGAGGCAGTGTGGGTGGTCGACATGAAGAATGGCTCGGGCTCCGTCAAATACAATCTGTCAGGTCAGTCAAACCTTCGATACTTAATCATTTCACATAGACCGATAGTTTCATTTTTTTCCAAAAATTTCTGCACAGGATTTGTTAAATACAGTAATGTAATGTCCTTTGTATTTGATGAGATTGAGCAAGATCCCATCCAGGCCAGAAATAGCATTGCTAGTCTTAATTTATTTACGCCTCCCAATTTATTTTTAACTCATCCCTAACAAATATTTGTATGCTGTGTTTTAGATATAATTAATCTGCTAGTATTACCATACTCAATAGCTCACTTATCCTCTTAAAAACAAATTATTTTTAAAATTCAACATAAATGATATGCACAATATCAATTTCCCTCTAATCATGACACCGTTCCCTTCTAGTAATAAAAGTGATGTATTTTCAGGTAAAGGTGATGTAACTATCACCACTAGCGATGACGATCTCGTGAAGTTGATGTTGGGTCAACTGAATCCACAGCAGGTGAGTGTCAGCGTAATCGTAAAGTAGACTTGGGAAAGTGCTCATTAAAAAGCAGGAAATGCTCATGAAGAGGGAAACATTCTGCACTTTAGTCATGGGTGTCATTTGTATGTGCCATTCTTCTTTGCAATGAATCATATCGGAGAAAATCTGAAATTACCTGACACTAAAGAAATAACCTTTCTAGAATAGCCATCTATGCTTGTTGCAACAAATATAAAATTATAGACTTTACCATGACTATTGCACATTTTAAAAAATTACCAAAAAACTGGATGGAGTAGGAAAAGTAGCATTCCCCCCAATAAAAAGAGGTAATGTTGATATTTATGCAATAAAAGAATGCGACACAGTTGTGCTGATTATATCGCATGAAATTACGAATGAATTATACGACAATGCACATATTAATGTTTATTGCATCAATGGAATCAACGTACAGGGATCCCCAGCTTTTACCATGGTCTACTGCACAAAACCCCAAATTTTAACCCGGGCAGGTGGGACTCGATAGTTTTGGCAGACAGCTCACCTAGGAAAAGGAAACATCCAATACCAGACCGCACTGTAGGTCAGCCAGGGCAGTGCTGCTGTGGCTTCAGTGTCCCAAACAATGAATGGCACAGGTACCGAGTCTCAATTTTTAAGGGGACACAACACCCTGAATTGAATTTTTCTTATTTCTTAGGACAGCTTGCTGAAATTTTAGGACAGTTTTTATTATATTACAAAAGGAATGTGGATAATTTTTTTGGACCCCCTTTTGACCCTTATCGGGGCGGCCATTTAAAATTTCAATGGTACCAGCTGAAAGCCTAGATCTACATAATGGGCTGGCCAAATTCACTGCAACTTTGTGGGCATATAACTAAGATACACCTGCATGTTATAACGTCGAGTTTTTGCTGATTGTTTTTGTATTTTTTTTTATACGATTTTACGAAATTCTTGTTACAAAATTTCAAACAAAATATGAACATTTTGTGTGGTAGAATTTTTGTCTTGCAATATTTTGTCCATTTCTCAATGTTATAACATGGAGAGCAATATTATGGAGAAGTTCTGAAAATTTCAAAGGATTCGGTTGGGAAATAGCCGAGATCTACGCAATAAGAGAAGTCAGTTCAGTGAAATAATTGTATTGTAGAAAAACGACGTCAAAGTTTGTGAACATTTCAACAATGAATTGTATAACAACAAATAGGCACAGAGACCTGAAATTACACACATATGTCCTCCAAGTTATGTTCTTTCTGAGGATGTAAAGTACAAGATTATAGACTGAAAAGTAAAAATGTTATCAAACATATACTTTGTGAAGCACAAATAAGAATTATATTTGAAAAAATGTCACTTGATGTAATGTTCACAGTTCATTATAATTCTATGTGCACTGTTCTGTTCTGCTGGAACCTAAAACATCCCATCACCATAGTTAGTCGGTGCAGATTCCGCCGCCCGTGTCCTTGCAATATGCCTGGTTTGCCTAGCCTCCTTCGACGCTGACATAGCCTGGCGCTTAGCCTGACTGAGGCGTTGTCGGTCGGCCTTCTCTGCAGATGCCAACAAGTGGGCACCTGTTGGCACCTGCATCACCTCACAGAGGTTCCTCATTGTCACCTCGATGCCAGCGTTGAATACCGAGACTGCGCTGCAGGTGGCGGAGACAACGCGCTCTAGTCCAACGAAGCTCGTCTTTGGGCACTTGTGCCACACCACTGAGTGGATGCTTTCATTTGCATTCTGCGTCTTCCCCAGCGTGCAGCGCTTGAGGAGGTCTACATGGGCCAGCCGGGTGTAGACGTCCTTGACATGCTCAGCGACGTCGGGTGCAAGCGGCGTACCCACATTCGTCCGGTGTGGGCCTGGTTCCTGCCCGGTGGCGAGTGCCTTCTGGTAGAAGCACCAGCTGTCAGCTCCCACCGGGCAGCGGTCGTGCTGGGGCCTCTCGTCATTGGAGACGGCGTGGTCGAAAGTCGCCAAGATCGCATCCCGCATCCCGTCGACATCATGGGGGTGGGCTCGCACTGCCTTCCCATAGTAGGCAGTGAGCTTGTTGATTGTGGCCTGCGTCAATTTCCCGAAGCCCCGGCCTCCGAGGGTGACGCCAGCCTTCTTCCCCGATGCCGCCAACTTGCGCAGTGCCGTGCCGAGTCGTTTGGCGACGTGGTTGACGCACTCTTCCTTCTGTACTTCCACGTCGCCATACACACGCAAGCTGGTGAGGTGGTTGAAGGTCCTGGCGTCTCCGTCGGCGAGCATGGTTGTGTAGCGGAAGTTCCGGTTGGTGGAGCGGGTCCACAGCAGCTCCGCAGCCTTCACCTCCATGCCGCCCGACGCCCCCTCGTAGTTGCGGTTGCACTCTGGCTCGTGTGTCGTAAACCAGTCCTTGAACATTGCTGTGTTCATGCCGCCGTGTCGGGTGCTTGCGTACGCACAACGTTGGCAGTACAACGACATCACCTGGAGGTCAATCACCAGGCCCGTGATCACCTCGACGACACAGCCGATCCCGTAATGCGACTTGTGACCACGGGTCATCCACGACCCATCGTAGCTGACGGTCAAGTCGATGACGTCATCTTCCCCGATCGACGAGTCGATGTCCCGGTAGACGCGACGGACAACGCTGGCAGCATCGTCGAGCATCCGGGTCACGACAACCTTGTTGGCGTCGCAAATGGCATGTGTGTGTTTGGTGAAGGAGGTGTGTGTCAGAGGCTTCATGTCGAGAAATCTACACAACTTCACCAACCCCGCATGGCCAACTCCCATGTCCATCGATGCAGCTACTGCCTGGCGCACAACGGAGAAAGGCACGTTCCCTGCAGTTGACCCCTCGATGCGGTCAGACGTGAGGGTGGAGTTGAGCACGGTGTCACACTCTGTGCACACAGTCTCCATCGCTGCAACGAGGCCAAGTCGGTGGTCGGTGACACGGATCACCAACGACGCTGCACCACACTCCAGACACAGCAGACCTTTCACGAGTGTTGACAGCATGCTCGATCGAGTGATGACAGTCGTGATGTCACTCGCTGTCTCGGGCGCATCCTCAGTGTCGCTGCCATCATCTCGAAAAGTCGTCCTGAAGGAGAACTTCTTTTCTGTTGCCGAAGTTGATGGCTGGGGTTCAGTAACCTGCGAACAAATTATATATTATAATAACATAATAGTTGATAAATATATAATATTCAGTTCACAGTAAATACTATATTTGAAAATACATTATTTGTTTTGCAGTTTCCTCAAGTTATAAACAAGTGTGATTTTCCAAATATTCCTGCATTTTATAACAGCCTATATAACAGGTCATTGGTGTGACATAAAGCTAGTATATGGCTGTACTATAAATTACAAGAATAATTCTAGCCTAGCCTGCCTGCCAGCAAACTTGTAATTCCATTCACCATTGAAATTAGCAGTATTATTTTTATGACATGGTAAGTCATTTGTATTCATAGCCTGGGTACATTAGCCAAATATAATGTGATAAAAATGTACGTGCACATGAAATGTCAGCCAAAAGTAAAAATGAATAATACCTGGCTGACAGGAGACTGACGGGTGTCGCTCGCGTCACTGTCCGAGTCGGATCCTTTGCCTTCGACCGGAGAAACTGCTGCCGCCGCCACTGTGGCCGTCGATGGAGCCCGTGCAAGCCTCAGTTGCAGTCGCCTGCGCTTTCGACCCTTCCCAAAAGTAGCGATGTGCTTCTTCCTACCATCCGACATGGTGTCGTGCGTAGAATATCTTTTATAATAGCGGCGAATAAATGGCGTAGAACGATGGCGATTGTAAACAAACTGAGCCGAGTTCGCGCACTTGACCGATCAGCGCATGCGTATCCAGTCACGTGCGCCATTCTATCCAATCACTGCCGTAGATGGGCGGGTTTGGGTCGGTTGATACGGTTAGATTGGGGTCATTCTAACCGGAATATCTCGGAAACAGCCGAATATGCTAGATAGCCAGTGGAACCACGATGCAGTGCGATAGTGAAGCTGTCTGGTGGTATGCGACATGTCAACAAAGCTTCAAGATGGCGGAAAGTACACGCGATCGAAAACAAGCGATTTTTCGATCGGCGCTGCTTCATTGCACATAAACAAAAGAAACAAGATAGTAGGGCTCCTGCTAAATCATGTTTTTATTGCATTTATCGTATTCAGTCATAGTGACAACGTGCACATATTGAAAGTTAGATAACTTTATTATACGAATATCTCGAAACTGGAAATTCGCCAAAAATATATTTTTGGACCACAGAAATGGGAAATCCAGGGTGTCGTGTCCCCTTAAGAGAACAACGTTGGTGTGATGTATAAATTTGACAGGGTATGACCGGTGACACTATGGAAATTACCATCATGATAACATTATAATAAACAAGTAGTGCCTGACGCCCATTTCTAAATAATTGGACTTGCCAGTGTACACCACACAGGGGCAGACAGTGGCAGTGGATAGTAATTAGCATTGGTCACACAAGTTCTTAAAATGTGTAGCATTATGTGTGAGTGGGCGGCGGTTTAGTTGTCATCACATATTGCATAATGAAGATGTTAAAAGAAGTATTTGAAATTTAGCGGGTGGAATATATATATATGAATGCATATTGATGCTTAATGTCCAGCTTATGTGAATATGAGAACTAGGCCGTGAGGCGGGTAATGTCTTGGCAACCATGTCACGTTGGTTGTATTTGCTGGCTACGTGCTGACGATTTGGAAGCCATTTTACATGGCTCAAAACCTTAAGTCCTACATGACATATTGATGGTGGTTGTGGCGGTTTGAACTAGATTAGACACGCCATCACAAAAACAGCTGTCTGGTGGACGCCAGAAGGGAAGTGGATACATGGGTGCCCAAAGAAAACATGGAGAACAGTGGAGGCGAAGCTGAGGGAAATGAACCACAGCTGGGGCACCAAACAGCGAATGGCCGGAGACAGACAGAGGTGGAGGAACTTTGTCGCTGCCCTAAACACCAGGGGGCGTAACGGGTAGTAAAGTAAAGTAAAAAGACATGTTTTTGGAACTTATCAAATCACTCCTTAATGTCCTTATTACTCCATTTTACAACCAACACTGTTTATGTTACAGGCCTTCATGCAGGGTAAACTCAAGTTGACTGGCAACATTGGCCTGGCATTGAAGCTTAAGGAAATGCAGCCAAAATCCGGACGCTCAAAACTTTGAATACGTTATATGCACCGCATAATAACACATTGTTATTTATCATTTAACAAATTTATTGAGTCCATGCAAGTCATGTCTTGACAAAGCGCAGACTACCGACATTTACTGATAGCTAATTTGTTCTTATGTTACACGTAGATATACTGTATGTTGCCATAATTATCTTTTGTATAGCTGGGTGCATTGTATAATAATCTATGTCAATCTTATATGAACATAATAGAAGTGTTCATAATATCGGTATAACATTCCTGTTTGTTTTATACTGACCAAAGACGGGTAATAAAAAACTGTGATGAATTTGAAATTGAGGATTTGTTTTAGCTACCGTTTGTAATTTGATGGAAATAAAATAATTGATTTAGCAATATTTCTAATGTGAAATCTACCACCACCATCTGTCTCCTTCTAGTTAGCATTTTGTATCCTCTTACACAATAGGGTATCTCTATGCCACATGTATTTAGTTTTGTAAATATGATAGATTTGCATAACTGCATTATGTGGTATTATGCATTCATATTATATTTTGTAACTACAAAGATGCCTCTTATATCACGTGATCGAAAATTTTAGCCACAGTTGCATCAGCTAAATAAACAACATCTATGTCATTTGTATTTATAAGATAGTTGCTACCTTCATGACCAGTGATCCGCTTTATTATACATGTAATACATGTTTGTATGCACAACTTTGCAGTACAAGTCTTGCGCAGTAACTGCAGCACATTGCAGTACACCATTAACCTATCATGGCAAATAAATACAGTTGATGTGATACCATATGGTGCTTAGTAGCCACAGAAGGAATGTATTTATTGGGCTGCAGTAAGTAACCTATTAATTAAATATGCAGTGAATAAAATGGTTACTTTTGACATCATGAAATATAATATATTTAGCAGCCAAAACATTCAAAGTGCAAACTCTTCCAAGCATATTAACAGATCTGCGGGATACCTTCGACATGTTTAATCTAGTTCCAAGAACATTATATTAAAACATTAGGAACAGACAGCCTCGGTTTAACAAATGGATACTATGCTGGTCAAATGTAAATTATATAGCATATAACTTAATTAATGTGCCTGTACAATACATAATATGAATGTCGGGAAACACGTAGCCCTTCCCCAGGATACAACAGCAACTGGCGGCAATAAATAAACAAAAGTTAGATTTCTTACTTGCAAAAGAAGATCACTGTTCATGCAGTTCGAAAACCAACTTAACTAAATCACAATGGCACAAACTGTCGAACGTAAGCATGGAGTTGGAAGCATTGTGAACTTGATATCTGATCCAAATTCGACATGAGCAAAACCAACATATTACGTTGGGTTTGCTCATGTAGAATTTGGTTATACATAGACATTTTATGATTTGTTTTCTAATAGGTACTACAGTATGATACATAAGACTATGGCACAATACCAGTATCATTCGTAATAATCTGAGCTGAACAGTTATTATCATTATTCTGTGTAATCACAATTACAACAGTTGCTTTGGCAGCGTAAACAGTTACAATGCACCATGTGTACAAGTAACACAGTGAATATTTGTGCGACATAAATATGTAGGCTTAAAGTAGCGCATGGATTAAAAAGATATTCATGCGACGTACATACTCAACAATTACTGAAAAATTTTCATTAACTCCTTCACTTACCCAAGTACCTATAAATAATGTCATTTTGCAACACCAGATGCTTTGATTTCATCACAGCCAATACCCTAACCCACGCCACAGATACACCACTAAATCGTTCTAGTGTAATTAATGTCTGGGGTCCCCTATACTGAACCCCGATATACTCACAGCCACAAAATTTGACCCTCCCAAAATTCAACCAGTTACAAGACTAATGATCCATGCCCCTGTTACAGTAGTGTTATAAATAACAAGTACAGGTAAGTTCTTATATACCACAGTATCCAGTCCTTAGGACTGCTCAAAGCACTTTATACTTTACTCCCTGACAGACCTATTCAATCGAACACCATTTTGACTTCTCTGGGAAGCATTCAGCCATGCTACAATTAATGCATGAAGACTATTTGTACACAAATATTCACCACTGTCTACAGCGGACACCACAGCACAGGTTTTGAACCCGTTTTTTCTTGATTGAGTCCGATGCTCTAGTCATTGTGCCACTAATTTGTTGGCTTCAGTTATAAGTAATTTCCGAGTTTTAAAAACTTACTATGGCAGATATCAAAAGAACATATATCAATGCAGATATGTAGTGGTTGTGTGCCAGCATTTGCTCAACACATTCTGTGCGTATAATTAATACAGGATTTTTTTTTTAATCCTGCTGTTTTATAAATGGATATAGGAATTCTTTGTGACCATATACTGTGTGTACATAGGCATTCTTTGTGACCATATACTCTGTGTACATAGGAATTCTTTGTGACCGTATACTCTGTACACAGGAGTTCTTTGTGACCGTATACTCTGTACACAGGAATTCTTTGTGACCGTATACTCTGTACACAGGAATTCTTTGTGACCGTATACTCTGTACATAGGAATTCTTTGTGACCGTATACTCTGTACATAGGAATTCTTTGTGACCGTATACTCTGTACATAGGAATTCTTTGGGACCGTATACTCTGTCCATAGGAATTCTTTGTGACCGTATACTCTGTACATAGGAATTCTTTGTGACCGTATACTCTGTACATAGGAATTCTTTGTGACCGTATACTCTGTACATAGGAATTCTTTGTGACCGTATACTCTGTACATAGGAATTCTTTGGGACCGTATACTCTGTCCATAGGAATTCTTTGTGACCGTATACTCTGTACATAGGAATTCTTTGTGACCGTATACTCTGTACATAGGAATTCTTTGTGACCGTATACTCTGTACATAGGAATTCTTTGTGACCGTATACTCTGTACATAGGAATTCTTTGTGACCGTATACTCTGTACATAGGAATTCTTTGTGACCGTATACTCTGTACATAGGAATTCTTTGTGACCGTATACTCTGTGCATAGGAATTCTTTGTGACCGTATACTCTGTGCATAGGAATTCTTTGTGACCGTATACTCTGTGCATAGGAATTCTTTGTGACCGTATACTCTGTGCATAGGAATTCTTTGTGACCGTATACTCTGTGCATAGGAATTCTTTGTGACCGTATACTCTGTACATAGGAATTCTTTGTGACCGTATACTCTGTACATAAGAATTCTTTGTGACCGTATACTCTGTACATAGGAATTCTTTGTGACCGTATACTCTGTACATAGGAATTCTTTGTGACCGTATACTCTGTACATACGAATTCTTTGTGACCGTATACTCTGTACACAGGAATTCTTTGTGACCGTATACTCTGTACACAGGAATTCTTTGTGACCGTATACTCTGTCCATAGGAATTCTTTGTGACCGTATACTCTGTACATAGGAATTCTTTGTGACCGTATACTCTATACATAGGAATTCTTTGTGACCGTATAGTCTGTGTACGGCACCTTTATGATCACTTTGGTCTTGGTATAACATAGTTCTGCTACACAACCATTTCACATAATTTGAGAAATTTCAGAAACAAAGAGGGCCGCGGCCCAGTCCCCCAATACACCACTGGTGCAGTGTTTCCCTTTCATTGGGAAGTAACTTTGTTTCAATTTGAATCACTGACTGGTAAGTTTTACAAGAGTTCCACATTTGTGGACTTCTTCCAAAGCCAAGAAACTCTTTATACTTAGACTTACCTCTAAGAAATGACATTCTAGTTGTAAATATGGAATCAAGTACCATCATACCTGATCGTTTAATGATGCTCCATGTGGTACCATGGAGGCTGCACAGAGCTTATAATAAGTACAATATAAATTACACATAATATGTAGCATTACTGTCCTGTGATATGGCTAAATATACATACGAGGTAGAGCATAAATAGTAATCACGTTATACAATTAACCTCGTGCATGGATGACCTTAGTGTAGCATGCTGTTGCTGTTTTTACGAACTGCCAACTCGATTATCTTCTTAAAACGAGGCTGTCTGTTCTGTTACTAGCAGGTAGTTCACTGAATCAGTTGTCCTGAGACTTTAATCTTGGAATGAAACATAAAAGCGACCTACAGTTAATCCACTTGTCCTCTACAATATTCCATGTCTAGAATCTGAATGTTTTGTTAACAATTTGAACATTTAGTAGCCAAAACATTCAACGTGCAGGATACCTTCGACATGTTTAATCTAGTTTATTAAACGATCTGGCGGGCAGGATACCTTCGACATGTTTAATCTAGTTTATTAAAAGATCTGGCGGGCAGGATACCTTCGACATGTTTAATCTAGTTTATTAAAAGATCTGGCGGGCAGGATACCTTCGACATGTTTAATCTAGTTTATTAAAAGATCTGGCTGGCAGGATACCTTCGACATGTTTAATCTAGTTTATTAAACGATCTGGCGGGGCAGGATACCTTCGACATGTTTAATCTAGTTTATTAAAAGATCTGGCGGACAGGATACCTTCGACATGTTTAATCTAGTTTATTAAAAGATCTGGCGGGCAGGATACCTTCAACATGTTTAATCTAGTTTATTAAAAGATCTGGCGGGCAGGATACCTTTGACATGTTTAATCTAGTTTATTAAAAGATCTGGCGGGCAGGATACCTTCGACAAGTTTAATCTAGTTTATTAAAAGATCTGGCGGGCAGGATACCTTCGACATGTTTAATCTAGTTTATTAAAAGATCTGGCGGGCAGGATACCTTCGACATGTTTAATCTAGTTTATTAAAAGATCTGGCGGGCAGGATACCTTCGACATGTTTAATCTAGTTTATTAAAAGATCTGGCGGGCAGGATACCTTCAACATGTTTAATCTAGTTTATTAAAAGTTCTGGCGGGCAGGATACTTCGACATGTTTAATCTAGTTTATTAAAAGATCTGGCGGGCAGGATACTTCGACATATTTAATCTAGTTTATTAAAAGATCTGGCGGGCAGGATACCTTCGACATGTTTAATCTAGTTTATTAAAAGATCTGGTGGGCAGGATACCTTTAACATATTTAATCTAGTTTATTAAAAGATCTGACGGGCAGGATACCTTCAACATGTTTAATCTAGTTTCAAGAACATTATATTAAAACATCAGGAACAAACGGCCTCAGTTTAACAAAAGGATACTACACTGGTCAAATATAAAATATATAGCATATTACTTTAATTAATGTGCCTGTACAATACATAATATGAATGTCAGGAAACACACAGACCTTCCCCAAACACAACAGCAACTGGGGGCATTAAATAAGCAAAAGTGAGATTTCTTACTTGCAAAAGAAGATCACTGTTCGTGCAGTTCGAAAAACAACTTAACTAAATCACAATGGCACAAACTGTCGAACGTAAGCATGGAGTTGGAAGCAATGTGAACTTGATATCTGATCATCCAGAACAAAATGAGTCTCATGGTACCATTTGAAAGAGGAGAAACAATGTTTTTAATATAACTGATATTGCACCACTTTCAATGAGTTATAAAGCAACTTGGTAATTACAGAAGTTGTTATGAGAAATCAAACCTAAGGACGTGAATATTCACATGTTCAACTGAAGGTACTCAACTTCAAAACCATATTTTGAGTACTTGAAGACAGGTCTCTGTAAAATATATTTACAGAATAGATAGTTGATATCATTTTAACAGATGTAAAATTTTAAAAATAAACCAGAACACTTCAGCTTCATTTTAGCCATTTTTTAAATGAGCATTTGCAATTTTGTGGTGCAGGGTTACATATTGTAACATATTATAACAATTAAAAATGAAGGATGCATGTCAAGCTATGCTGGTCGCAACATTGATCAAATATTCAAAACCACAAGTGATTATGATGTGTGATGAAATTAAAATGTACTTGTTGCATGAGAAAACAAAAAATACAGTGTACAATAAATCGAATATTTGATTTACAACCGCGTGAGAATACAAGCACATAGAGTGTGATGCAATTCCCAAATGGATTAA
This sequence comes from Escarpia spicata, assembly GCA_963995525.1. Classification (NCBI taxonomy): domain Eukaryota; kingdom Metazoa; phylum Annelida; class Polychaeta; order Sabellida; family Siboglinidae; genus Escarpia; species Escarpia spicata. The sequence goes on along the minus strand of OZ023208.1, from coordinate 11,441,060 downwards.
AATTACATCAACCATTACTGGATATAGTTTTACTATCACCAAATTAATATAATTAAAAAAAATTCATAAACCTCGATGAACTATACAACTGTTCCACTACTGAGCTTATATTGCCGTAAAGGCATCTGTCTAGTAACAATAGATCATGCACAGCTGTACCCATCATCAAACAAAAACATTGTAAATAAACATGGCACTTAATATTTTGACTTTGTTAAATATTTTGTTTTAAAAGAAATACAATTTAGTTTTCTCTTTAGCATCAGATACGTGGTGTATAATAGCAATGTTTGAATAGTTGATTGCATCTCAACATTGTAATAAATTACTGGGCAAAATCCCAAACAATAGAAAAAAATAATAACATCCAAATATAATAATCATTACTTAAAATTGTCATTATTGTTCTAAAGTTAATACACACACATATACGTAAATGGACATTTGATGTTCACAAAAATTTTATTTGGTCTGTTCATCAACCAGTGGTTTTAAATTGTTTTGCTTTCTGTCTGTATTTCGCTCTTAAGTGACACTACACACTTACCATTAGATAAGTGACACCACACACTTCCCATTAGATAAGTGACACCACACACTTCCCATTAGATAAGTGACACCACACACTTCCCATTAGATAAGTGACACCACACACTTCCCATTAGATAACAATGTATATATTAATAAATGCTATTGTACAGAAGAGACACATAGCACGGCCGAATCTGTATATCATACAGATTTCCAAAACACAATTCGGATATTTTGAGGAATATGGACGTATACTATATTTATTAATTTCAAAAGTAAAAATTTTGATAAAGTTTGTATTTTCTTGTATTCTGTACAAAAGTAAAACTTCGAATGACGACACTAATAGTTGTGAGAGAGCAATACTTTTGATGTTAAACAGACTTCCGATTAAACACATCAGATTTTGTTACTGTATGCATATTTAGTAATCGGGTAGATGGCGATACTTAATTGGAATACAAATTATATAGATAGGTTAACCAATGAAAATGTACAGATTTATTCCGAATTTTAAGTAAAAACTAGATTCCAACTGAGAAAATACAGCATGTCTGAATGGCAGAAATTCAGGCACTTCAAAGTTGATCATTTGACTGCCTGAACCATACACACGCAGACAGATTCTGTATTGTGGATGTCCGTTCTGCTATAAATAACACATCTAAAATCACCTGATATCCTCTGTACAATTATCACACACCATCCCCCGGTGATATTTAACATAACCGCTTCTACGCAGTAGAACAGCCTTCTCAACAATCAGAATATGAGTGTCATTTCTGCACTGGACGCACCAAGATTGCTCAGCGGGACATCCAGCCCGACAGACGACTCCTCGAGACATCGGGCAGTGGAGAGAACATGAACGAGGGTTGGTTCGAAGAAATGTCATAAGTTCGGGAAGCGAGTCGGATCTTCGACGTAGTCGGGCGGCGTCTCAAACAATGACTCCTCAAGGTCGTCCTTCCAGATGAACTCGTGGAATGTCAACTTTGCTGTCACCGTCGGGAAAACGGGGATTTCTGAAAACACGTCCAGCATCAGTTAATATTTAAAAGTTTTTCATAGTAAATGATACCTTTTTTATTATTATGTTTTGACTGTTTTCAGTTGACATAATAAAATGATTATTACTAGATGGCAATATGGTAGTTATTCTTTGCAGCATGGCCATTAGAGTGCTTCAGAATTACTACAGTGTCGCCATCTAGCGGTAGTCATTTGATGAAGTTAAAGAATAAAAGAAAATATAAATTAATAATTGAACAGTTTTATATCATGTTTTTGTGATAACATATAACATCTATTATTGAGATTATTATGAGAGAGGGAGGGAGAGGGGAAGGGAGAGGGGAAGGGAAAGGGGCATGGAGAGAGGGAGGGAGAGGGGAAGGGAAATGGGAAGGGAGAGGGGAAGGGAAAGGGGTATGGAGAGAGGGAGGGAGAGGGGAAGGGAGAGAAAGAGAGCAGGGGAGGGAGAGTGGGGGGAGAGGGGAAGGGGAGGGGGAGGAGGAGGGAGAGAGGGAGGGAGATGAAGAGGGAGAGGGGAGGGAGAGGGGAAGCGGAGGAAGAGGGTGACATAGGGAGAGAGAGAGTGGGGGAGGGAGAGTGTGAGGGAGAGTGGGGGAGAGGGGAGGGAGAGTGGGAGTGAGAGGGGGAGGGAGAGTGGGAGGGAGGGGGGAGAGTGGGAGGGAGAGGGGAAGGAAGAGGTTGAGATAGGAAGAGAGAGTGGGGGAGGGAGAGGTGGAGGGAGAGTGGGAGGGGGAGGGAGAGTAGGAGAGAGAGTGGGAGGGAGAGGGGAAGGGAGAGTGGGAGGGAGAGTGGGAGAGAGGGGGAGGGAGAGTGGGAGGGAGAGGGGAAGGAAGAGGTTGAGATAGGAAGAGAGAGTGGGGGAGGGAGAGTGGGTGGGTGGGAGAGGGGAAGGGAGTGGGGGAGGGAGAGTGGGGAGGGAGAGGGAGAGTGGGAGGGAGAGGGGAAGGAAGAGGTTGAGATGGGAAGAGAGAGTGGGGGAGGGAGAGTGGGTGGGTGGGAGAGGGGAAGGGAGTGGGGGAGGGATTGGGGAGGGAGAGTGGGGAGGGAGAGTGGGAGGGAGAGGGGGAAGGAGAGTGGGAGGGGAGGGAGAAAGGAAGTGGAGGGAGAGAAAGAGAGAGCCTTGCCTATCTTGATGGGGAACCCTGGTGGCAGTTTGCTCTGCATGAATGTGCGTAGCTTGGAGAACTGTTTGAATGGCCCTATCACTTCCAACATGTCCATGAGGCTGTAACACACCATTCACCAGTCATCACAACTTGCTTCCACCCACCCGTGGAGCAGCAAACCAAAGGCATTCTTATCACCATTCCATTATTTCAATCTTGAACTTATTTCTACTAAATTACATGTCTGCTTTTGCCAATTGCAGCACTGCAGCCAATAATACTTTCTCAGTAGTGATTGCTTCCTGCTAAATCAAACACAGCACCACACAGGCGCCTTCTGTAGAATGTCTCGCCACACAATTTCTCTACTGAAAAAGGTAAATAAGTAGATAAGTACCTTTGTGGTTTTTGAAATACATCGCCAATGGGTAGATCATTGGCCAATCATCCAAGGAAACGAATAAACGTAGAAAGAAGCGAGTAAACCCTAGTGCCTTGGAGGAGATGAACTTACACTGATCCAAAGTTAGTGTTATTAATTTATGGATATCTATCTCAGGTACTCATTAGCAATTTATTTCCAACACAACTGACTAAATAGTATTTGTGATTATAATTTAAACTGACTTAAATAAAATATATAATTGAAATACATAAAACACTTATTGATCCAATAATATTAGGCATCATATCTAATTAACATACAATAATATAATACATGTAATACACGTTATACACATAATACACATAATATACATAATACACATAATACACATAATAGACATAATACACATAATACATACGCCTCAACTGTCATTGGGAAGTTTTCGCTCTGAAACCAATAAAATATTTATCAGTATCTGTTTTTGTTAGAATAACTGAAACAATGTTTTTTTCTGCCATGATTAAACTGGCATCTCTCATTTCATTGCCTGCCCCAGAAAATATTTTAAACTATGATTGAGTTTTTTCACTGTTGACATCAAATTGCAACCCAAATCGCACTGCACAAACATCTTTTATGGGAAATGAACAAGACTGAAATCTGCGTGGTGTGTATTTAAAATGTAAAAATACTGAAATGGTCACACAAATTGTTTCACTAAACTATTTAAGGTAAAAAAATTTCTTAGAACAGTACTAGCTATATCCACTTGAATCTTAGAATAGTACTAGCTATATCCACTTGAATCTTAGAACAGTACTAGCTATGTCCACTTGAATCTGCAAACATGTTGCTCTGAAACAATTCATCACATTTAGTGATTTAACATAAAACTATAAATACAATAAACAGGAAATAAGAGTTATAACATTTATAAATGCTATGTAATCATATGAAAGTGGAAAGCACTCTTTAAACGTGTGTTCTAGAACACAATGTTCCCCAGACTAGGCAGGAAGGACACAACAAAGGGATGTGAGGCCGGAAATGTTTACGATGGAACATTCTTGATGATGACATTTCTTCATAAGTTATTATTATGAGGAAATGGGTAAACATTTGAGTCTACTGCGATTTGCAAGATTAACCCTACTCACTGTTGCTATCATGGCCTTAAACGTCTTTGTGTTTTCCTTGTTCTGCACTGGCCGGCCCAAGTGTGGAGCATTGGCAGTAGAGGCAGCGATGTAGTCTTCCCATGATGCATCACCCCGATCCGGTGGCGGTAGCGATGAACGTCGTTCGGGCTGTGACACAGTATCCTATATCACTGCCATGTGACTGCAGTGGGACCTCACTATTAAGTGGGACTAATTTCCTATACTTTAATAATATGGAAATACTTTGGGACTGTCCTAGGGTGACCTTAATTGTGAGGTGGCTGTATTAATGAGGTGACCATAAAGCAATGTCTGACTGTACTTTGTTACAGATGTGGGCCACATGTATATTACACTGTATATAAAACAACGTTATTTCCACCGGTCAAACACAGATTGTGGCATTCATATCACTTAGACAATTATCTGAAGAAATGTTTACTTACATTTTAATGGCGTTTATCTTATTTTACGTAGCACCATAAAATATATCACAACATTGTAATCATGCCGACTGATGTGATACTGACCGTATGATAAATAACAGAAGCAAGTATTTATAGAAGCAAGTATTTATAGAAGCAAGTATTTATAGAAGCAAGTATTTATCCCAAATCTGAACCCACCTCTGTGTTTTCTGACAAATAACCCTTTGTGAAATTCTCCATGATAGCCTTGTTTTTCCTAAGATCTTCGTCTGATAGATGTTCCCTCCTGCAAAGTAGAGCAAAGTGTCTATCTTCAACCCGCTCACACGTTAGACTACCATAAGAAGAGAAACACATACACTACGGGTTCAATCAAATCTCTGTAACATATCATCTAGTTAATTTATGGCAAGAAGGTATTTGTCTCATTCATACACATTTTCATTCACAATTGTGTGTGTCAAAGAATAAAACAATTAATCTTTCACAAATAATTTGTTTCTTGTACAAATAAAAAATTCATGTTTCTTGAACAAATAAAGTCACCAATTCATGTTTCACGTATAAATAAAAACTAACAAATTCATTTGTCCTGCTGAATGCTTACCAGAGAAGTCAAGATAGTGTTTGATTGAGTAGATATGGCAAAGGGTGAAATGTAAAGCGATATGAGCAGTCCTGAACACTGGATATTGTGCCACACAAGAACTTACCATTACTTGTTGATTTAAAAAAAATTAAATTTTTTTAATATTTAATTTATGTTTTATAGTGTGCTACTGGTGCAGTTACAAACTGCCACGACTACTCACCGTTTTCTTGACTCTAATGTTAGCCCGTGTACTATGTAGTAGTCTGCTGTGAATTTGCCAACTTTATCCTGAAACAAGATACGCAGAAATGTCATAAGGGTCTGATGCTTCAAAGGTGCATAACTGATGCAGAAAGAGACTGGAAACATTAGGTATATGCACACAGACATGGTGTACTTAAAAACACAAAGGTATTTATTTAGAGTCATTTACTTTTTTAGTATAATAAATTAATGGTGATACATTCTCCAGAGGGCGCCACTGTTATGTTCGATTTACCAGCAAATTATTATGGGCTGCTTACAATGTCGTAATTGGCCATAGCAGAAACTAAGTAGTCAGGGTGAACAAATTTAAAATTAATGATGATAACAATGGCCCTTGGTTTTTTGTTCCAAGGGGGGTGCAAGGTCATTATTATTATAAAAGTACCCCTTCGTTAGACCTGGACATTGAAATGTTTGGAGAATGATGGCAAGTTCATGGTGCACAAGAGTTACTTCCAGCATCAACAGTCATTGTAGAACTCATTGACAGGAGGGAGAATTGTAAACCTTTTCTTTTTATAATGCTATAAACTATAACCTGTGTCATGATACAGACACTAGAGAAGCCATATATTACATTTCAGGATGCTACTGTATTAGAAATGCAAGATGACGAATGCATAACTTCGTACCGTTTTGTCGGCTTTGAAGAGCCAGCCAGACTGGGCACGTGTAAATGTGATGTTCTTCGTTGGCATCTGGGCGGCGACAATGTCACTACTCATCAAGATGTCCACCTCATCCTCAATCTCTGTTTCCGTTTCCTAGCAACCAAAACAAAATGGCTGCCAATTACAGGCTGATCCTTCAGATTGGGACCACCAAAAAAATGGCTGCCAGTTACAGACTGCTCCATGACATTAGAACCTCCAACAAAATGGCTGCCAGTTACATACTCCTCCCTTACATACGACCTCCAACAGAATGACTGCCAGTTACAGACTGCTCCTTCATATTAGGATCTCCAACAAAATTACTGTCAGTTACAGACTGCTCCCTCAAATTAGAATCCAATCAGTGGCATAATTTCTTAATGCAATTTTCATTTTATCACCCAATTGCGTATTTTCTTCAAATAGTACTTAAGTAATAATATGTGATATCTTATGTTTTTTTTAATTAGAAATCAAATGCTGAAAAAAGTGATGGAGGTGGCACTTGATTAGGCGGATGTACCACAATTCAAGAATAAAGTGCATCTAGAGATGTCGATGGCTGTCACAAATTTAGTAAATTTTATTACATTGGTACATCAGTATTATTTATAACAATTTAATTTATATCAACCATTAAAATGTTCACACATCACATGCTGCAATAACTGCTGTGAATCAGCTAATATAATTCCTAAAACAGTATCAGCCATGGCAAGAATGTGTGTATTAATTACATATAGAAAAATATTCATTCTCACAGAAGATGATAAATGATTGGAACACACCATCGGCTTATAGCGGGTGCTAGAAGTGTGGATAGGCTTATAGCGGGTGCTAGAAGTGTGGATAGGCTTATAGCGGGTGCTAGAAGTGTGGATAGGCTTATAGCGGGTGCTAGAAGTGTGGATGTGTTTAAAAATAAAATCAACATCTATTTTCAGAAGGGTCAGCCACAACATCACACACGAATCCAATTTTAAGGAGATCCATAACATTCAAGAACAATCAAGGTTTTGAATAGATTACATCACAGAGGAGATATTACTACCCACCTGGTTCCTGATCCGATGGTAGACCTTCATTTTGTTGTCGAGCACTGTGAGTGAATTCGACGGCTTGGCATTACCGTTAAACAGGAATGTTATGTCCCCGCGTTCCCATTTCATGTCTGTGAAGTCCATCAACGTCGTGTCCATGCTGAAGGCATAACGTCAATCCATATGTTACACAGATACGTCATTGCCAACTCATTTGGCACACTCATTCATTCGAGTGCCAACTCCCACTTCACACCCTGCTATGTGAATGTAACAATGAATTTGTAGAATATTTTTCTTCATCTTACAAATAATTATGCATACAAATATCACCACAATGCACCATTTCAGAAAACCTAAGTCCTTCTAAGAACATAGTAGCAGTGACAGCATTAATGGCAAGCATGCAAGGTACATACCGTAAACAGCAGCCACGCTTATGTATTCTACATATATCTGACGGAAGCATCCTTGACACCAATGGCACTGAATTATACAACAAAACACATCAAAAAATAAAAGGTATGAATGTGACACTTTAAAAAATATATCGACTGTAAAACACATTTTAGAAGTATATTGTATAGAACATAGTACTTGTAAGTCGGTAGAGTATCGCCAAAACATGATTTAAAAGGCATGATTAAATAAACCATTGGCAACCATAATAATGTCTTATTTGCAATTTAATGGCAGTTGTTTTGTTCTTTTGAAACTACAAAATAAGCATTAAAATGCCAAAATTAGGTAACATTATATATTTACTTATTCACTCTATGGATATTCACATCATAAAAATTATTCAAAGATTTAGACTTAAGAGATATATTTATAATCAAAACAGTAAATGCAAGGCGTAACAAATAAAACATTATAAGACTTTTTAAATTTTAATTTGTAGCATTAACATATATTTCTATTAGCCTAGATACTTACCATCGGAAACAATGGCTGACCAGGTGTACCAAAACGCAAAACACCTCTCCCATCATGCATCTGATACTGTCTCATTTCCAATTTTTTTGATTATCTAATGCAGAGTGAGGTATCAGATGCGGGGAAGGTGGGGCGGTCCTAGAAGTTCTGATGGTAAGTATCTAGGCTAATAGAAATATATTTTAATACTAAAAGTTTAAATACCATTACACCAGATAATTACCATCGGAAACAATGAATGAACTGAGAGTTAGGATGGTGGGAAGATAACTCACATACATCAGGGCAACTCCCGCAGTCACAAGTGGTGCCAGACGAGACATCTGGCCACTCAGAAGAGTTATGTCCTTTAAATAGTATGACATAAAGGTGTTCGATGACTTCCAAGTTCCTGCAGCTAGAATCAGCTGCATGGAAGCTTTAAAGAAGGGCAAGGAATTCACCAAAGCTCGAACTGAGTGCACTTTAGGAGTAGATCGCAACCTGGCACCCTCCAGATTATAACAAAATTAAATTAAATTTCTTATCCATCCGAATAAAGTAACTGGGGATATATCCCCTTTACGGTTCAGTTGAAATGATATAAAAAATAACCTCTTATCATTTCAAGTTTCCTTTTTAACTGCCCTAACAGGGTTCAAAAGAAGGTCTTCTCGCATGTCCCCTCCTAATATGTTAGAGAGAGCAGGAATAGAAACGGACAGTAACGTTTTTGCATCTTTCTCTGCAAACTGGGTTTTTGCCAGAAAGGAAGAGCTAACTGAAAAAGTGATAGAAGACCAGTCTGGCTTCCAAGCGAAGGAAGAAAACAAACAGACATGTAACTCACTCCTTCTACTGCCAGAAGCAAGTGCGACTAAAAGGGCAGTTTTCAGGTCAAAAGCTTCAAAGAAGCAGACTATAAGGGTTCAAAAAGAGGGTTGTGACAGACGTTTGAGAACCAAGAACAGGTCCCTGTCCGGCATGGGACGGCAGACTTTGGCCCGGTCAACTCCAAGATTTCTAATCACAGCCCCGACAGTGTCACAACAAACCACCTCCGCACCAGCAGTGGCGAGCAAGGTACTTGCTATAGCCATTCTGTATCCCACAATTGTAGACATAGCTAGTTTCTTCTCATTAAAGAAGAAAAGAATGAAGTCGCCCACTAAAGCCGAAGAGGCAGAGAATGGATTAGCTTTCCTTTTACTACATCAATTGATAAAACTCCACCCTTTAAATTCATACATGGCAAGAGTAGAAGCCTGTTGCGGTTACGATGCGCAATCAGCAACTTGTTCTGAAAAGCCTCTGGTCTAAGGGCTTCCCTGATAATGCACTGTAGTAATGCGTGAAGACGCAAGTTGGAGGGGTCTCTGTGGTAAGAAAAACTAGAGATTCCCCTGATACAGCAGATCTGAGAGAGGTGACAGTGACCGTGGTAGATCTACCAACATAGCTAGTATGTCTATAAACCAATGTGTTTCCAGTCAAAGAAGAGTGACCAGTATGATCCGACATTGGTCGTGTCGAACCTTCTGCAACACTGCTGGAATCAGTGTATGTGGAGGTTAAGCGTATCCCCACATTTTTACCCAACTCAGCAGCAACCCTTCCACTGCTACTGCAGTTCGATCGGAGATTGGTGCAACAAAGAGAGGAAGGCGAGTGATCTGTTTGGTTGCAAACAGATCCATCATTAGTATTCCCCATAAGAGTTATGGTTCAAAACACTGATGCATTCAGACACCATTCTGTTGACAGAATTTGACCTCTCCTCAACAGAGAATCTGCCAGAACATTCCTGATGCCGGGAATATGTCTTGCACGAAGATCGATTTCTCTCTCCTGACACAATAGCAGAATTTTAGTAACTAGCCTTGTCAGAGAAATCGTGCACCCCCACCACCCGCTTGTTGATATATGCAACGACAGTGGAATTGTCCAGCTCTACCAGAACAGTGCAAAGGTGTAACCCGGGAAGCCAAAACAGAAGGGCAAAGTGGTCGGCTTTCAACTCTAAGAAGTTGATGTCTTGTCCGAGAAAATCTGGTATGCCGTCACCCATATTGAAAAAATACTGACTAAACAATCACTCTTTACTGTCACACACACACATACACACACACACACACCCACACCAACAGAAACCAATTATATCTTAGTTGCGTGGTGAAGAAGCGACTGGTGCAACAAAGTGAGTGGCCGATAATACATTTGTGTGTAATCTTACAAATGACATAAAAATAACATTTTAAAACACTCCACAGAACCAAAGAAAATATATATTATTACGACAAATAAAAACCTTGTGTGTCTTGGCGAATGATAGAATGAAAATTGGAAATGAGGCAGTATCAGATGCATGATGGGAGAGGGTTTTTGCGTTTTCGCACACTCGGTCAGCCGGGTGATCAAGGCTAAAAATTATATTGACAAGTAAATTCATTGTTTCTGATGGTAATTCTCTGGAATAATGGAATCTTTGGCACAGATCATATAAAAACAATAAAAACATAAAGAAAGGCACATGTTAGACGAGGAAGACCACAAAAAATGTACATGGACAACATCCGAGAGTAGACGTGTCTATCCCCAAGGGAGTTATATGATGCAGCCCCCAACCATCCCAGATGGAAGAAGATCATTGTTGAAGCCTCTCAATGTGCACCCCTACGATCAGCCCGGTCAAGGGATGAGTGAGTGAGTGAGTGAACACATTAAACATAATTAACAATAAGCAAACAGTATGCTTAACAAATACTGTAAATCCTGTATTTGTACCCACTCCCCTAATTAAAGCAGCACCCTGACTTTTGACCTAAACCCAGACTTTCCTCCGGGCAATTTAAAGCCACACCTGGACTTTGAGCCAAAACCATTTTAGCCCTGCGTGTGACATACTTCCGTAGTTGTCATGCAATTAGGAAAAAATTAAGTGGGTTTCATAAAATAACAGAAAAGACAACCTCTGATCCATGCAAGACACAGACTCTGCATGTGACAGATGTTGTAGGAAAAGGGATTAGTTGAGGGAAGGACTGTAAGTTAGCCAGTTATAAATAGAGCTACTGCTGCAGTAGACAATTTAGTTCGCAAATTTTGCATTTTAGGGGATCTTTGGTGCCCTTAGAATGATTCAATCAAATACAGATTACTTGTGCATAGTGGCAGTACCCTAAGATGCGTCTATGCAAAATTTGAGAAAAGGTTAGTGAACGGTTTCTGAGATACGGCAGCTAACGGCGGACGGAGAGTGATGGCAATAGTCCGTTGGACCTTCGGCCCAAAGGACTAAAGTCATAACGTTGCTATTAATTATCACAAATGAATGAATAAGGTATCATTGTATTAATAAAAGACTTTATTGTAATGCATTGATAATAACTACATCATATTTTTATTATCGTTGGAATATTACTATATGTGAATGTTGTCAAAATGGAAAACTAAAAATAATTTTTTTTACCATGCTACCAGAAAATAACTGGGTGGCTGAATGTTCATACATCCAGGGAAGAAATATAGCCATGCATTTAAGCTGTACGATAAAGGTAGAATTATTCAAATATGTTGAGAAATTTTATTTTTATGTCATTTTATGTAGAATCATGTAAAACGTTGATGTTACAAATGCATTGAAAAGACTACCCAGACTGTAGCTGATTCAGTGCAGTTGTATCAGCTGTGTTGACTTCAAAGGTGTTTGATTGACAGCTGGTAATAACAATGTAATAATCATCATCTTCAGCAGCTGTGAGAACGGATGTATCTTGTGGTTTTACCTATTTCTTAGAAAGTTCCAGACTACTGGGCCACCTGCATATGTATCTTGTACCAGGGCAAGTGTAATTTACATTAGTGCAAAGAGGCACTTGTAATGGTGTTGTTTTGACAATCAGGTGAAGCCTGGCTTCAGTAAAGCCAAGGTGTAAACGTTGTGCTTGGAACTCTGCTTAAAACATCAACACCTGATACCACAAGCAAGCTTCTGAACAAAGCAAACAGTTGTTACAGTTGATGTCTGCTAGTGTGGGACAGTTGCCAAGAACGGCTGATGTCATCATATTCAAAGATGTGGCACGGATACATGGAATGACACCGCCGGAACGGCATGGCACTCTTCAACGGTGATGGTGATGATGAAAGTGACTTCGATGATGATGAATTTTAATGTTTTCATGTTTCGATCTTTGTTTCTGAACACTTTATGGGCACAGGTTTTTATGTGTTATAAATGAATTATTTGCACCAGTGGCAGTTGTAATAATAATACGGTATTTCTTTAGTGCTAATTCCTGCATAGCGGATTGATGCGCTGTAAAAGTGATAAAATAAATGCATATTAATATATTAAAAACTAAACACTGGTTTTAAATATATAATACTGAATATTAAAATAGAAACACAAATTTTATGACAAATAATACTAAAACTATCAAATAATGTCAATCATGACGAAACAATTTAAACTAATTAAAATGTATAATAAAAAGATGAGTCTTTAAAGACTTTCTAAACCTATTCAGTGTCCCTGTTGCATGAATGTCCACTGGTAGTTCATTCCATATATTGATACATCCGACTTCGTTTTTGGTAAGTTTTCACTTATTATAAATGTTACTACAGACAACCCAATGAGCCACTTTTCACAATATTTTTGGCAAATTACTATATTTAAAGCCACACCCCAACTTTGCAGTCATCATTTCGGCTACACACTATTGTAATTAGAGCTGCTCTACAAATACAGGATTTACATTATTTGAGATGTGAAAATGTGTCAAATTTTGCATTCCAATAAGTGTACAGGCGTGTATACCCATTTTATTTGAATACTGTGGTTCCTGGGTACAGCCACTTCAGCAGACATGACTGGCAAGTGATTTAGACATTCACATACATGAGCAAAAGGATATCAGAACACTGTATAGTCTGGTAATTTAGGGGCCTTTCAATTTTTTTTTTGTCAATGAGCTTTGAATCTAGTGTGATCTTGGTAAAAATTAAATTACAAAATTACAACGGTGGATATACCAAACAAATTTAGCATTGGCGATTGTTGTCACAGTGTCAGATGCTGCTGAGGGTACATGTTAATTAGGGTTTGTATGCTTAAAAAAGCAAATATGGTATGTCTTATGGACAAGACAATGGTGTGCGGTCATACCCCAGCTGTGGAAGTCCCAGTGTAACTCGAGGTAGAAGTCACCGAGGTCTGAGAGAGCCTTCATGAGGGCCGGACGTCGTCTCTCTAACAGCTCACGAGACTGTTGCTTCAAGCGCCGCAGTAATGTTACAACTACAAGCACACACGCAGCAATCATACTCAGTAACATCACAACTACAAATATACATGCAGCAATCATACTCAGTAACATCACAACTACAAATATACATGCAGCAATCATACTCAGTAACATCACAACTACAAATATACATGCAGCAATCATACTCAGTAACATCACAACTACAAATATACATGCAGCAATCATACTCAGTAACATCACAACTACAAATATACATGCAGCAATCATACTCAGTAACGTCACAAATACAAGCACACACGCAGCTATTATACTCAGTAACATCACAACTACAAATATACATGCAGCAATCATACTCAGTAACGTCACAAATACAAGCACACACGCAGCTATTATACTCAGTAACGTCACAACTACAAGTATACACACAGCAATCATACTCAGTAACATCACAACTACAAGTATACACGCAGCAATCATACTCAGTAACGTCACAACTACAAGTATACATGCAGTAATCACACTCAGTAACGTCACAACTACAAGTATACACGCAGCAATCATACTCAGTAACGTCACAACTACAAGCACACACGCAGCAGTTATACTCAGTAACGTCACAACTACAAGAACACGTGCAGCTATCATACTTAGTAACGTCACAACTACAAGCACACACACAGCTATCATACTCTGTAACGTTACAACTACAAGCACACACACAGCTATTGCACCAAGTAACATCATAATTACAAGTACACACGGAGCAATCATAGTCAGTAACATCACAACTAAAAGCACACACGCAGGTATCATAGTAAGTAACATCACAACTACAAGCAATCACAAAGCTATCACACTCAGTAACATCACAACATCAAGTACACACACAGCAATCATAGTCAGTAACATCACAACTACAAGTACATATGCAGCTATCACACTCAGTAACGTCACAACTACAAGAACACACACAGCTATCACACTCAGTAACATCACAACTACAAGAACACACACAGCTATCATGCTCAGTAACATCACAAGTACACATGCAGCAATCATAGTCAGTAACGTCACAACTACAAGCACACACGCAGCAATCATAGTCAGTAACATCACAACTACAAGCACACACACAGCAATCATAGTCAGTAACATCACAACTACAAGCACACACACAGCAGTCATAGTCAGTAACATCACAACTACAAGCACACACGCAGCAATCATAGTCAGTAATGTCACAACTACAAGCACACACGCAGCAATCATAGTCAGTAACGTCACAACTACAAGCGCACACGCAGCAATCATAGTCAGTAACGTCACAACTACAAGCACACACGCAGCAATCATAGTCAGTAACGTCACAACTACAAGCACACACGCAGCAATCATAGTCAGTAACATCACAACTACAAGCACATGCAGCTATCACACACAGTAACATCACAATTACAAGCACACATGCAGCAGTCATAGTCAGTAACGTCACAACTACAAGCAATCACAAAGCTATCACACTCAGTAACATCACAACTACAAGTACACATGCAGCTATCACACTCAGTAACATCACAACTACAAACACACATGCAGCTATCATACTCAGTAGCATCACAACTACAAGCACACACACAGCAATCATAGTCAGTAACATCACAACTACAAGCACACGCAGCTATCACACTCTGTAATATCACAACTTCAAGCACACACGCAGCAATCATCATCAGTAACATCACAACTACAAGCACACACACACAGCTATCACACTCAGTAATATTACAACTACAAGCACACACGCAATTATCATAGTCAGTAACATCACAACTACAAGCAGTCACAAAGCTGTCACACTCAGTAACGTCACAACTACAAGCACACATGCAGCAATCATAGTCAGTAACGTTACAACTACAAGCACACACGCAGCTATCATACTCAGTAGCATCACAACTACAAGCACACACGCAACTATCATACTCAGTAGCATCACAACTACAAGCACACACGCAGCAATCACAGTCAGTAACATCACAACTACAAGCACATGCAGCTATCACACTCAGTAATATCACAACTACAAGCACACACACAGCTATCATAGTCAGTAACATCACAACTACAAGCACACATGCAGCAATCATAGTCAGTAACATCACAACTACAAGCAGTCACAAAGCTGTCACACTCAGTAACGTCACAACTACAAGCACACATGCGGCAATCATAGTCAGTAACGTTACAACTACAAGCATACACACAGCTATCATACTCAGTAGCATCACAACTACAAGCACACACGCAGCTATCATACTCAGTGGCATCACAACTACAAGCACACACGCAGCAATCATAGTCAGTAACATCACAACTACAAGCACATGCAGCTATCACACTCAGTATTATCACAACTACAAGCACACATGCAGCTATCATAGTCAGTAACATCACAACTACAAGCACATGCAGCTATCACACTCAGTAATATCACAACTACAAGCACACATGCAGCAATCTTAGTCAGTAACGTTACAACTACAAGCACACACGCAGCAATCACACTTAGTAACATCATAACTTCAAGCACACACGCAGCAATCATAGTCAGTAACATCACAACTACAAGCACACATGCAGCAATTTTAGTCAGTAACATCACAACTACAAGCACACATGCAGCAATCTTAGTCAGTAACATCACAACTACAAGCACACACACAGTTATCATGCTCAGTAACATCACAACTACAAGTACACATGCAGCAATCACAGTCAGTAACATCACAACTACAACCACATGCAGTTATCACACTCAGTAATATCACAACTACAAGCACACATGCAGCAATCATAGTCAGTAACATCACAACTACAAGCACACACACACATCTATCATGCTCAGTAACGTCACAACTGCAAGCCCACATGCAGCAATCATAGTCAGTAACGTAAGTCACCCTCAAGTTGTGAATTACAAAATTTGCTTATTTATTTAATTCCCGTACTTGTTTGTCGATCGCCAAGGCTGATAGCCTCTGCAAGGGGGGTCCACCCCAACGCATTCTTGGACTTCACGGGGGCACCGTGGGCTAGCAGCAACTGCACACAGTCTGAGTAACAAAACAAACATGTTTAATATCAGATCAATTGTACTACCTAGATATGATTCACTCTAAAATAAGTCAATTAATCACAGGCACTCTAACGAAGATGTTATTATGCAACTGGCGAAGTATATACACGCTTTTTCAGTATAGACAAAAGTAAGATTTCAAACATTGCAGCATGTGCTACCATTCTTAACATTCGAACATATGCATCTGTGAATGTTAAACCCACATGCCTGAGTATTCTGTTCACTATGCCCTAATTTAAAAAGAACTATTCCTCACCACAACAAAAAACTACAATTTTTACCTTACAGAAGTCTACTATTTATGACTTTCCTCCTTTTGCAATGAAGAATTTTACAAACTTCAATCAATACATTTTTACCGACGGTGTATTGCCGAATACATACCATTGTATCCCAACATAACAGCGAGGTGAAGAGGCGTGTTGCCTACAAGTAAAAACATGACACTAGATCATGATAAATATATTTGTGCATACTGACTATAACTTATGAAATATAAACTATTATGTTACCTGGCATAGATCAGATTAAGTATTATGAGCCAACTTAGCAAGTTTGTAAACATTTTTTTTTTTTAATTAAACAAAAACAGTAAAGCAGGCCTAAAATCAAAGCAAGTATGAAGTGAAAAAGATAAGTTAGCATGACATATGTTGGTGTTCATTCATGAATTAGTTATAGTCTGGAGAGAAGGTCTGGAGATAGTTTCAATAAGTTAAAGAACTTGTACGAAACATTCATGATTAAACAGAATATATCTTTATATTTTAAGAACAATTTCTAAAAATTTGCAATTTCAACTGGCAGTTTTGACTAGACTAATATCTAGGGTATCAGAACTGGAGTTTGTCTGGAAAAGTGATACATATAATGGGTTAGCCGATGATCATGTTTTAATAAAAATCTGAAAAAAAATCTTTATGAAATAGATCCATTTTGTAATATCCTACCAGATTTATTAAAATTTATTCCATGTTATGCAAACAAATTGTTAGAAAAGTTGGTTTTAGTAAAATACTTACAATTCTCCTTTTAAAAAATAACCGTCCCGCGTAAATTACCATTAATATCAATCATCCGGGTGGTTATTAACCAATGAAAGGCAAATGTTGATGTAAATTCTTGTAAGTCATACAGAGAAATCACCGGATCTAGTGGCTAGATCTTGCGAGATTGAGGGGACGGACGCATCATGGAGATTGACAGACAATGACGTGCTGACTACACATATAATAACACAGTACTTAACAAGATGCCATGAATATGGCTGTTGCACAGAGTGAGAGAAGCGATAACATGTGATCACTTTGCAAGTCCAATAGACAAACAACAGTCCAACTCACTAATTGTTATAGACATCATGACGAGATTTATAGTGACACTGACAGTGCTTACTGCTAGCCAATGCAGGCCATGTCACCGACGTCTCACTAACTGACTAAGCCTAAGGCAAGCACTGACCATCAATTACCCCTATGGAAAAAATTAATAACTAGTGGCATAATATGCAGGACACTTAGTTGTAACATACCCATATAGCTAAAATAAATAATAATACTTGTGTATGTTCGTTTACATTTTGACAGCTTGCCGAGTGTGACATGATCATGATGATGACGCATCATGACGCATCCGGCTTACTCGGAGATCGCGTTAATGTCGGTCCCGTCTCAATTACCGAGGACCTGGCAGTGACCACCCTCAGTGCCAGCATAGAAAGTTCGGCTTGGTGATAATGTTCTGAAAAAGGTTAAGTTAAAAGAACGTTGCCGAGTCAGCGAGTGCTGGGAACAAGAAACTAAGTCTCAGACTCAGTTACTTGACTTTACTGAACTCCATGCCCGGTGATATCTATAAACATCGTTTAATTATCTGTATTTTTAACTTACCGTGTTTATCTTTTTGTGTAACATCGTGTGTTCGTAATAGCTTAGATAATTCTTTTTTATCGCCACGAAAAACACATTCATGCATAGGATATTCTTGAGTCGCTTCACCCGCCATGTTTGTTGTTGTTTGGCGAAACCTCGTTATCACGAGAAATTGCGATACTAGCTGATTTACCGTATCGAATGTTTAGAAGCCTAGATGTTATTTCCCAAACGTCATATCCCCTGAACATTCTTCTCGAACTTTATAAGATTTTTGAGACAGATCTTCTTAGTGTTCGCACAACGAATTGCTTGTTAGTTGAAGACAACTCTTCAGCTACATATATAGAAGGCAAAACTCAAAACAAGGTAGTAATTAATGTCAACCATTCTTTTTACTTCGGAATGTCTGAACTGATCGACCGGTAGGGGAAGGGCGGGCAAGTGAAACCGATAGGTAAAAGGAACCAAGCCTTCTATAGTACCCACAACGGCCGCGAGCTGGCGGTGGCATTGATATGGGTATTACGTCACCACCCCCTGCGTACACTCCATGTATTCGAAGTTGACCACTCAACGTCAGTACGATTCAAGAGAAGAAAGTAAGTTTTTCACCATATTCCTTATCATTTTTTTGCGGTTTGTGCTTTCCTGAATAAAGTTCACGTATTAAAGACAGACAGTGCTATACGTTAGTTGGTACTGTAAATTCTGACATAGAACTTGGCTGGATAGTTCTACAATAACCCACCAGGTGGCAGTTCATCCGCGCCATGTGCTCTGGACAAAAGGAGCCGGGCAAGAGGATCCACGTGTGGACAAAATTACCCGGTTCCACATCCTTTGATGTGTTTGGAAGTTCGACTGTTGTTACGGAGTCTAGGTGCAGACACAACCTTTTTAAGTGACAAACATTGATATCCGATTCTCAACTCTTGAGGATCAGTTTTGTACTTCGATTTATTTGAAATTTGCTCGAAATTAGAGAAAATTTGTCGGGAGTGTAATTGGACTTGTTCAATAAAAGTTCTATCGGTTAATTAATTCACTCACTCGCGGTTCTTTTTACCCCCACGGGCAAAAGGAACATTTTACACGACCATTCACAGTTCCGGAACGAAACAGGCGACAGGATTCAGACCAAGTTTATTTGATAGCCAGATAAATTCCCCTTCTATCCCAACTTTAGCCGATATCACTAACTGTTAGATAACCGATACAGGAGCGACGGCGCTTAAGTGGTTCCGGCTGCCCGCCCTTCCCCTACTGATAACCGGCTAATTACAGTACCCATGCAGGTATAAATTAAGGTCATCGGCTATGCAGTCGAAAAGCTCGCACACAACACACACACACACACACACACACACACACACACACACACACACACACACACACACACACACACACACACACACACACACACACACACACACACACACACACTTTAACATGCCTGCACAGAAAGATTTCACATGTAAACAAGTTTGGTATACGCTATAAACACACTTCGAGAAAATCACATTTGTATGTTAGATTATTCCATTCATTTATGAGTAAATTCAAAGTTCAACACATGATAACACAGAGAATAGGCTTACATTTGCAAATCATAAAATATTGTTGATTTAATGCAGATATTTGATCACGTAGATGTCATATGATGACAACAATTTGTTACCCAAGTTAAGTTTGTGGCGTTAAAAATGACCTTCAAATAAAAAATCAAGTGTGGCTTGCACCCACACCTTTTTTCTTATCCTATAAACGGTCCACGTACAGGAGCCACTCCTCGCAACAATGAAGAGGAGAAAGTTGGCATGGTACGGCCATGATACACGCCACGACTCCCTTGCCAAGACAATCATACAGGGCACTCTGGAGGGTAGCAGACGGAGAAGCAGGCAAAGGAAGACCTGGATGGACAACATACGGGAGTGGACCGACCTTGACGTCCAAAATCTACATGAAGGTCTCGGGGTGAACTGAACTGAACTTAATTCAGGCTTCTGCCAATGTAAGAATTGACGAAATATTGTGGATTAAACCTATCTCCTTCTCCCCCCCCCCCACCACCAAAACATTATAGAGACATCTTTTTAAACAAGTGCATGACAACGTATGTATGCTCTTTAATTGTAATGTTATAATTTAGAACATTTGTTATAGACTTTTAGATCTTATAATTAGTCCTTTACAGATCGAGCTGCAACTCGACTGCTGATACATGGTAACGGAAAACGACAAAGGCCACAAGCCAAGTCACATTGTTTTGTTTCACAGTTGGTACACGTAGACTGTGTACAACAAAGGCACAAGCGTCGTGCTTGATTTTCTTATCGTTTTTGTTTGTTTTAGATCTAAACATCCACAACGTCTACAACGTGATGGCGTCCATCAGTTCCGTCTCCGTTGCAGCTGCTGTTGTGGCGAGCTGACAACTGTGCACCTTTTTTGATCGCGGCAGTGTTGGTGTGTTTTGTGACAATAACGACAAGCGGCAAAGTTACGACAGGCGGTAAGGTGGGGACAGGCGGCAAGGTGGCGACAGACGGCAAGATGGCAATAGGCGTCAATCTGATGGCAGACGGCAAGGTGACAACATGTACGTCAAGGTGACGATAGGCGGCAAAATGACAACAAGCGTCAAGATGATACCAGGCGGCAAGGTGACGACAGGCGGCAAAGGGTCTATAGCCGGCAAGATGACAACAGGCGTCAAGGTGGTGACAGGCGACAAGGTGATGACATGCAGATGGCAATGTGATGACAACCGGCAAAGTGAGGACAGGCGGCAAGATGAAAACCCAACAACATTTGGTCCGGCGTTTTGCGGCAGGACGATAGGAGACACGCGGACAACGTGCGGACGGTGCGACAGGCCGGTGCTTCGTAACCAGATAGGAGACACGTGACTAACTGAGTGCTACAGTAGCCTAGGAATCTCGCCTCGACTAAACAAAACGAGCTTCCTGTGGAAATCGCATAGTGGCGAAAGAGGTAGGATGACCCCCCCAAGTTCCTTGACCGTCGTCTTCACGTGAATTGAGTTCGGCGTGTGGCCAAACAGTTGCCGACAACAGCACGATCGTAAACATCTTCATCATTATATCAGTTGAAAGTTTTGCTTGCAAGCGGTCCTTTCCTGCCGTGCGACGCCTCAAGTGGTGGAGTCGGTCAACAATGACAGAAGGGCGGCTCAATGGCCTCAGTATGTTATATATGTCCATAGAACATCTGCCAACCCCCGAAGAGGTTTATTTATGTAAAGCCAATTGGCGAATCTCTGCACGCGACGGCGAGAGGATCGAAGTGATCTTGCAAAATAATTTCAGAAGAGTGTAACTGTTGGACCGATATATTCCGTGTATGATGCTTAGTTGTCGATTTTGATAAATGTAGTGTCATTTGATATTAATTATTTCATTTCATGTATATTTTCATTCCCACGCAGCATGCGATCGACGCTGAAGCAATACTTGAGCCGTGTGTGAAATTCTCCAGAAAATACGCTAGATTGCCCCAGGGGGTGCATTTTAAATATTTTCTGGGAGAGAACCCCCGCGTGATGTTATATGCTTTAATAAAATTGTGTTACTGCTCCCCAGTTGTTTGAGGCTAGCTACAGCCCTGTCTGTATACTGCCCGTCAAACTGCGTTTAATAAACCCGAAACATTGCTCCAGGGGCGGATCCAGATAGGGTAGTTTAGGGGGCGCAATAATTCCAATTGCACCCACCTTGAGGCTCGCAAAACAGCACGATTCCGCTGTCGCACCGTGTGACATGATGAAAGAAAGCAACTATCGTGGAGTGTTTTAATATGCAAGCTTCAGCCGCACATCTTTGAATGGAGTTCGGTTCCATCCGAATCGGTATGTTATATTATTTCTACATTAGAACGTTTTGACGGAGAGTCGATCAGTCAAACCTTGGTGGTCAACTTCCACGAGATATACCGTGGGACAGAAAGCCAAATTTGGCATTCCGTTCCTGTTCGGTCGAAAGACCTTCATCTCGTGCTAGTTTTCCGACATTCTTTATATATATGTATATATATATATATATATATATATATATATATATATATATATATATATATATATATACTATTTATCAAGATCAGCACGAAGGTTGTTCTCATAAATGTTATGTATGCAGACGATCTGGCCATAGTAGCAGAAAGCAAACAAGAGCTACAAGACATGTTGGAGGAGTGGAACTGGGTGGCCAAGAAACACGGACTGAGAATGAGCCTGGAGAAGACAGAAGTGATGTGGGTTGGACACCAAAGAGAAGAACTGGACATCAGGTTGGATGGAAAGGAAATTACGCAAGTGGACGGCTTTGTGTACCTTGGAGGAATGGTTACTGCGGGATGGGCGTTCAGAGGTGGGGGTGCGACGTCGAATACAAGCAGAAGCGAATACTTGGAAAAGTAAAGTAGAGGGAGTCATGATGGACAGAAAAATATCGAAAAAGCTGAAAGGGAATTTCAAGTCATAAGAGTGTGTGTTATTCCAGCATACCTATATGGTCTGGAAACAGTGGCGCTGGCAGAACAACAGAAGCTGCAAGTTTGTGAGAACAACTGGGTTAGAATAACAAGAACAAAGAGGATAGACACAAGGTCGAATGACCTGAGAAAAAGGGTTGGAATGCAATGCAGCATAACTGGAGGATTATTGAGAAGCCGGATGAGATGGGCAGGCCACTTGGCAAGGATGGATGCCGGAAAAATAGCAAAGAGAAGAGAGGCGAAACAACATAAAAACACAGGAAAAGGGGATGGCCACAGCTGAGATGGGAGGACTGCATGAGGAGGGACACGAGAAGATCAAGGGAGGATGAAAGATGGAGAGAGAGAGCGATGGACAGAAAACTGTGGAAGGAAAAGACACAGCGAGTGGTTCAGCTATACTGTACCTGACCCTCACCCCTGTACAATAGGGAACACGGAACAGAGCAACCAACCTTTTCGGGCAGCATGCCATTCTCTGAACTTGTACTTCCCAGTCGGCGCGTCGCAAGATCTATACTTTTTCAGCGGCATCCAACAAAATATAACTTGCCCATACCAGAAGCAAGCAAAACAATCAATGGATGACACTGACACCACCGTGTTAGGCCCTACGAAGGCCGTACCAACGTTATTCTAACGAATGAAGCACCCAGCCCTTAAATGGCTTAAATGCATGGAATGAGAAAGGCCCACCCTACCTTTGCATCAAAGGCATGTTACTATAATTCTTAATACGTATTTGCTTGCATGCGGCACTGTTGTTATAGCGGTGTTCCGTTTAGGCATGATTGTCCATATCCAACTTGACTAGCGTATCCCGCTAAGTCCCCGCATGGCTACAGTGGAGTAGACATACGTCAGTGATATGTTTTCGTGGTGTCACATCCACTATGCACGTTTGCGACATGATTCGTGTTTTTATTAATCAATTCAACATAATCTTATTTGCGTACAAATGTATATGTAACGAAATCCCGGGTTCGTTATTTACAGAGAACCGCAACACGACACTTGTGTGGGCCACTCCACTCCTGAGTGTGGCAACAACACGTTTATTCAAATACACTCTGGCTGTACGACCCCACATCGTTCTGCAGCCACACTACAACTCAATTCAAATTGTAACAGCCATCTATGCTGTCTAACACTTCTATTATATCACACAGAATCACAATATAAAGTCTCAAACGTTCAAAATAGCCCAGTTAACAAAACAAACACAACTAACACGTCACTGTGTGTCGCACTGTCGCTGCCTTCACTTCGCCAACCCGCCGCATGGGTAATTGCACACGCCGCCCTCAACGCGTGGTCCGCGTCGGTGCTCCGACTAGATCGTCCGAATCAATGTCGGGTTCTCGATCTGTCTGCGGTGGCGGGTGATTTGTCCAGCTTCACAACCGGTCCTTCCTGTAGAGGACGGGGTTGCGCCACACCGCATCGCCTGGGTGACCGCACACCAATGCGATCACTGCGCTTTCTCGAGGTTCGCATCGGGCCTCCTGCAAACCCTCGTCCATGCTGTACCGTCTCAAGCCACGCTTGAACAACGACTTGCGCCGGTTGCCGTAACTGACTGTCTTCCTGTGACATACTTCGTGCGAGTCATATTGGTGGCGACATTTGCGGGACACACTCTGTTACACGTGATGGCGACGTTCCTCGCAACGTCTTTGTTCGCTTTGTCAAGAGGGTGATGTTCGGGACTTCTCGACATATACATCGCCAGTCACCGTGGTGTGAGTCACCCCTCGTCTGTTGTCGATCTTTCTCCCTCCGGCCATTGCCAGTATATGGAGACACGTGTCTGTCACCGTGTCTTCCATCACCATGACTCGACAGACTCTTGGATCGGTGAGGGCACCTGACACCTGTTGCCTCACCGGTGTCACAAT
This sequence comes from Escarpia spicata, assembly GCA_963995525.1. NCBI lineage: Eukaryota > Metazoa > Annelida > Polychaeta > Sabellida > Siboglinidae > Escarpia > Escarpia spicata. Next base: position 11,416,252 of record OZ023208.1, on the reverse strand, counting down.
TCGCGTCTGTGATGTCTTCTCTCACCTCCTCTTGGTTGACAGATGGCTCGTACCCATATGCTATTGTTTCGCCCCAGGGAGGGCGAGGCTGCACCCAACACCCTTCTGTCATCGGGTCAGCGATGTCTCACCTAGCGTGACGCCACCCGCAATTCTTTCCCATGTCAGGCTCAGCTATCTCCGCCAGCTTGTCTTCGACTACGAGAATGTCAGCACACGTGTCATGCTCCTTGCACAAACCGAGCTCATTCCCTGCAGACAGTGTGTTCCCACTCATATCCGACGCACGACTCGCACGCGCACCATGAGTGATATTAAGCTGTTGAACCGGATGCCCGTCTGCTCTACGAGTGTCCATCCGTCGTTCTCGCTGCGTTTTCGTCTCTGACTGCCCGGTCGTTCTTCCTGTTTGCCCACGGTCGCTCCATCGCAGAAATATGTGTGTTCAACTTACCGGACAACTGTTCTGTGGCTTCTCTCTGATCTTTCATCTGCTCTTTCAATGCTTTCCTCTGCTCTTCCCCGGCTTCTATCTCACGTACTTTCACATATCCTTTAATGTGATAGGGCCATCATCGCTCCCTCTTTTTGACGCCGCTGTCGTCTCTGTGGCGGCCTGCGCCCGTGTCGTTGTCATCATCCCACTTCTGACACAAATGTAACGAAATCCCGGATACCGACATGGTACCTAGCCGCCATCTTGGTTTTAAAAATAGCCGCCACGGAAATCCATAAGGCAATTATGTCAGCTTCTAAGCAACATAGAAATATATATGATCTTGGTGTCTAAACCAGCATTACCAAGATCAAGGAATCCATTTCTGCCATATGCTATATCATCAGATGATGGTCATATTGAAATTCAAGATGGCTGCCATGCAGAGGCGTTTTGCGAACATAATATTAGTGCCTCTTGATATTGAGAACTCCATATAACGAATCCATAAGTGGTTCATGTGTGTCATGGTCAAGGAATCCAGTCGTGCCTTTTGCATTATTCCCAGATGACGGCCATATTAAAAAACAAAATGGCTGCAATGGAAATCATCTGCCCGAGTATCTCAGCTTCTACACAACTCAGAAACACGATATTGGTGTATGTACCAACATATTCATGGTCAATTAACCCACTTCTTCCATGTATTTTATCCCCAGATGACAGACATGTTGAAATTCAAGATGGCCGACATCCAAAATCATATATTTTGGTTTAATTAAGCTTCTTTGCAACACAAAACATACTCTTTATGTTTATTCCGGCAATACACGTGTATATGATGGTCAAACAGAATATCAAGATGTCTGCCATGCATATATACGTTCTATAAACGTGATTTGAACGTGTGTTGGGTTTACGAATCCATACCTTGTTTATGATACGTGTCGTCACGATTATAACCTTTCAGGCTGTTGCCAAATTTTACTCAGATATATTCTCAACCATTATATACCTCACAATATACATAGTCATGAAAAATAATATATAAATTGGACTACACTTAGATTTGCAAACACGGTGCACTAGGTCATGTCATGGCATCGGTGTCTCTGCGAGTTCAAGTCCAGCCTGGTTTCCATACTGAATTAATTGAACTCCAACCACAGTGTCCAAGACCAGGCAGATGGAGATTTGGTACAAGAGCTTGTGACATCACATAACCAATTTGATAAACAGTCCTTCTCATGCGTATATTGGCGCAATGCATGTTTTGCTGGAGGGGTACGTTCCATGTCGTACCAGATCCATGGGCAAACAGCTGTTTCGTTGCTTCACCCACCCTGCTAAATGTTGAAGTTTCGGTAATGAACCTCTCTATCTCATCTAGTGTACGTACACTAGTCGACTTCTTATGATTGTGATGTCAGGGTGATGAAGACATCTGTAACAGCGGGGAATGGAACCCATGCTAATCATGCCGACTTTTTCCCTCGACAAAGGAAACTGGAGACTCAGTCACACCAACTGAGAACATAACATAGCATTAATGTTTCCGATTTCACAGGTTGTTGGCAATGGCATGGAATGCAATGGGACAAAAATGGGTTTCAACGCCAAAACGTTAATCTATTATGATCAACAGCGAAGAATTGTCTTACGGCCAGAATAACCACATCTGTATACACTGCCGGATATCCAGTTTTGGAAATCCTTGGTGAACACATTGTGCTACATAGAGTAATAATGCTGTCGATGTCCGCCTCCTCTTGTGTTCATGGCTGGAGATACTGCAAGTCGGTGGTGGGTTTCTGGTCTAGCTGTGGTCACAACTATCTGATCCTGTGTGCTGATGATTACCTATCCACCGGAAACGAATGACATTGTACAGTGTAGCAAATAATATGTATTTTGCGTTCTCTTGTTGGTTAATTGCTTGAGGGTGTCAGCAAAATACCTAATACAAACAATATAATATATACTATTCTGACAGATGCCAACTTGAATGTAATGTAGATGATACATTATTGCGCTGGGCACCATCGTCAACTGTCCATCTACGCCTGGATAGCATCATCATCCAACATCTCTAGCTGTGTCGAGATACGGAGCAATCTGCAATGATGGGAAGTACAGTGTTTGGTACGTCAGTCAGTCTGATTGTGATCCTTGTCAGAATTGGCGATTTCCAGTCGTTACGTCAGCATATCTGCTCTTCTATATTTCCATGAGTCTCTAACAGTGTATACCGTTTGCATTACATTGTTTTGTTCATGACTAAGTTTGTACTCGAAGTCAGCATAGATGCGCGAATTTCAGTGTTTGAACAACACAACTGTTTAAATGTTGACTCTAAAGATGGTATTTATTTAGCAGAGTTGTTTTGTATACCCGTATTTAGTACATTTAAGATTTGTTGAGTTTTTTAATTGGCGGTTTGAACATTATATTCCAACTCTACCTATAGACACCTGTGATAGATCAGGCCCTGTCACAACCCACCACTCACAGGATTGTGGATTTTCTATCAAACTTACAGCATAAACGTCACTCTTTGTGGGTGATTGACTTGATCATGACACCGGCCTAGTGTTATTGCTGAGAAAACATGTTGTAGTTTATGCACAACAAAATGCCCACTCATAGGTTGCCAGTAAATTAACCTCAAAGCGTGTTGTCAACACGAAGTTGGGTATGTTTTTCATATCGCTGAAGTGAACTCGAAATGTAACCATTTGTGTTGTCCATTCTTAATCAATGATATATTTCTCTTCACCAATATATGCACTGTCATTTATCTTATGGTTCTGAATATAGCTCAGAAACAACTACCAATAAGAATTTACCTACTCGTGAATATTTAGGTATTTATAAGTGAACCACATATGGATTCCTCAACCTCATGAGGCACTAAGATCATGTTTGTAGAGCGAACACACGGGGCAGCCATCTTGAATTTAAATATGGCCGTACGCCATCCTTCGATACTGTATATGACAAAAATGGATTCCTTGACCCTGGAAATGTTGGGTTATACACCAAGGACATGTTTTTATGTTGCTTAGAAGCTGATATATATCTATGGAAAATGGATTTTCGTAGCGGCCATTATCATAATCTACGTGTGTGCCAATTTTCATGCTTTTATAAAATAGTGCACAATCATATCCCTTAGCCGCTGTACTAGCTACCCCTCGGTCATAGGACTGGCACTAGCCAACCCCGTGGCTCCCATGCAAGTCTCCAACTCCCTCCTGTCCTCGCCGAGCTGCACCTCACAACTGCTCCTGTCTACTCCCAACGAAGAGCTCCAAATATCAAATGGCCACGCCCAGTCTAATTTTAGCCACCGCAGGGGCCGGTTTCATGAAGCGTACTTAAAGTTACGCATTTATTTAGCGTCATATGTTTGCATAAACTCCTATGTTCGCTTATATTAAAAAAAATCACGTAATTTACTAAGACAATCATATTAGCGTTAAAAAAACGTTCTTAGCCGCTTCATGAAACCGGCCCTGGCCTGTTACATAACAACTCGTTATGTAAGGCATATTTTATGCAGTCCAGCCACCGTCAAACTAATTAAATAAGGATTTAATATAACATGGATTAAATACATTTTACACACAGCACCAGCTATGAGGTAAACATTGGCCAGTCACATCTGGACAATGTGACCTTAGATGAGGCCTCAGCTAAGCTGGATACACTTAATTACCTCTAAGGAATGCGACAGATAAGCCTTACATCTCTACAACAAATTATGATAATAACGCAGGGTATGTTTCAGTGAAATTCCTCTGTCGCCAGAGGAAGTTTGTTCTGCCAGTGCAGCCGGTTTTTCCCGTTTTACCCACCCTCCGCCTCCCCAGCTACTCCAACTTATAGCTACACCTCTACATTACTAGATGTAGTTAAAGAGGGCAGTTGTTAAAGAGGGCAGTTGTTAAAGAGGGCAGTTGTTAAAGAGGGCAGTACACGAGTAGTACTGAGTACAATGCATTGTAAAACATTGAGCACAGAAAGGTAATTCACAAAGTTTTTAAATTTGTTGATGTTTTTCCCTGTTTTAGTTTGGTACACGAGCTTTTGCATTAATGCTTTTTCTTCAACTGAATGTTAGGTAGTGTACGCAGAGTTTTTAGTGCGGATAGTTTTCGAAGCACATTTGATGTGGCGTTTCAGCCCTGCCTTTCTGTGTTATGTGTTAGTAGTTGGTGGTTTTCGCGTTATATAATATGCGTGTACGTGTGTCATGGTGGTTTCTGGGCCCCACATTTATTCTGCTTAGATAATTAATCATTGGTAATCTCCCTTTGTTATCTAGTGCAACTGCAATGCCCATTGTCATGTCTATACTTTACTATATGTAATTAAAGGGCATGCATTGCCATTTTCCAACCACACCTTGTGTGTGTCTCTCTCTATCTCTCGCTACATAAACCAAGCAATGAACAACAGGCTCCAATACACATCACATCCTACAACTGCCCTCAAATTGAGGGATGGGAGCGATGAATAAAAATATAATTACAAAACTTTGTTTCGTAACATAACGATATGCTGTGTAGGAATGTACGTATAGCTACCATACAAATGTTATGGCAGTATTTCCCATTAGTTTCTATGCTGGTATATCATTTCAAGTTTGATTTTTATAACGTAATGCTACCAGGCATTTTATAAATGTTTTGACTACCGGTATTGCATGATCTAATGCCTTAAAATGTGACTTATATACGACGGTTGTTGGTAGTACAGGTCTATTATTAGCAGGCGCCACTTGTTCGGCAGTTGTTCATAATCCGACAGATGGCGCTGCGAGAGCTGTAGAGAGTGTAGACTCATGTCTCGGGTGTTTGCTACTCTTGCGGAATGTCTCCTTCTTTACGGTGGATAAACTCCCGATTAACCGATACGTCATGAACAATTGACATATAGTTCAAACACTGCTGATCAGGTACGTTTATACCGCGAATATATCCGTTGTGACTTGTTTCCGGGTCACTGTCACTCGTGACTCGAGTCTCTGAGTGTGTGACTGTCACTATCAGTATCAATCATTTCAATGTGTCTGAGACCGAGTGATTTTACTACTGGCTACTGCTCGTACGATTGTATGCGTAGCGACATAGCTTGCGCACTGGACGACAGTGGGCTTTTTTCTCGGATTATTATTGACTGCATTGTTTTTAGTTACAGCTCAGTTTGTGCCACTACCGAGTTGTGCCAACTTTGCAAGAAGTAATCCGAGACTTTAGACGTTTAGTCTTTACTCAACTGTCCTTATTTTTACAATTTTAGCCAACTCAGACTAATGCTGCGTTCAAATGCCATGGGCTCGTTTATATTGTAAACACGACTTGGCGAACTGGAAAGTTCATGGGCTCCTTGAGTTTACCACTAAATTTATGCAATTGGGTCAAGTAGGGGTTACGAAGTCATATTCACGGTATACACGAGGTGATTGGAACGCGGCATTATGCGTTTGTTCTTGCCGATTTTACAATGCAGGGTCAGAAACACAAGTGGTTAGATCTAGAGACTAAGATTGTCATCATTCAGTCCATAGATGATGGACGGCAAAAGTCCGCTATGGCAGAAGAAAATGGCATCACTCCTAGTTCCCTAAGCACAATCTTGAAGTTGAAGAATCGCAGTAAACTTCTACAGCAGTGGGAGACAAATGTCAGCCCCGGAAGAAAACGAATTAGACTGTCCCCATTCGATCAAGTCGAGGCAGCACTCTTTAAGTAGTTTTGTGACATCCGTACTTCACAGAACATCCCTATAAACAGACCAATTCTAATGGCTAAAGCAGATGAAATCGCAGTGAAGCTGAACGTTCCTTGGTGCCAGCATGGATGGCACAGACAAAATGAAGCCACTCCTCATCTGCAGAGCCAAAACACCACGCCGCTTTAAAGATGTGAAGATGTCATTACTCCCTGTACACTGTCACAGCAACAGAAACGCATGGATGACAGCCATCATCTTCGGGGAATTCCTGAGCAAATAAAATAACTAGGTGTTCAGAAACACAAAATTCTGTTGTTCATCGACAACTGCAAGGCTCACACAGTTGATGGCAGTTTGCGTAACATCACCATCAAGTTCCTGCTGCCAAACACCACCTCTGTCATGCAGCCCATGGACCACGGGATTATAGCAAGCTTCAAAGTCCAGTACCGTCGCCACTTGGTCCAAACCCTCACCCATCGCATTGACGCAAATCAGCCCCTTAACAACGACTTTACTACTGCAGTCTGGAGACACGTCTCACAGCCCACCATTGCGCACTGCTTCCGGAAAGGTGCGATCATACAACTGAAATGAAAGATCGATCCTGCACTAGAATTTGCATATGCCCCCCCCCCAGAATATGCATCTGTCCCCGCTGTTGTCGATGACACAGCCGATGCGGCGATCACTGGTGCCTGGACAACCGTAATGACACATCTTCAAATGACTGCGACTTTCAACGACTACACCAGTATTGACGCCAATCTGCCAACATCATCAGCCTTGAGTGAAGACGAGCTCTTTGCACACGACATGGCACCGACAGATGATGCCTCATCAGCAGATGAAAATGACGAATCCGACCCATCTCCTGCTGTGCAGATAAAGAACATTGCCGAGTGTTTCGACAGGCTGCGTGATATACGACAGTTCGTCCATAACAGGGCTACGCAGTCAGACGATGCTGTAGCGCACAACGACTGGCTTGAGGATTTCCTGTTATCTGGCGCCCTAGCCAACAACAAACAAATGGCAACGGAGGACTTCTTCAAAGCAGATTAACTGGTGTCATTCTGTGTGTGTCATCTAAATAAATGTTACACAACAAAATATCTTTGCGTTTGATAGACACCTGGCGAATAGTTTTAAAACTGTCACATACAACACTGCCACTTAGCGGGTAAATGCGTACACGCATATATAACGAATTCACGAATATAACAAACTCGTTAGCTACCCACAAAGTAGTTCATTATAAGTGTGTTGCACTGTAGTAATTATTGATAATAGTCTTATGAACATGATATTAATAAATAAACAAAAACCGACAGACTGCCTCCTGTTGGGATACAAAACAGAGAGATGCAAAAATGGTAGAAATTTGGAGAGCCGGAGAAATTTCTAACCGCAATTGTGTGTTTCCCTTTGTGATCAGAGGTGTGACATACTCAAATAACCAAGACGGTGATTCGAAACCATCTTACTTCAACTTCTATAGATACTTAATATCATGAATGAAAACATATAGGAACCCTAAATAAAATTGTTTGCAGCAAGGAAACATTGTGCATTTAAGTTATATTTGCAGGTAATAATGCCATTCTATTTATTCTATGGCCACATTAAATTATTTTCTCTATATATATAGGGTTTATGTAGGCCCTAAGTAACAAGTCTATGCAGTTTTGACTGCAAATTCATGTATGTGATGAGTGTGTAGACAGAAAGTGAAACAACATTTGTTTATTCTATGGTCAGATGTCCCATATATTCACCAATATGTTATAACTCTGCCATGATTAATGATCTAAAGCAAATGCGGTTCAGTAATGTTCCACTAGAAGCGCAACTGGTTCCCAGGGGTAACCTAGTTTTGGACTGCCAAAATGGGTCACTGGTAGTTACACGTATGCGCGACTGACTCAAAGTGGGTTATGCGCTACTGACCAATTGGGAGCGCGGGTTGCTGGCTGTAATAGGGTCAGTATTTTATGTTCTTGTAGAGAATTTAGAACGATAACACACATAGTATAAATATTCTTGAATACTCAATGTTGTAGTGCTCCGAAAAACCAATTTATATGCAAATGGGTATTGTATACCTGAGGTGGGGGGTTTGTTTACATTTAAGGCCATCTGGTTTTGGGGAGGCAAGAGTCCTATACAGAATGCCTTTGTTCAGAATGCATAGGTCAACAGCAGGCCTGGTCAACAGTACCGCTTTCGGGTGGGAAATCCCACTTTTTACTTTCGGTCACGCTTTCCTGTTTTTCTGTGAAAATGTAGTGCATTTTTGTTAATTTCGCCTCCGAAAAAATCGACGATAAAATTTATTTATAGTGCACTGCTAGTTGTATGAAAGTATCTGTGGTCGCGAACGAACATTTTTCTTGCACGCACGAGCACGTGACTTCACTATCGGCGGTTGACAGAAACTTCATTCAAGATGGCGAAGCGGTGCAGTGTGTCGAGAATGCAAAGAAGAGACGAAAACTGAGCGATGGAGGCTGCGTGTTCAATCAAGAATGGGTGCGGGCATTTCCCAGTATACAAGTCAGTAGCGAAGGGGCAGCAAAGGCGTTCTGTGTTTCCTGCAACACCCATTTTGGTATCGCCACGGAGGCAAGAACGATGTCATGCGACACGTTGAGCACTAATAATCACACTTTTATTGTGTGATTATTAGTGCTATTTTTATTGCGCAAATATCGTTTCCTTTAGAATTTCCCACTTTTCGTGAGCTGGTGTTGACACCTATGAGAAGGTTACTGTAAGTTCACTGGCACCCTGTCCCTGCTAAGATTTCTAGAGACCCCTAGACTTTGGAAATGACTTAATGAACAGTCTGTCCCAAGGCTACAGGCTGGCTGTTGGGGGATGCAACCATACACCTTTAGCCTCGATGGAGCTGTTTGTTAGAACAGGCCGGAAGATGTATGGGCTCAGCACACTGTCAGTTTTCCCATTGGCGACTATGTTAATGTTGTGTGTGATTATAAGAAAACATGACCTATAAAGTTTCTTAAACTTCCCACCTGCTGTTATTATCATCTCATTGACATGCGGGTCGATTTTAGTCAAAATCTAATATCTCTAGCTCTTGCAAAATGCCTGTATGTATGACACCCGTCAATATTTACAAATGCATGCAGGCAGTAATCCGGCTAAAGTGTCAACTAGCCAAATTGCTGCCAGATACCCTTCCGCTTAGTAAAATCAGCTAAAAAGACACCATTTTACTGTCAACAGCTGCTACAATCACATCTAGAAATCTGACTACTCAAATGCACTTATGTCAGAGCAAGTGAACATTGTAAAAAATCATTTCTCAAAAATATAATGCACTTTTTTTCGTCTGTAATCAAGCAGGAAGTCCAACAGTGTGCTGACCCCGTCAATGTCAGTGCTATATTGGACAATGTACACGTTACGTACAGTGCCAGTGGTTTTACTTGGAAATAAAAACTTGTACATTTTACATAATAATGACAAATCACAAACACGTACTGAATCAGTGACATTGATTGTGAATTGTCTGTAACCGGCTACTAATATTCAGTTAATTATTATACTGAAATGAACTTGTGTACAAATTGTAGTCGTATGTGTATAGCATTGACATATGTCCATTGAAGCATTTTTGTATGTCTTTACTTTAGTTTAGTAACTTTAGACATAGTCATAAGGAGTCAGAACTGGGAAGTTGAGCTCCCCAATATTTTAGGTGGATGCAAAAATATTAGAAGTTTTGGAGAGTTTGAAGGTGGGTTTTTGGTGCATTTTGGTAGGTGCCATTTAAATGGAGGTTTTTGGAGAGCCTCAAGGATGTTTTTGGTGAGCTTCAAGGGAGTGCAAGTGAAGTTTTTGGAGAGCCTCGGCCCCCCAATATTCACCACATATTGGGGGGGCTGAGCCTGAGGCTCAATTGTCAAATTGCCAACTGGTGTTGGATAATCTTTTACTTAAATTGCTAACCTTATATAGATTATTCCTACAACCAGTCCTAGCTAGCGCTATGCTTAGTGTCAATGATTTAGGCAATTAAATATAATCGAAAATCATTGACTACAATTTCAAATGTTAAGCCAGCTAAGCCTAAAACTAATTAGACAGGAAACTATTATCATACATTTGTTGGCGACAAGAATAACACGCTCCCATATGACATGATTGTGAAGCTAATCACTGACTTTTATTCCGATGATGACGATTACAACTGCTAAGAACATTTTATTTGCAACTGCGTTCTGCAGTCGTGATGCTCCTTGGCTGATTCAAATGAAAGGGCAAGGACAAGACATTGAACAACATCCAAGACATCTTGAACATTTTCCTTGAAATGTCGCCCCAGTCTGCGCCCTGTTACGTCGTCAAGGAGCTATCCCATCTTCCACCGCTGACATTGAATTGTTTCGATGCCTCGTTGCTCGTGAAGGACGTGGAGTCCTTGAAACAACATCTCCAGGAATCTCACAAGACCGTTCTGAAGGCATAACTTGTTGCATGCCAGGAATGTCTGGACACTACATCATCCATGGACTAGTCACTTGCAGAGCATCTTTCTCCTGACTCTGATGTTTCTGGTAACTACATATCCCATAGCAACAGTGAGGCAGACACTCAAGAAAACGATGATGATGACCTGATCCTCCTTGCACGTGTTCAGCAGGAGAAACCACCACCTAAGCCACATAAAGCAAGAACACATCCAGCCGCCTGCAGACGACCACTACGAATCAAGCCAGTCGCCGCAGCTACCCAGAATCTATTACAAACCAACAAGTGCTATGTCCGTTCCGCATTCTAACTAACCTGGTCAACAACGGACCAACCACCTCGTGATCGAATGCCACACGCTGTTTCTCAATGAACTTTGCTTTCCAAAGAGTACATTCGTCATGAGCGTAAACTGTGGCAAAGTCAGAAAACACGTACGTTGGGATGACCGGTTTTCCAGTCAAGAGCTTTTCTGCGACAATGCTACGTATTTCTTCACAAGTATTTCAGTCTATGTAATTTTACAGTATGAGTGTATCTGTGTCCCTGAATCAAGACGTAAAGACGACGTCGGTACATTGTGACCCTGATGCTTACGACACGGATCGATACCCAGGTGTTGAATGACTCATTCATTTTGTGTTACGAACAAACAAACAAACAGGATTTCGGTGAGGTAAATACGCCTCAGTTGTCTCGGCCATGCATATATCAACTACCCGTAATCATAAATATAATCATCACTAACACGACCTGCTGACAACACACTTTTGCTTGCTTTGAGGATTAAATACTTGTAAAAGTAACGAAGTAAACTTAATGGAATAAAAGTGGCGAAGTAGCAAAGTGACGATGTAATCTAGCTGTCTATTTAGCGAAATAGTTAGTAAAAGTAACTATATAAAAGTAACGAAGTTGCAACGTAAAAATAACGATGTAACAATGTAAAAGTAACGAACTAGAAAGAGTCGAACGAGGGTTTGGAGCTGGCCTCTCCTCACCTCAGCTTGTGTAAAGACAGGTCACCATCCTTGGCTTTTTCCAATGTCATGCATGTTTCCCATCGCACTTATCTTCCTGTTGCGATGCCCTCTTCTTCGCAGAACGCCCTGGCTTTCGTCGTTGCCTTTGTTTCCTTGCTCTTCCCACGAATTTGATCCAGGCGTTTGCCTGCACGACATTGATAGCCGTTAATTACGTATACCCCTCTAAATTTCAGTGAGACATACGACCACTTGGCAATATGCGAAAATGACAATGTTCCACCAAGTGGATTTTGGTGGACTTTTTTCTGGTAACACTAACATACAGGAGAATCTAAAAATGCCTCAAAACTTACTATTGCAATTTGTTTGAGGTTGAACCATAGATTGACTGGACTACAGCAACCAGACCTGGGGCGGAAGTACTCGGTACTCGTGTACTCGAGTACATTTTTGAAGTACTCGTACTCATAAAACTTATGGGTCATGTACTCGTACTCATACTCATTGTACTCAGATTTTACGAGTACATTACGAGTACATCTGAGTACTTTCTCAATATATACTGGGAACAATTAATTTATTTGCAGTTATAAAATCAAACTTTCCTGAAATATTTAAATGCTCAACTATTTGTTTAAATACTTTGTTATTTCACATAGAATGCCACCTTGCCATCCCTACACATAGTACATCCTCATTCTCTGATAGCCATGAGTCCATGACTATGATACCCTAACATGGCAACAGGCAGCATCTTTCCCCAGTCAGAAACACCCTGTTAAGCAAACAATAATTGTAGGCTATCAGTTCAGGCCATAAAACTGTTTAATCAAGCCACCAGGATATCCATAAAGAGCCAACTACTAGTAGCAGTTAACCCACCTGTTAGACAGGGAATGCATTTAATGTAGTCTGGAGACCATGCCACTTGGCACTGGCCAACAGTGCTAACTGCTAAGAACAAGAACTGCCAGTCTTCCTCTGTAGAAGTAAGGTGGCTCAAGTCAGAAGTCACCCTACACTAATATAATCCAGTGCCAACTTAGTGTGACACCAGTGAAGCCATGTGGCATGATAGTCTAGGTCAGAGAGAACACACACTGAGGGAGCAGAGATAAGAGAAATGCTAAACAAAGACATGTAGCCAGTGGGATGCCAGGTAACAAATCCTCCTGTTGGTTGCTTTGTTTTACATGCTTAACCTGGAGACAACCAGCAAAGTTCAATGATTGGCTGGGGGTATCCACTGGTCAGTCTCTTTTACCCACTCATTTGTGATCATTAAAGACAGATATCAACTTGATTGGCTAAGTTTTTTTCTCAAATGTCAATCATACTTTATGATTGGTTTACGTGTGCCTAGTTGGTCAGTGACTCAATATTGCCCCTAGATATATCATGACAGTGATACCACATGCCTACATTGCAGAGAGATCTACTACATTGTCGATTAAGTTAATTGGAGTAATGTTTGTTCAACTTTGTTGCAAGAGCTAAAGTATAAAACTAGTACTAGTAGCATGTCGACTGTACTTAGCCATTTTGTGATACCACCTAACTCCACAGGGAATGTGTTAGGGAAATGCAAATACTGTAAGATCGAGATAAAAGGCCACATGAAAATAATTTTGCAATACGTTATTATTTAATATTTATATTTACAAAAATGTACTTGTACTCGTACTCTTACTCAGCTTTTAGCAATGTACTCGTACTCGTCCATCGTCAAAGTACTCGTACTCGTACTCATGAAAATGTACTCGGCCCCAGGTCTGACAGTAACAGTCTATTAACTGACTATATTGTTTATATATTGTGTTATTATTTGAGGTTATTCAAATATGCATGGTAATGTTTTTTTCAGAATGTTTTCGCCAATCCGATCTCAACATTTACGTGGTCTCCAAGTTACAAGGGATACATAATCCCCAATGTTGAGAACCAGGTTTAAATACCAAATGTACCATGTCCAGTCTGCGTCTTGAATTCAGAACTTTGGCATGACAGGCGAATGTGCAAATCACCAATTACATTTCCATATTGGGTTTTGTGTTTATCACTATCTGGAGAAAATATTAAACACAGTTTCCTTAGAAAAAGATGCGCTGAATAGAATAGAAAATGCGTGTAGCACTTTTTTAGTTAAATATATAAATGTTAGTCTCTTTCTGTGCAGAAAGATTATTGAATTGTACACATGCATTGTTGTACGAATACATATGTATTATTACTACACTACCGTGCCTCTCTAGCTTGCAATATTGCCTATACAGGGTTAAGACGATTAAGTTGTAGCATATTATTTGTTATCAAACAGTTGAAGTATTATACTTGTTTTAGGTTTTGCTCTAGAACGGGTTATGTCCGAAGGTCGAATTTCTCCCAAAAATCCGTATTGAACACAGAACATTTGCATGATGTCGCAAGTCAGATTTGTGGGTTGACGTTTACAACTTAGGTATATTAGGTCTTCACTCACTCACTCACTCACTCACTCACTCACTCACTCACTCACTCACTCACTCACTCACTCACTCACTCACTCACTCACTCACTCACTCACTCACTCACTCACTCACTCACTCACTCACTCACTCACCAGATAATGGGTATCCTAGGTTACACCATTTGAAGTGTTATTGCCTAAGCAAATGCCAATTAAATGGGTGGTGGGGGATATACCCCGTCCTGCGCCCCCTTTCGGCGCTTCGTGATTCGTTTTCGGGCCATAAGGCTTCAGAGCTTAATTTTATCTTGGATCCCCCTTTTTATAAACCCTGGATCCGCTCCTGGACCCCTATAATTTCTTATATAGGGTTAAGCCATGCAGTTATGTAATTAATGGAAAGAGTACGTTTTCGACGTTATTTAACTTTAGACAAAATTGCATCAAACACCAATTAGTGACCAAGGCCAAATCGCAAGTCACAACGGATTGTTGTTCGTCTGAAATCGGAATCCAGAGTCGAGCCCCAGGTCCAGCTAGTTTAATTTGAGTACGTAGCATCAGAGAGGGTGAATATTGTGATTGGTTAGTCACACCCCCTGCAGAGAGGGTAAGGGGTCAGCACACTGTCAGTTTTCCCATTGGCGACCATGTTAATGTTTTGTGTGATTACAAGAAAACATGACATATAAAGTTTCTTAAACTTCTCACCTGCTGTTATTATCATCTCATTGACATGCTGGTATGAGTTTAGTCAAAATCTAGTATCTCTAGCTCTTGCAAAATGCCTGTATGTATGACATCCGTCAATATTTACAAATGGATGCAGGCAGTAATCCGGCTAAAGTGTCAACTAGCCACCATTTTACTGTCAACAGCTTCTACAATCATATCTAGAAATCTGACTACTCAAATGTACTTATGTCAGAGCAAGTGAATATTGTAAAAAGTCATTTCTCAAAAATATACTGCATTTTTTTCCGTCTGTAACCAAGCAGGAAGTCTAACAGTGTCCTAACCCCGTAAAGCCCTGTGGGCAGTGTCCCCACCCTGCAGTGACTGTGGTGTGGGTCCTGATTGGTCTGGGGTATTGTGTAGTTGTTCTGTCATAAACCATGCACAGTGATAACATTATGATTCAACATGTTCTACTTTTAAAACGTAATAAAAACAAATGACTCCTAAGTTGTCAATTGCATTTGTTTGACAATTAAATGGTAATGTTCTCAGGCAAATTCATTCACATGGTAAAGTTATGTAAAGCCACTGGCCTTGTGTTTGAACTATGAAATGTGGGGCGAAAATATAATTTGTTATACGCATTGACTGACTGTGTGTACTTCCTGATTGAAGCAAGATTACTGGCTGTTGTTGGGTGTGTTGAGTGTTTTGTGATGTTTATCAGCGGAGTTGGAATGCGTCATCATGCTCACCAGGACAGCTTGGTGGGTCAACAGGCACAGATACATTTGTTAAACTGTGGTGTTTTTCAGTGGCCACCAGTGAATCACTACCGGTGAACTTATTTTAAGTGAACACAACCATAAATTATGGATCATTAATGCAGAATACCTTATCAAACATTGGGCGACTTTTTAACGAGGAACTCAAGGTCAAAAACATTATTATTGTTAATATAAATTTGTAAAGTGCCATGTATCCAGGTTAAGAACATGCTCAAAGGTGCTAACAATATAAAACAATTAAAACAGGTATAACTTAAATAAATATGTTAAATCAATAGGTTAAATTGATATGTTAAATCAGTCAAATAACAATTTGTCTTTTAAATCAGTTTACTGGCCGAGTGTGGTTGGTTCCCCCCACCTTTGCTGTTGAGGTTGTATTATGGATTATAATTATATAGGCTAATTCACATCATTTACACATTGTATATATATATGTATTGTATGAATTAGCTAAAAATGTGTTGGCTGAATACAAAGCTCTTTTACAAACTCATACCTGCCTTGTTACTTAACAGCAAAACTAGTCACGATTCCTAGTCATAACTCCATTACATTACCAAGGAGCCTTGTCCCATATAAAAATAATTATGCCAACTACAAATATGTCGCTGGATGTATGCAGACATTTTGAATAGTTTAGTTTTTAAGTTATTGACATTTGAAAATCCTCAGCACTTAACATGCTCCAGGTCTATCTGTCTTTGGTCACGTCCGCACGCTTACAAGTAGCACACTCTTTCGCATTTCATATATTTCTTACAGATGGAGCTTTTTGTCATTTAGCGTCAAAATTATCGCCCGTCAAGTTAGTGTATTATAAAAAGTGAGTGTCAGAAGTTATATTGGATAACTAGGAATACAACATATCTATATTATTAAACAGTTCGTTCTCTGTTTGTTTGTGCACCCACATCTCCATTGGTTTTGCATGTGTCGGGTTGAAATTTCAACCCAGCATCTGCTGTTGCTGGTTACGTCAGTTAGTGGGTGAGCAATTGAGATTGAGATTTCTGGCAAAAGGTTGTCCTAACAACTAGGCCAGTGACCAATTACCATTTAGTAATGCGGGTTAGGCTGGAAACATTTGGAATGGGTTTTGGGTGTCTGGTACCTGACTGCCTTCCCCCCCCCCGGCTACGCCGGATAACTCAGCTAGTAATTATTATATTTACAGGGATTGATCTGGAAAAAAACATGCATGCGCCCTTCAGGCACATCAGAGATAGAACTATGTGCTTTTCAAAATGTTATGTGCCCCCAAATCAGTTGATTAAAATTGTATCAATTAATTTACATGATAGTATGATTACTAAAATAACTCATTGCTCAATCCATTTTTATGTATGAACGATGTCCACCCGAAATTGACCTGATTTTGTACGTCATATTTGGGACACGGAACAAACAATGGATATTTGAGCTGGCTCTGTTTTAGATTGTAAAAGATTCACTTTAATTGGAAAACAACCCCAAACACCTGTAATTTAAACTACATAAGTACAATTTTAATACCTCAAATTGTTAATAAACAGCAACAAAAATATCAGGTGGCAGACGTACATAATTTTTTGTGTCCATCTATATTATGTACACCTTCGGAACATTATGACCACAAAGTTAAAATTATTATCAGACATGTAGTGAAACGATCGCTCACTGGCACTAATTAATTTGGGAAGTAATTTTTCTAGAAGCATAAATGACAAGTCTTTGATGCAGACCTAACGAAAGTTACCTTTTGTCATGTCCATTTATCAGTTATGTACCTCCAATGAATTTGTTCCAATAAAAAAATGCTACACCGTTATACAACATCATGGGTACCAGGATGTAACATGAACTCATTTCCAACAACAAGAACCCATCTATAACAACATGGACGCCGGTAAGTCTGCAGGCACGTTTTATATTTTCTCTGTCCAATTTTTCGAAAATGTTACATACATCCTTGGCCAAATTGTCTCATGCATACACAATCAGAAAGTTTAAAATATTGCTCACTGTGTTTAGATAAAATCTAGCCATTATTTCTTTGTAAAATATATAAATTTATGGACTTGATTCGGCCTCGACGATCCACATATTCAAGTGTTGCATAACTGCTAGATTGTACGTAACTTGAAATTTTTGTTATTTTGCCTTTCCTCTTTTTTTTTTGAATAATCTGAATTACTGATTAGAAATTATCCACGCCTAGGTGATATTTTATCTCAATAATATATAATTTGAACAGCATTCCGACTGTTTTTACCAATAACATAAATAAAATAAAATAATAAATGTTTTTATTTCAGACAAGCATTGTGTCCATATTGAAAAAAAAGTACATAGATAAAAATATCCATATAAAATAGAAACATAAATAAATAAAGATAACAAATAAATATGTTAATTAAAAACAGGATATTAAAAAATACACAGAGCCTTGATCCACTGATGCCGCAACTGCGACGTACTGTATATGTCCCTAGTAACAATACTCTGAATAATTGTATTAACAGACCTGTTAATCCTTGTGATTAGGCTAAAAATAGCTGTTCTGATAACACATTTACATGATTTTACATTAGCTGTAGCAAACATGTGGCTAGCGCTACATCTCATTGGCAGATTGTTCAATATTCTGTATGAATTGTTATAGGCAACAATAAATTGCTGAAAATTCAGCCTCATCCGATAAGTCGTTATAAATGACATGCCCAAATAAACGTGGGAATAGTTCTGATTGCCAAGAGTTTGCCATGGAGCAGCTCTAGGTCAGTTGTGGAACAACCATTGATGATACACTGCATATTAATAGCAGTGACACGGCATTAACCTAAGCTGCATTCTTTTCTCCGGAACGGTGTCAATAATGGAAACACTACACGACAACTGCACTGCCTGTATCAGATGCAGCCAATATCTATACAAATATATATTATTGTTTGTTGTAACTGTTGTTACCAAGGTTTGACAAAAGAGTGTTTATAAATAACAATACGCCCATACTTGGCATTCTTACAACAGACACCGGTCTCATGGTGTCTTGATATCTCTTATCTTCGATCATGTTGTGATTGAAATAACTCACTGTAGGGTGTATCTGCAGCAGTACTGAGTAGAGAATTGCCACTGTGTTGCAATCATTTACTGACTTACTTATAACTAGTACCAGGTAGGCCTAGTTAAATGTGATAACTTGATACATGTACTATCAGTCCCCTTGGGTGGGGGGTAGGTGTGGTGGGTGGGGGTAAAACAACCCACCTAATTGTATTGGTATTCCACCAAAAACCACACTAATCCAGCAGTAGACAGATAGTTTAATGCTAGGCACACACAAGCCGACTAACGCTGACTTGGGTTGCCAGTCTTCGCAAAAAGCAGTCGGTGCCAAACACCAATTAGGCTGGTGTGTGCCTAGCATAAGATATTACTATCTTGACAAGATAGAGTACCTTTGCAGATACAGAAAGGAAACTTATCTGTCAGTTTGTATTGCTTACGATGCATGTTGTTGAGTAAGTTTAAATCACCCACATGTTTTGGTTTAACAAATGTCAACAACTTGACAGACTAACTAGTTATTATTTCTTAACTGGCACAGTGTCTGTTACAAATGTGACATTAACTGGTCTCAGTTTATACAGGTTTCATTGAGCTGTTTGAAAATGATTGCTTTTTAGCCAAATTATTCTTATTCAATCGAATTAGCACAAGTTCTTCTATTTTGTTTAACCAAATGTAATATTGTTAATGGTTAAACGTGGGCCAAGTTTAAATCCCCATGTGCTACATTTATAAATGCATGTACATTTTAACATGTCATCAGAAATTAAAATTTATCTTGTTTAGTTGCCAAGATTAGTTGATGTCTAAATGTTAATGCTTGGTATATTTCAAGTTCAAGGTGCTTCCTCAGCTTGATTTTTATTGGTCATCTCATTTTATATTAATCTTCTTAAAAAGCAAGCCTACGTATTATTTACTACAACATCGTAGTTCATCTGAGCAACTTTTTGGTATGTTGTTTTATTAAAATTATCAGACCAAATATTTACTTATTTTTTATATTCTTACCCAAGAATCAATTCAAGTGAATTTCAAATTTGGAATCTTCATTCGTGTAAATTGAGGCATAGTGTTTATCACTGTGCATGGTTTATGCCAGAACAACAACAAGTTACTGCAGGGTCAAGAGGCTGCTTAAGGTCATTCCTCTGCAGGGGGTGGCTAGCCAATCAGAAATTGGCACACTCTGAAACTCACCTTCTACCTCCTCTCTGCAGGGGGTAGCTTCCCAATCATCACATATACCTTGCGGCATGGGAAGTAAAGCTATCCAATCATCTACATTTGCCCAGGGTTGTAGGAAGAAAAACTTCCACACTCGATGTCATCCTTGTCTCTAACAGGAACAAAAGCTGCGTTCACATTTACACTTTAAAACGGTTTAGTTAAAACGTTTTAATTAATCCAGTCAGAAAACAGTTTAGCTAATCCACTTCAGTAGGTGGTTTAGTTAAACTGTTTTAGCTAAAACGGTTCAAGTTGCAAGTGTGAACGCAAGCGGATTAACTAAAACGTTTTAAGCATGTCACAGTCATGCGCATTCGATCTCGCGCCTCGTCGCTTCCTGTCTATAACGTAAACATAAACAACATTTTGGCGCAATCATGTATTCGACTTCGATCGATGCAAAATCAAAAGAAACGCAAGTGCAACGCGACAGTTGGGACGATGGGGAAGTTCGGCTGTTAGTGGAGTTGTGGGGAGACGATCGGGGGTAGTCCGATTTAGAAGGAAATAAAATTATATATTGGTGCATTGCCAATTGTCTGAACTGCGACCTGAGCGAGGGTGCCGAGGCGGGGTCAGGGGGACATCGTTAACAATTTTGTTATGCTAGCTTGTGCATGTGCGCATACCAACTTCCTCCTTAAAATGGTTTAGCAATTGCATGTGTGAACGCTCACAATTTTCAAACATCAACCGGTTTAACTAAAACGGTTTAGCTAAACCGTTTTAATTCGGTAGGTGTGAATGCAGATAAAGAAGCATTTCACCCACCAACCAGCCCCATTTCTCCACCTTTGTAAATGATAGGAGGGTCAGTATCTCCAAGGGGTTGGCTTGACACCCAGATGGGTTCAGACCCAGGATTCTGTTCATGTGGACGCAGTCACACATTTCTGCGGCTTCCAGTTAATTTATTGATATGCTAATGAACATTTATCACAAGTAATTAAGAACAGTTACATAAATGAAATTCAGATGCAATCTACACACGCCAAAATTGTAGAGAATCATAACCTGAAAATGATTGCATATGTGTGACAATTCGCATTACTGGTCATAATGGCAAATGTGCATCTGTCATCATAATACAGTACAGCTGTAATACGCAAACAACAAATTCTGTTTGCTTAACTTTGCTATTATCACAACCGGCTGATTTTTACTAAGCATACATTATCACTTTTGCTTGTAAACAACATTCTATGACAGACACCATAGAAAGGAAATTGCCTCTGGTTAAATAAAATAATAACTGTAATTCTGCAACATTGACAATGTCCCTTTCCAGTTGAGTAACTCCTAAAAGAGCCACAGCTGCAGCTATGAGGCTGTGTTGACTGGCCGCTATAATAGATTTATGGCAGGTGACCTTGCAGCAAACGGGAAGTTTCTGAGGTCATTTTCTGTTGGCCTATTTTCCAAAAAAGTACAACTTACTTCTTGGAAAGTTAACTTGACTGAAGTTCGTAGTGAAGCATCATAAAATGTGCCCTTTAGAAGGGTTTAAAGAATAAAAGGTGCAGAAGAAGTTGGTGGATAAATCTGTGTGTATTAACAGGTAATTTTATTTACTGCTGTGAGGTAATTTATTAGCTTTACTTAGGGGTTGGCACATACACTACCGGTATGTCTTGGCCAGTTGGGCATGAGTGGGCAGTTTTAAGATGGCGATGGTGGTTGTAGTGTAAAAATATTAATTTTTTTTTAACAAGATTGCCATTCAGTGAGTTAACTGTAGAGGGCAAATGGACAAGGAAGCCTTTGGCTTATCGACAGTCCAAGCTTTTTTTTGGTGTATCCCGCCCTTCTGAGGTATATGTCCACGTTGTTTTTAAATGTATTCATGTTACGAGCACTCACACAATCAACAGACAATCTGCTCCATTCATTTATAGTCCATCGTGAGGATGAATACTTTCTTATATCTTATCTACAGTGTTCGTTCACTAATGTTACTTAATGTTTTCTAGTCTTTCTATCTTTCTTAACTGAGAACAAATATTTCTATCACTATTTTAATACCGAGTAACCCATTCAGTATTTTAAGAAGTTCTATCTGATCTCCTCTTAATTTCTTTGTATCAAGTGTTGTCAAACCACATTTTTAAAACATATTTTGTAACTAAAATCTCTCATTCTGGAATCATTTTAGTCGCTCTCCTCTGTACTCTTTCTAGCAAATGTATTTCCTTTTCCCGACACGGCCTCTATGCTCGTATAAAGTATTCATAATGAGGCCTAACTATTGCTTTATACAGCGATATAATTAGTTCTTTTTCCTAGTTATATGTTACATTTCTCCTAATTAATCCAAGAATTTGATTACCCTTTGAAACTGCAATTCCACACAGTTCCTAACCCTAAATGGGGGTGTCCTGCACCTTATGTCACTATTCTTACTGTGCATCACAATTAAATGTACACATTGTATTTTCTACACAGTTGATGTTTGAGCACTATCTAAAAGCAATGCTTTAACAAATTGGATTTAGTATCATATCACATGATGTCAACTGGCATATATTCTTGGTTATTCTTCATAGGGAGGCCGTGTATACCTTTAGCTCAAATTAAACAGGGTGGTAAACACTGATATAATTATTAACAGACAGCTAAATTGGTCGTCTTCAATGTGGGACCATCGCAACCATGCTGAACGTCAAAGAGCTTTACAGTTATATCATCTGGCGTCTCACCGTAATATTGCCAATATAGAGCTGTTTATAATCTGAGTGTTTGTTTACATTTCATCAAAACAACCTTCAACCTTCAAAAAAATTAGGAATTTAATTGTCTTTGTCTCTACTTCTTTAATTATGGCCACACTGAAAAAAGAAACTGGATGTTTACAAAGTTGTGTTGCCCACTGCCTATTTGCTTGACCAACTATGGATTTTCGGATGTGTAAAAATGTGTCTAAAGAGATTAATTCATGGTGATTAAATTGTCATTCAAGTTACCAACCTAATAACTTTACCATCTCGTGGGTGGATACCACTAAAAACTATTGCATTGCATTATTTGAGATTAGGTTTATCGTTTCAGATTTTATGGTGAAATGTAAAAAAAACTTTCACGTCAAAGCATCAAATGAAGTTTTAGCCAAAATACTTGGAATTGTGTTTATTTGCAGAACAATGAAAATGCGGGGTCAGCATGTTGTGACCCTTCTGCTGACAGTGCTGACCATTGCTGACGGCGGGTTGCTAGATGGAGTATTTGGTGTTGTGGGTAGGTGGCAGCACTGATTTGATCTTGAATGTGTATGTTAACTGATATAAAAAATAGATAAGCAAGCGAAAAATGAACAACTCAGAACTCCAAAACATGAAATTCAATGGTTGCTAGCACCCTGACGGCTCGTCCAATCCCGACGATCTTGGTATCATTTGAAAGAATGCACTTTCTTTTATTCTAGCATCATCTAGAGTTCCCGGTAACCGTTTATAGAACACCTATAAATTGACCTACAATCATACCGTTTTCGGTGTTATGTATGTTTCCGAACAATGTTGGTGACAGGTACTCGGTACACTAATCTTCCGATTGCGGTGCTGTTTTCCTCATTTGCACTTCAAAAATGTTATAAGCTCCACCCACTTTTAAATGGTGGTGATACTGACGTGCTTTGAATGCAGCGAAACCGATGCGTTATTGTAACGCCACGCCAACCATCGGAGACTAAGGGTAAAAATTTGATGCGTTGGTTGGTTGATATACATGATTGTGATGTCATGCCTACTTTGAGTTTGCTGGTTTAGTCGCCGTTTAAAAGTGAATGGGGCGTATAGCATGAAATCAGATAGCGGTACCTCAATCGGTAGATTGGTGAACTGTGTCAACAAACCAACATCGTTCGCAGTGTCTAAGACACTGGAAACAGCACGTTTGTAGGTCCATTTATAGTTTATTTAGGACTGAAACCAGTTATATGGTTGAATAGCAGAAAGTGTAAGCTTTCAAATGGTACCAAGATCGCAGGGATTGGACGAACCGTAATGGTAGTAGCAATCGTACAAAACAGTATTTTTTGACGTGTTTCGAGTTCATTTTTTCCTAGCTTATCTATTTTTGCTGATATGCAGCAAGTTGGCTATTTAGAATCAAATCAACCTGATGCATTTTTTACTCCTATAAAAGGTCTAAGTTAATTTGTATAAATCTTTGTTGTGTAATATTTACCATCAGGAATTGTATAATAATAAAATTTGAATTTGATTCCAATAAGTGATTAAAAATGAAAAATGCCATATTTACTAGTGAACATTTATTGGTCTATTTTCTATTTTTGATTGAAGTAACAGGACTGAGCCAGGTCACCTGAATGATGAGGTGACCGTATTGACGGGACTCATTTACTATACTTTACTGATACGGGAATAATTTGGGACTGTCTTAGCGTGATTTAGAAGTATGTGTCACATGACCAGTTTGTGAAGTCCTAGAAAATGCTAAGTATTGTGTAGTGACAGTGACGGTCATCACTGCGCGTCATGAGCAAAATATATTGCTACCTGGCACCGCCTAGCGAGGGAAACACGTTACTGGAAATTGATGCTATTAGCAACTTTGGATTGTAAAAATCGCCAGTCCAACCCCCTGTATTGGTGCAGGGGGAGGTGAATCAGTGCTAAATGCGTTTTGGACAATGTAAACTGCTGAGACCAGCCCTAAAGCAATGACAATTGTTGCACATTTCCTGTATTCTCTCAACCGGAAAATTTGTGCTATGCCAAAAATCATGTCATTGAAATCTCCAATGCTACAGCTTATTTTAATACAATGCCTTATCTCATACTGACTCAAGTGACACATTCTGTGATTTACACAGGCATATACACTGTATATTAAACAGTTTGTGATGCAGGGATCTTTTACGAAATTTTGATTTTTTAGTCTGTTTTTGTAAGTACGTCACTCAAAACGACTTTTCTAACAGATCGTTCCCATGACATTAAACACATCACAGATATATTAGAGATTTAGAGAATGGCTATGTCACGGAAGAGTTTGTTCAGGTTTTTGTTAAAACAGCATAAAACGTTAGGACACTTGATTTGTACTCCCACCTGTATATGCTACCTGTTTGACTGCGTGTTTTAGAACTGTCACCACGAAATGACACATACATCATTGTGGGCCGTGAGTTGGTGCTCAACTGCTCTCTTGCCGCGTCCTACGTTGGGAGCCTCAATGCGTCCTACCTGTACTTCGACTATCCGTCTGAGCATCCAAGGGCAGCGGAACGTGTTCTCAACAGCAGAACACGCCAACTGCGCATACCTGACATGCAGAAGTCTGAAGCAGGAACCTACATTTGCTTCCTGAATAAGACGCTAGTTGGAGGCAAAGAGAAGTCGCTACTGTCAGCAGCATTTGCCAGTGTACATGTCGGTGGTGTGTGACATTTTTATTATCTAACCAGAGTAGTCATGATAATTTAATAATACCCTGTGATATGATGTTTATTATAATACTCTCTAAATTTTAAATGGCCCTAGGTGTTCTTGGACATAACCTTTCTTATATATTTCCTATCATTTGGGACTGTCCTTAGTTGCAGGGTGGCTGCATTACAGAGGTGACCGTAAAACAAGGTGCGACTGTGCTTTGTACTTCATAGACACCAGGGAAGGGACCATTGGCTTT
This sequence comes from Escarpia spicata, assembly GCA_963995525.1. Classification (NCBI taxonomy): domain Eukaryota; kingdom Metazoa; phylum Annelida; class Polychaeta; order Sabellida; family Siboglinidae; genus Escarpia; species Escarpia spicata. The sequence goes on along the minus strand of OZ023208.1, from coordinate 11,390,746 downwards.
TAGTGTCTTCAAATGACGCAGACACTGGGATGAACTATGTTCCCCAGTTATAAAACAATGGTACCTTGACTCATCCCCTGGGCCCAGTTTCATGAAGCAGCTAAGAACTTTCTTAACGCTAAGATGATTGTCTTAGTAAATTACGCAATTTGTTAATATGAGCAAACATAGGAGTTACACAAAACACATGACTCTAAGTAATTGCGTAACTTTAAGTACGCTTCATGAAACCAGCCCCTGGTCTCTTGGGTCGACAACGTGGTGCGTTAATCCAATTAGCAGTGTCAGAGATGTGAGACCTCATACAGGTGTCTTCTGCTCCAGATTCAAATCAAACACATACACACACACACACACACACACGCATATATAATCTGCTCCATATATATATATATATATAATCTGCTCCAGATCTGCCGGTGCCAGTCACCAAGGTGTCCTGTGTATCAGACAACTTCCAGTCGATGACGTGTAAATGGTGCTCTGCCGTCATGTCCAGCGGTCTCACTACCTGGAGGCTCGAGTGGTCTGTCGGGTGAGTACCCATAATCACAATTACTTAATAATAATAATACATGACTTCTTACGCGCCAATCTCCTCGGACAATCCGAGCTCAGTGGCGCACCAAAACCAAAGGATTGAGCATTCTTGTATTTGTGTGATAGGCGGAAGTCATCAACAAATGGATAGATGTGCTAGGAAGCTAGGGAGGATAGGCAATATTGAAAAGATAGGTTTTGAGGTGACGACGAAAAGTAACAATATTTTCTGCTGATTTAACACTAATCTGATCCGAATCTGGAGGTCCCACTGCAGATGTATCACAGAAGCCGATTGCGGCTATTAATGTGTTGATTAAAAGGAAACTGAAACACAGCTGTTGTATGCCATATATTTAAATATGTACTATTTAAATACACATTGATAATGACAGAAACCTGCTCATTTAATATAAGACACACTGAAAAACAGATTTTGTTTGTCGCCTAAATCGGCAAAATAAAACACTGCGTTTCACTATCTTTGTTCTACGCAAGTTCCAAGCAAGTGGTTTGAGTCGTGCCAATCTAATCAATGTAAATTTTAGTTTTTTACTTATTTCAAAAATATACATTTATGCACAAAAACAACAAATATGATGTCTTGTTATACATAAAGTCGTTGTACAGGTCAACGAATAATTAATTTATGCGTTTGAAATAAAAAAGTTAAAAAAATTACTTGTTAGACCAGATGACGTTGACGCCGATGTTGAATGAGTTTAAAAACAATTGGCATATTATAAAATACTCACACTTATATAATATTAAAAACACTTAGTTGTGCTTTATTATATTCACATTCTTACTGCATTTCTATTTAGCATTGGTCTTACGTATATATGCAGCCATTGTAGAACAAAGGTGGGTATTTAGTGTAATCGTAGGGATACGTCCCCAGGTCGTGCATGTCATTGTGCACGTTTCTTTCACCAACTTGTTTCAGCTCCTCCGGCTGGTACTACTCCTGTGTGTCATCTCGAGTGAGTGTGAAAGAGCGTTGTTACTGTTCTAACTGTAGCTGTACATGGCCGAGCATTGGCGCTGACGCCTTTAAGCCATACAAAACCTACACCCTCGCCATCCAGACTCGCAGCCTGTTCCTCAAACACGATTTGGAGCGCCAGTTTACCATAAAGACCAATGAAAGCATAGGTATAGGAGTACATGTGTCCTGTTATGTTATACTCATCCCTGTTGTGTTGGTTCGTTGAGGTGCGATCATGCGCGTGCGTATGTGTGGTTCAAGTGTGGTACGTTTAGCACTGTAGTCTAACCTGGTGAATTGCAAAATTTTTGCTGTCAATTTTGTTGGTTTAATTCCTTTTCCTGGTAGGCAGTGATGTTTCATTGGAGACATGTTAGGCAAGCAAACACTAACTACGTTTTTGGAACACAGCCCAGTTTTCGAAAAGAAACAATGGAAAAGTTGGGTGTTTTTTTTATTGGTAAGTTTTTATATGTGTAATTGCTTTAGTCATTAGGACATTCACCGTACCTTTGGAAATTGGGCTGGTTAAATTATGATGGTTTTTATTCTGTTGCCATTTCAGTAATATCTATGTCAAGACACCAGAATCAATTAATATTAAGTTTGGCTGAAACAAATTAATTTGGCTATGCAAAATGGACGACCTTTTTCCCAAGTTGCCAGGGAAAACAGTCGGTTAACAAAATGGCAAAGAGAACAATTATGTTAGAATGAACCCATAAGATATCCCTTGAACCACGTGACATACCCGCATGCAAGCAGTGTACTGTGGTGCCACCTGTATGTATCGTTTGTGACAATGTTCTGTTTGCGTCTGCAGGGACAAATCAAGCGTTTATACTAGGGGGCCAACAAATCCGTGCAGCTGCCATTTCTGCGAGGTGGAATGCGCAGATGGAATCGACAATTCCTTTTTGCGCTATTTGCCCTACTCGATGAATTTTACAGTGGCTAATGACTACGGCACGGTCCAGTCCCTGGTGGTGGTCACAGCAACAGAACGTATAGGTATTGCACTGTACTCACTCATTCTAAACATCTCCGCATCATCTGCATGACTCACAGCCCACTAATGTTGCTCTCCACTTTGTTTCGATCATCAACCTTGCCATCACCATCACCCCATTCCTTGTCTGTATCGACCCCCCGCCATCTCCATCACCATGTCCATCTCCCCCATTTCTTGTCTGTATCGACCCCCGCCATCTCCATCACCCCCATTCCTCGTTCTCCACTCCCTTCACAATTGCACGGTATTTGCACCAAACCCTATGACACTTTCCTGCCATCTCAGTTGTGGTTTCCTCTTTAATCGGAGGACGTCTTTTCATTTAGGTCATGTAATATGAGTCATCATGCCTCAGTCTTCATATACATCATGTAATTATCATTAAGATCTCTTGTTTTCCTGAACCAAAATTTTATTAAAATTGTTATTACTAATATTTCTTACATTTCTTCATCAACCTGGTCCTCAGTGAAGTTCATCATTTCATAATAATTGTTTTCATTTATAAAGATCACTTCAAAATTAGCACAATATTTTTCATATATTTATATATATATAGTGTATATATATATATACAGTTGAGCCTCGCTTCATGGTCACCTCACTAGTACAGCCAGCTTGCGGTTAAGGTCACCCTAGGACAGTCCGAGATTATTACAAAAAATATGGGAATTTAATCCCACAAATATGGTGACCTCGTTAATGAGTCCCAAGGGTGACCTTAATAGTGAGATTTCACTCTGATACATTACAACACTGCAGCAATGCACTGTCTAATCTATGAAGGAGAAAACACTTCTGATGTCCGTGTAAGGCCGCTAGGTTGACACACAGGTTACACCACCAACAATAGCTGGCTGTTCTGGTCGTAATTAAGGCTTGATAGCAAATGCAGATGGTAAAAATAAGAGTGTACTACACATTAAGTTATGCACAACCTTGACATTTTCATTTGAATGTTCACCCTAAACATTTGTGATGGATTGCCACTGTTTGGACTGTAAGGTATGCTGGGATGATCGGAGAAAAAGCCAAAACTACATTCAGGTGTTGAAATCATAAGTTTTTTCTTTTTTCATTTCTAGAAAAACAAAAACAGATTACTGGTTTGAATAACACAATTTTGGCTTAATATTGTGAAAAGGTGTTGGACACTTGGTGTGGATTGAATGCTATTTGATTTGAAATGTAAATATTACTTTTATATCGATCATCACATTCCAAAATAATAAAAACTATCCAAACCCATACACATACAATGTCACTTTTATAGTATATACATAGTTCTTAACTCTTTAGACTTAAAAGTCTAAATAAATGTGCAAAATTTTAACTGTGCTACCACACTTATAAATCATCCTTTAAACTCTGTTTTCTCGTTACTTTAGTTCAGTTTAGTTTAGGGTCGATTCAGCACCCATAACTTTGCCACAACTGCATACATGACAAAAACTGAAATGTTGCCCTGTGGCATGAAGCTCATAACTCCACACTACCTTGTCGGCTTAACCGTCACAATCAATCTTGTTTGCATTTGTGACAACAAATTGTTGTTTCCAATTCTTCAGGCTGCTCCCTGATGGGCGGAATATGGAATCATTGTCTGATCTCACAATCCACTTTCATCACGTGCTCTTTGAAAATGTGCTGCAATGAACCCAAAAAACTCATTTACAACTGCATTTCAAAAATTTAAAAAAATAAACAACTTGTTTACAAATGCATTTCTAAAAAATGTGCATCTACATTTGAATATGAACCCAAAATATGCAATTTCATGTGATTCTGCACAAAGGTGTTTGCAATTTAAATAGTGCATCTAATTGCATTGACATGCATTTGTTAATAAGCCTGCTTGCAATCTCATGCTATTGCCGTCAGCCACTAATGCCTAGCAGATGTAAACAGTAACCTCCGAAGGGTGGTCACATATGTTCACAAAAGTCGCATTACGTGGTAGTGATGGTTTTGTTGTCACCATGTATTGCACAGAAAGTAAATTGGTACAGTGGTGCCACCTAGTAAGTGAAACTTGTTAATGCAAATTGACGGTAATGTTAATTTAGGATAAATCGCATGTATTGGTGGGAGAGGAATGGATAAGCATGTACAATTGTTGAACTTTGTGAATTGCTGAGACCATTCCAAAGTGTGGTATTTCTTGCATGATCTACGCTTACTGCAGTCTTACAACCATACTTGTTTCAAACTGCTTAAACGAAACCTAAACGCAGATAAAATCAGTAACAATTGATTGGAGGAGGTTATAAATTTCACGCAATTCCATGACCACATTCCCTGACCACATTCCCTGATCACATTCTCTGATCACATTCCCGGCTTTGGAAGGTCTTTAACCATTTCAGTGTCAGCCAAAATTGTTTGGAACTACAAGAAAAAACCAGTAACTGAATACCTTCCTTTTGTAAAGATTAATGTTACTGGACAATTTAAAATGGTGTCAAGGTCACCAATCATTGCCAGTACATGTTGCAAAATGAAATCGGTGCAGTTGGCTGCATGGCACTTCATACAAAAACGGTGATTGTCAGAATGAGCTGTATGGCACTGAAACGGTTAATGACCCGACCCGCCTTGTGTAATTAGGTAGAAGAGATTAAGACTACATCAGGTGCTTTCCTTACCACGAGCTACTGTAGTGGGTGCCGCTAACAACTCCTAGACTGCATGCACTGGGCCGCGTCAATCTGCCTAACCACTTACAAGATTTCTCGCACATGTGAGAGTTCTCTCCATCCCGGTCTCCCCGAGTAATCCTTTCCTACCACAGCTACGACTGTTTGATCTGTTGCTTACCCAGGTGGCGTTTCTGTCTGTTGCTGATTTGTTCTTTGGACTGTGTGTGTGTGTGGTGTGCGCACATGGTTTTTTTTGGTGTGTGATTTCTGCATTTTGTGAATAATCGATGTGTGTTTGGTGTTCCGGTTTTTTGTGTTCTCTGTTTGGTGGTTTTCGTGTGGTATATGGCGTTTTTGGGTTTAATTCACTTGGTGTTGGTTGATATTTTACATTTACATGATTTGTGAAAAACTAAATAACAGTGGTCCTCTTTTAATAATGTGTTTGTAATTAACTAGTGGGGGTAGAACTTGAATTTTCTGTATTTCTCAAAATATTAGTTTTATTAGGAACATTGATTTGTTTATCTACAATGATTTGCAGGTATATTAAATCATATATCCCTTTGACATGCAGAAGATGCAATTAATACATACATAATTTAATATTATAGTTACTATGAATCAGTTCACCAAATGTTGTGTATTGTATATCACTGTCAGATGTACATATATTTAAATTCTTGCAGTGATCAGACTTGTTAACAAATGCATGTTAACACATTTGAATGCAAATGTTTCACTTTATTCAAAAGAAAAGACAAATGCCATTTCCAGGAATGCATTCAAATGCAAATGTTTTGGTAACACTTGAGCAAATGCATTTGAATTAATTTATATTAATGTTTTGTTTTATTTGGAGAAACAACATTATGTAGACAACACATTATTAATTTATTTAATAGTAGTAGTAGTAAGTAGTAAAAGCTTTATTTAATGATTGTGACCATGTCTCGTTATATTGTGATTTTCAATGGGCCATCTCACACTACATTCTTACATCAACATTTACACAGCTTTTATAAAATATACAATTCACAACAATAAAAATATAAATAATAATAAATAAAAAATAATAAAATAATAAATGATTAATATGACACTACAAATAAAACAACATCATGAATACATTTACCAGTTCTAGAAAGATTAAGCAAATGTGCGCTGGCCTATGGTCAGGTTGTACTTGTGAACACGAATGTTTGTGCAGCCGCGGGTGTGATGATCATGTACACTACTGTTTAATATAAATAGGTCTACAAGGTAGGCCAGGACTTGCCCATGCATGATATTATACATTACTATGGCAGTGAAGTAACGTATGCGAACATCAATTGGCAACCATCCTAGAGAGCGAAATAGTGTCACTGTTGAAACTTGTCGCCGGTCTTTCACATTCAAAATTACACGTGCATACTGCTTCATCATCTTATGAACGTTCGACAGCAAAACGTGTCCGCAACTACCCCATATGACACAGTCGTAGTCAATCAACGGTTGCACCATTGTGCAACTGTAGTACATGATTATTGTAACCAATAAGTCCCACTACATAATACGCACCAGTCTAACCACATGAACACATCTGTAAAGAATCACGCATGCTTTTGATTCACATTTCATTGTGCATTTGACAAATCAAATATTTGTGGATGGCATTCAAATGCAAATGATAAAGGTATGCATGCAAATGCATTTACAATTTCACGGAGACATTTGAATGCACATTCAAATGCTCAACTTTCAAATGGGCATTCGAAGGTATTTGCATTTGTTAACAAGCCTGGCAGTGATTATAATTTTGTTATTGATTGGACATTGCCTGAAAGTTACAAAATGCCTCGATGGTGTATTGTTGTTGTTAAGTATTTATGATACACGAAAACAAATTTCATCAGCATAAGTTAGTTTAGTCTGTTGTACAAAGTATGTAATGCTCAATGGAAACCATGTAACTTACATGATCCGAGAGAAAATATAGATAGTTTTTTTAACAAGTGAAAACATTTCTCGGTGTTATTATCCTTAAGGGGACACATGTTTTAGGTTCTAATTTTTACTAGGAAACATCTTTTGGGTTTTTCTTGCTCTTTTATTTAGTACTGCTGATGTCCCGTTTGTATTGCCCAGTATTGAAGCCGTGAGCATTACATTGCCTGTGTGGGGCGACATCTGCTAAATCAACCTTCTCTGCATGCAGTGCTCAATTCAACAACTTTATTGTATGTTTTTTGACATAAAGAAAAACTGTTTGAACCGGAATTTCAAAAAACTTTATGGAAGAATGACCGAACGCTCCACATTTTCGGCATCCATTTTTGATAGCTTGTCTGACATGTTGCTAGGCAACATGAAATCACATGATGGATACGTAAATTAGAAAGTGGCTTAGTGATTGGTAAGAGGTAGTATGGTGGACTGGTCAGATCACCACATATATGTTGTCATTTCAGTGAAGCCATGGCCGGTAGAGAAACTGGCGGTGACGTCACAAAACAGCACAGCGATAGTGATATCATGGAAACATCCAAAGAGGCTGGACTCCGATTGGTTCCCGCTGGTCTATGAAGTTAAACACCGGGACGAAGGGAAGGAGGTGGGTGGTTTGATGGCCCATTGAGTATGGTATAGCGTCTGCCATTGCTACTAAGTTCTATACTAGGTGATGAGTGCACCAAAAACCTTTAAATGTTTTGTAACCTGTTTGTTTGCAGGTTATATTTAATGGACTTTGGTAACCCTATGCCATCTGTTTTTTTTTAGCCTTGAATGGTAACCTGGCTACATCCGGTTAAATCTGGTTATACTGCAGGCATTTGAAGGACACAGATCTGAAGTTGATGGGAAAATATCGCCATAACGAATATGTTATGATTAAATAAGTGTGGATCTTAAATATTGAGTTTATGAATTACATATCTGTCACAATACTGACATTGTATTAACATGTCAGCTTTGCAATATCGAGGGAGACAATGTGAACATTAAAAGATGTTTTCAAGTCATTCGTATAGTTTATAACGAGGTGTTAGTATTTAGTTTATTATGTGACTTGTATAGTAACGTTGAAATTAGAATGTATTTAACAAGCTGGTAGCATTTTTTGTAGTTTATTTCTTTCTCCAACAAAAAAACAATAAAGTCCAATAGGTGTTTCTGGTTTGCCACATGGAGTGGTGCAGTAATTGGTGTGATGCAATAACACTATCTAAAAAATAAGTTTAACAAACATGTTGACAAACAAAATAGCTACGACAGTTTGTTATATAACATAACTCTGTTGACGAATGATAACTTTCGATCGAAGCCATGTTGATTTTAATTGACAGGTGGTGACATTTACAATCTCCACCTCTTTATGTGTGACCTTCTCGGAAATAGCCCAGCTAATCACAGTAACAACCCGGTTGAATGTTTACATTGAACAGATGGCCTCACTTTTAGAAGTATTGAATAAGTTGCTCTCCTCCTTGTTCCGTGCGGTACAGGGGTGAGGGTCTGGTACAGGGGTGAAGGTCTGGTACAGGGGTGAGGGTCTGGTACAGGGGTGAGGGTCAGATACAGGGATGAGGGTCTGGTACAAGGGTGAGGGCCTGGTACAGGGGTGAGGGTCTGGTACAGTATTGCTGAACCAGCGGTACAGGGGTGAGGGGTCTGATACAGGGGTGAGGGTATGGTACAGTATTGCTGAACCAGCGGTACAGGGGTGAGGGTTTGGTACAGGGTGAGGGTCTGGTAGAGGGGTGAGGGTCTGGTACAGGGGTGAGGGTCAGGTACAGGGGTGAGGGTCTGGTACAGGGGTGAGGGTCTGGTACAGGGCACAGGGGTAAGGGTCTGGTACAGTGGTGAGGGTCTGGTACAGGGGTGAGGGTATGGTACAGGGGTGAGGGTCTGGTACAGTATTGCTGAACCAGCGGTACAGGGGTGAAGGTCTGGTACAGTATTGCTGAACCAGCAGTAGAGGGGTGAGGGTATGGTACAGTATTGCTGAACCAGCGGTACAGGGGTGAGGGTCTGGTACAGGGGTGAGGGTCTGGTACAGTATTGCTGAACCAGCGGTACAGGGGTGAGGGTCTGGTACAGGGGTGAGGGTCTGGTACAGTATTGCTGACCCAGCTGTACAGGGGTGAGGGTCTGGTACAGTATTGCTGAACCAGCGGTACAGGAGTGAGGGTCTGGTACAGTATTGCTGACCCAGCGGTACAGGGGTGAGGGTCTGGTACAGTATTGCTGAACCAGCGGTACAGGAGTGAGGGTCTGGTACAGGGGTGAGAGTCTGGTACAGTATTGCTGAACCAGCGGGATTAGGAGTGAGGGTCTGGTACAGGGGTAAGGGTCTGGTACAGTGTTGCTGAACCACTTGCTGTGTTTTTTATTTCTAAAATTTTCTGTCCATCCCTCCTTCTCTCCATCTTTCATCCTCCCCTGATCTTCTTATGGCCCTCGTCATAAGTCCTCCCAGCTCAGCTGTGGCCTTCCCCTTTTCCTGTGTTCTTTGTGATGTTCCCCCTCTGCTCTGTTACTTTTCCTTTCCAAATGGCCTGCCCATCTCATCCGGCTTCTCAATAATCCTCCTGTTATGCTGCGTTGCATCCTGCATGGCATTGCATCTGATAAAGTTAATTCAAACTGCTAATGAGCGTTTGTGCGTGTGTCAGGTGGTGCTGGAAACATCCAATGAGATGACAGTCAGTTTGGCCGACCTTCACCCATTCACCACATACAACATCAGCGTGCGTTGTCGGCCGGTGGAAGGACACCATTGGAGCGAGAGCAAGTCAGTCCATGGAACAACAAACGAGGCTGGTATGTCTAGTGTACCCTTATCTTATGCCATCCTTAACCACTAGGTGGTGCTGAATACACCAGTCCTGGTATATCGACCCAAAGAAACTTGGGTTTTTATTTCGTCCCAGCTACTATCTTAAATTTGTTCAGTCCTCTTTGCTGCAGTTCACTCGGTTGTATGAAAGAGTACCTGACTATAGACAGTGGTGGATATTTGTGTACAAATAGTCTTTTGTGCAATAATTGTAGCATGGCTGAATTCTTCCCAGAGAAGCCAAGATGGTGGTCAATTGAACAGGTTAGCCAGGGACATGTGAAACGCTTTGAGCAGTCACAGAGAGAGTAGACATGATGTTGTATAAGGACTTGCCCTTACCCTGTGAATCAGTGAGTACTTGCAGTCACGTCACATTTCCACAGTTTTGTTGCCTTAAGTGTGCTGGTTTGCGTGTATTGCTTTTGTGAATGTCAACAACTTGCATGATAACCGCAACTTGGTGAGATAAGATGTGACTTGGTGAGATAAGATATGATTTGCCACAGCAAGGTGGGTATTAAGTTGCAAAATTGTTAAATATACTTTTGAAAATTTTTGGATTCCACTGATTGTGAGCTTTAAAATGACACCTCGTTTGTTGAAATATCTTCAGTAGTTTTTTTATTGCTAAAAGTGACGCAAACTTTTTAAAAATGACATATTGAGAAAAATAGGTTTAGGTAAACAATTGGCTATGTGCAAAATGAATGCCCGACGCAACTATACATTTCGTATTTTATTAGTTTTGGATTACTTGTTAAGGAACATAAACCGGACAAGGATAAATTAGTTCATAAAGTATGCATTTCTGCCAAAATCACAAAACTGATGGGACATGATTTAACTATGTTTGCCTGGCATGCAGAATAAGCCAGTGCGAATTAATACCCAGTTCGCTGTGATGCGTCACAAATGTGGCGGATCACAAATTTGGCAGCATAATTAAGTATGTTGATGAGACGAGTCATCATACAGTCACTATTAAAAATACAGATGTTGTTCCTTTCCTTAGAACCCTCATCTCCTCCCATATTCCTACCGGGAAGTTTTCGTGTGCTGCCTTACATGGCAAATCTCCAGAACTCATACAAGGCTCGGAACGTCATCATTTTCTGGCAGGTGAGTGTCTCTTGGTGGCATTAAGGCACACTATCAGGTGGCCTGGGTGGCTTAGGCAACAGTTGAATATATATATATATTAAATCTCATCCACAAAACACACAGTGTACATGGAAATATTAAACTAAATATCAATAGCACAACTAGTTATGTGGAACTAATATCACATTTCATCAATCTGCCATTAAAACTAATAGTTTACATGTCTCAGAGACATTCCCTGGTGGGTTCATGGAAATTATGGTGGGTGTTTCCATAGCAAGAATCTCTTATTCCAAATAGCTGCAGCCTTCATTCCAGTATTAATTACTTTACTATGAAGACGGAACACAATTTATCTGGTTATTTAGTTACACTGGCAACCTTATATGTAATACTGATTAAACTAGTAAATATTATTTCAAACCACCGCAAACACCAATAATGTGGTGTGGTAATTAAGATTATGAGGGATCAAAAATTGTCATATCAGCATCAATGCGCAATGATATATGTTCCACTCAATAGGTGGAGCCACTGTGTCAATTTATTTTAAGCCAACACGTGGCTGTCTTACACCAGTATATAATGCCTTACATTACTTCGAACCTTGCAAACTGATGTGGCCATCTCTATATGTCTCCCTATTCAGCCAATCCCGCCAAAGAACCAGAATGGCGAGATACGCGGCTACGAAATATCATGTCACAGTACGGAAGACTCTTCGCTGCTACTTCCTCCTGTCAATACGACTGCACTAAGCACCACGGTGACACAACTCGATGCTCGACGGAGCTACGTCATCAGTGTCCAAGCATACAACAAGGTTGGCCGATCACCCTTGGCAGCACTCTACATACCAAAGTCAAACAATTGTGAGTTGATTTTTATGTTTTTTAAAGATTTCATAAAACGATTTGCATGCAGTTAGTTGTGATGGTTGATAATTGCAGTTAGATTTAATTTTATGTGAAATTGTGTACTGTACGACAGTGCAGTTCAATTCCAAAATTGACGCATTGTACTGTTCACACATGCAATGTGCTTTATCAGGTATTGGGTGCAGTGATGATTAAAATAATTTTGTCATAAAATCATTGTTAAATTTTGAGAATCTAAAATTTGCATGTGTAGCTGCATGGCAGCGGACTGCAGCGATACAAAATGTAATCCACAACTTCGAATTTACTAAAATCATTACAATGTGGTTTACAGCGGCATCCGAATATTTTTGTTACTCTGCCACTTTTGTTGATTATTATGCTGGATTCTTATCGAAGCAGTACCTCTTTATATTGTTAATGGCTCGCTGCCCCTCTAAATTTGATACAGATTATTGTGAAACTTACTCTGAATCGTGCCGTCGTTGATTCCAGTGCTACCACCTCCTGGCAACGTGGTTGCGGAGAGAGGTGAAGACCCAACCACCATCACCTTCAGCTGGGATCCAGTGGCCTCGCCAGTGTCAAACTACACCTTGTTCTGGTGCCAAGGTCGCGCCGACATCACTGATGCATGTCGGGTAAGCAGTCTGCGTCATGTCTGTCATGTCTGTCACATGTCATCTTCTCCAAGGTGCTCAATCCACTCACACCTTCCTACCTTCATTCACTTCCTTTAACCATCGGCCAGTGGTTGGACCAACTGGCGATGTATTTCAGAAAACATGGGGTTATTTCGTGATTACATGGTGTTCAGTGCTATTGCCAAAACATTGTACTTTGTCATTCTTTGTTCTTCATGCTATGTAGTATGTAATGAGCATTTTGGAATGAGGCCACAGTATTGCAAGTTTGTGTAGTCTTGCTTCAAAAACCGTGAACATACCTCCTTCATATGATTGTGGGATTGTTATATATATATAGACAAGAGATGTGTAATTAGAGAGTTGTGTATTTCAGGGACTGCTGTCTCACCAAATCATCCCTGGTGATATCACGCAGTTTGAGAAAGTTATCAGCAAAAATAAACTGGAAAGAAGCTACGTGTATGGGCTGTCAGTCAACACTGACGCAGGCAGCAGTGGCATGGCTAGAGACTGGATCTGTGTCTACGACTTCGACGGCCGTGAGTTGGATCACTTGTAGTAGTACCAGTCATCAACTTATCATGTGGCGTAGAGGCAAATAGCTAGTTCAGATCGGCCTCTTCAGGAAGGAGCAACAATTGATATAATAATTTTGCATATGTTAATTTTCTTATCACTGATCATATGTATGTATTTATGTGGTTGTTATACAGGCATATATACATGCACATGCATGCACGCACACACGCACACACATACATTCACACGTACACACACACGCGCACACACACGCGCACACACACGCACATGCGCACACGTGCACACACACACACACACACACACACACACACATGCATGGAGTCCTGACATTGAAGCTTAATAAAAGAATTGAAGCCATTAAAGTTCTTGATTGGAAAAGTGTGCAGGGTTTGTGCTGCGGCAGTCTGTTGTTACCATAAGTCTGTTATTTAATTTTGCAGTACCTGGCAAACCACTGTTTTCATTCGACCCAGTTATGGATGCAAAAAGTGTGTCGTTGTCATGGGAACCGGTGTTGTGCAGCACAAAAATGCGTGGTCGTGTTCTCAACTACACCCTGGAGTTGTGGAAGGATGACACTAAAGGTAACCGTGGTTTAGTGCATGGCAACTCTTAGTACCTCTCTCATACTTCTCTGCCTATTCTGAAATCCTATAACTGACCTATCCATCACGTGACCTGTTGCTTAGCAAGTCCTCTGTCAAGCCATCAAACACAGGATGCCGAACCTGTGGTGCATTCGTGCATTCCATCGTATATTTTGTTGAAATTCTGACCCCAGAAGATTTTCAACAAAACATGAGGCAAAAGATTTAAAGTGACATGTATGTGGTAATGCTTGATATACGACATGTCATTCCGCAATAGTAATGCAATTCACAAATATAACAGGCCACATGTACAGTTGTGACTGTGACCTAAGTATAGGAAAGGTCAATTCACACAGTTGTGACTGACATAAGTACAGGAAAGGTCAATTCACAAATATAACAGGCCACATGTACAGTTGTAACTGTGACCTATGTACAGGAAAGGTCAATTCACAAATATAACAGGCCACATGTACAGTTGTGACTGTGACCTATGTACAGGAAAGGTCAATTCACAAATATAACAGGCCACATGTACAGTTGTGGTTGTGACCTAAGTATAGGAAAGGTCAATTCACAAATATAACAGGCCACATGTACAGTTGTGACTGTGACCTAAGTATAGGAAAGGTCAATTCACAAATATAACAGGCCACATGTACAGTTGTGATTGTGACCTATATACAGGAAAGGTCAATTCACAAATATAACAGGCCACATGTACAGTTGTGATTGTGACCTAAGTATAGGAAAGGTCAATTCACAAATATAACAGGCCACATGTACAGTTGTGGTTGTGACCTAAGTATAGGATAGGTCAATTCACAAATATAACAGGCCACATGTACAGTTGTGACTGTGACCTAAGTATAGGAAAGGTCAATTCACAAATATAACAGGCCACATGTACAGTTGTGATTGTGACCTATATACAGGAAAGGTCAATTCACAAATATAACAGGCCACATGCACAGTTGTGACTGTGACCTAAGTATAGGAAAGGTCAATTCACAAATATAACAGGCCACATGTACAGTTGTGGTTGTGACCTAAGTATAGGAAAGGTCAATTCACAAATATAACAGGCCACATGTACAGTTGTGATTGTGACCTATGTACAGGAAAGGTCAATTCACAAATATAACAGGCCACATGTACAGTTGTGACTGTGACCTAAGTATAGGAAAGGTCAATTCACAAATGTAACAGGCCACATGTACAGTTGTGGTTGTGACCTAAGTATAGGATAGGTCAATTCACAAATATAACAGGCGATATGTGTCACAAAATCGGGTGTAAGTATTAATAAATTAATAAATTGGCGGTACCCGATTTGACGTGGCAAGTTATAGGTTCAGGTGTACTAAGATTCGGAGTGTACAAAAAGCAAAACGTAACACCAGATATGTAGAAGGAGAAGCCAACTGACGTTCCCATTTAATACAATAACATAAACATATTCGGTTCAGTGATAGTTGGCCAACCGTTACTCTAGTCACGATTACACCATACATTCAGCTCGACAAGTACGCATCCAAATACGGATTTACATGAGAGACAATTAAACAGCTGATCACTTACATGAAGACGGGTGTACATCCTTATAAAGTCAGTTAGCTGTAACCAATCTCTCGTGATGTGCGAATGTTAGCGTATCAGCACGAAACACCAGGCAACAACACGGAAACGATGTCACGACATCAACGATGTCACGACATCAACGATATCGAAAGGGTCCTGTCAAAGAGACCGAGTCACGTAAAAGTCGGAGTCGCAGACGATTATCGCTCATTCTTCTTCAAACGTGAGAAATGCAGCAACTCGCATCAAATCAGTACTGTTCAAATTGTAGAAGTATTTACCTCAGGCGTTGGGCAGATACATATTTCGGCCCAATTCCTGGAGACGAGAGTTTTTTGTGCAACACTTTCTTTTGCACTGCTCAATGTTCGTCTGCCTCGAATGGCCGTTCTCTCCTTATATAGCCCAATGGCCCGAAGTTAGTCTGACCAATCACGACACTTGATACAAATTAAAGACGTCCCAGAAATCGGCTCCTGAAACCTTTCACCAATCCATTCAACTCGCCGAGTTTAAAATAGATTTTGCTGGCTATATCTGTGCTCATACAATCTTTAACTTACGTGAATTACTTATAAAATTAATATCACTGGATTCCCTGTAACGAGCCGGATACCATAATGTTAATCGTACATTCCAACTGTCACGAATTAATCCATAATTTTAATAAAACACGTACACTATTCATAAGCTAGGTGTGACCCCGGTGTTTTTTACACCTACATTTCTGTAAACAACTATTGTAAGTTCATAATATAATCTTCTTATAACCACAACATAAAATACAAGTAAAAATACAATGAAATAGACACACATCATGGAATAAAAGATAGTTGGTTAATCAAAAATATGAATGTACTTACACTGTATTATATTATAATAAATATTACCTGAAATATTGTGACACAACTGTATAATAAATGATTGCACATTTGTGTAAGAAATAGTGGTATATAACTGCACCATTAACCACTGCAGTACGATATCCACTACACTGGACCATCGCTTTATAATGCTTGAATACGGCAGCTCATTAGTTAGTGGGACAAGTGATGCAATGTCATATTCCCTTCCTGGTTCAAGTACACATTTATATTTAACACTGGGCTGTCTAATGACCATATTTGGAACAGCGAAAGTGTGAGATTTACGATGACATAAAATTAATTGATTTTGTATATACAGGTCCTGTATGCAACAATTACTTTATATTATCTCACAAACTCTGCTTTGATTGTCCTGGTTTAATAATATATGTGGTGTTCCTGTTCTTCTATGTTAAATGTTATGTTAAAAATGCAATACTCTATTTCATTGAACGTTCAGACAAAACGCAGTATTCAGTGGCTGACTGGCGAGAAACTTGGCACAGAAATGGTTAAAGGAAAATTAATTTTTAAAGGACATTGTAGCAGCAGTAAGAACAGTTGCACTCAGATTAAAATATTTCTTTGGATGATGTTGTTGCAGGAAGATCGACAGTGAGACAGCTCACTCTGCCTCCCACTGCGACGTTGTACAAGTTTGTAGGCCTCACACCGTACACGAACTACATAGTCAAGATGGCCGCCCTGGCTCGTGTTTGCTCCAGTGAAACGTACGAGAAGCACATTTGCACCCTGGAGTCAGGTGTGTGAACTACAATAATGTAATTTTCTCAAAGTTTCTGTCGACACCGGGCAGATGTTTGATTGTGGTTGACTGTTTTGTTTGACAAATTAATTGCAATGGCTGTATTGTTAGATTAAGAACTTTCTTTGGATTCAACAACTGACACAAATCAAATTATTTTGTATAAATTAATGTATTTAATTACATACTTTGAAGGACTTAACGAACCATTAAACATTGTTTAAACAACTGTGGTCTGTGTCAGAAACAGATGTAGTGACTTGACCATAACAACGTTTACAAACTTTCGTCTAGGGGTGGTGTGGCTGAGGCCACAAGAAAGTACTTTCATCTGATGTCGGACATCAACTTTCTGCGATGATCCCTTAGCATGTTAAAGGGACATATTGTTGAACAAGATTTGTTGTCTTTTAGCACCAGACAAGCCTCCTGAGAGTCTGGCCGGATACATGAAAACTAACAAGTTGTTCGTTCTTCGTTGGCATGAGTCTCCTGCCCCCAATGGGGTCATTACGAAGTACGAAGTATTTGCCGTGGTGAGTTATCTCGATTAAAGTGTGTTTGAGAAAACACATAATTTACAGGTGTGTATCAACACATGCGTGCATGCACATTCACAGGTTATGGAATTTAATGTAAGATATTTGAAATAAAGGAATGTACGCTCCAAAACCAAATGTCAGACATGTCTCTAAGTCGGTACTAGTTTCCTGAACATTGAGTTCCACATATCAACATACAATGCAACCATAACCATAATCTTCTCATCAAATCAGCCGGAGACTGTTGTACTGGAAACTTTACCTCCTGCAGTAATCATGGTGACTGCATGAGGGGTTATGTCCATGCGTTCTGTGACTAAATCATTTTAAATGAAACAATTTATGACAACGATTGTATGACCATTAGGAGTTTAGTCCATGAGGGGTTGTGTCCATGAGGGGTAGTTCTGTTTATGAAGAGTTGTCTGTGAGGGGTTACATCCATGAGGGGTTTTGTCTGTGAGGGGTTACATCCATGAGGGGTTATGTCCATGAGGGGTAGTTCTGTCTATGAGGGGTTTTGTCTCTGAGGGGTTACATCCATGAGAGGTTATGTCCATGAGGGGTAGTTCTGTCTATGAGGGGTTTTGTCTCTGAGGGGTTACATCCATGAGGGGTTATGTCCATGAGGGGTAGTTCTGTCTATGAGGGGTTTTGTCTCTGAGGGGTTACATCCATGAGAGGTTATGTCCATGAGGGGTAGTTCTGTGTATGAGGGGTTTTGTCTGAGGGGTTACATCCATGAGAGGTTATGTCCATGAGGGGTAGTTCTGTCTATGAGGGGTTTTGTCTGTGAGGGGTTACATCCATGAGGGGTAGTTCTGTCTATGAGGGGTTTTGTCTCTGAGGGGTTACATCCATGAGAGGTTATGTCCATGATAGGTAGTTCTGTCTATGAGGGATTTTGTCTGTGAGGGGTTTTGTCTGTGAGGGGTTACATCCATGATGGGTTATGTCCATAATCGGTGTGTGTAATTGTCTTATGTATGAGGGTTGCATACATGTGGGTTATATTCATTCCCCTAGTAGGATGTCAGTATGTGTGTAGAAATCTCTGTCCAGTGTTCCACTGACCACTAAATTTGCCAGCTGAGATGACACAAAACATCACAGTAATGCTGCCATTGCCAGGTGAACGAGACGGAGGTGTGGAGGGTACCTGTGAACGCCACCAGGCAGTCAGTGACACATGATGTGGATGGTGGCGTCACCTACAGTTTCTCTGTGCTATCGGTGAACAAGATGGGGCGGTCACCCCCAGCTAAACCATTGACCCTTTCAACGCCAGTCAGGGGTAAGTTCAATACATTGATGCTTTGAGGTGTGATTACAAATATGCTGGCCTTTTATTTACTCTTATTAATACTTTGAAGAAATCTTTCTAGGTATAGTTTTCATTGGCCGAATAAATAAAAAAGTTTGCAATTGTTTTGTGAAGTGTCTGTGTGAAATGTGTAGCGCACAGATATACATGTTATAAGTTTGGTAGCAATGTAATGTCGGGCAAAGGTACACATGTAAGATTACGTTTTAAGAACAGGTTCAAAAAGCATTTCACCAACATTTCACCAACATTTCCATCACAAGGTCCACAGTAGGTACAGTAGGAAAATAAATTGAGCATAAAAATCTAACTGAGGAGGAAGATTTAATGGTGATTTTGGGGAATTATTTACACAGATGAGGTATCTCAAAGATTTAACAAAGTTCCATCTATAAGATTAACATAGTATATAACAGGAACTTAACAAACATTGATAGCATACACTATATAATGCATTGCTAGGAACAAATGCTCGTGAGCGTTACCTAGGAATACTGAAGTAATTTCATGCTGACAATGTGAAGGATCTATGTATTATATTATTATGTAACCAGTAAAAGTTACACATCTATTAGTTAACAACGCAATAAAAGAATACATGAAGTATTATTGGTGAAATGCTTCCCAGAAGCAGACTGTTTTCAGTAATTTACCACAGCTCCAGAAATTACACGTCTCTTAATGGCGCAACAATTGAAAGCACTGCGAATGTTATGTTGTGGTGCATTGTGGACTGGGATAGGGGGTCTCTAGTGGTAGTGGGGGTCATCTCAAATCTTGGAGGAACTCTTATTTAGGATACTAAATAACTACAGTTTATTTTGAAGGAAGTTGAGTTGCATTCGTTAAAATGGATTCTGACTTCGCGCAACATTTGGCAGTTTTGATTGAGGTCGTTTCCCGACAATTTCGAGTCAGAATGTCGATGTCTGCAACACAAGTAATGTTGACAATGAATTTCTAGTGTTTTTTAACTGGAACAGAAAGTTCCAGTCAGTGATATGATCGGTGTACGGTAGCCATTTTGTAAATTACAAATTTTATGTTTTCACGATTGTTGATGTCGTTCACAAAATTAATTGTAATTTGAAAACTAACCATCTGAATTGAATAAATGTTTTATTAGGACAACATTTACACACATGGCTACATTTGCTTCACTGGACAACTTATGCTGTGATTTTTAGTAGGTAGAACCAACCAAAATTTAAACTTCAAAATATCTAAAAAGTAATTAAACCATTTAACCTGAGTTCTCTTGCAAAATGTTATTGCAATATCTTTAATAGTTTCTGAGAAAATAAGGGTTGAAAATGCCTCAAAACGGTATATTTTGACATATTTAACGATTCGCCATGTTTACAGCCCCATAGATTTGTAAAATGAAGACTTAGAACACCATAATTTGCAGTAATTATTACCATCAGTACCTAGTTTGTGCATAATTTGTTTAGCTTGCACAGGACTATAAACCTAAGGATGACAGTTTGATCAAAATACTGTTGAATTTTATCCCGATACTCTGCTATTTATCCCGATACTCTGCGATTTCTAGTGGTTGTAGAAACCTTGCAGGAGAGTTGGTGAGCTGCAATCTTGCATGTAGTAAGATTGCAGAAAATGTCTTATTTAAGAAAATGTGCACACATTTTCTGTTCTCATTTTGCCCCTACCACCCTCCCCCAGAGTGGAAATAACAAAGAGATGAGCTATGATAAAACTTTATTTGTTCACAAGGTACATATACGTAGCATGCGTTTTTACTTAAAAACACTTAAACAGTAACAATTAATGACATAATACTGATTGAATTTGGAATTAATAGCTGCAACATGTATTGCAAAACATCTGAATATAGTTAAAAGGTAAGTTCTTATATAGCGCAGTATCCAGTCCTCAGGACTGCTCAAAGCGCTTTACACTTTACTCCCTGGTAGACCTGTGGAATCGAACACCATCTCGACTTCTCTGGGAAGCATCCAGCCACGCTGCAGTTAAACTACCCTAAGATACGTCTATGTAAAATTAGAGAAATAGCTGCTGAACGGTTTCTGAGATATGGCAACTAACGGCGCACGACGCACGGCGGACCGCACATGGCGGACCGCCGTGGACGACGCACGGCAGCACAGGCCACAGCAGAACGCCGTGGACGATGCACAGCGGACGGTTAGATCGTTAGATTTGCGAGACATACGAAAATTAAATACAAAAAGACAATTCGATCAAACACTAAATAAAGAAAATGCCACAGTTACAATCCTTCGTCGCCGAAGTTCCCAAGTGACCGACGACAGCAGAGCCGGCTGCCGTCATTGGCTACGCCCGATCTGGTTGATCGCGTGATAGACGTTTCGGCCTCCAACTTTCACGTAGATATGCGTCACAGTATGAATTTTTACTTAAAAACAGTGAACGCCACAAAAAATACTAACGCTCACCTTTCATTTGCTATAATTCTGAGTTATTTTTATCACTAGTTCGTCTACAACAGAGCCAGAAAAAACTCCATCTACTTCTATTCCATAATTAGAAAAGGAATCCTTTGGCGAGCCCCACATAAAACCCACCAATGAAATCGTCGGAATCCGGGCTTTCCGATGAAGTTGTTTCTATAATTATACACACAGACACTGAAACGCGCGAAAAGTATTTTTAGAAGCCATTCTCAGCGTACCGCACAAACGGCTTCACGGACGCGATTCACACTTGCAAAAAACAGCCAACACCATTTGTCTCCCAGCGCCTGGCGCACGTAAACACTTTATTCAATGAACAACAAAACACCACATTCTGAAAGATAAGATAACAAACTTTATTGCAGTATAAGTCTTGATGTAATATTCTCACATTTACTGAGAGAAATGTTGGGTTGGAAATCGGGTAAAATTGGCCTGCACCAGCTCTGTTAGCCACTGCTAGTGTGTGTGTGGGCCTACCTATTTTTAGTCCTTTGGTCCGAAGGTCCAACAGACTTATGCCATCATTCTGCGTGCGCCGTTAGCTGCCATATCTCAGAAATCTTTCAGCAACTTTTTCTAAAATTTTGCATAGACATCTTAGGGTACTGCCACTATGCACGAGAAATCTGTATTTGATTTAATAATTCTAATGCCCCCCGGGCCCCCCAAACTGGTAAATTTTCACATTTTGCCTATTTCTTTTCCAAAACTTTTTCTCTGATTTTGTGTAAACATTTCATGTGGTAGTTCCACTATACACAAGAAATCTGTATTTGATTGAATCATTCTAAGGGCACCTCAGGGCCCCCCAGAATGCAAAAATTTCACATTTTGCCTATTTTTTTTAAAACTTCAGTAACTTTTTTTCTGATTTTGCATAGACATTTTATGTGGTTGTGCCACTATACACAAGAAAAATTTGATTGAATCATTCTAAGGGCACCTCAGGACCCCTAAAATGCAAAATGTTCACATTTTGCCTATTTTCTCAAAAACTATGCATTAACTTTTTCTCTAATTTGGTATTGACATTCCGTGTTATAGTGCCACTATACACAAGAAATCTGTATTTGCTTCAATCTACCGCCAAAACCAGCAGACCGTTTAGCACATTTTATCCAGGATACGATTCTAGTCATAGTTACCCCTTTTATCCGGCATACGATTCTAGTCATAGTTACGCCTTTATCCGGCATACGATTCTTGTAATAGTCTCCGCTTGACGGGGAAACCCTGCACCGTAGTGTATGGATCCCTATTAGTTGATTACACCGATACACGGACTATGGAATATAGCCTCCCACAGGCATAAGAGGCATCACAGCCTAGAAGCCAGAAGAGGACCTGTAAGAACCTGTAAGAATTAACACTGAATGATGTCAGCATCTTGTCGTCATTGGGAAACATGTAGGAATCACCAAATCAGCGCTGTTCATTGGTTATTCGATGTAGAAGTCGGCTACCTCCACGTAAATCGAAACCAATGATAGCGGAAAAGTTGCAAATGCAAACATCGTCAAATTTCAACAATTTTGGAAGGATAAATGCTAATTTACTTCATATTGGTGGTAACAAGGAGGCAGACAAGCTGATAGACGATATAATATGCACATGTATGCTAATTGATGCGATATTTGTCCGTGAAAATGTACTTTGAAGGCTTCAAATTGGAGTGAACCGACAACGGCACCTATTTTCGCCCACTTCGCACCATGATGCATTTTCGGTGGCTTTACTTTCAACGACGGTATCTGCTTCACAAATATATTTACATCAAAATGTTTACTAAATTTTTTACTTTAGTTTGTTGGTTTATTTGTTATAAGAAACGAAACACAAAAATTGATATCGTTGACAGACGATTAAAAAAAATTTGCATAAATCTGCTCAGTGACACCACACGCTGCCATTCTGTTCTTTCGTGTAGGGGTGTTACTACAGAATTGTACATAATGAGATAATTATCCAAGATACGTGAACAAGTTTTATACAATTGTTTTCAGGGGAGAACGGTGTATAAAATAAAATCAACTTGCTCGTTGAGATGTTGCCTCCTTCATGGAGAAGAATGTCTGGTTCTCTATTTAAATCACTACGAAAACAGCAATGTCTGTTTAACTTTTACATTTAATATCAATATAATATTACTTCCTAATTTGATTATTATATAGTTATCTAATTATTCAATTACCAGATCAGTAATTGATAATAGATGATAATTTAATTGAGTCCAAGTAATCGATTTTTCATACAGGTCCTACAAACAACCGTAAGTAGAATTAGCAGAGCAAACTGGTTTTGTTCAGATGTTTAACTGTATTCAGTTGTTTTATTATACATGTTGCAGCTAATACGTCACTCCAATTCAATCAGTATTATATCATTAATTGCTACTGTTTTTACGACGGTAAGTCAAAATGCATGTGACCAAATAACGTTTTATCATAGTTCATCTCTTTCTTCTTTCTATTCTGGGGGAGGGTGGTAGGGGCAAAATGGGAACAGAAAATGGGTGCACATTTTCTTAAACAACCTTTAACTGTGCTACATCCAAGATTGCAGCTCACCAACTCTCCTGCAAGGTTTCTACAACCACTGGAAATCGGCCTAAATAGCAGAGTGTCGGGAACAAATTCAACAGTATTTTTTATAATAATTTTTTACAGTCTTCATGAAAAACAGTCTACTTAAATATTTTATTTCCAGGTGTATCTTCACTGGCATGCATATAGTCTCCACTAAACATGTCAACATTTTATTTCCATCATAACCCTTAATGATCTGTAACTTTGATTCACAAAAAAACATTTGATTAATAAATACAAACTCACAATATAGTCCAAAGGACTTCAGGGCCTCTTGGCCCATTTTTAGTCCTTTGGGCCGAAGGTCCAACGGACTATTGCCATCACTCTGCGTCTGCTGTCCGCTGTTAGCTGCCGTATCTCAGAAACTGTTCAGCAACCTTTTCTCTAATTTTGCATAGACTTATCTAAGGGCACTGCCACTATACATGAGAAATCTGTATTTGATTGAATCATTCTAAGGGCTCCCCAGGGCCTCCAAGGGCTCCAAAACTGGTAAATGTTTTACATTTTGAATTTTTTTTTTTTAACTGTTCAGTAACTTTTTCTCTAATTTTGCATATACTTTTCATGTGGTAGTATCACTGTGCACAATAAATCTGTATTTGATTGAATCATTCTAAGGGTACCAAAGGTCCCCTAAAATGCTAAATTAGCTAACTAAATTATCTACTGCAGCAGCAGCTCTATCTGGCTTACAATCCTTTCCTCAATTAATCCCTTTTCCTGCAATATCTGTCACACCTCACTGTGGAGGAAGGGCCTGCCTGACAGAAACTGTGACTAATCTGTAATTGGTCACTGGCAGAGGCTTGTGTCAACAGACAGCACCCGCTAGACCCCTGGACAGTTGGGCATACATTTTAAGGGGTTATCCTGAAACAACCAAATGTCAACCATTCGAAGAGTTGACATAGTTCCGCTATGCACAAGAAATCTGTATTTGATTGAATCATTCTAGTATCATCAGCATATAGTAGAACAGACATTTTCAAATCATCATCACTAAGCTTATTGTAAATTTCACCAGCTGCCATGTCGAGTCCTTTATAAGTATGAGTGTTCAAAATCATTCAGGTAAATAGCGAGGAGACAAGTTTTCTCCTTGTGGTAACTCTACATCACATGATAAGAAGGCTGACACAGCCCCCCAAAATGCAAAATTGTTACACTATCTAGTGATGTGGTTTGAGAAGGGCCCTTGAGACTATCCCCATACAGAAGATTTTGTGTATTGTGCCAGAAACAGAACCTGGTAGCTATAATTCCCCTTCCAAAAACATCTGTCACATCCGGAGTCTGTGTGTTGCATGGATTGTTGTAAATTTCACCAGCTGCCATGTCAAGTCCCTTATAATTATGACTAACTGTGTTAAAAATTATTCAAGTTTTCTCCTTGCCATACCTCTACATCACATGAGAAGAAGGCTGACACAGCCTGGCCCTTTTTTATACATGATTTAGCATTTTTGTACACGTTGTATACAACTTTCAACACATTACCATTAATACCGCATGAAATTATCTTAGACCACAGTGAGGACCGGTCTACTAAATCAAATGCCTTCTTATAATCGATGAAGGCACAATAAAGCCTTTTCCATCGAGACAAATACAATTCAACCAACGAGTGCAAAACAAATATATGATCAAGAGTGGAATATTCCTATCTGAACCCTGCCTGTTCTTCACCTATTACATTCGCTTCGTTTAGGTATGTGGTCAGTCTCGCGTTAATGGAGGCTGTAAACAACTTGCCTATGCAGCTTAATAGTGTAATGCCACGATAGTTGTCTGGGTCATCTATTGACCCCTTCTTTTTGTATATAGGCTTAATGATCCCAATACACCAATCTGTTGACACAATGCCAGATAATAGAACTAGGTTAAACATCTTAACAATAACTATAATTAGTTTTGTGGGGCAGTTTAGGGCCACCCAAAATGCAACATTTTCCTAGTATTTCCCTTCTGCACTGGGCAGCTGTAAGCTTGTGTATTAGATTTGCTTCAGCCACTGATGTCTATTGATAACTGGATAGTGAACAACGTTGGCAAGTTGAACACGTCTCCGGGGTAAACCCGGGTTGGGCTAAACCTCCATTTTGGGCTAAACTGGGTTAAACCCGGGTTAAACTATTTTTAACATTCAGAACTTTGTAGCATTCCTGAATCATCACTAAGGATTAATGAACACTTGTGCACAATGTCACCCACTTGGGACTGAGGGGCAGGTTTAATTGATCTATTCAGCCATGAGGACACTGCTTAGGCCTCACTCTGGACACTGTCACTCACAGTGTTGTGTATTGTCTTAGTTGGTGAGTTGAGCTAATCAACTTGACCATGAATCAATGTTGGCTCTGGTAACTTTAGAGGATGGAGGATGAATCCAGTTGTTGGCAGTGAACACTAGTGCTGAGAGGGTAGATTACCACCTACCAGTCTCCAAAACTCTATATTTTCAAAAACTGTTCAATAATTTTTGTTCTAATTTTGCGTAGATGTATCTTAGGGTACTGCCACTATACACAAGAAATCTGTATTTGATTGAATCATTCTAAGGGTACCTCAGGGCCCCCCAAAATGGAAAATTGTCCTGTTGTTTCTCTGCTGCTCCCTCCTGCATCCCCGCTGATCTCTATTTATAACAGACACAGACAGACAGGCAGGCAGGCAGGCAGGCAGGCAGGCAGGCAGGCAGACAGTATTTTTTGACCATCATAAGCACATAAACTACAATATAATATTCATTGTAAGGTCAGGGAGACTCCCATTAAGACAATTATATGCAGCTATCATGGGAGCCACCCTACTGATGTAACTGGATAGTGGACTTTGCCCTAATCACTGGGTTGGCTCTGAGTGGAGTGGCCAGCTGTAAATCTGTGTATTGGTCTAGCCTAGGCCTGCCATTGTCCCAGTGTCAAACTGAATGCCTCCATGTGGGCTGTAACTATAATGTGTAATGGGAATCCCTACTGCTCTGGTTAATTTTCTTTAGTCTACCTTTTGCTCTCAAATAATCTGTCCTCTTAGTTTTATACATAAAGACATACTCTGGCATAACTTTATAAGTTTTTGTAGCAGCACATTTGTACTTCCAGTGTATCATTGCAACATAACATACATACTGTGTGCCACATTTGAATGTCATGCATGGAATATTTCCATGCAGTACATTTGTATATATATAATGTAAAACTTCAACAGCCGTTTTCTTCATTTTCACGTTTTGACCCCTACCATGTTCAGTGCTCCATAACTTTGCCAATTTTTGTAGCAGTCATAATTTTTGAAACAGTGTAAAGCTCCCTACCCAACCTTTACAAGAATGTAAGAAAACAATGTTACAATTTTTCCGACTTATCGCTCATTTGGTCAGCCGGGGTCACGTATCGACGTATTAGTCCAAAGGACCCATTTTTTTTGTGTCTAACAAGATGAAGTTTACATTATATTTTTTCTTTGTAATTTATTACCTTTTCTTCATGATCTGAAATTTAATTGATTGCATACAGCAATTTCAACAGCATATTGTATTCACTCATTAATTTTTATGTACAATGTACTTCATTTCATGTAATTTTGTGCATCGGTTGTCAAGATATTCTAATTTCAGTGCAAGCAGCACACAATACAATTCACAATTGGCTGCCATCTTCAAATTGTCTGCCCACAGCAGGTAAAATAAAATAAGAAGGTTGTCTATCCAGGAGAGAGTTAAATAAAGTTGATATTATTTGTGAAATCCTCTCATTCCCAGCCCCTGGAGTGATACGTGCGGATCATCTTCACATGGATGTGTTCAACTCAACCGTTGCCAGGGTCCAGTGGTCCAAGCCATTGCATCCAAACGGCCCAATCAACAACTACATAACCGAAGTCTCCCTTTTGGACAAAGATGGTACTAAGATCAACAGCATCGGGAATATGACCCACCCTGGAAACAAAACGAAAATGAACATCTCCGTCAAGTGCCATGGTCAAAAGGTTGTTACCAGAGTGCGGGTGGCAGCGATCAATCGGAAGGGCGCAGCGAATCTCGTGGGAAGATGGAGTGAAGCGAAGAACGTGACTCTGTGCGAATCTCCCGGTATTCATGTTTTCTATATTCCCAATGGTGGTAGTGATAGAGCACTGCGGGGCGGGCTGCACTGTGTGCGGATGTGTATGCGTAAATGTTGGCGTGTTAGTCCGTAAGCACTTGAGGTAAAGGTGCACTGTGATGTGGCATGAGCAAGGATGGATCGTGGTGCATCTCTTGTAGTGCTGGACCTCACAAGTGGGTCTAAGTTTTGTATTCCGAACAGGTGCCCTCTCACATAGGCACACCATTGTTTCATCTATTAGAATATAGTTTATGCCATTTGTAAATTATAGTAAGGTTTGTAATTGCATACGGAAGCTCAGCCTACATGAAATCACTAATTAAAACCAATATTCTGATTGATATATCTTGAAAAAAGTTTATTTTATATTGTGATTTAATTTATTCTCAGGCACCTTCTTGTACATGAAAATTTGACATCTATTCACTTGTATATATGATAATATATCCGTGAAAATAAATTGACACTTCCTGCTGTAATGGATTATTGTATGATAACAAAATGGCTGCTTATCCCGCCACCTAGCCAGTTTGGAAATCACCCATCAGCCATATTCTTTTTCCTACTTATTTTCATGTAATGCATATCTGCAGTTATTTCAAGTGTATACAGCTGTGTCGTTCCCATGTTGGCATATGTTTCCTGGATACTGTTTGGAATACAAAATGTAGACAACTATATGTACAATATGTTAAACAGAGGATTGGTTGTAAGGAAGCATCACGCATTTGGATTACCTAAATGTCACATTCAGGAGTGTGACGTACTAAATGATACACACTGGTGTACATCAGTGCTCAGAACCAATACACGTGACACAGCATACTCAATGTCGTGTACTGTGCCATGTACACAGTGCCTTGTACAACCATTGTTGTAGTGTCAACATGTTTGCATGTCGCTGTGTACTTTTTATACTGTTGTTTCAGCAATATATATTTGTATAGATATTGGCTGCATCTGATACAGGCACAGTGCAGCTGTCGTGTAGTGTTTCCATTATTGACTCCGCACAGGAGAAAAGAATGCTGCTTAGGTTAATGCTGTGTCACTGCTATTAATATGTCATCAATGGTTGCTCCACAATTGACCTAGAGCTGCTCCATGGCAAACTCATTGCTCCAGAGCAAGAAGTCTCTTGGCAATCAGAACTATTCCCACGTAATGACTCCAGAGATTGCTCCAGAATAGAACATGATTCCATTGCTCCAGCCACTGGCCATCAGAACAATTCCTGCAGAATGACTCAAGGGATGGCTCCAGAACAGAGCAGACTCCACTGCTTATGCACCATTTATGTTCTGTTGTAAATATACAACATACTTGTATAATTATGTATGTTAAATATATGAATATATATTTTTTGGCACGGAAAAGGATGTATGGCAAAGTTTGGTGCATGGAGGACGGCCGCTTGCCGAAAGAATCCTCTGTGAACAACTTGCCACTGGCGTGGGGCCAGTGGGACGCCCAACCCTCAGGTTCAAAGACTTGTGCAAGCGCGACCTGAAGGCCTGCAATGTCAACTCTGAAGACTGGGAGGCAGTGGCCAAAAATCGTACTGCTTGGCACCAGACTGTATATAGAGGCATTGTATGGAC
The DNA here is from genome assembly GCA_963995525.1 of Escarpia spicata. Lineage (NCBI taxonomy): Eukaryota > Metazoa > Annelida > Polychaeta > Sabellida > Siboglinidae > Escarpia > Escarpia spicata. The sequence goes on along the minus strand of OZ023208.1, from coordinate 11,361,147 downwards.
TGACAGAAAGAGACACCAGCATACGGCTAAGAAGAGGATGTGGTGCAAACAAGAAGCATCAGCATTGTCTTTCAAGACTACACTCTGCCTACTACTGTGTATAGCAAAATGTGTCTTGAGGTGCTTGCTCTCATTGTGACATATCGTAATGTTAGCCCTATTATTTGGGTATTAACCTTTTTGTAACCATTTCTTAGCCACCATCTTGTTTATTCCATTTCTTTGGATCTTTGTATAAGAAACATCACTGAACTTATTTATTAAAGGATATGTAGTACAGAGTAGATACATTGCTAGTGACATGTAGTACAGAGTAGATACATTACTAGTGACATGTAGTACAGAGTAGATACATTGCTAGTGACATGTAGTACAGAGTATATACATTGCTAGTGACATGTAGTACAGAGTAGATACATTGCTAGTGATATGTAGTACAGAGTAGATATATTACTAGTGACATGTAGTACATAGTAGATACATTGCTAGTGACATGTAGTACAGAGTATATACATTGCTAGTGACATGTAGTACAGAGTAGATACATTACTAGTGACATGTAGTACAGAGTAGATATATTGCTAGTGACATGCAATACAGAGTAGATACATTGCTAGTGACATTTAGTACAGGGTAGATACATTGCTAGTGATGTTATTGTTTTTGCATGGATATGTGTGTAGGTGTAAAATAAATTGTCATGAGATTGCTCGAAATATGAACTAGATATTTTGTGAATGAAAAGTACAATATGACGATTTTTTTATTCTGTTTGAAAAAGTAGGATGGTTATTAAATATACAACAGTTGTAATTCACACTTGAATAATAATTTGTGAATAAAATAGCAGTCATATTTGTGTTATGGCATTTTTATGTTGTGAGAAGTGTAAAGATATGACAGAAATTTTTATTTAATTATCTTTAAGCACAAAATAAAAACACATGAACCAAAGTCAAGGCAGACATGACAGGTTATGCCTATGAAATGTTACGTACCTGAGTCTGTGAGTTGTTATATCTTTGAGGTGTTATATCTGCGAGGGTTTAGGTCTGTGAGGTTTTATGTATGTGTGGGTTTAGGTCTGTGAGTTGTTATATCTGTGATGGTTTAGGTATGTGAGGTGTTATGTATGTGTGGGTTTAGGTCTGTGAGTTGTTATATCTGTGATGGTTTAGGTATGTGAGGTGTTATGTATGTGTGGGTTTAGGTCTGTGAGTTGTTATATCTGTGATGGTTTAGGTCTGTGAGGTGTTATGTATGTGTGGGTTTAGGTCTGTGAGGTGTTATGTATGTGAGGGTTTAGGTCTGTGAGTTGTTATATCTGTGATGGTTTAGGTCTGTGAGGTGTTATGTATGTGAGGGTTTAGGTCTGTGAGTTGTTATATCTGTGATGGTTTAGGTCTGTGAGGTGTTATATCTGTGATGGTTTAGGTCTGTGAGGTGTTATGTATGTGAGGGTTTAGGTCTGTGAGTTGTTATATCTGTGATGGTTTAGGTCTGTGAGGTGTTATATCTGTGATGGTTTAGGTCTGTGAGTTGTTATATCTGTGATGGTTTAGGTCTGTGAGTTGTTATATCTGTGATGGTTTAGGTCTGTGAGGTGTTATGTATGTGAGGGTTTAGGTCTGTGAGTTGTTATATCTGTGATGGTTTAGGTCTGTGAGGTGTTATATCTGTGATGGTTTAGGTCTGTGAGGTGTTATGTATGTGAGGGTTTAGGCCTGTGAGTTGTTATATCTGTGATGGTTTAGGTCTGTGAGGTGTTATGTATGTGAGGGTTTAGGTCTGTGAGTTGTTATATCTGTGATGGTTTAGGTCTGTGAGGTGTTATGTATGTGTGGGTTTAGGTCTGTGAGTTGTTATATCTGTGATGGTTTAGGTCTGTGAGGTGTTATGTATGTCAGGGTTTAGGTCTGTGAGGTGTTATATCTGTGATGGTTTAGGTCTGTGAGGTGTTATGTATGTGTGGGTTTAGGTCTGTGAGGTGTTATGTATGTGAGGGTTTAGGTCTGTGAGTTGTTATATCTCTGATGGTTTAGGTCTGTGAGGTGTTATGTATGTGTGGGTTTAGGTCTGTGAGGTGTTATATCTTTGAGGTGTTATATCTGCGAGGGTTTAGGTCTGTGAGGTTTTATGTATGTGTGGGTTTAGGTCTGTGAGTTGTTATATATGTGATGGTTTAGGTCTGTGAGGTGTTATGTATGTGAGGGTTTAGGTCTGTGAGTTGTTATATCTGTGATGGTTTAGGTCTGTGAGGTGTTATGTATGTGTGGGTTTAGGTCTGTGAGTTGTTATATCTGTGATGGTTTAGGTCTGTGAGGTTTTATGTATGTGTGGGTTTAGGTCTGTGAGTTGTTATATCTGTGATGGTTTAGGTCTGTGATGTGTTATGTATGTGAGGGTTTAGGTCTGTGAGGTGTTATATCTGTGATGGTTTAGGTCTGTGAGGTGTTATGTATGTGTGGGTTTAGGTCTGTGAGGTGTTATGTATGTGAGGGTTTAGGTCTGTGAGTTGTTATATCTGTGATGGTTTAGGTCTGTGAGGTGTTATATATGTGAGGGGTTAGGTCTGTGAGGTGTTATATATGTGAGGGTTTAGGTCTGTGGGGTGTTATGTTTGTGAGGGGTTAGGTCTGTGAGGTGTTATATATGTGAGGGTTTAGGTCTGTGAGGTGTTATGTTTGTGAGGGATTATGTCTGTGAGGTGTTATATATGTGAGGGTTTAGGTCTGTGAGGTGTTATATATGTGAGGGGTTAGGTCTGTGAGGTGTTATATATGTGAGGGGTTAGGTCTGTGAGGTGTTATATATGTGAGGGTTTAGGTCTGTGAGATGTTATATATGTGAGGGTTTAGGTCTGTGAGGTGTTATATATGTGAGGGTTTAGGTCTGTGAGATGTTATATATGTGAGGGTTTAGGTCTGTGAGATGTTATATATGTGAGGGTTTAGGTCTGTGAGGTGTTATATATGTGAGGGTTTAGGTCTGTGAGGTGTTATATTTGTGAGGGTTTAGGTCTGTGAGGTGTTATATATGTGAAGGTTTAGGTCTGTGAGGTGTTACATATGTGAGGGTTTAGGTCTGTGAGATGTTATATATGTGAGGGTTTAGGTCTGTGAGATGTTATATATGTGAGGGTTTAGGTCTGTGAGATGTTATATATGTGAGGGTTTAGGTCTGTGAGGTGTTATATATGTGAGGGGTTAGGTCTGTGATATGTTATATATGTGAGGGTTTAGGTCTGTGAGATGTTATATATGTGAGGGTTTAGGTCTGTGAGGTGTTATATATGTGAGGGTTTAGGTCTGTGAGATGTTATATATGTGAGGGTTTAGGTCTGTGAGATGTTATATATGTGAGGGTTTAGGTCTGTGAGGTGTTATATATGTGAGGGTTTAGGTCTGTGAGGTGTTATATATGTGAGGGTTTAGATCTGTGAGGTGTTATATATGTGAGGGTTTAGGTCTGTGAGGTGTTATATATGTGAGGGTTTAGATCTGTGAGGTGTTATATATGTGAGGGTTTAGGTCTGTGAGGTGTTATTTATGTGAGGGTTTAGGTCTGTGATGTGTTATATATGTGATGGTTTAGGTCTGTGAGGTGTTATAGATGTGAGGGTTTAGATCTGTGAGGTGTTATATATGTGAGGGTTTAGATCTGTGAGGTGTTATATATGTGAGGTGTTAGGTCTGTGAGGTGTTATATATGTGAGGGGTTAGGTCTGTGAGGTGTTATATATAAATTGAATTGCAGCTGTGTCGCAATATATCGATACATCATTTAATCCTTACAACCCTACTTGATACGTCAATTAATCCTTACAACCCTACTTGATACGTCACTCAATCCTTACAACCCTACTTGATACGTCACTTAATCTTTACAACCCTACTTGATACGTCACTTAATCCTTACAACCCTGCCTGATACGTCAATTAATCCTTACAACCCTACTTGATACTGGTCCTCGGTTGTGTTTTCCCTTTCTTTTATTATTCCGTCACAGCCTTCTCCACCTCTCTCCCTCTCCCCTCCTCTCAAACCTCCAGAATCTCTGTACAGCCCTCAGATCTTATATCTGCAACATTGTAACCTTCTTTTGTGACCACTTTGTCAGAAGTAACTTTGGAAATGGATCCGTTATCTGTCTTGGTTTTGTTTCCATTATGAGATGTTTGATTTGATCTGGTCTCTTACTGCTGACAGTTTGTATATCACATTTCATACAAGACCGTATCGAAGTATAAACATAAAAATGCTTCAGTCACGCCCACCACATGTTTTTATTGGGACATAACATTTAATTCCAACATCACAAGGCTTGGTGTTTCCAGTTCCTCCACCTGCTGTAGAAAAGGAAACTTGTCTTTGTGATCTTTGACCCCAGTAGTTGTTGACGATTCTTTGATGTTGGTTATTGGTGATTCATGTCATGACTCATTACTTGACCTCTAGATCAGGTGATGTGTCTGAAAGAAAACAGTTAGAAGATTATCTTACTATTTTTTAGCTACCCCAAGTAGTGCATGTACCGTATTCATTTTATTAAGCACACAGTACACTTAACGCATACCTGAGACAAGCAAACATGTCAGATTTTGCATTCAAATAAGTACACCCATTTTAAGTGGTTCCTGGCTACAGCCATCTCAGCAGACCTGACTGGCAAGTAATTTTGGCATCCACAATGAGCAAAAAGATACATGAACCTGTAAAGTCTGGTAATTTAGGTGGATCTTTGAATCCAGTTTGACATTGGTAGAAATTAAATGACAATAATGGATTGAGCAGCAAGGTTTTCATTGAGATTGCCGTCATGATGTCACACACTGCTAAAAATGGGGTGTACACTAATTAGGGTATGCATGCTTAATAGAATGAATAAGGTATGTTAAGTTATGCTGTCTAGAAACTTTGCCTCTCGGGTGTCAAACTGTCTGAGGTTTCTCTACAACCCCCTTATTTTTTCAAGCCTTGGGTTAAGGCTTCTTACCAGTTGAGGGTTTGTGCTGGATTTACACGTTTCTTCTCTATGTTATGCTTGTTTTTGATGGTTGTTCAAAATTGCGTAAAGTGTTCACCAATCGGTCGGGGACGTTTTACGTAAACTGTTCACCAATCAGTCGGACATTTTACGTAAACTGTTCACCAATCAGTCGGACATTTTACGTAAACTGTTCACCAATCAGTCGGACATTTTACGTAAACTGTTCACCAAATCAGTCAGGGACATTTTACGTAAACTGTTCACCAATCAGTCAGGGACATTTTACGTAAACTGTTTGCCAATCAGTTGGGGATGTTTTACGTAAGTTGCAACAATCATAGAAAGATTGAGATGGCCTTGTCTCATATGTTCATCAACCTTCATTATCGCCAGCCCTTATCAACCTTTGGTGAACACAGGCAGAACACAGGCAGAACACAGGCAGAACACAGGCAGAACACAGGCAGAACACAGACAATCAATGTCCTATGAAAGATGTAAATATCTCAGCAGAGTTTGTTGAGGAGAAAAATCTAAGAAGAAACTAACAGTGATAAAACAAAACCTGCTCATACAACAAGAAAGTGAACCATTCCGCCAATAAAAGCAGTGGGACATGGCCAGAATATTAGAGGTAAAACTTTAGTTTGTTATGAGTTAAATAATTTCTACAGACATAACTTAGAATATATAGATTAAATTAGCGAATTAATACTGCCTGTATTGCGAGGAGAGTAGGCACACAAAAATGGGGCCACTCATATTTGGGGTTATTAGGTTAGCTAGAAGTTTCATAAGATTTTTAGTTCTTTGGACCAAAGGTCCAAGGGACTATTGCCATCACTCTGCGTTTGCGTTCCGCCGTTAGCTGCCATATCTTAGAAATTGTTCAGCAAGTTTTTTTCTAATTTTGCATAGACATATCTTAGGGTACTGCCACTATGCACAAGAAATCTGTATTTGATTTAATCATTCTAAGGACCCCGTAGGGCCCCCAAAGGCCCAAAAAGTTGTCACATTTTGCCTATTTTATAAAAAAACTGTTCAACAACGTTTTTTCTAATTTTGCATAGATGTTTCTTAGGGTGCTGCCACTATACACAAGAAATCTGTATTTGATTGAATCATTCTAAGGGCACCTAATGACCCCCCCAAAAAATACCCCAAAACGTAAATTTTCATATTTTGCCTATTTTCTCAAAAACTCTTCTGTAACTTTTCTTCTTATAGTCTGTATTTTTTTTATTATGGTTTGCTTAATAGATGGGCGCTGTACGAATATCCGGTGTGTTATTAATAAAGTTATTCACGTAGTAGTGAATGGTCTTGCATGATGAGAAAATAACTTATGTAGATGTTAATTTGTTTCTTGAAGTTATGTATATATTTTCTCTCCTATTGCGTACAGCAGGGTATTATAATTTTGGCCGCATCTCGCGGCCTTCTTCAGTAGACTGAATTTACGGTCGTGTCACATGACCTGCGTCATGTGACACAAGCTGGAGCATGATTGGCGGGAGCTCGTGGCCAATTATACAGAAGAAGAAAAAAAAGTTTCTTGAGGTAAATATACTAAACATACAAAACATAATTTAACTTAATAACTAAAATTAATTAAAACTACATCTTAGGGTGGAGAGTGTGAATAGTTTGATGAATCTGGTCGTGTGACCATAACAATTTGCTACATCATTGTAGAACTCTTGTGTGGTTGAGGTAGGATTAAATAATACTTCCTGTTAGATTGTTACTAGAAAGAGGAAGAGTCAGAGTCAATTACACTTCCCCTTTGATTTCAGGCAAATGTAGTGCCTTCTAAAGTAGCAAGTTAACAGTTAAGGAAGCTATATTTAAATGTATGGCATACATGCTTTCCCCATTGCTGTGACAGTCAATGAAAAATCGCCTTAGACATATAAGAGTTTAAAAATTATGAAAAATGGAAATATTCTGCCATTCTACAAAATGTGAAGAACTTCTGGCATAAATTTAGAAATGTGAGATTTGGCTCTTTCTAACAGTTGAAAATACACGAGCGACACTTCAGACCTCAAATTTGGCAATAGCCATTTGCAGCAATGTGCTGGCACCTGGTTGTTGTACCTCAGAATTTTAATATAGGTTCACGCCTTGTTAAATCTTGTAAAATTTGCCATATATATCATAATGGTACCCAAATATCTACAAAAGTCAGTGCCAACTGGCCATGCATATATTTGTCCATGGTCAAGGCATGTATATAAAGGTGACCTATCACAGCAAAATTGTGTATTCAATAGTAAAAATAGTGAAATGGAGTTTCGTGCCTTTTCTATTCCACAGATCACGTGCTTTAAAATGAAACATCAGTTGCTGAAATAGTGTTTGATTTATTCCTAAAATTGAAACTAACTTTAGAAGAGTTGTTTTGAGAAACGAGGTAATTTTGACTCATAAGTCTGTTGTTTTTAGTCTGTGAGTTTGTAGATATGTAGTAGTTTTTATGTAGATATTATAGTCTACGTCTATATATTAATTGGTAAAAACCCTAAGGTCAGTATGGGGTGTGTGCAATAGCACTGCAGGAACTTTATATGTGTCTGCCCAGTCTAGTTTTAAAAGTGTTAGTTTGGGATTATATGTTGAGAAAAATAAGCTGGACATTGAAGAGTGGTCATTTATAGGTTATGCATTTCTGCCAAAATCAAAAAATTTACAGGATATGACCAGGACTGCTATTTGTGGCTCCTGTGCAGAATAGGCCAGTGTCACTTACTAGCTAGTTTGCTGTCGCAGGCCACATGTATATAGGCATGTAAGAAATTCGTACTTACGTCTTTCCTGGCCACTGGATCAGCTCTGCTGCCCCTCGTGCTGTCAGTGACAGTGTGTTCAACCCACTGTGTCTGTGTGGGATGTTGCACTTTGCTCCATCTGTCCTTGTGTCATATGAAATAGTAATCCCAGAATAAACCTTGTGGGTGCTGACATTGACTCACTCTGAATACAGGAGTGGCTTATTTACCGGTTAACTACGTCCGGGTGTCGGTCAATCTTCCCCCATGTTTGCTCCAGTGCCTGCTCTATCCCACGAGCTGTGTTCTTCCCTTCTGTCTATAACGAAAGTGAAACTAGACTGATTTGTGAGTCAAATTTCTACCTGGAAAGAGAAACAGATACTTTAGGAATGGTGTTATGAGATATGCTATGTTGTTCTTCAGTTGTGTGGACTGTATCAAAATGTCACTCTGAAACTTTCAATCATTTAGCATTTGTAAAATGTGGGTGGGTGAAGAAAGATTGTTTTTTAGCATCATCAGAGTAGAATATCTGCTAAAGATTTACCATGGCATTTACAATAGTGAATCAGTTTTAAATGGGTGAATATGAGCAATGACGTTGTCATTGGCATCTTGACAGTATAAGGTTTCCTTATTAAACCAGCCATATTAAAATTCTTGGTGTATCTATTCTGTTGACCCATTTAATGTTTTTCTACAGAGAAGTTTGCAAACAAAATTCCATGTTTCATATATGTTTTTTATTTATTTATCGTGTGTATTGATGTATTCATTAAATATCTGGTGTCATTTTGTGTGACATAAGATAACATAACGGGTAGTAAAAGTGTACATTGTCGCTGCATTCAACAACAGAAATATACTTGGTAGATCCATGGTGTGTGTCTCTGTACTCAACATTGAACTACACGGTGTCAGATAGAGGCTTGCTGAGTGTCACTGTACTGAACACTGAACTGCACTGTCAGATAGAGGCTAGGTGAATGTCACTGTACTTGACATTGAACTAGACTGTCAGATAGAGGCTAGGTGAATGTCACTCTACTTAACATTGAACTACAGTCAGATAGAGGCTAGGTAAATGTAGACATCGAACTACACTGTCAGATAGAGGCTATGTAAATTTAACTGTACTTAACATTGAACTACAGTCAGAGGCTAGGTGAATGTCACTGTACTTGACATTGAACTACACTGTCAGATAGAGGCTAGGTGAATGTCACTGTACTAGACTTCGAACTACACTGTCAGATAGAGACCAGGTAAATGTCACCGTACTAGACATTAAACAATACTGTCAGATAGAGGCTAGATGAATGTCACTGTACTAGATATTGAACCACATTGTCAGATAGAGGCTAGATGAATGTCACTGTACTAGATATTGAACCACATTGTCAGATAGAGGCTAGAGGAATGTCACTTTACTTGACATTGAACTGCACTGTCAGATAGAGGCTACATGAATGTCACTGTATTAGACATTGAACCACATTGTCCGATAGAGGCTAGATGAATGTCACTGTACGAGACATTGAACTACACTGTCAGATAGAGGCTAGGTGATTGTCACTGTACTAGATATTGTACTACACTGTCAGGTAGAGGCTAGATGAATGTCACTGTATTATACATTGAACCAAATTGTCAAATAGAGGCTAAGTGAATGTCACTGTACTAGACATTGAACTACACTGTCAGATAGAGGCTAGGTGAATGTCACTGTACTAGACATTGAACTACACTGTCAGATAGAGGCTAAGTGAATGTCACTTTACTAGATATTGAACTACGCTGTCAGATAGAGGCTAAGTGAATGTCACTGTACTAGATATTGAACTACACTGTCAGACAGAGGCTAAGTGAATGTCACTGTACTAGATATTGAACTACACTGTCAGACAGAGGGTACGTGAATATCACTCTACTAGATATTGAACTACACTGTCGGACAGAGGCTAGGTGAATGTCACTGTACTAGACATTAAACTACACTGTGTCTGGTGACTTGGAGAACGCCATTGCACCTGCTATTGGAATTGTCTTTCTGTTGCAATGTCAAACAAACACTGATAAAAGAGTTGTTCTGCTTTCAGGTGGCAGGTTCTCAATGGTAGTGGTGATTGGAATCCCAACTATTGTTGCTTTCATCATTGTCCTTATACTCATTGTGTAAGTGTTGTTTCACAAACATTCATCGCTGTAAACTGTATGATAAACAATGTCAAGATAGATCATATGGCCTAATCTGATTGGATTTAGTAGATAACGTAGAAGTGCAGGTAAAAGACAATGGCGTACATATAACACATTTGCAGACACACGTATGCAAGCATGCATGCCCACAAAAATAGATTCTAATAAATACTGGTGACTAATGAATGCTGCTGTTGAATTTCCTAAACTACTGTGAAACAGAATATTGATGACATGCCAGGAAGGTGTTGTTGTGTGGCAACGTGCTCGCTCTTCATCATTTGTGCTTCTTGTTCAAAAATCAACAAAACGATTATTAAACCTTTGACATTTCAGTGTGACTTCCCATAAGTCAAATAAAAGTATTTTATTGGTTTTCTGTAGCACCACTCCCTGTGCAAGACAGTCCAATATACAACATTTTATAGAAAATGTTCTAATATGGATACTAATTGTGGAGCGCAGTAGCGCAGTGGTAAGAGCTTTGCTATCTCGACTGAGAGAACCCGGGTTCAAATCCTGTGCAGCAGTTTCGAACCTTGAGCAAGTTCGTTTATTCTACATTGCTCCAGTTCACTCAGCTGTATGAATGAGTACCTGGCAGTGGTGGATATTTGTGTACGAATCGTCTTTGCACATTAATTGCTGCATGGCTGAATGCTTCCCAGAGAAGTCAAGACGGTGTTTGATTGAACTGGTCTGCCAGGGAGTAAAGTGTAAAGTGCTTTGAGCAGTCCTGATGACTGGATACTGCGTTATATAAGAACTTACCTTTTTACTTTAATATAAATGGATGCCCAGATTCTGTATGAGTATTGATGTTATATAAGTGCAAATGTATGAATAAGTAAAACTTATTGCATTGTTTTTTCACAGATATTTCATCATGAAATGTTATAAAAAAAGAACCAAGCCCATCCCCATTGATGTACCACCCCGAACAAGGGTAAGTGTTAACATTGAAGGTTTGAGTGAGCTAAAACTACACAGTTATCTTTCAGTCATATGGGTATTTTAACACATGAGAAAGCCTATGATTTTGAACTGTGGGTGTTTGGCGCAGTTTATAGGGACACTGATTTTATGTTTCAAAAAAGGCAAGTACCGTTTCAATTCCATTTCAAAATTCTGTTTCAGAAAAAGGCAACTTCCGTTTCAAATTATGTATTTTCCGTTTCAGAAAAAAGGTGAATTCCGTTTCAAAAGATGTATTTTCCGTTTCAGAAAAAACAAAGTCTGTTTCAAATGAATCATTTTCCATGTAAAATCCCTCATTTTCAGGCTAAAGAAGCCCATTTCTGTTCAGAAAAGAAATATTTTACTTCAAAGTTAACTTTGAAAAATAATATATTCTGTGAAATATCTAAAATATCACAATGTTATGATCTTTGTATCTAAATAATACTGTTTTACTATGTGGTTAACTTTTCTAAAAACATTTATTTGTGCAATATTTGCAACACAATAACAATCGTACACAATCAGTTTAGATAATAAAATAATCCCTGTCACACAATAACATTGTGCAACAGTCATTCTAATGCAACAGTGCTTAATGTAAAGTTCACAAATGTAGATTTACAAGCAATCATATTAATAATTATGAATGTTCAAACCACAGAAGCTGTTTCACTAATAATTTTGTTCAACCATTTTCGCTAGCGTAGAGTCCCTTTATACAAGGGACTCCAAGCTAGCGCTATTTATTATGCCATCCAACGGAATTTGTTAGAACTACGATACGCAGACTATATCACTTTGAGCCAGAGTAACCTAGGCTGTCGATCGAGAAACGGTTTAAATGTTAGCGCCTTCTGCCCATGTCCCTGTTTACGTCGGTTGACACGAGGTAGCAGGGGCGCCATGACACTTTGAAACGATTTGCCTTGCACATTTTAATCTACCAAAATAAACGAATACGGTAGCATAGTAATACCGTTTGTTTCAAAATATCGCCAATAAAGTCAGTATCGTTTACAGTGTTGGTGACTCTACTCTTTCTATGCTTACGGAGTTTCCGTTCGAAAAAGCAAATCCGTTTAAAAATGTTGATTACGTGGAATTCCATCCATTTTCCACGATTGCGGAATTTCCATTCCAAAAGGTAAATTCTGTTTCAAAACCCGAATTTTGCGAATTCCGTCCATTTTCCGCGATCTCGGAAAATCAGTATCCGTAAATGTATAATTCATCATTTATATGGTAGGCAATCTAAGTATAATCAAGCTAGTTTATGTATGAGCCTATGCATGTTGTATGTATGTATATATATAATGTATGTGTGCGTACATGTACATATGTATGTATGTATATATGCATGTACGTTCTTATGTGGATGTGTTAATGTTATCCTAAACAATTTGCATCTCGGATGCCAAACTTTTAGCTATTAATCAACAACCCCCTGTAAAAAAGTACTGCGTTTTATTTGAAGTCCTCTGTGGGCTAAGGTTTCTGACTGTACGTTAGACCGTGATTGTTCACTGCATTATGCATGTCTTCTGTCATTGTTTCACCCTATCTAAGTGGTCCATCAATCTGTTGGCAATGTTTTACATAACTAGCGGTGCAAAAAACTACTCAAATTTACGCTTGGTACAAATTCTTTGGGAAACCGTTTTCTGCATAGTTTTTATATGCTAGTTACTACAACTATGCATATAGTATGTCTGTGTTTATGCTGGACACATAGCAATGAACAGTAATTGTGCATTTTTGTTAAACATGCTGCACGTGCAGTGCACTTAGACTTTTTTAAACAGTCCCATTGACTTGTAAAGTGGTTTACTTTCAGGTTGTCACATCCGCAGAGTCTCCGCAACAAGACGAGGTATTTAAAATAGTACTAACTTTCATAAATGCTGTAATCTTATTATAATCAAGCTTGCATATGTAGGTTAATGTGTCCCTCTTAGACGACTTGAACCTCAAGCGCCAAACGTTCAGGGATTAATCAACGACCCATGGAGTAGGACGTAATACCAAGAATAGGACGTAACACCTAGAATAAGACGTAATACCTAGAGTAGGACGTAATAACTAGAGTAGGACGTAATAACTAGAGTAGGACGTAATACCTAGAGTAGGACGTAATACCTAGAGTAGGACGTAATAACTAGAGTAGGACGTAATAACTAGAGTAGGACGTAATAACTAGAGTAGGACGTAATACCTAGAGTAGGACGTAATACCTAGAGTAGGACGTAATAACTAGAGTAGGACGTAATACCTAGAGTAGGACGTAATACCTAGAGTAGGACGTAATAACTAGAGTAGGACGTAATACCTAGAGTAGGACGTAATAACTAGAGTAGGACGTAATACCTAGAGTAGGACGTAATACCTAGAGTAGGACGTAATACCTAGATTAGGACGTAATACCTAGAGTAGGACGTAATAACTAGAGTAGGACGTAATACCTAGAGTAGGACGTAATACCTAGAGTAGGACGTAATACCTAGAGTAGGACGTAATAACTAGAGTAGGACGTAATACCTAGAGTAGGACGTAATACCTAGAGTAGGACGTAATAACTAGAGTAGGACGTAATACCTAGAGTAGGACGTAATAACTAGAGTAGGACGTAATACCTAGAGTAGGACGTAATACCTAGAGTAGGACGTAATACCTAGATTAGGACGTAATACCTAGAGTAGGACGTAATAACTAGAGTAGGACGTAATACCTAGAGTAGGACGTAATACCTAGAGTAGGACGTAATACCTAGAGTAGGACGTAATACCTAGAGTAGGACGTAATACCTAGAGTAGGACGTAATACCTATATCTTTTCAAAATACCCCACATATGTCACACCTTTATGGGGTAAATCAGTTCATTCTTTAATGGTTCTGAACTTAAAACGTAATGTGTGCGTAATACACAAAACGTAATGTGCATGTAATACGTAAAATGTAACCTAACAAGTTAAGGAACCACACGCTTGGCAAAAACTTTGGGAAAATGGCTCCTGCGTAATAGACTTGGCATCATGGAGTAGACGCAGACACAATAATGCTTTTCTCTACAGTCGTACCAACAGCATAGCAATATGAGTATTATTTCAGAATTCTACGCTATCACGACTATGGCCTATCGATGGATGTGAACTTCACATTCTCTCCAACCTTTGTCATTTTGAACAAACAACGAGTATCTGCGAACGCGTTATGTTGTTTATGTAACAATGCTGTGTGTTTTCTAACACTTGGTAAATATTGCTATCACCACTGTCACCTAAGAAGGCATCCATCAGGTGACGTCATAATTGTTGGATCCAGTACGTCACAGTTTGCATACATCACAATAACAATTTTGTAATTTATCTCCATCAACCTATACCCTTATCACCAATATTGATAATATTTATATACGTGAATTATATTACTATTGCTGCACAACATCTCATAAATCAAACATTCTCGCATGCAGTTGTCACTTTACAAGCTTTGCCTTACGTTTTTGTTATAAAGAAACACATGTGGCCAGAATTTCAATAGAATATACAACGGAATGCAAGAACACACCATTTTTGGATGGCTTGAATGCAACTTTAATCTTTATATAAATTTTAGCATTTCAGAAATTTTTTAAACCCTTGAATATAGTATTACTCTGTTTGAATGAAGCATAGAATTATTATATACTCCGTAGCATGATTTTATGATACATGATGAGACTTTCTGCCTCCAAATAGTAAGTAACAGTATTTGTGTCTTCGATAATGTGATATTTACCGTCTGTGCTTACGTTCTACAGAATGACGACACTCTGAACGTGCCTAACAATGCTTCTAACGCTGATGATCGAACAAGTTTGATAAGGACTATCAGTGAGGAATCAGTGTTTGACGAAACGGGTGGCTCTTCGGGGGATATACCACCCTATGTCCAGGCAGGAGGCACTGGCCCGACTAGGGGCGTCTCTAGTGGCAGTGAAACTGAGGCTGAGGAACGTCCGTCAGTCAGCGTGGGTGATGGCCAATCTGGGCAGGCGGAGTTGGTCGATGAAGATGATTCTTCGGGAAGTATTCCGTCCTACGTGAAAACAGCAAACGGTAGACGTGGTGGCGCCTCTCGTTGTAGTTCAGCCGAGCAGCATCTGGCAATTACAAATCCCTATGGCTATTGTACAACAACAACAAATGGGTTGTTGAGTGAACCTAAGGGTGAAGCGGCAGACATAAACTCTAACAATCCAGTGGACAGTAGCACAGTGGACAGTAGCGCAATGTCCAGTGACAGGATGGACAGTAGTGCGATGCCCAGTGACAGGATGGACAGTAGTGCGATGTCCAGTGACAGGATGGACAGTAGTGCAATGTCCAGTGACAGGATGGACAGTAGTGCGATGTCCAGTGACAGGATGGACAGTAGTGCGATGTCCAGTGACAGGATGGACAGTAGTGCGATGTCCAGTGACAGGATGGACAGTAGCGCAATGTCAAGTAGCTGTGGCTATTGTACAACAACAATAGATGAGTTAGAACCTGATGGTCTGGCAGCAGACATTGACGTGAACAGACCAGTGTCTTACCGTCCTGATCTTGTAGCAACACTACCGGAAGTCTCAGGTAACACGAGTGAACCCGACATCTCGGAAAGTGTCGTATGACATCTCAGAATGTTCCATTATCATGTTTAATCTAGGTCGTGCGTTTGTTTTTATCCTATAATGACGTCATACAGTATAAACTATTGATATTGTACCACACGGACCACCTAAGTGTGCTTTAACGAACCGTTTGTTGTTGTTGACATTTAAGTGCTTCGGTAAGAAACAGTTTGTTTACATGACAACACTGTTGCTTTCAATGACATCGCCTCAGGACAGGTTACTAACGAGATCGCGGTTTTGTCAGGTCAACACCTTTCTCGGAATTATATGAGCTCGCTATTTACAGATTTGAGAGACAGCTCGGCCATTTTTGGTATGCATTGAGCTTTTGAATTCCAAATTTATTTCAGCTTCATTGAAACATATTTGAGTGGTAAGTTAGAACACGTATATAGTTCATACTGTGCAGCACAATTTTACAAAGCGCCTTCCGCTAGTTGTTTTACCCATCACAAATAAGGTTCATTGGTTTTCAGATCTGTAACACTTGAATAGTTTCAGTAAAATTCACTGTCGGTTTAATAGGATAATAAAAAATTGATAACATTATTGAAAGAATCGACATCGATTGCTAGATTTGCTAACTTAGCTTGTGAAAATTCAAATAGCTTTATGTAACAATATGTATGCGTGGAGCCACTTGCTATTTTTTGTTGAATTTTGACGGCCCAATCAAAAATAATTTCATAGTTTGTTGATCAATTAATCAAAACTAACACTTTCAAATAAATAAGCCACCACATCATAGAGGATACTAAAATGTTATTTTGTGTATTGGTTTTAAAATGACGTGGGCAAAAGGTTGAATTGTGCAAGAAGCTTTGCCAGCCAACTTCAGAATCTTGGTACTGGCTCCATCATGCACACTCGGTGTGTACATATCTTCACTGTACACATGATGTATACACATCTTCACTGTGCATATGATGTACATATTTCTTCACTGTACATCGAAGTGTACATATCTTCACTGTCTGTCTGTACATATCTTCACCATACACATGTATATTCAGAGTACACATGTTGTATACATATCTTCACAGTATACACAATGTGTACACACATATTCACTGTACACATAATGTGTACACATATTTACTGTACACAATGGGTATACACATCTTCACTGTACACAAGTACTTCAGCACATATACTAGCCACACCAAATTGGTGAAATTTGCAGACAAGAATAGCATTGGAGAAATTAGTAATTTAAACAGAAATATATATATTTAAAGCTGTTAATGAAGTATAAACTTTAGATATCCGTTGTACACAGCATATATATATATATATATATGGTCGATTCCCACGAAACGTTGACAAACAGTTTCTAGGGCTATAACTCATTTAATATACTAATTGGAAGGCATGCGTCTTCGTTGGGGCTTTCTGGGGAACCCTACTTTTGTATATGTACCATGGAATCTCTGAGTACTGTCCCCCAGAAATGAGTAATTTCTGCTCTATTTTTGTGAAATATATGCCATCAGTACTTTAAAACGCATTGTATTATTCGAACAACATACGCAAGGTATACAGTTAATGTTTGGCTATGAAGGTCGATGTTTCAGGCATTATTGATAAAAAAATTAAAACTTCAGGTCAAAACCCTGATTTTTCCTGATTATTTTCATGTTGGGGAACTTTTCTGAAACTGTCCGTCTGCAGTCATTCATATAGAAAAATGCAGTACAACAGTTCATTAAATAACACAGATTTCACACTCAACTTGATGCCACAGCTGGATACATAGGTCCTGTGCTGTTTTAAACCAAAACTGTTGGCTAATATGTTGTGTTGAGCGACGAAACCGATTTGGGGAAGTTTTTCATGAAACAAATTCTAAACTGTCTACAAATTGATAGTTATAAATCGGTGTCAATAAGGTATACCCTGTTGAAAAGCTAAATGTGTATACCTTGCCATGAATGTATTTTAAAGATAAAACATGGATTCCCCTTGTAGTGGTAATATGTAACAGAAAGTCACTTTTATAAAACATCAAGTCTGAGAGAGCGCAAAATACTTCAAAGCTCCCCCTTAAAATAAAAAAAGAAGTCCGAAACATATTTCTTACTGAATTTAAAACACAAACGTGTTATACATACTTTGAAAATGAAATTTCACAGGTAATTGTGAGATGAAATAGTTGTAGCAGTTTCCAAGTAGAGGGACTTGTGTGCAGACGTATGGTTTCCGAACTTAAACACTTGCTATTTCTATTAGCTGTCAAATGCTCAATTTCAGGATTTAACTTGCCCAGTCTTATTCTCCGATTACCTCAATATGTTCTTTTGGTACTACAGAAAACACAACTTTATACGCATATGTTTATTTTTGCCTCCCCCAGGAACACCATTTGTCAAAGTTTCGTGGGAATCAACCATATATATATATTTAAAACTGTTAATTAAGTATAGACTTTAGATATCCGTTGTACACAGCATATATATATATATGTTTAAAACTGTTAATTAAGTATATACTTTAGATATCCGTTGTACACAACGGCCCACAAAGACATGTCTTACATAATCCATTCCTCAGTTTTGTAATGTGATCCTCCTCAGCCAAGTTCTTTCCTTTCACATCTGCTCAAGGTGTTTCTGAGTTCACAACTGACTGAAATGTTAATTATACAGCAGAGATTAAACTGATGCAATGTTATGCTTTACTGTTTGATGCAAAGCACTTCTGCATCAGTTATTACATTATCATAATCACGTATGCAAGTAATTGGGTTGGCTCCGAATATTTCTATCATTGATGTCATTTTCACTCAAGTTATTAAATAATATATTATTTTCACATATTTATTTTATGTCTGCAAATAATATTAATATAATGGTTACAAGAATCTGATCGTTTTATGAAGCCTGATTCAACAGGTCAGCCTTTTTCAGAATCTTACACCAAGCTGACCTGCACAGAAGGTTATCACTCCCAGAATGCACCAGGGTAATCGTACTTGAGTACATTTTCTCAGTACTTATACTAGGGTTTTTGAAGTGACAAGTTCTTGTACTTGGCCAGTTGTACATGCCAAAGGATGATGTACAATTCAAGTATTTTTCATATCTACAATTTATATTATAAATATATTTTCAAAATAGTTAACAATGGGCAACTGAAGTGTTATTATTGTTGATCAGCATGACTGAAATCTACATGGACTTGTACTTGATCAACTGTACTTGGGATTGTACTCGATCAACTGTACGTGATCAACTGTCCTTAGAATTGTACTTGATTAACTGTACTTGGGATTGTACTTTATCAACTGTACTTGGAATTGTACTTGATCAACTGTACTTGGGATTGTACTCGATCAACTGTACTTGGAATTGTACTTGATCGGCTGTACTTGGAATTGTACTTGATCAACTGTACTTGGGATTGTACTCGATCAATTGTACTTGGAATTGTACTTGATCGGCTGTACTTGGAATTGTACTTGATCAGCTGTACTTGGAATTGTACTTGATCGATTGTACTTTAAATTGTACCTGATCAACAGTACTTGAAATTGTACTTGATCAACTGTATTTGGAATTGTACCTGATCAGCAGTACTTGGAATTGTACTTGATCAACTCTACTTGGAATTGTACTTGATCAGCTGTACTTGGAATTGTACTTGATCAGTTTACTTGGAATTATACTTGATCAACTGTACTTGAAATTGTACTTCATTAACTGTACTTGCAATTGTACTTGATCAACTGTTCTTGGGATTGTACTCAATCACCTGTACTTGGAATTGTACTTGATCAGCTGTACTTGGAATTGTACTTGATCAACTGTACTCTTGTACTTGATCAGCTGTACTTGGAATTGTGCCTGATCAACTGTACTTGAAGTTGTACTTGATGAACTGTACTTGTACTTGATCAGCTGTACTTGGAATTGTACCTGATCAACTGTACTTGGAATTGTACTTGATCGACTGTACTTGGAATTGTACTTAATAGACTGTAATTGGAATTGTACTTGATTGTCTGTACTTGGAATTGTACTTGATAAGCTGTACTTGGAATTGTACCTGATCAGCTCTATTTGGAACTGTACCTGATCAACAGTACTTGGAATTGTACTTGATCAACAGTACTTGGAATTGTACCTGATCAACTGTACTTGGAATTGTACTTGATCGAGTGTACTTGGAATTGTACTTGATCAACTGTACTTGGGATTGTACTCGATTAACTGTACTTGGAATTGTACTTTATCAACTGTACTTGGGATTGTACTCGATCAACTGTACTTGGAATTGTACTTTTCAACTGTATGTGATCAGCTGTACTTGGAATTGTACTTGATCAATTGTACTTGGAATTGTACCTGATCGATTGTACTTGGAATTGTACTTTGTCAACTATATTTGGAATTGTACTTGGTCAGTTGTACTTGGCATTGTATTTGATCAACTGTACTTGGAGTTGTACCTGATCAACTGTACTTGGAATAGTGCATGATCGACTGTACTTGGAATTGTACCTGGTCAACTGTACTTGGAATTGTTGTTGATGAGTTGTACTTGCAATTGTACTTGATCAATTGCACTTGGAATTGTACTTGATCAACTGTACTTGGAATTGTATTTGATCAGCTGTACTTGAAATTGTACCTGATCATCTGTAGTTGATCAGCTGTACTTGGAATTGTAAATGATCAACTGTACTTGGAATTGTACTTGATCAGTTGTACTTGGAATTGTACTTTTATCAACTGTACTAGGAATTGCACCTGATCAACTGTACTTGGAATTGTACCTGATCAATTGCACTTGGAATTGTAAATGATCAACTGTACTTGGAATTGTACTTTATCAGTTGTACTTGGAATTGTACTTGATCAACTGTACTTGGAATTGTACCTGATCAACTGTACATGGAATTGTATCTGATCAGCTGTACTTAGAATTGTACATGATCAACTGTACTTGGACTTGTGCTTGATCGGCTGTACTTGGAATTGTACCTGGTCAACTGTACTTGGAATTGTACTTGATCAACTGTACTTGGAATTGTACTTGATCAACTGTACTTGGATTTGTACTTGATAAACTATACTTGGAATTGTACTTGATCACATCCTTGGAGTACAGTCTGTGGTTCTGTGTTGTGCTCTGTTAATGAGATGGCTCTAATGAGACGGTACCAACATTAACTTGGTCACCCGAGCTACAGTTCCCATTGTTGAGAGCCAAGTTTTACAATCAAGTCTTATACCCAGAAATCTAGTATGTTGACAGGAAGCATGTTGTTGAAAAATCTTCTTCCTCTTTTCAGCCACTTTTTCAAATATTCCAGTTAATTTCTGTACATTAATAATGACGAGAGGACAGATATTTGATACATCAGGGGACAGCTTCACTAACATTCTAATGAGTTCATATCTTTTTTTCATTATAGCCAACAATATAAGATCTCTTTTGTGCCATTTACTTACTGTGTTTGGCAGTTTTTAAAACAGTGACTTAAACTGTCTAAACAATATTTTACACATGTTGGAAGATAATACTGCAGAATTGGTTTCATTTACTATTTTTGAAATATGAATTACCTTGGTGCTATCAATATTATATGCAATGTTCATGGTCTGACTCGTATGAAATATTCATGATTATTTGTTATTATGTACATGATCATGTTGAGATGTACCTGGGCACACTATAAACTTACCAACAATGCTTAAACAGTTCAGTTGTTGCAGTAAATCATCAGGAATTACTAAGATCACTGTGAAATAGGACTCGTTTATTTGGGTGATTTTAACAAAGCCTCTACGTATACAAGTGTGTGTAATATAGGGTGCACAAAAACTACATAATTGTTTGTTATACTATGTATGCACTACTATGCACACTGTATCTTTTTGTATGTTTCCTAATATGGCTGGTCATGTTGTACCTTAGTCACATGTTAAATGAGGTTAGTACGATAACAACCACTTGCTTGTTGCACTCTTTCTATTATAAAGACAACTTCCAACAAATTAGGTGCTGGATATTTTGTTGAGATTTACATTGTAAACAATGAACAATTGTTTGTACAAAGGAAAGTACCTTGCATAGCTCATGGGTATGTGTGTTTGTATATATATATATATATATTTATGGTACAGTTTTGTTAACTAGAAATTGGATAGAATGTGCTCAAAATTTAAGGCAATGCCCTCCATGTGAAATGGTGGTTTTTTATCAAAAATATTCAGAACGTGTTTATGCCAAATGATGATGTTTTACTATTAATAAAGTTCACTTTTGTAACAGCTACATACCTCTAAATCAGTTATTCATGGATCAAGCATGTTGATATCAACTTAACAAATCCATTATGCAATCTATGACTGTCATTTTCTAAGAAAATGTTTTCTGCATTTGAAAAAAGATATCTGTTGGAATAAATATGCTATGCAAATAAAGTTCTGACTGTTACAACTGCTTACTCTTCAGTACACAATGAATAGAACATATTTAACAATCATCAACAGTTAAGTTTGAAAGAAATCAGTATTTGTTACCAAAAATCAATTTTGTCCCTGCAATTTGGCAAAAATCATTCAGAATGCATTAGAAATGTTTCTGCACTGTACAATATTTACTGAACCTGGATTTGCAAGAAATGCCAATATTTGTTCAAAATGTTGAGTAAGACCCATCCTATGATTTGGGTGAAAAGGCACTATTTCCACACACTAAAATAATCATATTTAGTAGATATGTGTGACCTTATGTTATCAAAATTTGAGTTAACAAAGTTGTACTGTTGATAAACTATGTTAACTATGTTTGTGTGTGTTCGTGCGTGCTTGAAACTATGTTTGTGTGCATGTGCGTGTGCGTGTGTGCTTGAAACTATGTTTGTGTGCATGTGTGTTACACAGGTGTATATTGTTTCATATTGATACTAACAGAATATTTTAGAGTACAACAAAATAAAAGTTACCAGGTACTAACAACACTGGAGAAATTAGCATTGGTGACGAAAGTAAACAAACAGGAACTTGTAAATTTTGATCTGGCTGTTGAGGTGGGTAAAATTTCTTAGTCACAATATACATATATTATATTGCACAGTGTAATTCATCACCAAATAAATAGAGTATTATGATATTTGTGTTGTGTTGCAGGTTTGTCGAATCCATTTTATCCGTCTCGACCTTCTTGCTTAATATGGTTTAAAATTTGCTAGATTGTCCTAAATAAGGGGTGATCTAAAAACAATGCTGAATGTCATTGAAGAATGCTGAACAACACTACTGGTGCACAAAATTGGATTTGTTAGGAATTATCTCGCAAGTTTGTAAAGTCCAAATGTTTTACATTTAGTATGGTGCCCACTCTCTCCACCAATACGTTGTGTGGCACTTGTGATTTTGTGATGCAAAATGGCTGTTAAGTGTAACATTTTCAATAACACGTTTCACTCGCTTGATGGTGCCACTGTAGCAATTTATTTCCCTGTTGTATGGTGTATATGGTGATGATCCAACAACCCCTGCATCATGTAGTCTGGGACTCTGTGAACTTGTCTGCTCCTTAGCAACCGTTTTGTTTCCCGCCATACATCATTGCATTTTTTCCAAACCATTTTTATTTTCCCATCAAAATTGCTACGGGTGACAACTTTCTGCTTCGCTGAGACCTGCGGAATGAGCAGTACGTAATGTCGCAAGAAGGAAGAGGAAATTTTCACAGGTAGCCACAGATCAATATCATTAAATTGGGTTTATTTTAAATAAAATTCCCCTTGGATTCTTACTGGATATTGCAACAACCTGGAAAACACAGGCAGCACTGTAAAAAACTCCAAAGTTATGTCACTTTTGTTAGATGTCCGGTATAGTTGAACCTCACTCGATGATCATCTCAATAATACAGCCACTTTGCAACTAAGGTCACCCTTGGATTATCCCAAATTATTTCCATAAGAGGAGAGTACAGAAAATGAGACCTGCTAATATGGCACCTGGTCATTCACGTCACTTTCACCCGGTCCCGAGATTCACCTTGTGATATTCCACTGTTCACTGTTCCATTCAGTACTTTGGGAAACCGTCCTCTTCGTCCGTAGCATCAACAGGTGGATGGAAATTGTTAAAAATGTAATCGCACAACAAGGTGGCAATGTTCAGCACTGCTTTATTGCAAGTTGTTTACTGAAGACAACATTTGGTGAACGTAAGCGAAGTGACAAAATTACATCTCCATTATTTGCCGTGGACAGCAACTCTGCTTTTTTATACAAAAACAATAATCCACATATGTACATAGCACCCTGTCTGATAGGGCATTTTGAGCCATAGCTGCAGCACGCAGGCAACAGCATACGCCAAACAATCGTCATTTCACTGCACTAAAGTGCTACCCAGAATAGCAACTCGATAAAATAATGTTCAATACCTGATAGCTATTGCCTTGAATCAGCCTGGATGTCAAGAACGCATTCTGGAATATCTATAATACCAATTTTCGACGTCTAGTCCCAACATGTGAAAAACAGAAAGAATTACACTGAAATCAGCGATCGCATACCGACGGTGAAAACAATAGCTATCGCCGGAATATGTAACTGGACTGTTTGGTGATGTGTGACTGTAAACGTAAAAGAGCAATTGGGGGAAACGAGCTGTAAAAACTGATTTCGAGAGTTGCTGTTTATCTTTGGCGCTGTGGATGGGCCGAAACGTAACCGTTTAAACAAAGCGGATCTACAATGTGCATACTCGTCAGCGATAACGTACGACAGCATATAAATAACACTGAACATATGTTGCATCACACATCTGATAAACAAGAAAAACTGAAGGTCCTTACACACCTCTACCCCACTCACTCGTTGCAAACGTCGCCAAGCAAGCCGCCTCTAATCAGCAAACACTGGTAATTTAGTCAACACCCAGCACAAATTAACCCGGTAGGAGCGATGCCCGGCAGAGCCGACACACAATAATAGTATTGCTTGAGAAACGTAACAGGATGCTGATCAAAGTGCATCAAGTATCGTGATCGCACGCACGCAGCGTTGGAAATGAGTTGCGCGTTGCACGAATCAGCGCCGACATCACAAACAACGAACAAATCAGAGTTTTGGGCACACGTGCGCCCCACGATATATCTCTCTGAAAATACAAACTTATTCTAAAATATAGTGTTGCTAAACCAACACGACGGCCCGTCTTGGGCGCCATGCAAACACTTTGGGAGCAAATTTTTCGTCGTCATAAAAATAAAACGCTGCCTGCAAAAATATTAACGCAACCGGGCCAGTGCCAGGTAGTTAGCAAGGGCCACATCACCAGATCGGGCTGGGTGCAACACAGCTGTGTCAAACCCACCGATGCATCAGTGAAGACGGACGCATCGCACGACTGTATTGTAGTCGACGTCTTCTGTATCTAAATGCACACGCCGGTCTGTCATCGACGAATCGCTAACAAATCTAAAGAATTGATAGGTGGTGACAGGTGAATGGCAAACTTGGTAATAAACGCTTCACTGGTGGCATCGGTTCAGTCAAATTACCCCCGGGGGGCGTGAGAGAAGACTTGGCAAATCAGTCAAGGACGAATGTGTGACGAGAACCCTACTGCTGCTTGCAAACAAATGGGCCCCTGCAGTCAATAGCACATGACTTTGTTCATCCGATGGCCAGAAACTACATAGTAATGTCTTGGCGAATCGGAATATGAAACGACACGGCCTCGCCTGGCGGGGCCCCGATGCTGCACTGATAATGTAATGTATTTCACGAACGACGGACAGCCGAACTTGTATCACCTTGTCGGGAGCACTGGAAATCCTGAGCGCAATCACATGATGACACAGGAAGAAACCAGGTACAGACGCAACTTGGAGCAGACGACGCGTTATTCAGTCGAGGTCACTGTCATCGTCAGAGCTACTGCAGGGCGAGTCAACGAGCTTCTCAGGGGGTACCACTGGTAGCACACTGATGCGCTGCGGACTCCACACCTTTGTGCGATTGCACTGCAGGCCGTTCTTCTGTTGTTTCATCTGCACAGAACAGTAAACATTCCGTAACTACGTCCACCAAGTAAAACTTTTTTACTTTTAACTTAGAAAGCCGAGTCTTGAGAAATGTCAATAGTTCAGCAGAAAGGGTGGGATTTTGTTCAGATTGGTTTTTACCATGGATTTTTGTCTAAAATATGCAAAAAGTTTTTTCTTCTTGTCTGGCAATTCTACTTTAAAAAGTAAAGGTAAGTTCTTATATAGCACAGTATCCAGTCATTAGGACTGCTCAAAGCGTTTTACACTTTACTCCCGACAGATCTTTCTGGGTTGACAATCAATTACCAGAAAACTTTCTTAACACTTCAAAAAACCTTGCTGAATTCAGGTGCTCCATACTCCAGTGGTGCACTGAACAAGTTCCAAGAATAAACTATTGAGGATAAACTAATTCTTAACACCGACAGATTTGAAATTAGTATTTGAAAAAAAAACACGCCCAAAGTATTCTGCATGCTTGCCGATTCAAATATGATTCATCATCAAAAGTAAATTTTTTCAATGAAGTGAGTTTATATCACAACTTAGCACTAATGAATAAAATGGATCCTTTATCTACACAAAATAATGTATTAAATATATCTATTAATTAACCAACACATCTCCTTCAACAAAATTAACATGAGAAAAACAAACATCCGGTGTGGGTTCATTATATCAGTTTGAATTTGTAGTAAAGTGTGAAAGCAAATGGGCTAACACCTTGATTAATTAACCCGGGTTCAAACCACCAATTAACTGATTCATGATTAGCGAGTGCATTATGGTGTTTATTTAATGATGCTGTGTGTTCCTAACATTTGGTAAAAGGCTTGCTGCGTGTGTACAGTGATGAAAGCACCTGTTTAAGCTTCTGGAACTCCCTCAGGTCATCTTCTGTGATAACATATTCTTCCTCATCATCATTCCATCCCATCTCTCGCAGCAACCTACAACACACAATTAGTATTTATTTATTATTAATTTAATATAATTTATTCTTATGAATTATACATTTCATCAAAAGCTGCACAATTAGTTATTTATTGATTATTATTATTTTACTGTCATGATTTATATCAAAAGCCGTATAAATGTGCAGGTAGAAGTGTATGTATGTCTGAATGACGACTCGTTGAAAATCACAATATAATACATGACATGGTCACCACCATGGAATAAAGCTTTCACTTGCTTACAAACTACAGTAGTCATGTATCTTTGCAACCAGTTTCTACTGGGTTTATCAGGGCTCAACATTTCCATAACCATCGTAGAAAAACACTGATGGACAACAGTGGTGTGGGTGTATGATTAACCCTTTCAGATTTTGATCCGTAATGTTACATATAAAAAACAAAGTGAATTGTACAGTGAATTTTCCGGGCATCTACTCACAACTTTATGGTGATGCCAGATAGAGGCAGCCATGTGCTACACTGTAATGGCGGCATTGTTTACTTTCGATGGAGTTAATGCGCCATTTTCGTCAAAAATCATCGCGATTTGCCATGGTTTCCGAGCAACAATAGTAGAAGTGAACAGCGCTGCACACGTGTATTTTAATGTGTCATTTGAGACCAAAAATTACAACGAATTCAGTGGATTTTAAGCTGATATGGATAAACGAATGTGACTAATGCCAGTTTTTTTGCAACTTCAAGCAAGATGTTGTCCGACTTGCAACAAAATGGCATCAACCAACTTTGAATACACGATGTGTTCAAACAAAGTAAACGTTTAATATCATGATTTGGGTTATGTGCCTGAACTTGGACTAGAATAATGAGTGGAACTCTAGTGTATGTAATGACACCGGCTGATTGACAGCACAGCAAATTGCCTTCTCTGTTTTTAGTGACACATTCAGCAATTGCTGATTTTAATGACAATTGCTGTGTAGATAGCCGTTGCAAAATAGTCACTGATGCAGAAAAATATTCTCACATGTGCTCACTGTAGAACTGCTAAAAGGAACCGACAAACCGGTTTTTAAATTGTACATTCATTTTTCACATTTCTATACATACATTTTTGTTGTTGCTTTCCTTGGTAACTGCCATGTATCTGTTTGTGTTTTAAGTAATACATTGTGGCTTGTTGGATAACTAATTTATTCAGATTTCAGAAAATGTATAGTTTTATGGGTTTTCTTGTTATATCTTCTGTGCATGATAATGGAATATTTTGATCACGGAAATAAAAATCTGAAAGGGTTATCTGGAAGATTCGCTATTAAGACAATTACATACTCTAACTCACAGCATAAAAGTGGCGCTACCTATGATGTGTTTACCTTTGCTCGGCCTCGAGCGAGCTCGACAAGAGGCTTCTCTCCACTGAGCTCATACTGAGATCATTTATACCACGCACAAGGGGCTCGTCCGCTTCCGGTTGGCCATTCTTGCCACCAGATGTCTCCACAGTACCATTTTCTGCTGACTGAAAATAAAGGTATCCAGACATCTGCAAATTTTGCAGCTTAAAATCTGACAGCAAATAGTCTGGATTATAGATTTATTGTTGTTTGAACAAAGAATGCAGGAACTGGTATTGTTGTTCATTCTGTCATACACTTGCTACATTCAATAACAGTAACTCTTATCCATAAAGCAACGTGTTTATATTCGAAACACAAATTTCGCACGTAAACTAAACCACCGGACAAATATAACCAATAATAAAAACATACATTTAAACAATAATTATGACTACGTAGTAAATTTTTTTTTTCTTCTACAGCCTGATCACGAATACAGTAATAACAACATTAAATCAGATATAAAACTTACAAGTGGTAATACAATGTAAGTTATGAACATTTTAGATTTGTACCCTATCATTATGACACGGAACCTTCCCTGTCACTGTGACATGGAGTCCTCCACTATCATTGTGACACGGAGCCCTCCCCCGTCACTGTAACATGGGGCCCTCCCCCATCACTGTGACAATAGACCCCTCCCCCATCACTGTGACAATAGACCCCCGTCACTGTGACAATAGACCCCCCCCATCATTGTGACAGAGTCCCCATCATTGTGACATGGAGCCCTCCCCCACCATTGTGACATAGAGCCCTCCCAGTCACTGTGACATGGAGCCTTCCCCATCACTGTGACATGGAGCCCTCCCCCATCACTGTGACATGGGGCCCTCCTCCACCATTGTGACATGGAGCCCTCCCCCATCACTGTGACATGGGGCCCTCCTCCACCATTGTGACATGGGGCCCTCCTCCACCATTGTGACATGGGGCCCTCCCCCACCATTGTGACATGGAGCACTCCCCCATCATTGTGACATGGAGCCCACCCCCCTCACTGTGACATGGGGCCCTCCACCACCATTGTGACATGGAGCCCTCCATCATTGTGACATGGAGCCCTCCCCCATCATTGTGACATGGAGCCCTCCCCCACCATTGTGACATAGAGCCCTCCCAGTCACTGTGACATGGGGCCCTCCCCCATCATTGTGACATGGAGCCCTCCCCATCACTGTGACATGGAGCCCTCCCCATCACTGTGACATGGAGCCCTCCCCCATCATTGTGACATGGAGCCCTCCCCCATCATTGTGACATGGGGCCCTCCCCCATCATTGTGACATGGAGCCCTCCCCATCATTGTGACATGGAGTCCTCCCCATTATTGTGACATGGAGCCCTCCCCCACCATTGTGACATGGAGCACTCCCCATCATTGTGACATGGAGCCCTCCCCATCATTGTGACATGGAGCCCTCCCCCATCATTGTGACATGGAGTCTTCCCCATCACTGCTATAACCCGCCTCATTCACAAACTGCTTTCACCGACCTGATTACCCTCTCTGTCACTCGCGTGGCCGTTGCTGCCTATGTGACTCTGGTCGACAGGTGGCGCTACCATCGTGCTGTTACTATTGATGTCTTTCCTCACGTCGCTCAACGACGTTGACTTTGATGGCAGTTCCTTGTCGACAAACGAGTCCTGCAAAACAACTCCCGGTTAGTGTACTGCTACATTTTGTTTCCACAGCACCATATCATGTTGGCATAAATGTTGTACAACTTGCCCATTTGCCTGACACATGGGAAGGAAATCGCAAGTACTAGGGTATATTTCTGTCTTCTAACTAATGATTAGGTGGAATGCACCAGTGCTGTGGCTGGAGCTTCAGACTCTCGACCGAGAGAACCTGGGTTCGAATCCTGTGCTGCGGTGTCGGACCTTGGGCAAGTTCTTTCATTCTACGTTGCTCCAGTTCACTCAGCTGTATGAATGAGTACCCGGCTATATATTATATTTGGACAGGTATGCCAGGGAATGAAGTGTAAAGCGCTTTAAGCAGTCCCGAGGACTTGATACTGCGCAATATCAGAACTTACCTTTTCTAGGTGGCAAAGCGTAAAATGTGTAACACAGGGGTAAATGTGTAACCCGTGATGGACTCACAAAGTGATAGGTCCCTGACCCACAATGGTGGCACTGACAGCTGTCATTTATGGAGGAAGACATGTACCTTGCCTTATATACATACCCAGTGGTCTTGTTCAGGTGCTTGCTGCTCAAGTGGACGAAAAGAAATGTACCTTGCCTTATATACACGCCCAGTGGTCTTGTTTAGGTGCTTGCTGCTCAAGTGGACAAAAAGAAATGTACCTTGCCTTATATACACGCCCAGTGGTCTTGTTTAGGTGCTTGCTGCTCAAGTGGACAAAAAGAAATGTACCTTGCCTTATATACAAGCCCAGTGGTCTTGTTTAGGTGCTTGCTGCTCAAGTGGACAAAAAGAAATGTACCTTGCCTTATATACACGCCCAGTGGTCTTGTTTAAGTGCTTGCTGCTCAAGTGGACAAAAAGAAATGTACCTTGCCTTATATACACGCCCAGTGGTCTTGTTTAGGTGCTTGCTGCTCAAGTGGACAAAAAGAAATGTACCTTGCCATATATACACGCCCAGTGGTCTTGTTTAGGTGCTTGCTGCTCAAGTGGACAAAAAGAAATGTACCTTGCCTTATATACAAGCCCAGTGGTCTTGTTTAGGTGCTTGCTGCTCAAGTGGACAAAAAAAATGTACCTTGCCTTATATACAAGCCCAGTGGTCTTGTTTAGGTGCTTGCTGCTCAAGTGGACAAAAAGAAATGTAACTTGCCTTATATACAAGCCCAGTGGTCTTGTTTAGGTGCTTGCTGCTCAAGTGGACAACAAGAAATGTAACTTGCCTTATATACAAGCCCAGTGGTCTTGTTTAGGTGCTTACTGCTGAAGTGGACAACAAGAAATGTAACTTGCCTTATATACAAGCCCAGTGGTCTTGTTTAGGTGCTTACTGCTCAAGTGGACAAAAAGAAATGTACCTTGCCTTATATACACGCCCAGTGGTCTTGTTTAGGTGCTTGCTGCTCAAGTGGACAAAAAGAAATGTACCTTGCCTTATATACAAGCCCAGTGGTCTTGTTTAGGTGCTTGCTGCTCAAGTGGACAAAAAGAAATGTAACTTGCCTTATATACAAGCCCAGTGGTCTTGTTTAGGTGCTTGCTGCTCAAGTGGACAAAAAGAAATGTAACTTGCCTTATATACAAGCCCAGTGGTCTTGTTTAGGTGCTTGCTGCTCAAGTGGACAAAAAGAAATGTAACTTGCCTTATATACAAGCCCAGTGGTCTTGTTTAGATGCTTACTGCTCAAGTGGACAAAAAGAAATGTAACTTGCCTTATATACAAGCCCAGTGGTCTTGTTTAGGTGCTTGCTGCTCAAGTGGACAAAAAGAAATGTACCTTGCCTTATATACACGCCCAGTGGTCTTGTTTAGGTGCTTGCTGCTCAAGTGGACAAAAAGAAATGTACCTTGCCTTATATACAAGCCCAGTGGTCTTGTTTAGGTGCTTGCTGCTCAAGTGGACAAAAAGAAATGTACCTTGCCTTATATACAAGCCCAGTGGTCTTGTTTAGGTGCTTGCTGCTCAAGTGGACAAAAAGAAATGTACCTTGCCTTATATACAAGCCCAGTGGTCTTGTTTAGGTGCTTGCTGCTCAAGTGGACAAAAAGAAATGTACCTTGCCTTATATACAAGCCCAGTGGTCTTGTTTAGGTGCTTGCTGCTCAAGTGGACAAAAAGAAATGTACCTTGCCTTATATACACGCCCAGTGGTCTTGTTTAGGTGCTTGCTGCTCAAGTGGACAAAAAGAAATGTACCTTGCCTTATATACACGCCCAGTGGTCTTGTTTAGGTGCTTGCTGCTCAAGTGGACAAAAAGAAATGTACCTTGCCTTATATACACGCCCAGTGGTCTTGTTTAGGTGCTTGCTGCTCAAGTGGACAAAAAGAAATGTAACTTGCCTTATATACAAGCCCAGAGGTCTTGTTTAGGTGCTTACTGCTCAAGTGGACAAAAAGAAATGTAACTTGCCTTATATACAAGCCCAGTGGTCTTGTTTAGGTGCTTGCTGCTCAAGTGGACAAAAAGAAATGTAACTTGCCTTATATACAAGCCCAGTGGTCTTGTTTAGGTGCTTACTGCTCAAGTGGACAAAACGAAATGTAACTTGCCTTATATACAAGCCCAGTGGTCTTGTTTAGGTGTTTGCTGCTCAAGTGGACAAAAAGAAATGTAACTTGCCTTATATACAAGCCCAGTGGTCTTGTTTAGGTGCTTGCTGCTCAAGTGGACAAAAAGAAATGTACCTTGCCTTATATACACGCCCAGTGGTCTTGTTTAGGTGCTTGCTGCTCAAGTGGACAAAAAGAAATGTACCTTGCCTTATATACAAGCCCAGTGGTCTTGTTTAGGTGCTTGCTGCTCAAGTGGACAAAAAGAAATGTAACTTGCCTTATATACAAGCCCAGTGGTCTTGTTTAGGTGCTTGCTGCTCAAGTGGACAAAAAGAAATGTAACTTGCCTTATATACAAGCCCAGTGGTCTTGTTTAGGTGCTTGCTACTCAAGTGGACAACAAGAAATGTAACTTGCCTTATATACAAGCCCAGTGGTCTTGTTTAGGTGCTTACTGCTCAAGTGGACAAAAAGAAATGTAACTTGCCTTATATACACGCCCAGTGGTCTTGTTTAGGTGCTTGCTGCTCAAGTGGACAAAAAGAAATGTACCTTGCCTTATATACACGCCCAGTGGTCTTGTTTAGGTGCTTGCTGCTCAAGTGGACAAAAAGAAATGTACCTTGCCTTATATACAAGCCCAGTGGTCTTGTTTAGGTGCTTGCTGCTCAAGTGGACAAAAAGAAATGTAACTTGCCTTATATACAAGCCCAGTGGTCTTGTTTAGGTGCTTACTGCTCAAGTGGACAAAAAGAAATGTAACTTGCCTTATATACAAGCCCAGTGGTCTTGTTTAGGTGCTTACTGCTCAAGTGGACAAAAAGAAATGTAACTTGCCTTATATACAAGCCCAGTGGTCTTGTTTAGGTGCTTACTGCTCAAGTGGACAAAAAGAAATGTACCTTGCCTTATATACACGCCCAGTGGTCTTGTTTAGGTGCTTGCTGCTCAAGTGGACAAAAAGAAATGTAACTTGCCTTATATACACGCCCAGTGGTCTTGTTTAGGTGCTTACTGCTCAAGTGGACAAAAAGAAATGTAACTTGCCTTATATACACGCCCAGTGGTCTTGTTTAGGTGCTTGCTGCTCAAGTGGACAAAAAGAAATGTACCTTGCCTTATATACACGCCCAGTGGTCTTGTTTAGGTGCTTGCTGCTCAAGTGGACAAAAAGAAATGTAACTTGCCTTATATACACGCCCAGTGGTCTTGTTTAGGTGCTTGCTGCTCAAGTGGACAAACTCGTCTGAACAAACACAGAAACACAAATATGAACTCATCCATCCAACACATTGTAACGTGGAAATCAAAGATAAACAGCTCAATAAAGAACAAGAAGTATGTATCTAACAACCTCTGGTTGTAACATCCAGGTCAAAATATACCCAGGAACTTTTTACTTAGAATGTTGAGTTGATTATCTTTGATACTTTTTTTACTGCATTATCGACCATGGGCGATTAGGTCAAGATTTTCTCAAACTGGGGGGTAGGTGGTTATGGAGACACAGGCACTAACGTAGATCCGCATTATTGCCCCCTTCACACAAAAATGATCCAAATAACAAACTTAAAAAGCGGGTGTACGAGATAACAACTGGATATCGGCCAGCGCCAGGTTTCACAGTGTTTGTACTATATGAAGCGATAATTATCATTAACGGACGTCTGATGAAACTCTAAACTATCTTACAGCATATGAATAGCTTTATGGATATTTGTATACAGCGCACTCCCGATAACTCAAACTCGCATAAGCCGATTTTCGCTTTTTCCTCGGTCTCGGGTCTATCTACAATACTAAAGAATGCTAAAACACTGGCTAGGGATACGCCCAAACACAGACAACGGCCGCGCTGACTACAAACAGAACAATGGCCTGAATGGAGTTATTTAAATTGCATCTTATATTAACCATTTCAGTACGACAGGCCACTACACCGGACACCTAAACACCTAAAAGCATGTTTATCAATCATGCCTTCATCACCAAGGCTCACAAATAGTACATTCATTACAAATGCCCGTCACCCAGGGTCATAAAACTTAAAAAAAAAGACAAATTTATGCCGAGTTAATGTCGTCTTCGAAACCAGGTCAGGCTCCCAAGTGAATATAAATAAATACAGCAGGTATCTCCACTAAGTTTGCAGTGTTCTCGAAGTCAGACATCCGGATGCTGGTGATTTTATTTTCTCCTTTCCTTGTGGCAATGGATTGTCACGCGATCCTTTAAGTCCGTTGCTAAAGAGGTTTACGTTAATATGATTTAATGCAGATATCGTGAAATGTTTCTTATATTTCTCGTCTAAACCAACCCATCTATGCGTCACCATTTGAGCACTAAATCAACCAGGCGCTGTAGATGTTTGTGCAAAGTATTGATTACCTGTGCATACGTGCACCGCTACTGTTGATTAATTTTTACAAAGTTGTTTTTAATGTTTAAAAATGGAGGAATGGTTATTTTTACATGGTATATTACGTAAACAAAGTTACTTCGTATAAAAAGACAAACTGTAGTGGCGAGTTTGAGAGTTACTCAATCAGAATCAACGCCTGCTGGTCAACAAAAATTTTCAGGAATTAGGGGGTGAACAATGATGCTGGTATGGGCAGTAACGCAGTCAAACTGGGTAATAGCATCTGAATCTACCTTGAAGAAATGTTTTACATATATACTTGCCTATACACTAAAATCGTTCTGCATAAGTCACCAATTTGAAAGTTCCAGTCTGAACATCATGTTTACTGCTTCACATTGCACGTGGAAGGAAATATAATTTTTACAGGTGGCTACGATATTACAGTGGCTAAGTCCATCATGTGATCTTGTAAATGCGTGACCCCAAGATACTTTGTACATGGACTCTGGCACCTGTCAACAGTTGTTTGAAAACATACGTGAACAGTCGATATATACGTGTACATACCTGACCTATCATCACGTGCATTCCGAACCATGCCATTCATTGTCCCAGCTGGTGATTTCCCTAAACAAACAAAATCATGACTGTGAACGACATTAAAACACCTGGGTCAGCTATCATCTGCCAAGTCACCAACATAAAAGATACACAATTCTGTCTAGTAAAATAGTGTTTATGCATTAAAAACAATATTTTATACACTTATTAAATTTCAATAAGCCTTTAAAGAGTTAAATTTACGACACTGTGCATTTAAATTGCAATAGGAATGACCACAAATTATTGTGGGGCAACTTCCTCGACAGGAATTTTAGCTCAGCATTTTCACAATCGCAGTCCCTGTCAATGTGGTTTCGTGATGATCGCATCTGAATGATAACTGAAAAATGTCAGAGCAACATACCCCATGCCCCCAGGGCCACTTACCTCATGCTCCCAGAGCTACTTACCCCATGCCCCCAAAGCTACTTACCTCATGCCCCCAGAGCCACTTACCTCATGCTCCCAGAGCTACTTACCCCATGCCCCCAGAGCTACTTACCTCATGCCCCCAGAGCCACTTACCTCATGCTCCCAGAGCTACTTACCCCATGCTCCCAGAGCTACTTACCCCATGCCCCCAGAGCCACTTACCCTACACCCCCAGAGCCACTTACCTCATACTCCCAGAGCCACTTACCCCACGTCCCCCGAGCCACTTATCTCACGCCCCTAGAGCCACTTACCCTACACCCCCAGAGTCACTTATCCCACGCCCCTAGAGCCATTTTTCCCATGCCCCAGAGCCACTTACCCCACGCCCCCAGAGTGCTGCTGCCTGTTTTACTACCGCCCGAGTTCTCTTTTTCACCATCCGCATCTCCATTCAATGACGGCTACAAAGGAACGACCAATTTATTGGCACAGTATCCTACCCAACGGTTGCTAAATGCCATAAATGACAGGCAGAAAAACAGTTAATAATCACTTCAGAAAAACAATAGGTTGTTCAACATGATTGTTCAGATTCAACAAGATGTAAATTTATATAAAACAATAAAAAATTCCAACATACAACAGCATTACGGACAAAGAATAGTCCACTATATGCAGTTTGTGACGCTTTTCAGTGACAAGAATAATTATTGTGGCTGATTAATCTGTCTAAAAATAATAATACAATATATTATTATGAAACCTTCTCACAGGTTAACCTGCATATAACCAGGTTAGTGCCTAAGACAACCAACCCTGCCAAACTGTCAGTGTGTACCATGATGCACTTCTTACTTAAGGACATTTGTGTTCCTCTTTGTCCCTGTGAAGTCCACGGTGAGGCTGGCATCGATACGAGACCTCAATTATATTCGTCTCTTTCTGTAAATAATCCCATTTCACTGCCAATTCTATCACCAGTTTCTATCTCTGTTCTTCACTCCCCTCCTAGTTCCACTGAGTGTCCCTCCATGAAGTCAGTCGTCATCTTCTTCCTCACCACAATGAAAACATCTGCTTTTTCATAAACTCAACCCTTCTATTCATACCACATTTCCAACTCACTTTAAATAACGTATCACCAGCTTCCTTTCACCCCAACCCTGTCCCTCTATTACCACACAGTGTCGACACTCACAAAGTCGTCATCAAGACTGTTCTGTTTGCTGCTGCTGCTACGTGAGTCTGAGTGCCGTCGCTCGCGCCCGTTGCGATAACGACCGTCGGACTTGTCGACCATCGGCCGCCGCTTGTTGGTTGCGTAGTTGCCGTAGTACGGCCCCCCCGCGTAGTAGTCGTACATGTAGGGGCTATAGTATGGCGGGGGGTACCCAACCCCTCCATTCACCTGCATACAAGTGGTGAGGTATCATATATTGGTCTAACTCATTTACAGCTTCGTTTAGCATATTACACATTTTAACCGTGTTAAAAATGCTGGGTGATTCACAATAATAAGCCACTTACAATGTTAATACATTATGCAATGTCATATTTTATAACTATTCATGATAAACAAACATATCTTTAACATAATACAGGTTATTGTGTCATTCTGTTACATAGCACTTCATGGATATAACTGATTTTTATAGCATAACACTAACAAGTACTGAAGTCCCATGTTAAAAGGGCAAGAATTCTTGTTTGTGTGAAAGACAGTAAGTGATACACTTCACCTGTCAAGTTTTGCATTACCAACAACGTTTACGTAACTACTGGCGCAGCATGGCGTCTGCCAGATCAACCTTCCACGCATACAGTTCTCACCCTGCTTTTATTGCAAAGAAAAACAACAGCAATTCAATGGAATGTCCGACAGATTCCAAAACCCGTGCCATTTTGTAATACCGACAGACCTTGTTGTTAGGCAACAGGTCACATGACCGACTGTGACGTACCTGCGGTCCAGTCTGACCGTAGCGAGCGTTGGGGTGTGTGTACTTGCCGTCCTGGTAGAGGCCGGGGTGTGAGCGATAGTGCGGTCCCACGTACTTGTCATAGCCATAGCCCTCGTAGTAGCCACCGTAACAGCCATAGCCGTAGTAGTCGTCATCGACCGAGTGGTGACGGAACTTCTGCGGTGGGTAGCGGCGGTCTGAGGGCACAGGGTCAAGTAACCATTTTTTTTACAACTGATCATATTTATGATAGTGAAACTAGATTATTTTTTCTTTCAAGAAACTGCAGTTGTTTTCGCTCAAAAAGGGACTTTGAAGTGTACATAGATAAAAAAAGGCCAGGTGTTTCTGTGCTTTTGGCCCAAGTCCAGCCAATTTTTGCTAGCTTTTGTAGTTACGTTATGTTCATTGGTCAGAATTAGCATTGTGACATCAGTCTGCAATCTTCTACAACTGTATTGAGTCATGAAACATGCTCATACGTGCATGTTCTAGATTTTCAGGACATACCGCCGTGTTCATTCTAATAATGGCGCACGCTCTAATAAAGGAGCACCCCACTATTTCAAAGTCATACCTTCCCGTGAAATCCCTATACATTTCCAAATAACTTGAAGATTTTGCTATGTTCTGCAGATACATGTCCTACAATGGTCTCATCTTTCATCAGAGCAACAGCATGTTTATCGTACTTATTGTTTTCCTCGATTACACACTGAACTTTTTCTCCGATTTTAGGGTCCCAACACTGTTTGTACACGTGAAATCTGTGAATGACTGAAATCAATTCAAAAGCCATGACATGTAGCCTCGATCACCAAAGCCCTCTGAGTACTGCCGCCTGGCGGATTGGTGGAAAACACTCGCATTGGTCCCTTTTAATGGCACAATGTGTAGCTCTTGGCTCCGTGCACTGCGCCATTATTAGAATGAACACGGTAATGAGCAAAAATATGTACCAATGCAAACTTTAAAATTCATCACATAACAGGGCTGTTAAATTAAAAAGGAGGAATTCCTTTAAATATGGATTGATGACATTCTGCCAAATAAAATAACACGGCTATTAACTGAGTTGATAGGGTTTGCCATTTACAGTTCATTTTAGTGCAGTTCATCTGTTTGAAAATGTCCAGAAAAAATGGTAAGAGCTCAAAGAAGTAACATGCAGAAACAATGGCTGACAGACATCGTAACTCAAACATATGCATCCAAAATGAGGCTGACTGCTATTTTCTGAGTGAAGTATATTTTGGTTACTAAAATCAAAAAAGCTTTGGAAAATAAGTTAACAATTCCTGCACACAATGTTCTGCAGTGCAGTTATTATTTAATAATCAGACGAGTCCGGCTGGTCCATTTATGAAGAAACTGGTAGGTTGCATCACGATGCGGGTATCACAAACTAAGTGGCACATATGATGACCTTAGGAACTACTGTTTATGTCATCGCTGTTGTATTAGTAATTAATATTAGTTTCAAAATATCTTGAACCATAGAAGTAAATACATTTTCAGTATAAATTAACTTACTTGACTGGGATGTTGATAAATTTGTATATAATAAAAAGTCCAAATTTGTTGTGATCCTCATTTTCAATTTAAGTGTAGCCGACTATCAACAATAGTTGCACAGCTCCTTGTTGATTACCACACAGGCTATCAAGACAACGAGAATGCCTCACCGTCGTAGTAGTTGTCGAACGAGTGCTGGCGCTGCAGTGGCATGCAGTAGTCAGGGCGACTGTAGCCGTTGTAGTATTCGTCTCTGTGAGACGGGCGACTGGGCCGGGCGGAAGGCTGCTCGGATGGCTTTGACCCAGGAGACTGCTTCAAGTAAACACACGCAGCTCATTTATCACTCCTGTATCTCTCTTAAGACAGTTCAACACCCATTACACCACAACCCCTGCACACCAACAATCCTACTCCTCTGGGAAGCATTAAGCCACACTGCAATTACTGTGCGAATATTATTATTCTTACACAAATTTCTACTACTGCCTATTGCAAGGTACTCGTACACACTGCTGAGTGAACTGGAGCAACGTAGAATGTACGAACTTACCCAAGGTTAAAACCGATAGCATGAGGAATCAAATCCAGAATATGTTGACTGCCAGTTCAACGCCATAGTATGCTGCCACATCCCACACTACAATGCTCCACACAATGACTGACTATACTTAAAGCAAGACAACCACTACTCTAACACAAACACAAGAGTGCCATGATCAAAAATTTGAACTCACCCAACTCTCATGGTCGGGCACCTTGAGCCACGCTGGAGCAAAGTCATGCTTTGGAGCCTTGCTATTAGCCATCAGTGCCTGTCCCTCTTGGCTACAGCACCATCCTGCTAACACCCTGCAACACAACACCAACAATAAACATGCTGCAGAGAGGAGTATGGAGAGAACAAATAGCGATATTGTACCTGACCCTCATCCATCAGGGTTTTTGGGAGAAAAATTTATTTGGGTACGAAGTTAGTCAATTGTGAGACCGCGGAACTGGCAGGCTAAGCCTGCCACGGGCGCTGAAGGCGCCTTGATGGACGGGGGATGTGGGGGCCCTCCCCCAGAAAAAAAATTGGATTTCTAGATGCTAGGAGAAGTAATTTCCCGGCATTTGGAGTCGGAAATCTCACCCGGCTCATGGTGATCATTTCCAAGTTTCGTAGCAGAATGAATAATAAATGTAAGAGTCAGCAGGAAAATTGTAAACTGTAGTATGTTATCTTGTTGTAAACTGTAGTATGGTATCTTGTTGTAAACTGTAGTATGTTATCTTGTTGTAAACTGTAGTATGGTATCTTGTTGTAAACTGTAGTATGTTATCTTGTTGCATTATTTTTCTTCACCAACAATAAATACTCGAAAACATTGCGAAAAATATACGGCCATGACAGCATGCTGTATTCTTTACACTAAGCCTAGCAATATACCGGCACGTCAAATTCTATCCTGAGGTGAAGGCTTCAATCCCGCAGTGATTACCACGTTTAGCCAATCACAGAATAGCTAGCGTAAACGTGTTGGCACGGGCTCATTTTTCACCTTTAAAAACGTCATCAAGTATGAGTTTCATTGCACAGAATAAAAAATATATATTAAAATTTCGATTTAATTTGGGTACGTATCTGTACCATAGAATTATTTTTGAGTACGTAATTTTACCCTTTTATCCTGCTGG
This sequence comes from Escarpia spicata, assembly GCA_963995525.1. Lineage (NCBI taxonomy): Eukaryota > Metazoa > Annelida > Polychaeta > Sabellida > Siboglinidae > Escarpia > Escarpia spicata. Next base: position 11,320,505 of record OZ023208.1, on the reverse strand, counting down.
CGGAAACACTGTCCATGTACAGCAGTGAACAAGGAGAACATTTCTATGCATGGCTATCAAAGACCAGCTATGATTTAGTGTTAGGTTTCAAAATTAAATATATAAACAATAAAATAGATAATATTAAGACCATACCAATGTTACTGTTGTTTCGACGGGTCAGAATTTATTTTTTACTGGTCATCAACTGATAAACCAATCTTTTCTGAAATTATTTTAATTGTAAAATATTAGTAAGACCGAGTCTTATGATTGCAATAAATTATAACGGTCAATTATGGTAGTATTTTACTTATTTCAGTTGCTGTTAAATTATCTGAAACATCTTTTATTATCTGGATCCAGCCTGTAGAAATAGAATCGTGGGACTCACTGTGTAATGAAGATGTGGATCAAAAAATTTTCAGATCAAATTCAGAATTATGTATAGTACTGTGAATATGACAGAACTTACAAACTTAGCCAACATAATGGTTTTAGACTCGACTGTTTACTGTGACACATGAAATAACGATCTGTTTTTTCTGTTTTAAATATAATCAGGGTTCATACAGAATGAACAAAGTCAAATTCAAGAACATTCAAGAACATTTTCGGGGGAAAAAGTAGGACTTTTCATTAACATTTTTAGAAACGCTATAAAGAAAAAATGTCATTATTTAAAGTCATGTATTTATACATTTCCACTAGAAATTTGTAATTGTGTGTAGGTATTTTTTTTGACAAGTTTTGATTAGAAGATTCTCACAGAAGACTATTAAACTCTAATTAAATTGCTTTTCACAATCATAACAATGGCAATGACGCCTTAGTGGGTCATGTTTTCACTAAGATTCTCATTAGGCTAACTGTGCACATAATTTCTCAGTGAGTCTGAGATATTGCCTGTGGAAGTCAGTCTTAGCAAGTCCAAGATGTGATATTTATTGTTCAAAATGTTGTCTTTTGCTCTGCCTTACCCTAGCCTCGGGCTAGGCCTGGCCTTTAAAGTTTAATGATATGCTTTATTATTTTGGCAATCTTTTACTTAACTTGCTTAAATTATTAGCAGTGTCTGCCTAAAGTTCCTCTTTCGGGGAGTAAAATATTATTTATATATTGTCAATCTAATACATTTTTTCTGGAGCTTCCTTCCTTCATTCGATTTCTTACATTTTATATTTGACTTAGGCTTGCAATGCCTGCGTGTGTGTGATGACAATCGACAGGCGATGTCCATATTATTTTGACATCGTTCCGTGCATCGCACTAACTTCTGAATGTCACAGCGATCGTTCACAACCCAATTTTTATAATCACCATCCAGTAACCCCTCATCTCTGAATCTACTGCCATCCATAACTCAAGGCATGGCAATTGTCAATCATAAACTGAAGAACGCATGATGGAAACAAGATTTAAAATAAACAATATGGACGTTGGCGAGTGACCGCACACATGAAGAAAGAGCACATCTGATTGGTTCACGCATTCACATGGCGACATCTAGCTATTACGCATACTGCTATTTCATGTGGCGCCATCTACTGAATTGTGTTACCGCTCATTTTCATCTTCCACAATGTTGTTTTTTCAAAATTGTCAGAACCATCAATTTTTACGACAAAAATTACTGACGGATTCCACAAAATATTATTACAATTATTTCGTCGACAACTCGTCACTAACGTGCTTGAATGTTCATGAAAATCTGATTCAAGAACATTCAGTGAAATTCAAGAACATTCGAGGGTACTCGAACGAAAAAATCAAATCCAAGAACATTCAAGACTTTCGGGGACCTGTGCGAACCCTGAATATAATGCATAGATATTAATTTAATACACTAATTTTAGTGAGTACATGATAAATTAATCGCTATGTTCTTTGAACACAAAACCTGAGAACTGTCAAAAGATAATGCCTGTCAGTGGTCATGATTGGTGAACAAAATCTTTACCTATGTGAGGGTACAGTAACTGATATAAATGAAAACTTCAGATTCACATAAGAATTGCAAAAGATCAAGCACTATAATTATTATCATCTTAAAAACAACTGTATCTGAATAGCACCTTCCAAAGTTAAATGTCACGGCCTAGAGAGGAACAACAAAAGAACTGTTGTAAGGTTGAAAGACCCCACAATCCCCCCGGGATAGGTCAGTTTTGAAGATGTAATATTCGAGACTTGATTGCAACACTATCAAGAACAAAATCACAAAATCAGTCCAAAAGTGAAGAATTATAATGTTGTCCAGGGATTCCCCTAGTGTGCGGCTTTGCGTCAATGATGCATCATTCACTGAAATGCTCCGGTTTTGCGTCAGTGACGCATTGTTTGCTGAAATGCTGTGTTCTTTTCTGCTGCATGTGCCCGAATGCCACATACAAAAATAGCATGTCTATCTGAGGAAAAATTAGGTCCTAACTTGCTGACTTGCGGAGAATTGTATTACTGTGATTTTATCAGTTTGCCGCTAGGGTGTACAGGTGTTGTCCGCTAGAGTGCCCCATAGACTTTCTAAATTATCGTTCATCAATTGAATCTTGCAGATATGCCGCCAAAGAAAAGATCTATTCCATTGCCCAAACAAACAATATCACGTGCTTGGGCAAAAATAGGCTAACTGCTGCACCTGAGGGCTCACCCAAGTCCGCAGTTGACGAAAATGAGCTGAACACAGACGAATGCAGTGCCGTTGCCACCGACGCTACCGGGACCGTGAGCGAGACACCGACACCCGACAGGGTATCGCCACCAGGCACTGTGAATGAGGATGTAGTCGGTGGTGTAACCGACGAGACACCGTCGCCAAGCATGTTGTTGATATTGATACTTATATTAGCATTACCACATGAAAAATTTAAACTGCATTACCTAAACATATTTTTTTATGCATGTAAGGAGCTTCTTCTTCTGAAGTAAATGGTTTTGATTTCATGAAAATCGGACACTACTGACAAAGTTATTAAGTTGGAAATGTTACTACCCCAGGGGTTTTCGTTGGAACGGTGAACATGAAAAATAACACAGAAAGAACAGGGTCACAGTATTTCCAGGGTGTACACCTATTTTATCATTTTGTCATTGTTTTCACAACAGATAAGTAATTAATTGAGGTAATTACTTCAAATTTTGCATATATAGGTATTTTCACACACGAGGAATACATTTTTTGAATTTTCGTTGACCTAATTTGCATATTTCATGACCTAATTAGCATAATATGGCTGACATATTGAATCATAGACTGTAACAAGATGCAATTCATGTCATGTCATTAATTGTTTAGAGTATATTTACAGGGTATCAGAAAATTGTTTCATTATAGGTCATTTCAATCCCAATTTTTTCGCAAAATTGGTGCATCATTAGCATAATTATTACAAAATGGCGGCCATATTGAATGAGGATTCCCAATGTTTTTGTGAAGAAATTGTTATTTTGAGCATGTAATTAACTCAGTAATGGCGTTTACAATAGTACAGCATAAACTGTTTAATTGCTATCAATTAATTACCACAATTAGAATAATTTGTGGAGTAAGTTGCATAAAATAAAATGGCGGACATATTAAATGTAGAATTCCAATTCCAAAGCATATCATTAATATTTGAGGCATGTTGTAAAATAGTACAACACAAACATTTTCATTAGGACTCACTTAGTTGCCATTTACATAATTGATTATGTAATTATCATAAAACAAAATGGCAGATACAGTAAATTTGGAATCCTCATTCGTGTTATACAAATTTTCAAAAGCATTATCAATTTATCATTTAACGTTTAGCGCTTCTTATTATAGTACTACATAGAGTTTAATTACTATAATTAGATGTCACTTAATTCCCACTTTGCATAATTAATGTCTATACTAGTTATACTTAGCAAAGTGAATTGCAGAAAGTGTCCTGGACCTGAGAGATACCTGCATTTTAGTACAGAGTAATGAATAATTGCAACAACTCAAATTTTATTGCTAGTCTCTGTTGTTACAATAGCTATATAAACGTAGGAATATATAATTATTAATTAAATAATATATAGTTATACACACCAATAATATAATTGTGGCAATAAATGAATATTATAATGGTGGAAATACCAATCTTAAACTGGCTAATTATTACTACTAGTAAGCAAACAACAAATATATTAAGTTCTTATTTTATATTTAACAGAGTAAGGTTGGAATACAAGTTTAAAATCAATTATTAAGTGTAGCCAGCGTACTGTGAATAGGGATTGCCTGTATGACAGCTAGGCACCAAATCCGCCTAGCGGACAACCAGCACAACGCGGTTGTCCGCCTGGCGGATATCCAGCGGCATGCTGACGTTACCAGGCGGATGTTACTATTTTTAGCACATCGTCACCGTCTGCGGTGGCGTTCTCGAAAACCGTGCAACTAGGTCGCACAAAATGCAATTTCCACACTTGTAAACCTTTTTAAAATATCACATAACATATATCATCTGAACAGTCTGAAACTGCCACGTAGGAGTGTATATACACGAACTTGAATTTTAGGCGATAACATTACCAAAAATTCATGTTTATACGATAATTCGACATAACTGTCGTTTGGTTTAACGCAGAAACTTTGTGCAACGACTGCAGTGAAGACGAACACGTCTTCTAATTGGTCGAGCAGATCTCATGACGATCCAAATAGGTTTACAAGTGCGGGTTTTCAATTTGCCGCGACCTGTTTTTGCGAAAACCGTACCGTTGCTGAGCGCCGTCGGCGTGACACTTTTGGCATGCATCATCGCTCAATCACGAACAATAAGTCTGTCAAATAAAGGAATACTTTTAAAAACTTTATGCCATTGTAAAGAACATTATCTTGCCGTTCCAGTGATATTAAATATGAAGTATTTAACGCGGACTTAATGATGTAGCGTCAAAACTGGCCAGATCCAACAGCCGCTGCGGCCGCTGTGGTAATGCTGCTTATATATCACGTCCCTTAGAAATATGTTGCGCAGACAGTCCTGGATATAATTCAAACAAATTAGTAGCAATAATATCACGTCTGATATAAAAAACGTTTAATGCTCACATTTACCAGGTTATTTAAATGACCATACTATCATATGCAAAATAATACAATTTTAATCAACAGATTTGGGGCATATAACATTTTTAAAAGGCATATTAGTTCTACCTCTGGTGTGCCCAATATAGAAAGATATGCATGTGCCCAAATATTTTTTTTCAGAGCGATCCCTGGTTGTCTATCCTGTATTTCATATTTCAGTCAGACTAAAGAGGTTGAATTATAAACTGATAAAGTTTCCAACAATGTCTTTGGTAACGACAATTGTTTATTGTATGTACAGCAATTTGTGTCAGTATAATTTTTACCAACTAAAAAGAGCTCTAGATAATAAATTCTTATTGTATTGTATAATATATCAGACCAGTTTACATGGATGGCAGTAAGAGGAAGTGAGTGAATCAACATGAATATTGAGTGATACTGGAATTGCATATGCATAGAATAAATCTATGATTTAACGAAAGCTTTGATTCTAAATAAACCTGTACCGGTAAACACATTCTACTCTGATCACTGAAGTCGCAAAAACTGATTATTTGGTAGTTGCTGCTTACAGAGAGTGTACATAAAAACAAAACTATGACATCATCAATAGGCAATCCAAGTAGAGCACTAAGTGGACTGGCGAGTAAACAAGGGAAGACAGCAATGAAGACATCAAGGCACAGCCAATGCAGGTGTCCAGCACCACACATTTGTTTATGTGCACCTGGCCACAACACCTTGCCATGCGGGTCAATCAAGGTGGTCTTCTGTAAACAAACTGTCCATCCTGAATCTGCTGGGACATCTCTCAGAGCACTGCTTTTAGGAAGCTGGTGGAATTGTGGCCCACAATTGCAGCTGAAAATTGGCAGAGCTGAGGCTGAATGCCAAGGCACCAGTTTAGTGTAGCATTAATAATACATTTTAATAGAGGCAAATTAAAATGACCACTGACTGGTTATATATCTAAACTTCTCCCACTTTCCCTGAGCTCCTTGTATAGTTTATTTCTAGCTAAAAAATCTTTTGTTATCAAATTAATTTAGGATGGTCTTGACTGCAATAAAGAAGTTGCAAAATAATGAATTTTTTTATTACAGTATATCATAAATTGTTGATTACATTTTGCAATGATGTGCCTTGTATTTATGTGAAATTACTTTGTTTATACAAATTTGACTATGACTATTTATGCATTAACTTTTTAAATGCTGCCATTAAATATAACAATTTAAAGGGATTTTAACAGCAGCTATCAATCAAATTTTGACCTTTTAGAACTCCTTTGCAATGTTGCACACCTGTCTCCATGTTTGCCTGGAGAAAGGCCCTCAAGAAAAGCATATCCCAATTGCTTCAGTAAATTACTCTAAATTATAACTTTTGTCCTTTTAAAAATAAATCGCCAGTTGGCCAATGATCCAAAGAAGCGAATGAAGAGGTCACACTGAGTACACAACAGATTTATTTACAACTGTAACCATAATCCAGACCCATCCTGCCCATAATGTTGCCATCTGGTACCCTCTGGAGTCGTTCTTATCTATCATCACTATCAGGCAGCGGAGACAGGTGGTGAAGACAGTGAAAAGTGATAGAATAAGGCAAACAAAAAACGAGAACTAATGTCATGGCCAGCAACAGAGAGAATAAGGTGAGCAAAAGATTATAACAATAACAACACAAAATAAAAAACAAACCACAGTTAGTCCAATATCTGAAACTAATTAACGGCAGGTGTCACTGTGTCAATAAAAATGGCACAACACTACTCAGACTAAGTGAAATGAACCTTTTTTATCCTGAATGTGAAATTGTCCTGAATTAAATATAATCTAAAAATAGTGTTCTGATATTCAACTAATTTTTAACCGTCTCCGTCACCCTTTTCAAGGCCCCTTTTGGTCATGCTTTTTTGTACATTTTCTGCACAGTTTGTTGCAACATCCAGCGGTTGTTATGTCACCACAGGTAGCACCACTAGCATTTTGCATGGAACGCATCTATACAGGTTGGTGTTTCAGGCTGTACCTAAATTTATTTATATCACCGTAAAGATTATTGGATGTCCCCAGGATTTGTTTTTAGCTTTTGAGTTTGTCGTTGGATGTACCCAGGATTTATTTTTTGTTTTCGAGTTATTGCCGTCTGAACATTGCCAGTGCTTAATCCTGCAATGTATATATGGCAGCGGATATAATGCAAGGTTGAGCATTTGCAATGTTCAAATGGCAATAACTCAAAAAGTTCACACAATTCCTGTGTACATCCACGACAAACTAGATAAGAATATCACCTGTACGATGATACAAAAAATCTTAAATTCCACGATTGCAATTTCATGCACAGTCTGAGACAACAGGCCGCACAGCCGCTCGCCATACTAAAGCAGTATTTCCACTGGTATATGACAAGCGAGGCGGGCTGCCTCACTGTTTTTATATGCTGCCTTGCCCAAAATATGCCGAAATTGCTGCCTCGTAGCTATTTCATGCGCCCATTTTTTGTGACCGTTTCAGCAACATTGTTTAGTCATTTTAACGTCGTTCAGGGCCAGTTAGAATTTAAATCTTGAAATTAACTTGGAAACACTGCTAAAGGATAGGGTGCACTAAGCGGACTTGCCTGTGGTGACGTCGGCAAAATCTGGCAGACTGTGACACGCAAATGACCTTGTTTGATCGGGCTTAGTGACATGAGTTCGCAATAAACAGGCTGCATATATGGCACATTACTTGACAAGAGTATTAAGTTTATGTATGCAAAGTTTCAAAGACATTTAAAATTTAATTTCACTTAGTCACTCTTACAAAACATTACTGCTCATCCAACTATCAGCGACAGAAATAAGCCAGAATATTTACTATGTCCGCCGGACAAGTAAGTTTTGAAATGTACTTGTCCGCCAAAATTGTAACTTGTTCGAGTGGTTGTCAAGGGGAATTGAAGCTTAGAATTTTTTTTTTAAACCCCGTCTTATTTTTATGACAACAACACAATGTTCCTGCTGATATGACAAGTGTTTTGATTGTTTGCTCACCAATTATTACACTCGTCAGTTGATTTGTTTGCAATTGTGTTGTGGTCAAGTGTTTAATAATTCGGCTGATATTTAGAAAGTATATTTTAATGACCAATCTTAGAATTTTCTAATTAAAACTTTGACGTCCCAAATGTTGTGCTCAGTGGTGTCTGATGCAAATCATAAAAATAATGTACGTATATTACTTGCTGTTCAGATTATCACTGTTATGTTGACAAAATCATGGAAAAAAAACATGTGCACAGACTATATAGCAAACTAATATAAAAGTTAGATGTTCTTATAACATAGGTAGTACATTTGTAATGTTTAAAACTTTAATTATCATTTGGAATCTTGCTTACATGAAAGAATATTCACTTACCTCAACTTGACACGAATGATGACGGCAAGCTTATCAAATCAGTCACAGCAAACAATCCCAAGGCTAAAGAGTGAACATGACAAGCCAATTGTTCATGCAACACTTTAACACAATACTTCCAAGTATGTGGCTGCTGCAATGTCGCCTCACAGTTCCGTCATGTTTCCAGAATATTCCAATCCAGTTTCATGATTAGCAAAAGTCAACCAGACAGCTTTGAGTTGTTGAACTACATGTCAGTTTGACACAAAATCGCCAACGTATGCATCTTGGTCAAATCATACACATTGTGATAATCAATTGATGAGCGATCGTCATAACTTCCACTGACGCAAAGGATGATGTCGGCAGTTGAGTTACTGGCGAACGTTTTGAAGCGCTGCCTGTCACAGTCTTGAAACAGCCTGGTTTGGGCACTAGTTTTGTGAATTTAGTGCTGCGGCAACATGTTGATGTCACAATAATTTGTGTAAAAACCTACGTAGATATGCAAATCTCTATCCTAATATTGTTCCCTCATTTGGATGTCACTCGTCCATGTCACAAACTTGACAAAGGCATCATTTGAACTGCATTGGAAGGCATGATGCAACTGCTTGAACTGGATTTCACGGCCAGATTGTCTTGCAATAAACTATGACCCATTAAGCACTACTACGCATTTCTGTTAACCCAGACCACTTTCCAGTGGTGTAAACAATGAGACTGCCGTCGCTTGTCACGCCTGTCTCGTATCAGCTGAATTCAACATAAATCCTCGTCAATAATACAACTGGTCCAACCGCACGTTTCACACATACAGCGATGTACTCGTTTCAGTGCCGTGTCATTTCGTACTGCCGTGCCATTCACGGTAAATGCATTAAGTTCGAATACATATGTCACGTCAACTATGTGAAGATTACGTAGTCATATCAACTGTATTTTTGTCGTACAATAGTTTCAGAACGACAACACCGGTTTCTATCCTACCGCGCTCCGCACGATGCTCAAGGACGTAAATAGGTCACTTGGCCGAAAACATGCAAACGTGTACCGTGTTTCTATTGTATTGCATAGTGTCCATATTTACTGTGTTTGTGAGATAATATACAGGAAGTATCACATATGACATCCATGCATAAAGCACTTCGCAACCGTATTTTAAATCAACAGCAACCCTGCCTTCCTGACTCTGTTTTCAGTATGGCCGCTGTTCAACCAGTGATCACTGACATCACGCAAAATCTCATTCGGATTATCATTGCAATCCGGACCTTGTTTTATCACGGAATTATTAAGAATGCACAAAATAATTATGAAATTACAAATTTAGGGTAGCATTCGTAAATAGGACATATATGCAAAATGTTATTACACTTTAGATCGGCTAAATAGCCACGAAAAAGATAAAACAACGGGTCCCGGTTTTTTATCACGTGGTTTTCGACGAGATTTAGCAGACGGCGTGCGTGAGCGCTTGTGGTATATCAAAATAACAACACTGACCTAGTGAGTGACTGTAGTCGTGTCCTGGTTTAAGTAGAGGTTAAACATTGGTACGCTGCTCCTAGGTTCGTTAATGTCAAACATTTTGAATGAATAACAACACAAGTAACAACTGCATAAGATAGTTAAATCGTATTAATGAGCGCGGGTGCCATTGCGTTGCCGTTGACGTCTTGTAGACAGTTTGCAACAGACGTAAACTAGGCACTTCCACGAATCTTGCTTCCGCGATGTTTTTACGTGCGCGCAGCGCCGTTGCAGCAGCGCCGTCTCGTTTACTAGGCACCTGGGTAGCGCTTTACTTCAACCTCTGTTTTCGCGGACTTTTCCCGGTCATTTACGTCATCCGCAGCGGGATTCCTTTTGCGGGTAAGTCGAACTTTCTGTATGTCCTTTTCTTTTTAAAATTTGACAAAAATTACGGTAAATTTAATCGATTTGATGACATAGCTGTGTTTCAGTTGCAATTTTTATAGTCTATTAATGATTTGTATCGAACGATTATGTTTGTAGGTAGATCTAAAGGATTAAATTAGTATGTGTTGACAATTTCGTTGGCGTACTCGCTCGTGCAATGTGGTTTTTACGCCATTCAAAACATGTGACATTTGAGCGATCAGTGTCAGTAATGACTGAGAGCGCGTCACCAGAGGCGTGGAGCGAGATCGTGGAGCTTGATCCTGACTTATTTAATTAATTTATGTGCCTTTTGATGACAGCAAAAACAACAGTATCTTATTTAACTTTACTATAGGGCCTATATTATAGGCTATAATTTATAGCATAGGTCCTACGGAATCTTAGGCCATGGCTGGTTACTGCTTACCTTGCCTGGGTTTAGCCTTAGCTTAGCCTTAGGCTTAGGCTTAGCTTAGCCTTAGGCTTGGTATGGCTTATGCCATTATTTGTGGTTATGTTTTTATTTAGACTTAGAAATAATATAAATGTCATTATGCAGTAATTTTAATTAATTCTTGTTAGTTACCTATTAAATCAACAATTAATTTTGTTAGAAAAGTTGTTTTTGAGGTAAAATACGTAAATAATTTGACTTAATTTTTTTTAAATATATTTCGTGACAAACAGTCACTGCAAAAAATTGCTAAAGCATGTTGTAAATGTAATACAAACCATAAATGCCTTGATCAGTTGTACCATCGTTCATTTAATTGTATTACAACATGCAATACATTAAACACCACAGTTATACCTCTCAAGTATCACAATTATTATGAATTTATGTGTGACATAATGCATTATTATAGAATTTCACACTGCTCTCTTGAGTAACAGAGGCAGGGATATGAAAATTATTTCACAAGATTTGCATGTAGAATCAAAACAGTCATCATTATATGATATACAATGACCTTTTTATTTCAGATATTGTTCGCAGTTACATGCAGTGACACTGATCTTACGCTGATATGTGTCTGACAGTTAACTGTGAAGGCACCAAGCCACAGAGTTGTCTGAATATGACACCCATCATCTGCCTCCATACGTACACATTTAATCTGGCTGATTATATATCTGACATCTACATTGAACATCTGATATCTCTACATCTGATATCTCCACTCAACATGATGCGAACATTACTTAGAGAGATCATGTTGAAGAACACAACGTTATTTTGCAAGATACTGAAATATGAACCTTGCTGCACAGATCTTGCTACTGGCATTAAATTATGAGACAATCAGCTTCCAATATTACAAAAAGACTGTATTATGAGCAGAGCAGACTTCTTCATGGCTTGCCTCCCATTGGCCATGGGGAGTAACGCAGAAAGCAATCTTGCATTTGGTATATTTGGATTCAGCATCGGAATACTGTGAACAATTTATAAACATTACTTCATCAAGTTCATGTTAAAATGTGGAACATTATATTATGAAGCATTGACAACTGATTACTGGTCTGTACAGAGCATGCAGCATTCATCCAACCTGTCACGACACAGTCACACATAGACACAGTGAACTACGAGTATGAATATTGTATTTCATAACAGTCTTCATAATTGTGGACATATCGAAATGTAGTGGTCAGTCGTTAGCGTGCTAATATTAGCCAATATTAACTTATTAATTAAGTTAATTGATTAATCGTGTCCGTGAGAAGGAAACCAGCTATATAGACAGCTGGTTCCAGAGCAAACCCACTATAACATAAACAAAGACTACACTACTGAAAACAATAAGAAAACCAGGGTAGTGGGTGAAAATCGGCATGTATTTTATTGCACAATGCCCAGAATAAAAACATGTGGTTTAATGCACATAATACGTATAAGTCACACATAAAATACATATCCCGATCATGTTGGTACTACACTAACTAACTACAAAATACAAAAGCAGGGATGGTGGGGGGGAGTTAAAAATTCCCTCACAAAGCTGAGAAAACACAACCGCTGCGCAGTTCAAAATGCTCAACTGCAATGACCGCGGTGCCTGCTGATTGGCTGACCCAATATACAGAGCTAGCTACCAAATAAAATACGAACAACAGTGCGACAACACAAACAAGATTAATAAAGTATTAAACTTAATTAATTCTCACATTAATTGTGTCCGTGAGAAGGAAACCAGCTATATAGACAGCTGTAAGTTAATAACTGTTAATTTGAAATGACATGTATATTTATTACCACAATTAATGTGGTTTACTGCTTTCATAAATTATGTAAATATCTTCATAATCATGGACATTGTGGCCTTTTACTGAAACATGTCGGTTTGTCGAGGTTGCGCACTAATTAGCCAATATTGACTAATTAAATAAATTATTATTATTTTTAATGCATATTTATTACCATTATTAATGTGGTTATACACATTGCATACTATGTATAAATATCTTCATAGTCATGGACATGATGGCCTTTTACTGATGTTTTGGTCTGTCGAGGTTGCATGCTAATTATCCATTATTAACTAATTAATATAAAAAAAAAATTTTTAATTCATATTTATTACCATTATTAATGTGGTTATACACGTTACACACTATGTATGAAATCTTCATAATCATGGACATTATGGCCTTTAATTGGAGTGTTTTGGTCTGTTGAGTTTTGCATGCTACATAACTAAAATTAACTAATTAATTGCATTAATTTGGTTATAATTAGTACTAAAAATATTAAATATTGTAAATTTATTACTCTTGTCAGTGTGTTTGAAAATCATGAAGACAGTATTTAAATATCTGTATAAATAACAAAGTTATGACATTTTAAAGCAAATATTTACCTACAGAAAACACAAATATGAGTCCATTTTTCCATTGTAAGAGATACACAAAAATGATGCTGTTTTCCCGTCTTAAAATCGCAATATCTTTTGATCTATTAAAGGTATCTTAATAAAATATGTTATGTGATCCTTAACCTATTACCTTTAATTCAAGCCCATTCCCAATGTTCTAGCATAATATTAAATTTTTTGTTGAAGTGCAACCTCTCGTAGGTATATTAGGTAAAAAGTCAAACGTTCTTTTTAGAATTTTTTTGAACATATTGATGTGAAATAAAAAGTTATATAACCCAAAAATCATATTGATATGATTTGACCTTGACCTAATTAATTAACTTTCATTGTATATTTAACCTAATTACTGTGATTACTTGCATTATTTGGATGTAATTAACTAGGAAAAGTACCTACTAAACTATTGGAGTATAGACGATTATTAATATATTACACTGTTATAGCACATATGAAATTAGTTATTTAATGACCTTATTAATTAACCTATATTTAATAATTGACCTATTTACCATTATTAATTACATAAATCGGGTGTAATCAATTAGGAAAAGGCCTACTATAGGTTGAACTCTGTCAGGTTATACTGTGACTGTAATATACTATGACTATGCTACCTCTTAAAATATGTTACCAATTATGCATGACCTAATTAGTTGACCTATTTTCCTAAACAATTGACCAATGTTAAATGCTTAATTAAAAAAACGTCACTATATTTCACTTATTAATTAGACCTACATCACAAATTTAATTTGAAACAATATAAACTACAACTTATATTAAGACTACCCTTTTGTTCTTCCAACACTGAAACATGAAAGTCACACTGAATCACTTGCTGGAAGTGAAGTGGTGTAGTATGAAAAAAGAAATGTCATAACAAATAAATTTGTTAATATAATATAACAAAGTTAATGAAATAATAATTAATTATTACTTTAAGCACAAAGAAAAAGCAATTCGTTTTAAAGATTGAGATGGTTTGGGATTTAAAGAGCATTGCTACGGAAAGCGTCACTCACAACTGACAATGCAATCAACAGACACAGCTTCAGTCAGCTTGTACACATTTTTCTTTAAACATTGAATTTTGGCATGCTAATATCAAACTAAAAAATTGTAAACATTAATTATATATAGATCTTGTCACTGTTACAAGTGAACAATAATACCAACGATATATGATGGTTGCGATGGATATGGATTTAATTAATGCTGCAAAGCGCCTACTGATGGCAGCGTGATACCTACCTACCTACCTACATACATCCTCTTCAGTCTTCAGGCATATTTGCCTATGTACCGCTCTTTAACCAATGTTGCTTTATAATCAAATTTGACTGGCTGGTGCATCCATAATATATCAAGTTGGTTCTTCAGTGCATTGACTGTTGGAGCTGTGGCAATGGCTTCGGGTAAGGTGTTCCGTACATCAATTACTTTTGCTAAAGAAGGGTCTCCTTAGTTCTCGTTTACAACTTTAAAGAATGCCCCCGTGTTCCTTCGTACAGGTCCAGGTTAAACATAGTGTGCGTGCAAGTAAATATGCCATTCAAGTATTTGTAAACATTAATAACGTCCCCTCGTAATCTACGATATGTTAACGTTGGTAAGTTTAGGACCTTTAGTCTCATTTCATAATCATAATGCCTTAATTCTGGCACCATTCGTGTCGCTCTTCTTTGGACAGCCTCCACAGCATCAATATCATACTGATACTGTGGAGACCAGACTGCTACGCCATACTCCAAAGATGGTCGGACAAGTCCCTTATAAAGATGGAGAAATGTTGTCTTGTCTAGATATTGATACGTACTACGAATTACACCCAGCAACTTGTTTGTATTAGATACAGCCTTTTGGATATGTTGCGTGAATCTCAGCTGATCATCGACCTGGATGCCTAGGTCTTTCTCGACATGGCTACACTCCAGAGGATTTGTACCTGCTGCCGTAGTTTTGCAGTGGTCACAAAAAACACTGCCTGTCGGTGGTTTTCATGGTTATTAATAATTATGACTGAATTTATTAATACTATACGGTCTTAGTCTATAGTAGTCTAGTAATACTGATATGGGCTAGATATGATCTGGTCCTAGTTAGATCAGATAGTGCAGCATAGCGTATGTAGGTATGTACATGATGGTGTGCGTGCACATGATTTTATATGTGCATCCACAAACATGTATACACGTGACTACACACGTCACATTACGTACACGTCAGCGGTACACTGGTTGCATGTTTACATCTGATCAATTATTGTAGTTACTAAGGCCAACAAGAGAACAAAACTGTTTCTTGCCCCATCTGATGTTTGGTCTCTTCCTTTTTTATATTTACTATTGAAAAAAATGATTATTTGATTTTTTCCGTTCTATGAAGAAATTGACGTGTAACATTTGCAGTGTGAAGTACAAGGCTATTTTCATTCATGCTACTGGTAAACAAAACAAAATATTTTAAAATCACCCATAAATAGAGATCATATAAGATGACTAGGCAGTTACATTGAGCTTAACAAATGGCAAAAATCATATTAAATAAAATGGCATAGATCCCTCCATTTTTAAAGAAAAAAATGGATGATAACTATTTATTTTGTACTTGTCCTAATAGTCACAACAGTTGCAATTTTTAATTGGACACCCATAAGTCTCTCATTCTAAAGAAGACAATCAAATTAACTGATATTGCATAATAACTGACACACTAAGATATCTTACTTGACTTAATTTAATCTCATAGATGTATTCAGTCATATTCTTTGTTTTAATATGAAAACTGTGCGGACACATTACATTTTATTCTTTGATACAGTTATTAGCCTCTAACACCAGTCCTGAAATCTCTCCATTGGCTTCCCATCCAAGAAAGAATTACGTTTAAAATTCTCCTGTTCACCTTCAAGGCACTCCACGGACTTGCACCGCAATACATTTCCGAGCTTCTTGTTGAATATCAGCCCACACGCTCCCTCTGGTTTGCTGACAGTACCAACCACACGCCTCAAGTCTTTCGGAGACCATGCGTTCTCCAAAGCGGCCCCTGTACTTTGGAACAATCTGCCACAGTCAGTCAGACACACCTTTTTAAAATCGCTTTCACTACCTAAATGAGTGACATATAATTGTGAACTTTTTTGTAAAGTGCTTTGAACAGAACTAAGGACTGGATACAGCGCTATATAAGACTTTATTATTATTACTATGTCACAAGACATATTAGACATGCTGGATAAGCTTTAGTTTTAGAGAGTGATCATGCATTCCGATATTGCTATGATTTGTAATCTAATGTTTTTCACACTGACCTTCAGGTGCTAGGCAACTGCGTGTGTCTTCTCCATATACCAGATATTCTTGACATATAATATCAGATATTTAGCATTCATAGTTATAATCAGCACACATTATTGTTAAGCAGCGGTATTCCGATGCAGTGTTGTACTAAACTATGTGACCAGTGCAGTTTTGTACTAGACCATGTGACCAGTGCACATTCATTCTTGACCAATGAGATTGAATTCTCTGGTTGTTGTTTCTAGTAGTTTCCAGCACTCGGCAACATTCTATTAACTGACTAGTCTGTATATATATATATTGTGGTTACAATGTTATGTTCTTATGGGGTCTCATTCAACTAGTCAGCCTTTTTCAGAACATTACCGCCAAGCTGACCTTTCTATGCTGGCACTGAGGGTGGTCACTGTCAGGGTGCTTGTCGTCCTCAGTGGTTCTTTTATGTCCCAAATTGAGACCGATGGCTAGCATTATTCTTGATTACATCCAGTCAAGTAACATTTGTGAAATGTACGCTCACTCTGACTTTACTTTTTAAAAGTTTTCTCATCGTTTCAGAACTAAATGCATCGACCACAATAGCAACTGGGAGGACGTGTCATTCCTAACCATCACTGTTCCGACATTAAGACACGCAAGATGAAGATCTTCAGTCACTGCTGCAGAAGTACCCTGGCCGTTCGGGTCTACATCCGAGAAAGCGGCTCCCATGCGACCAAACACTACTCTACCTTCCCCCTCTATACACGAATGAGACGACCCAGAACAATGCCTGGCAGAGTCCACTTGCAGGAAGCGGTGGTGGGCAGGCTAGCACCCTTCACTTCCAGTATCGCATCCACATGGTTGCACACCACAGGTCAGAGGTCAATATTTGAGAACACGACAACAAAAACTCTCACGGTCTGGGACGATCTGAAGGAAATGAGGTCATCTCCTGTACCCGCCCTCACTGTGGGGTTTGCAGGGTTGATCCCCTTCATGGCTGCTCCGGCATACATGATGGCCGCCCAGTTGTACATGCCTTCCATCGCGTTCGCCCAGGTCGCCTACGGAGCGGCTGTACTGTCGTTCAATGGAGGTATTCGTATGGGTCTTACGCTCCCCGAGGGGGCCACCGTCCAGCCGAACTGGTTCAACCTCGGCTACGGAGCTGCGACGACCATCGTCGCAACAATGGGACTGTTGCTTCCCCACCCCTTCTCTGTCATCACGGTGATGACAGGGCTCGGGGTGGTCGCCTACTTCGACATGGCCATGTATGGGTATCCGGCCTGGTACAAGGGGCTACGGTTTGTGACGGCCTTCATTGCAATCCTCTCTCTCTGGACCACCCTCGTATGTGCCCTCATGATGGAGTGCACCAGACAGCCGCCCGCACAGAAACAGACAGCCGATGAGGACAATTGAGACGTTTAACATGACTGTCAGAGCGGGGTTAGGTAACCACATTTATAAGGGATTATAATAAACACCGTCCACAACTGTCCACAGGCGCAGAGTACCATCCATACGCATGTACAACCATTCAAAAGTGTAGGCTGAAGCAAAACACCTTTAAAAGTCACATAATGTGTCAGGTGGATTATATTTGAGGTATTTTGAAAGTATATTGGATATATACAGAGCATTAGTATACAGACGGTTGGGTCAGTGTTTAGTAAGTTACACTGTCTACAAACACTGTCCACAAGCATCAAATAATGTTCCAGTATTTGGCAATATGCTGTATTTTAATAGCCTAAATATGGCCCATGTGATACACCATATGACTTTTAAAGGTGTTTTGTTTTAGTAAACACTACTGTGTATACTTGTAGTATATGCAGTTGTTTGCGCTGGTGGACATATGTGGACAGTGTTTAATACGATTTTTTATAAGAAATGACATCTCAGATGTGTTTGAGATTGTTGGGGTGGTTTACATAAGTTCTTAAATATATGTTAAACACTGCATTGCGGTGGTTGGCTGTCGCCATGTAACATGGAAAACCATATTACTACAGTGGCACCACCTAGTGAGTGACATGTTAATGCAAATTGGTGCTAGTAGTCATTACGGATTGTGAAACACGCTCATCCCATACCACGTATTGGTAGGGATAGGGTGAATGTGGTTTGAACCAATGCTAAATGCATAAGGGATCATCTTGGAACTTTGATGTCCGATATCAGACAAAAAAATTACTTTTGTTTGGGGGAGGGGGTTAGAGGCAGTTTCATCTGGCATCAGACATCAATATTTTATGCTTCGGACTGATACAGTTAATTGATATCATATCAGTGGCTACAAACTTTCATCAGAGGAGATTGGGTGGAGGGGGACCGAAGTCAGATAAAGTAATTTCATCTGATATCAGACATCAACGTTTTGAGATGATCCCTAACATTTTTTGGATTTTGCGAACTCATGAGACCACCCCCCACTCGTCCAATGTAAAGGGAACTTATGAGATCATCCCTCACTTGTCCAGCATAAAGAGAACTTATGAGACCATCCCTCAATCGTCCAGTGAAAGGGAACTTATGAGATCATCCCTCAATTGTCCAGTGAAAGGGAACTTCCAAGTTCTCTGTGTTTTTACCTCAGCAGTCAGGTGCTTGTGATATGACACGGGGCAATGTGGGGAGCGTGCATCCACAGGGTAAGATCGCACAGTTCATGAGAATGAACATGAATATCGTTAAGAGTGTTATCCTAGTGAAATTTTATTTTTTTAGAATGGACATAATACCATTCTTAGACATGTTTTGTTACACTTGGGCCATAATTGAAATGTTTCACTAATTGGTGCTGCATGACTACAACTGCTATTATTGAAGCTCTTTGCTAATAAAACAATTTACATTGACTCCACTGCCTGCTTGTGACTAATTTTTACAGTAAAAAGTTGTAACAACTGCAGTTTTTTCAGAATTTCAGCCGACATAATTTTGGTAATGATTACTTTGATGCCATCCACAAATGCAACCAAGTCTGAACCAGATCATCTTGCGGGGTGGGGAGGCTACATCATTCAGTCTATTCCATCAACTTGATGATCATTGTCCAACTGTCCCAGTCTTCTGCAATCTCTCCCACTCTTGGTTCTTCCCTCCCTTAACAAAAAAACCTATAGAATTATATAGAAAATATGCTATAGGAAATATGACAGATTTTTGCAAAATTGTCTATATATTTTAGTTCCATAGATTTTCTAAATATTTGTTTTGGTAAGGGCTGCCATTTTAAGATGTCTCTTGACACTATCTCTTAATTTTGGTCTTCTTCTTATTCTTGTCTTCCATGTTCTCAATCTTTCCTCATTTTACATACAACACCACACCCAACACAGTCTACTGCCAACTACTTTCATTGTTGGACATTTCTTCATTCTAATCTTGTCTCTTAATTCTCTATCCTTCCTTCCGTCTATCTTGCTGTATGTAATCCACATCAACAGTAAAATGGTTTGGCTCATTTTAACCGCATTAAAGATATTTTGTATATACCTGTCCCCACTGCTCCAATGTAAGTCTCCACATTAGCACGATAAAAACCATTACCCTTACAAAACATGCATACATCTACACACACACGCATGCACGCACACACACGTTTTTAAAGAACATGTATGCTATCACAGAATATTAGTACAACTTGTGACCAAAATAGGAACACGATGAACAAACCTATTACTCATAAATGGTAATCAGATTAAGCAGGTGTTCATTTTCACCAAACAGGATAGCTTAGAAACGGAACAAATGAGACGGTTCAAAATGATGTGCTCCATTGTTTAAGACCAGTGTTGACCTCATCCCTGTTTGACCAGCTCTTGTTCATATCGTCCTTGCAGTAATACAATAACCTCTTTGACACCTTAATCCCCGGAAGCCAAGCTCATAGGCACATCGAGACAAAAGTGTTGGTCAATCTCGGAATCAATAAGCTTTATAAAAGTTGTCGCTAGACGGATGGATATGCCAGGGAGCTACGGAGGGTAAGCAAGGTAGTCTTGAAACAGATAACAAAATTGTATGATACTTCCAACACTAAGAGGCAGCGAATTACAGCGATCCAGCTCGGCAACAAAGAAAGCCCTCCGCGCGCGGGTGTGCCCGCGTGTGTGTGCATATGTACGGGGGCATACATCTTGCCGTCTGCTGTCGTTCTGGGTCTTGGTTTGCCCATGAAGTGCCCCCTCCCAGGGCCCACCAACAAAACCCAGAACAATGATCAGGCTTCAATCATGGAATATGTAAGAGTTAATGTTGACATTCTGTGGGATACCATGAGAAAGTTGAAGGTTAACCATCTGGTAACAAGTGTCAAGCATTCATTTATACAGCCGAGTGAACTGAGGCAATGTAGAATGGATGACATTGCCCAGCAAAGGCATTTGAACATCATTCCACTTCATTGATTGCCATACGCTGCTCATCCCATTAAAACTTGCATTTGCACCATCCAAGGTTGTTGTTTGTATATGAATAAATTATATTTTAAAGAGTATGCAGTTGTACTGTTTAAACAACTCAAACATGGTGTTTCACACACAGAACTGAACCATACAAGTTGTTATTATTTTATTGTGAAAAGTATATCAACATCTTGATAAGACTACATTCTTTCTTGAGTATCTGGATGCTAAACTGTCACTGTGTCACTTTGTATCAATGGAATGTCCCATTATAACACAGTGCACTCCGTATAGTCGAACCTGCAGGAACCTGAGGAAATACTTCTACTTATTAGAAGTTCCACTTCTCAGGCCCTATGTGTTTTGTTTTGTACATAATTGTCATCGGTTAACTTTGCTCAAAGTCTGCACTGTCCTGATTCACACATTTAAATATGCACAAATAATATGCACGAATCTTTAATAATATAATATATATTTATTTGTACTAAAAACTACAATTCTACTAAATCAATATATATATATATATCATTTTTATATATATAATAAATATATGGGCCTATATATAAAGTACTGTGTACATAAAACAGCAAGTAATAAGCGCAACTTATCTATACATAAAAAAGAAGTGCTATGAGCATTAGCTATGCTCTCTGACACGTTGTATGTTAATGACACTTTGCGTACCAGTTGCTCATCTAGCCCGTCCTGGTAGTGGTCTTGAATGATATTATAAAAGTGGTTAGACTTCATACTACAGAACGTCATGGCATCAAGTGTGAGTTTGAACAAGATGTAATTGAAGCTTATAGACATATACGAACCACTACACTCATGGCATCAAGTCCGAGTTTGAACAAGATGTAATTGAAGCTTTTAGACATATACGAACCACTACACTCATAGCATCAAATTTGGGTTTGAACAAGATGTAATTGAAGCTTTTAGACATACGAACCACTACACTCATAGCATCAAATTTGGGTTTGAACAAGATGTAATTGAAGCTTTTAGACATACGAACCACTACACTCATAGCATCAAATTTGGGTTTGAACAAGATGTAATTGAAGCTTTTAGACATATATGAACCACTATGTTGAAGGTCTGGGTGAGCGAGCATTTTCAAACTAGTGTTGTTACGTTTTATGCAACTGTGTATAAATCGCACCTTTCGATACATAATGTGCCTTTGAAATGGTAAACAATCTGCTAAAGGTGGAGCCGTATTGCAATGAGTGCAAACTGATAGATTAAAGTTTTCTTATACCTTTGCGCCACTTAGTATAAAACTCATCAACACATTTGTTTTGTAAATTCCACAAACATACACCATAGAAAGATGTACAGTATGACAAATAATTGACGTTTTGTGCTTAAATTACAAAATCTAAAATTAGCAGAGACTGCATTTACACGCCATATAAAATGATGACACATATCTTTTACCATAGCCTGGTGAGTGCCAGGACCAGTGATGTGGCCTACATGCAACCCTTTTTTTATTTTGTTTCACTTGTAACCATCAAAGTAAAATGGACAATCGGTACCACTACATTATTTAATAAGTTGACTTTTTGATGGGTTAAATTGTAAATCATATTCATATGCAAATTCTAGACATATATCACACATTTTGTTCAATGCGTATATTGATGGAGCTACTAAAGATGCCATCAGCATAGCCAACAGCACCACAGTACTTATGACCAATCATACAACTGAATCCAGACATGCCGAGTGTTTAACATTTCATCAACACAAATAGAAAATACAATGGGGGACAACACCCCACCCTGTTTCACTCCATTGCCAGTGGAGAAATTCGTTTACATTGGATTGTTCCATGATACGTTTAAAAGTTGATTAGTGTACATGTAAAGTAAACATCTGATTAGAAGGGGATTCATTCTTTGATCCCAAAGTAAATTAAAAGTTTTACATAATTTACTTTATCAAATGCTTTGGTAGCATCTTGTAATAACACATAAACATCAGATTTATTCTGCCGGAAATAGTAGAATCACTATACCGGTAGGCGGGTACCAATCTGGTAATAGCGTTTTATACCTGTACGGGTGGCCAGAATTTAATTGTTTTGTTGTATAGATTAAAAAAATTTAAGTTAACCGAATGAAAGATACAAGAACACACGAGTGAAATTGAGTCAACTTAACAAAAACTTTGACTTAAGAGAAGTTGACTTCTGCAGATTATCTTATACTGTATGGGATACAATGACAGTGGGACCGAGGAAAGAGTCGACTTAAGTGAAAATTGACTTAACCAAGTTCGAGTTATATGGTGTATATATTACATATCAGTAACTAGAGATTAGGACAGTTGACTTCAGGGACAGGACATTTCATGTACATGTGCAAGAGTTGTGTAACGTGACCATGGGAGCCACCACAGGGACTACACACAGAATCGCTCAATAATTATATGTACATGTTTCTGCAATTTGAGTTTTCCAGAAATTAGTAAATTTTCTGTACTTTTATCTCTCTAACTATACACTAACTAGGGTACAGCAAGTCCAGTAGTGATTGGTGATTCGGTATTGAGGTTATGTATACCTGCCAACTTTCCCATGAAATCCATGAGTCTCCCAGATTTTGGATGTATCTCCCAGTCTTCCGGAATACAGGCAAATCTCCCGGATTTTCTCTGAAAATCTCCAACAGCCCCCCCTTCCCCGAAACAGGGTGACACCATGGGAGACATGTTGAAATGTGCTGAACTGCTGAATTTCCGGCCAAAAATCTCCAACACAATCCTTCACTAGTTTTCTGATGTAAAGATCCGAGACAGCATGATGATATGAGTGATGAGACTAAGAGATGAGATGAGTGACGAGACTGAGAGATGAAATGACTGAAGAGACTGAGTGATGAGACTGAGAGATGAGATGAGTGAAGAGACTGAGAGATGAGACTGAGTGATAAGACTGAGAGATGTGACAGAGAGATGAGACTGAGAGATGTGACAGAGTGATTAGACTGAGATGAGACTGAGAGGTTAGACCGAGATGAGACTGAGAGATGTGACTGAGAGATGAGACTGAGAGATGAGATGAGAGATGAGACTGAGATATGAGATGAGAGTGAGAGATGAAATTGACAGATGAGATTGAGAAATGTGACTGAGAGATTAAATTGAGAGATGGGACTGAGAGATGAGACTGAGAGGTGAGACTGAGAGATGGGACTGAGAGATGATATTGAGAGATGAGATTGAGAGATGGGACTGAGAGATGAAATTGAGAGATGGGACTGAGAGATGAGACTGAGAGATGAGATGAGACTGAGAGATGAGATGGGACTGAGAGATGAGACTGAGAGATGAAATTAAGAGATGAGACTGAGAGATGGGACTGAGAGATGACTGCTGAACTGAATCTCCCAGATTTCAACAAAAAAAGATTGGCAGGTATAGCTATGTGACAATCATTATAGCATGTTACGGCAACTTTTATAAACAGGTCTCTGTTATAAATAAGTCTCTAAACTAGCAGCCCAATCATCTCTGTTCTCGCTGTTTAGTGCCACTGCGGCGTCAGGCTGTCTAGCAGCCATGAAAACAGTCACCTCCTTTGGATTTCCGATAATAACCTGCATTTTGGTTGTGTCGCATCGGTTGTCGTTGGTTGTAAAATGAGGTGGCGAAACAGTTTTATTCACTGTACCAATGCAGTGTGGCATTGCAACCTTGTCGCTGTCTGTCAAATCGCTCCGACTGAGGGCAGCACTATCTTTATTGACTTTAGAAACGTTCTGTTGTTGTGGTGCGTCATCGACGGCCTTCCCCGAGGTGGCAGTTTCCGGAACCGACATGGTTTCTAACTCGTACAGCAAGTCCAGTAGTGATTGGTGATTCGGTATTGAGGTTATGTATACCTGCCAACTTTCCCATGAAATCCATGAGTCTCCCAGATTTTGGATGTATCTCCCAGTCTTCCGGAATACAGGCAAATCTCCCGGATTTTCTCTGAAAATCTCCAACAGCCCCCCCTTCCCCGAAACAGGGTGACACCATGGGAGACATGTTGAAATGTGCTGAACTGCTGAATTTCCGGCCAAAAATCTCCAACACAATCCTTCACTAGTTTTCTGATGTAAAGATCCGAGACAGCATGATGATATGAGTGATGAGACTAAGAGATGAGATGAGTGACGAGACTGAGAGATGAGATGACTGAAGAGACTGAGTGATGAGACTGAGAGATGAGATGAGTGAAGAGACTGAGAGATGAGACTGAGTGATAAGACTGAGAGATGTGACAGAGAGATGAGACTGAGAGATGTGACAGAGTGATTAGACTGAGATGAGACTGAGAGGTTAGACCGAGATGAGACTGAGAGATGTGACTGAGAGATGAGACTGAGAGATGAGATGAGAGATGAGACTGAGAGATGAGACTGAGATATGAGATGAGAGTGAGAGATGAAATTGACAGATGAGATTGAGAAATGTGACTGAGAGATTAAATTGAGAGATGGGACTGAGAGATGAGACTGAGAGGTGAGACTGAGAGATGGGACTGAGAGATGAGACTGAGAGATGATATTGAGAGATGAGATTGAGAGATGGGACTGAGAGATGAAATTGAGAGATGGGACTGAGAGATGAGACTGAGAGATGAGATGAGACTGAGAGATGAGATGGGACTGAGAGATGAGACTGAGAGATGAAATTAAGAGATGAGACTGAGAGATGGGACTGAGAGATGACTGCTGAACTGAATCTCCCAGATTTCAACAAAAAAAGATTGGCAGGTATAGCTATGTGACAATCATTATAGCATGTTACGGCAACTTTTATAAACAGGTCTCTGTTATAAATAAGTCTCTAAACTAGCAGCCCAATCATCTCTGTTCTCGCTGTTTAGTGCCACTGCGGCGTCAGGCTGTCTAGCAGCCATGAAAACAGTCACCTCCTTTGGATTTCCGATAATAACCTGCATTTTGGTTGTGTCGCATCGGTTGTCGTTGGTTGTAAAATGAGGTGGCGAAACAGTTTTATTCACTGTACCAATGCAGTGTGGCATTGCAACCTTGTCGCTGTCTGTCAAATCGCTCCGACTGAGGGCAGCACCATCTTTATTGACTTTAGAAACGTTCTGTTGTTGTGGTGCGTCATCGACGGCCTTCCCCGAGGTGGCAGTTTCCGGAACCGACATGGTTTCTAACTCGTATTCAGCCCCAGATGATGAGGACGACATGGGGAACAATCTCGCTGCTGGACCGTCGGGCTCCATGCTCAAGATGACAGCCTTTGAGTAACTCCCTTCCCCATCTCTTCCACTTCCCGAGACGTCTGTCCCACTTTCGGTTTCATGGGGTATCAAGAGGTTGTTAGACACACTGCCATTGTAGGTGCCAACACTGGTGCTGTTAGATTCCGAGATGTAATTGTTTCTTGGTGAGCTGGTGGTGCCACAAGTCATGTATGGATCGGCAACTGATGCGACTGTGCTGTCGTCCGATGTGTTGCTTATTGAGTCTGGGCTGATTGTGCCGGAGTGTTCGTTTTCTCCCTCGATCAGTCCTCGTTCGCTGCTCACCTGGTGGCCACACGGAACAATAGATGTCACACTCAATGTAGCTTTAAGAGAAAATCTCACAATGCTGATGTCCGATATCAGACAAAATTACTTTCATTTGTGAGGCAGTTTTGTCTGGTGTTGGACATCGATATTTTATACATCAGACCAATACTGATAACATGCTGTTAACAAACTTTCATCTGAGGGAGGAGGTGGAGGGGCTGAGGCCAGATGAAATCTGATATCGGACATCAGCATTCTGAGATTTTCTCTTAAAGCTACAATGTCAGTTCCTCATGTATTAACGTTTATTTTATATTGTTCGTAATACTAGGATAAGCATGTTGAAGTTATACTGCTGTCAAGTTCCGATTAATAAACCCGATATAGTGTTCACAATTTGAAAGTAATGCACCCAAAATTTGTTAAAACTGCAAACAAAACACTACATTTAAAAACAGCCGTTATTGGCAGTTACTGCTTTGAAGTTGCCTCATTCCCACGCTCCGTATTAAGTACAACTGATTTGGTGAACTTCCTGCTACTAATATTGTCTAACAGAACAGACAGCCGACCTCTAACACAATTCTTTTTATTATATCCAAAATTTAGTTTAACCGTCTAGAGACTTTTGTCCTTTTCAAGATGGCTTCATTGGTACAACTGACATCCTGGTTGAATGATGTCTTACAATATGGAAGCTTGTAGTTCCCAACACATCAGCTGATCACTGGTCCTGTTTTCATATCCATATCACAGGTTTTACTCGTCAGTGGCAATCACACGAGATGAAAGGGACTATGAACTTACGCATGGAAATAAGGCAACCTCATCTAACCATGGTAATATTTGCACTGGTGATGCCATCTTGACAGGTAAATACATTTCTTGATAAAATAAAAAATAAAAAGAATTGCATTAAGTAAAATTTAATATTCGAAACAATGTTCAATAATCGAAAAATAAACACCATACTTGTTCTGTTGAGCCTGGAAGTTGGATTCTGAGAGGGTAACTTGTTTTCATAATGAATTTAACAGAATCAGGGATCAATTTACATGTTGATACACACTACTAAATTAATCGTAGGTTTCACAATATTTCTGATATTATACATAATTTCTGTAAATTTTGATACAATTATTATCTGTAAATTGTAGCAAGTGTTTTAGGATGGGAAATACCTATATTTTAAATGGTTTTAACCTGAAAATGTGACTGCTTGATGATACAGAAACTCACAGGGGGGATTATATTATGATACAACTAATGGGGCAGTATTTCCCTGATAATATTATATTGTATAATCAATTTAAAAAATGTTTTCAAGTGTTTCATTATATGATATTTGATCACGGGGCAAATAAAAACACCCATAATTTTAATTCATACAAGTCTCATGCTGGTAGAGATCCTTCAAGAGCAGACTTTATGACTGGTGTCGAGAGCCCGTATTAACTCACCCTGTGTGGTCCTTTTATTTGCAAGTGCTTGTTAATATGTCTTCTGTATCTCCATATGCCGTAACTGTAGAGAAAACAAGTCAAGTTACTTGTGTACATCCTCACAACATAGTCAACATAATCAACATTGTTGTTTAGGTTTGAGCATTTGTCAAGATGCATTCAAAAACGCTCAAACCTAGTCCCATCATACAACAGTCAATGAAGTCAGATATCCTTGCTCAAAACCACCTTATCTGGCAAAGTAGCAATCTAGCTAACAACTTGTGACACAATTGCATGATCACACATACAGTTGTTAGCTCAGAAAAAATTTCACGGATGCATGCCCATCTGTCACATTAGAAAAGTTAATTGTCATGGCAATACAATAGCCAATGATCTCAAATTCCACACATCATTTACTGTTAATTTACATTATTAGTACACCAAATCTGATTAAGATCAGTTCGGCACCAAGAGACACGTAGTGGCATCCATCAAGATATCCCACTTCTAATAATTTTAATCTCATGGCACATTTAAAACAATAACTTATGCGTTATCTCTATTGTTCACCAGCAGCCCACAACGTGTCTGAATCACATCAAGAAAGCATAGAAGCGATCGGCCAAACGTTTTTGAAAACCAATTGAGACCAGAATTTTATAATCGACCATATAAAGTATTTATACTACACAAACTACACTCACAGAACTCCCAAAATGGTGAAGAACACGATAACTCCAAGTGAGATGAGGATGATCATTGTCCAGTCAGTGGCACCACCTACAACTGGACCAGAGTCAGGGGTTTATATGCTGTGTATTTATATAAACATATGTATAAATTATGGATGTATAAAATATATATAATAGGACCGGTGGACTGATGGCTACATACTAAATGGATTAGTCAGTCTGATCAAAGGCATATTAATATAAGACATTTGACTCGCTCCTTTTCTGTCCTGGCAACCAAGTGGTGCCCTCTTGTGGTTGGATGACATGACCGTTTCGTTATAATGGAGGTAGGGGGGAAAATAAATAAAAGGAACTTTGGTCGGTCTGTGCGGTGGCAGGTTGTTCAGGATGTTACTGGGACAACCCAGGTCCATCTTTCTTTTGTTTTCCGATAAACGAGCATAATAGGTACACTGTTTGTATAACTTTTACAAGCTGTCGGAACTAAATTCGTGCTACTTAATATAACATGTTATGTTGAACTAAATACGAAGAAACGTTGTGCATGAGATTGATAATGCGCACAAGTTACAATTATGTTATCGACTGATGGCATCACATTGTTCTGAAAGTTGTCTTGAATTCAATACTGACGATTTTTGAATGACGAAAGCGGAAAGACCTGTGTACAGGTGTTTCTATTAATAAATTCTTAAATTACAGTATCTGTAGGTGAACGTTCATTGCAACACAATGCTAAATCCCATACATACGCACTACTATCAGACTGTATCTCTAGGAAAATGTTGCTTGTGTTATAAAAAACACAATTAAGTGAAATGGACATTTGACTATGGAACTTTCCTTATATTAAGGACTGAATCCGAAATAAACTTATCTTATCTTAAATGTATTTCACAATCATAGCGCTGGAACTGGGAGGCTTGGGGGGCTCAATATTTTTGGTGGGGAGCTGGAGATAGGATTAGCCCCTAATATTTTGGAAAGAGTGTGCTGTTGGATATTTTTGGTCAGTCTCAAGGGGAGGTTCAGTAGGAGGATTTTAGTCAGTCTCAAATGAGTCTTGGGAGGTGCAGTAGGAGGATCTTAGTCAGTCTCAAAGGAGTCTTGGGAGGTGCAGTAGGAGGATTTTAGTCAGTCTCAAAGGAGTCTTGGGTGATGCAGTAGGAGGATCTTAGTCAGTCTCAAAGGAGTCTTGGGAGGTTCAGAAGGAGGATTTTAGTCAGTCTCAAATGAGTCTTGGGGATGCAGTAGGAGGATCTTAGTCAGTCTCAAAGGAGTCTTGGGAGGTGCAGTAGGAGGATCTTAGTCAGTCTCAAAGGAGTCTTGGGAGGTGCAGTAGGAGGATTTTAGTTAGTCTCAAATGAGTCTTGGGGGTGCAGTAGGAGGATCTTAGTCAGTCTCAAAGGAGTCTTGGGAGGTGCAGTAGGAGGATTTTAGTCAGTCTCAAAGGAGTCTTGGGAGGTGCAGTAGGAGGATTTTAGTCAGTCTCAAAGGAGTCTTGGGAGGCGCAGTAGGAGGATTTTAGTTAGTTTCAAAGGAGTCTTGGGGGATGCAGTAGGTGGATTTTAGTCAGTCTCAAAGGAGTCTTGGGAGGTGCAGTAGGAGGATTTTAGTCAGTCTCAAAGGAGTTTTGGGAGGTGCAGTAGGAGGATTTTGGTGAGCTTCAACAATTGCGAACGTCACCATGAAAAAATATCAACAGCACCCGTCCCCCGTCTTCTGATGTCAAAGTCCGACAGTGGAGTGTTGCTCCGGCACTGCCCACCCATTGTTAATTTCGTTCCGGTACCAATGCTTAACACACACACGCACACACATGACACGCAGGTAGGCAGGCATGCCCGCACGCACATACACACACACATACAAGCAGAGACACACACACACGCACGCAATCTCTCACACACACATTCACATGTGCACACGCACGCATGCATGCACGCGCACACACACACACACGGATTGTCAAGGTGTTCGGCTTTCATTTAATATATTACACACTATGGATGATGAAGTGTTATAAACAATATAGTACTGTTTATTAATTAATTTTATTATATCAGTTAATTAATTTATTAATGTATTTTAGATTTATGAAAATGGTAGGAACATTTGATTGCTGAAATCCTGACCTGCTATCTCTTCATTCTTTATATAGTACTTATTAGGTGGTTTAATCCAGTTGTAGAGATCAATTAAACGGATAGGCCTAATTACCTGGTTAATATGCATAATTTATTATTTACACATAATAAATTACTAATTTCAATGACGTTTATTTGCGTGGTATTGAATATTTCCATGTGCATTCCAGTACAAAATAGATAGTATCAAAGCAGTAATTATGATGTGTTTATTGTTAATTTAACACTATGCCAATACAACAGCTGGCGGACTTGCAAACCAGTTACTAGCGGTGCCACCGGTCAGCAGTGGGACAATGGTACTCAATAGGCAAAGCTAGCGACTGACAGGTCTTATTCTTAATACGTGTTTGGTCTACTTGAACTGTAGATATGGTATTTTGACTGTATAAACAGGATGCATTAAACATTAATACTATATTAGTTCTATATTAAACATACAGTACGCTTAAGCTTACTAAATATTTGAGACACGGAAACATGTCATATTTTGAATGGTAAGGGTGCAGGTATGTAGACCCATTTTCTTTGGGTATAGCCATCTCAGCAGACAGTGGTTTATGTATCTCACTTATGAGCAACAGGACACCAGAACACCGTAGTCTCATCATTTAGGTGGACCATTGTATATTTTTGCATCATTGTAGAACTGAAATTACAATGATGGATTCAACAGTCAAGGTTGACACTGGAGATCACTGTCACAGTGTCAGGTACTGCTAAGAAGGGGTGCACGCTAATTAGGGCAGATACTAGATTGAATACGGTATCTCACTTTAGGTCTTTCAGTAATGACATCGCGGCAAGTATGACATCAGTCACATGACAGTAGAACGATGTTGGATGATAGCACACAATGTCAACCATTTGTCAAACAAACCTTTGCACTTTGACATTCAACACAAAATACTGAGTTTTGCTTTAGGGATACTCTCATCAGTTCTCAACTCAACTTTGGGATCATCTCAGAAAGTTGATGTTCAATATCAGACAATATTACTTTCACCTGTTTGTAAACATTAATATGATGATATCAATATATATTAACAGTATCAGTTCGAAGCATAAAATATTGATGTCCGACACCAGATTAAACTATCTTTGACCCCTCAAACAAAAATAATTTAGTTTGATATCGGACATCAATGTTCTGAGTTGATCCCTTACCAGTACACTTTATGTAGTTTACTTCTACACCAACATTAATTATTGTCTACGTAGTACATAATTATGAAGAAAAAAAAATATTATCATATTACTGAACATTCTTCAGGATAGTTCTTTTTTATAAAAAAAACTTTCATTTTTTTCATATACTTTGCATATGAAAAAAATTTAAGTTTTTGATCTGAAAATTATTATTACTCTTCTAA
This sequence comes from Escarpia spicata, assembly GCA_963995525.1. Classification (NCBI taxonomy): domain Eukaryota; kingdom Metazoa; phylum Annelida; class Polychaeta; order Sabellida; family Siboglinidae; genus Escarpia; species Escarpia spicata. Next base: position 11,288,378 of record OZ023208.1, on the reverse strand, counting down.
AAACATCACACTTCACTTTTCTATTTAAAGTGGAAAATTCTTAGACATTATTTCCACTTTGAGATGTCCCCATCATGCAAGGAACTGTCCCCCAGTAGTTGACTGCAAACACTGCTGTGGTACATGAATAACACAACTAATAAATCTACACGGTCTATTCGACCTCAATACACAACCAGTCTAACAGGTTCACATTCTTGGAATTAGGAAACATCCTAATTGCCTGAAAACACAACATCCACTTTCATTTTCTGTTTGGCCGGCGACACACAATAGCTGTGCATTGAGTGAGTCACCCCAACAAGTGAGGTTTGCAGTAGACCACAGACATGGCAAGTGCCCACTTCATAGCTGGGCTCTGGATGGGGTAGACTGGGAGAACTAGGAATCAGAACATCCCGACTGAATCAGCCTACAGACAGGTAAGTACAATAACTCATCTTCTGTAGCATAGCATATTCGACACGTGTGGCCCGCCCATAGTGAACCGGGTATTAAGGTGGCTCTGGAAACAAAAACATGATTGTTTTGAATTAATCATTTCTAATACAAGTTTTGAAGATAGACTAAACATTTTTTCTTAAACTCTGCCTAAGACATCATGCAATACTCAAGTCCAAAAAGAATTAGGTTTCTGGGTTGTTTCATGACATTTACATGCTTTTAAAAACAATTAAAAAATCTGTCAAAAAGCACCTAAAATGGCATTTCATTTCATGTTGAGAAATACCCTGAAAGAAAAATTTGCATGTTTGTAAGCAGGTTTGTTTTGTGAAAAAAATGCATATTAAGCATGCTACAGCTTCATAAAAATGTTACAACAATGTTGAAAGACAGCCAAAACTTGAAGTGTATTTTGGTACAACCCCCCTTCATCGATCGTAAATCAATCCCATGCAATTTGATGCACATGGAAGGCCATCTTGCAGCCAAGTTACAGCTTTGTAACTATTGCAGTTTTTTTTAAACATCAAGTAATGCTTCCTGGTTGTCATTGATAACAGACATGTCACCAGATAGGTGCGTTTTGCATAAAATGTGACGTTTTTTTGATTGGAAAGCAGTTTATTTTAATAAAAATTGAAGGAAACATCTGTTTTTGAGGTATCAATGTTTTTCCAACAACTAGGTCCTGCAATCTGTATTTGTAATGACTAAATGTTGAACGACATTGTGTTTATGACTGGCCTACGGCCCCACGTGCTAGTCTGTGTTTTGGTGGCACGTGATTGGTCAGGGGTCAACCCCGGGTTACTGACAAATGGTGGCGTTGTCGAGCATGGAATGGTGTTCGGTCACAAAACAAGAAGACTACCGCCAGCATTCGTTATTTCACATCACAACACAATTATGTAACCTTCATAAACAAGACACTGGTATCTGAATAACCAGACTATGTGATATGCTTTCACGGCGAGCGAATTTGTGTATAGGAATGCCCTTAAACATTATATTTATAAAGCTACAACAAAATAATGTACTGCAGTGTGTAAACATGTTGGACTCTCGATAACCCAAGGGCTTCCTTGTCCACCTGCTACCTAGAGTTAATTCTCTGGGTGGCAATCTTGTTAAATCTTGTTAAATGTTCAACACAGTACAGCAAGCAAAAAAGTGATATTTGGTTAAATAATTTTTTCATTACGAGGTCATCCATTAAGCCCTTATGGCCAAAACAGGCTGTCCAAGTTGACATTCTTAATTGAAAACGCATCTATAAGCAAACTAATTTAAAATGTATCCCCACTAAAGTGATGTTTTTGTTAGTTTAACCACAGAGAAGGGTTCCAAACCCGAGATACTTGCCAGGATTGCAGAGACAACAGCAGCTCTTACAAGGTTGAACCCCATATGGAAAGACAGTAACAGCAATGTCAGTTCGAAAATAAGGCTACAAGGATACAATCTACAGTATTCCTCAGACACCGATTAGGACAGAGCTAGACCAACTGCCACGGCTTAAAGAGGTGCGCAAAGCCATTTTCTAAATGAAGAACAAGGCATCTGGTAGTGATGGCATGCCCAGTGAAATATACAAGCAAGGAGGAGAAATGTTAACGATCATCTCTTTTATACAATCTGGAATATTTAGGAGGAAATACCCCAGGATTTTAAAGATGCCATGATCGCTACCATCTTTAAGAAAGGTGACAGGGCTGACTGTGGCAACTTCCGCGGGATCTCCTTGCTATCAGTTGCTGGAAAGATCCTTGCCAAAGTGTTGCTCAACCGACTACAGCCACTATCAGAGAGTATCTTACCTGAAACACAATGTCGTTTCCAACCCACACGTGGCACCGCAGACATGATTTTTGCAGCTCGTCAAGTGCAGGAAAAATGTTGTGAACAAAGACGTGACTTGTATTTTGCCTTTATTGATCTAACTAAGGCATTTGACTCTGTGAACAGAGATGCTTTATGGGGCTGCCTTGCCCATCTTGGATGTCATCCTAAATTTGTCTCTGTTACGCGACAACTATATGAAAATATGAAAGGATGTGTCTTGCACGATGGTCATAAATCGGAACCGTTTGACATCAAGACTGCGTAATTGCACCCACTCTTGTCTATATTTCTGGCTGCCTTCTTATCACAAGCAAAGATCGATGTAGCCAAGGGAGTGGACATCACATATCGTACGATGGTGGCCTGTTTTTTAAGATAAGCCGTCTCAGAACTAGATCGAAAGTGAAAACAGTAACCATTGTTGATCTTCAGTACGCGGACAATTGCGCAGACAAAAATTCTACATCAACCGGCACAATCACCAGCCATAACACCACCGAACATTATCATAGAAGGCAATGCTCTTCATAATGTTCACCATTTCACATACCTGGGAAACACCTGTCCAGCAAACATTGATACAGAAGTTCAGTACAGGATAAAGTGTGCCTGTGTTGCTGAAGGAAGACTAAAATGCTGAGTCTTCTCAGAACATGGGCTTACGACATCCACTACGATCTTGGTGTACAAAGCTGGTGTGCTGTCCACACTGTTGTATGGCAGTGAAACATGGGTTGTGTATCGTCGCCCCATCAGAGCTCTTCAACAGTTTCAACAGCGCACACCCAGAGCTATCCTGGGAGTCTGCTGGCAAGACTAAATGACCAATGCTAGCATTCTTGAACAGGCATGCACTACCAGCATTGAGGCCCGCCTGATTAAAACTCAGTTGTGTTGGGCTGTTCATGTCAAGCGCTTGCCAGACGCCAGAGTCCCAAAGCAGTTACTTTATTTCCAACCTTCCACTGGCAAACGTGCTACCGGGGGGCAACAGAAACCTTATAAAGACCAAATGAAAACAAACATGAAGAAATGCAATATAGACACGACTACATTGGAAACTGATTGTGAAGACCGTGTGCGATGGAGATCCAAATGCAAAACCGGCGTGGAACATTTTGAAATTAACCGCGTAGCACAGAAAGCCGAAAAACAACAGCGGCAGAAGGATCGTGAACACGACAAGAATACATTGACGAATACCACCGCTGCTGCTGCGCAAACACGTGTGTGTGATGTGCGTGGCTGGATCTGCAAATCAGGAATCAGCCTGTTCAGCTACTGATGCGCTCATCAGATAGAACTGAATATTATCATCATCATCGTCATGATTCGGATAAGTATACTCGACAACGAGGGATTGCGAGAGAGTGAAACATCTTGATACATAGTTACAATGGGCAGTAATAAAATGCCAAAATTTGCATACCATTAATTTCTCAACACCGTAACTACCAATACCCTTACCATGGCGTGTTACAATTTTTTTATTCCTCCTAAAATCTGTAAGTTACATTAACAAAATAAAAGTGAGGTTAATTAAGCTAATATAAGCACTGATGTACTTTGTGCTACATAAAGGTGTTGAATTACTTTGCTCCAGCATAGGAGCAAATCACTAGCGTAGTCAATTTCTTAAAATGTCAATTTCAACAAAAGTATTACATATTAAGCATAACCATTTACCGTACAGCCATTTTATATATCTGACTTGTACTAACTAATGTTTTGTGTTATTCAAACATAATTTTAATTTTGCTTTGTTCGAAAGCCAATTTGAGGGTCTAAAAGTATAATGACTCAAATACAGATTTCACAAAAGAAAGCATACTCTGCAATACATAACTTATAAATCACCCCACTCAAACATTTTCACTTTCATTTTACAGTCCACACTTTGAAATACCAGAGAGCATCCAATGGAATGGGCACACACCATCTACTAGATGTCTTTTAAAACAGTCATTGTTGGTTATGTTTAAAATAACGTAAAGACATAATACACCTTCATGGTAAACTAATTACTTAATAGTGCATTATAAGAATACTATAATAAACAAAAATAAATATTTTATGTGCATGTGTTACTAATTCATCATCATTAAATAAACTGATAATACAGATATACCAGTGGTACATCATAAAATAAGAAAATACATTAAAATCAGATACTATTATTATGTTTACAAGTTTACGGTTGGTCCTTTTTGGAAGATATGAAGAGATATACAATATTGTAGATAGTTATTTCTCATAAATGTATTCCAGATATTAGGACCAACATAAGCCAATGATAATAGTCTGCAATTAGTTTGCAGTATGGTATTTTAGGTGTTTCTTCCTGCCTTGTGTTATATTTATGTGTGGATAGAATAGATTACACATAATACGGTCTGGAGAGACTCCATGTCATTATCATGGGAGCGCGTCTAGTTTAGGAGTTCGCACATCTGCCTGGCATGCCAGCGCTCCGAGTTCGAAACCTGGACCGGGCAGGCATGATATTTGGTGTTAAAACCTGGCTCTCAAAATTGGGGTATGTATATCCCTTGTAACTCGGAGATCACGTTAATGTTGGTCCCATCTCAATTTGGGACGTAAAACAACCACTGAGGACAACAAGCACTCTGGCAGTGACCACCCTCAGTGCCAGCATATAAAGATCAGTTTGGCGATAATGTTCTGAAAAGGGCTGAATAGTTGAATGAGACCTCATAAAACCAAATGATACATATGTAATTAAATCATCATCATCATAATCATTATTGTGCAGCCATAGTGTCCCGAAGTTGGGTGAAGACCTCAGCATGTTGTAGAATAAATGGCAAAAAATAGAATTAGTAATATGACAGCACGATCTGTAATTCCTGATGAAGTCATTTTTAGTACCTGTAAAAGAAAAAAGCTCATATAAGCTGTGAGCATGTACACTTTTTTCAGGGATGATATTTTAAGTACTGTTAGCAAGGAGAATACTAAACAGGGCAACTTTACATCAGGATGCCCTGGTTGTTGCAAACCTCAAAAAGTGCTGAGGGTGAAAAATGTTCATTGAATGTCACCCTGACTGTCATATCATGGCTGGACAGTCTCCAGGGTAGCAGTAAGAACAAACTGGCACACCATGGCTGGACAGTCTCCAGGGTAGCAGTAAGAACAAACTGGCACACCATGGCTGGACAGTCTCCAGGGTAGCAGTAAGAACCAACTGGCACACCATGGCTGGACAGTCTCCAGGGTAGCAGTAAGAACCAACTGGCACACCATGGCTGGACAGTCTCCAGGGTAGCAGTAAGAACAAACTGGCACACCATGGCTGGACAGTCTCCAGGGTAGCAGTAAGAACCAACTGGCACACCATGGCTGGACAGTCTCCAGGGTAGCAGTAAGAACCAACTGGCACACCATGGCTGGACAGTCTCCAGGGTAGCAGTAAGAACCAACTGGCACACCATGGCTGGACAGTCTCCAGGGTAGCAGTAAGAACCAACTGGCACACCATGGCTGGACAGTCTCCAGGGTAGCAGTAAGAACCAACTGGCACACCATGGCTGGACAGTCTCCAGGGTAACAGTAAGAACCAAAGAAGAAATTACACAATCACAGACTTGTATTGTCTCGTGGGATGTAAGAGTGCGATTTACTCAACAGAGACACAAGGAACAGAACAGAATGATGTACAGCTCAGTGACGTGAAGGATTGAGTGGTGTAAGATTGACAGACTAGGTCTACAAGAAATTAGCTTTGAAGTCTAATTTGCAGATAACTAAGAAATCGTGTACTTTCTGATAAAGCATAAAACTTTATATGTATTTAGAACTCAAGATAAACAAGTTTAAACCCCGGGCCATCTCAGGTTTTGGTATGGACGTTGTGCTGTGCCACTGAGCTTGGATTGTCCGAGGATATTGGTGCATAAGAAGTAATTTATTTATTATTATTATTGTTTTAATTTGCCGCATTTTTTAGAAAGGCCACACAAAACTAGTTATCCTCATATCATAAGGACTATGTCACACAGAGCTGCAATTGTGTTTCAAAATAAAATTGCTCCCATCTTTAAAAATTGCGGATGTGAATGTCAGACAAGGTCAAAAGTAAAAGATGTTTAATCGGTTCCCCCAATAAATAATGTTTTCATAAAGAAATTATGGCTCAACTGTGACACAGTTGTTAAGATATGAAGACAATTACTCTTGGTGATAATTTTGTAAAAAAGGAAACCACCAATGTCTGGGGCAAAATCTAAGATGGCCTGCAGGCCTTGACTTTAAGGTTTTGCATCCACTGGCCAGGGGGGCCAGTAGATTTGAAAAGTTACTGGCCCTCCAAAAAAATTACTGGCCCGAATTGTGCAGGAATATGCATTTATTCTTATAAAACCATGCAGTTACAAATTGAACTCGAAATAAGTAATCAGTCTAAGACTAGAGCTAGGCAGGCCAGTCCTCCTGGTTGTCGTTCCCCAGGGCCACCTCCTGCGCCTTCATGTTGGTGTTGCAGACATCTGCTGCTGCATGTAGCTCTGTCTCTATCTCCTCCAGCTCTCGTGCCATCTCTTCTTCTGTCGGCTGGTTCTGGCGGGCAGAAAATGTTCTCGGCAAAATAGATATGAAAAATATTCCTCTGAATCTGAACAAAATTTACATTCAAAAATACTTTGAAAACACATGGCTCCTTTACAATTTGTCTTCAAACTACTTACTTGTCTGCAAAAGCCGGATATGCTTGGCAGACTTTCCAAAAAGCTGTGGAGTGGCCTTCCTTTCCGACTCCGAGCCATGACCATCTCTCCAGCCACGATGACTGAAAAACCCTCCTCCTCTTCTCAACCTCGTACTTTTCTTTTGTTTGCCTCTTTCGTGTCACGGTTTTAAGCTTTTTGCTTACCCCGGTTTTTGGGTTTAACAAGATTTAATAAGATTGCCATCCAGAAAATTAACTCTAGATGGCAGGTAGCCAAGGAAGCCTTTTGGCTTATCGAGAGTCCAATTTGTTTATGTACGTGTATCCCGCCCTTTTAAGGTGTCGATAAAATTTTTTAAACATGCCGCTACTAGCACCCACACAACCAGGAGATATGTTCCATTCATTTACTGAGGTGGGTGGCTTAAGCATTATTATTCATTATAATATCAGATCATTACTGTAAAAATGCTAATTCACCAAGGTGTCCGTCGCTTCACAAGAAGTCCACAAGGCATCGATAGGATCGACCCCGTGCGGAATTTTGCGAAATTCTAATTTTGGCTTATTTGTTTTAAGAAATTAAGATAGCGACAATAATAAGTGAGAAAGCAAAGTTAAATGAAGATTTTTAATTGTGCTACCACTCTGCTATTACTGCAAAATATGAAGCGTTATTCGCATTAAACAAACTTCGCATGAATTCCGCACCGAGGCGTCATTAGCAATGCACACGGTTCGCAAGAACTCCGGACGGCGTCGCTAATAGAGTTATTGAGAACTTGCAATGCGTGATCATTCGTAAAATAAGATGGTGACTGCAGTTTCAAGCAAGAACGCGAGGTCAGATGTAGATTCGGCTGTCGCAGATTCTGTTTAATTGTTGCATAGGGGATGACAAGTGATAGAAACTATTTTATTAAAACGACGGTGACCAATTGTCGGGCCAGTAAAATATTAAAACTGACAGCCTCAAAAAGCGTGCCGGGCCAGCGGGCTAGTGCTAATGTCGAGCTCTGGCCTGTGTCTAAAGTTTTTTATTACTTCTAAATATGTGCCAGGTTTCATGCTTTTATCAAAAAGTGCACAACTTGTAAAATTTATGAAGTTATAAAATAAACTGATGGAGATTAGTGGCACAGACCAGAACACTGCCAATTGGATGGAAGCAGGTGTCGGTTTTGTCACTGTAAGCACATTTATAAAGACTCTCTCCTTGCTTGTTTGACTATGGTCATTCTTCAGGAGTGGGCTGTCTTCCAGCTTAAAGTGTTAGTCATGGTGGCACAGTCCTCAAAAGTCAGCCAACTTAGTTATAACACAATCACAAGTTTGGAAGCTGAAAAACTCCTGCAGGATATTATAGATATTATCATTGCTACCATCTACAAGGGATCTGTGACTGCTGAATTCATTGCTGTGTCTCCTTATTAGCTAACGTCTTACTCAGCTGACAGGACAGGATCAGCGAGGAGAGTTTCTGACTGCCTGAGTCGATTCCCAGCTGCCCTGTCGACTGTGGACAGGATCTTCACTCAGTGTCAACTCAAGGGAAGATCTGTGGGCAGCGGCAAGACCTCTACAGGCAGTACATGGTACTTGTAGACTTCACAAAGTATCCCAACCCAGTTGTCTTTGTTATGGATGTCCAGTTCTCTTTGACAAGATAAAGCATTGGTTCCAACCAAGAGAGACAAACAGCAGACAGGTGTACTTTATTGAGGCATGGAGGTCAAGGTCTCCATTGGCGGAACTGAATCCAACCCATTCAGAGTTAGAAACGGTATCAAGCAGGGGTGCACCATAGCCCCAACATCATTTCCCTGACAGCCATGCAAGAGGCAGCTTCTGTCAATCCAACCAAAGGAGTCTACATCAGGATTCGATCTGACATCAACTTTATAATCTTGATAACAGGCCAAAATACAAAGACAAGGAAGTAATCACATGTGAACGGATGTCTTCTGATACCACAGTCGTAGAATGCTCTATCAATGACATGCATGAAACACTTTGCAATGGCAGAAAACCTTTTTGGCCTTACAATAAACAAGAAGAAAACACAGTCAGTACACCAGTCTGTTCCACGGAAACTGAAATTACGGTAGATAAACCTCTGAACTACGTCGTATGCTCCTTCAAATATCTGGACAATGCAACCACCTCGGGCAACAAGGTCAATGTTGACGTAATCAGCCAGATACAGGCCTTTGGCTGTTTTAGGAAATGCGCCTGCCATGGTCACAATTTGGAATCAAATAAACAATCAAATGCAGACTGTTGCTCTGTCTTCACCCTGCTTGACTAAATCATACACACTCCATCTTTGGCAGTGGCAGCCCAAACAGTCTGCCACCAAGCAGACATGACCTGTATGTCAGATATTTGGTGTATTACGGAGAAAAAACTGTTGAGATTCTGTGGAGAGCAACTACACCAGGTGTTGAAGCTATGGTATCTGTCCACATCTACACTGGACTGAATCACGTGGTGTAAATGGCAAGGACACACTGCCCAAGATAATGGACGAGAGTACTCTACAAGTGGGAGTATACTGTAGTCTGGAGCCCATAGGCTGAGGAACACATTGCAAACCATCGTCCGATGCACACAGGCAGTTGTAGACAGGACATGGAACATCTGTATGCTGTGAATGGGATGTTGTTTCTCTCACTCTGTGACTCACGTGCTGCTGTGAGGCGTTGGCGACGGTCGTCCTCAAAGCTTGCTGTTGCCCTCGTCTACAAATGGTGTAGGTGAAATCACTGAACTGACTTAGGGAAGAAGCAACTGGGAAGCCAAAGACTGCGATACAAGTCCTGAAATGTCATCTTAAGGGCACAAACACCCCAGGCAACATGTGTAGGAAGTGTTGCAGCTGAGTGTTCAATGTGGAGATCAGCTGTCTGCATAACTGTCTGTCTGTGTCTGTCTGTACATGTGTCTGTCTGTATATTTGCCTGTCCATGTCTGTCTGTATAATCTGTTTGTCTGTGTCTGTCTGTATATCTGCCTGTCCGTGTCTGTCTGTATAATCTGTTTGTCTGTGTCTGTCTGTACATATGTCTGTCTGTATATCTGCCTTCCGTGTCTGTCTGTATATCTGTCTGTTTGTGTCTGTCTGTATATCTTGTCTGTCGCCCCTTTGTTCCCTTGCGGGGGGAGGGACACATCTCTCCTCCTTCTATTCTCCCCACTCTTGCCTCTTTATCTCTGCCTTCTGATGTACCAAGTGTCTTATGATAACTAGTTGACTCCCCACCCGTGGAGCAACGAACCAAGGGAAGGCCTGAAGCACCATTACAGTATTTTGAACGTCTGACGCCACCTGGAGGATGCCTGACCACTCAATTTGTCCACTGAAAAAGTAACTTACTCTAAATAACTACCTTTGTGTTTTTTGAAATACATCGCCAGTTGGTAGATCAGAGGCCAATGATCCCAGGAATTGAATCAGCATACAAAGAGGCTAGTAGATTTCAACAACTGGGGGTGATACATTTACACTGCCCTCGAGTTAGTGTATAGATGGTTTGAAACCAATTTGAAAACAAAGCCACCATAAAGTGGTCGTGAACTGGTTTGAACTCTATTGAATCTTTTTCAGGTGCCAGCATGGACCTGTTCCTGAGTGGCAGTCAGACAGCAAGATATTAACCAAGTTTCACCGCAAGAGCAAGAACAGATTCCTTTCAAGAAATAAGTAGTTTAATTATACATAATAATTCACTTAATATATATTTATAATGTATATATGTTTTTTGTTTAATGAATGTCTACACGGAGACTTTAATAAAATACTGACTAGATTCAAATAAAATTCAAGATTTAATATTTGTTAAGGTTGGGCCTGAAGATGTTGATAATGCTTCTGGGTATCTACATTCAAATATTCGATATTGTATCCTTCGAATACTCCTATATATATGTAAATGACTATGAAATAAAGTGTGTTACTTGTACTTGAAACTGTGTTATGTTACTATTTAACAATTGCTAACTGATTTTTTCCCAGACAGTTTATGCAATGAAACACTGCATAGAATGTGGAAGAAAATACATAATCTCATCTATATTATTCTAACAATTCCTGCTCTGTGTGTTTTGCCATTTACACTTCATACAAAGTCAACATTTCAATAAACCACATGCTATTTTGATTACCTCAGGTATAGATTTTTGAACCAGAGAGGAAGTAAACAACTATGTAACTGAATAAGCAAACCTGATTACATATATTCCGTGCAGCTGTGATAAAACCACAGCTGTGTGTTACATTTACCTTGCTAGTGCTACTAGCATATCAAACATTGTGCAGTATTTGTAATGACTGTCCTTTGTATTAGCCCCATTTTTACCAGTAAACGCAGGTACAAGATGATAAATTCTCATATCATCTACTAATACGCAATATATTTGGTCACCAAGCCAAACGTTGTATATGTGACACCAAACTAATTGTGATATGTAAATTTTATTGCTAGTTCATCAAAGTTGTTCATATATAGGCAACTGTATTGGAATGTTAACTAACTAACAACAAGCATTTTAACACCCGTTAGCTTTTGGAAAATTGCAAGTGAAAAGCTCTAGGATATAAGTATTGCCTAACTTTATTGAGAATTATTCAAAAAGACCTGAGAAGTGTCGTGGTAAATTATTTCTCTATACACCATACATACAAGACAGACTTGGCGCAATGCAAACTTCACAGGAAGCTAACATACATCTAACAATGCATATCAAACAAGTATGTCAGCTGACTAGCAGTTCAAACAGTTGCAGCACACAGCATGGATGCATTTCCAAACTTGTTGGCACAGTTCCAATATACTTCCATTCTTCTTGGTGCAGCTGTGGACATATTTCCAGTCTTCTTGAAGCCACTACAGATGTATTTCCAGCCTTCTTGAAGCAGCAGTGGGTACATTTCCACTCGCCTCGTAAACGCTGTAGGTAAATGTCCACTCTCTTTGGAGCAGTTCTACATACATTTTACACTACTAGAACAGTTCTCAGTGTACTTCCTCCTTCCTTGAGAAGATCTGAGTTTGAACATGAAACTGGCATAGCACTGTCAAACACTAAAGAGTTCTTCTTTATCTCATTCATAAGTGCACAACAATTGTGTTATTTTTAGCACAATATCTGCGGTCTAGGTCATTGTGGAATGAGGTCACGCACAAATCAGGCACAGCCTCGGTCTACATTCAATGCGCTAGCAATGGACAATTTCAGTGTCCTGTTTATTACAACCGTTAATTCTTCCCAATATAATGGTGTATAAGATACAACTATTTACAATAATCCTCACATGAGAGTTATAAGTTTTATCACATGGCTCCATGGTTACTGATATTAGTGATTTATAACAAGGATGATTCTGATCTCTTGCGCAAAGAATTCTCCAAAGGTTTGTCAAGAATGAGTTGCAGTAAATGACTAGTCACACTAACAAAATGGTTGCTCCTAAGTGACTGTCTCAATACTTGAGTGGCAACGAAATACTCATTAATTTTCATGAAAACGTGACATGACGGTAGTGGATTATTTGCCTTGAAATGACAGTTGTAGTAATTTTGATTAGCAATTTATCTTGCGCCTTAACAAGACATGAATAAAAGTAAGAAAACCAGTCACCAATAGCCAACTTTGCAGATATAAAAACAGTAACACAAGACCAAAATGTGGCTACTAATTTGGGCTATGCTTTGAAGTCAGCATAACACCAAAATCCTATTTCAAGGTTTAGCAAGACACAAATTTGGTTATTTTCACTTTAAACCAACCCTGACTGTTCCTAACTTTTTAATATAATGATCCTAATACTACCATAACTATATGTTCAATGTGTACTTCTCGCCAATTTGCCCAAAACAGTGTTTGTAATCTGAATTTTCTGCCGATGAAATGTTCCAACTGTACACAAAACATTCAAATAGTAAATACCACCCATTAACAGTGCTGCAGAGGCAAGTGCGGCTAACCACAAATTCCTAGAATTACCCTTTGAAGTTGTCTGGTTCCCACATTCAAGTGGGGTGAAGTACACCTGATTAAACAAATCTGTTAAGACACCTGGCTTGAGAGGGAGATTTGAGGACAACGAAACATACAGCATCACTTTAAGGAATACAGAAAACATGTATACCGGGATTGGTGCACATCGCGACGGTCTTCACGTCGCTCCAGCTTCCATAAAGAGGCTCCATGCCGTTGTAATTGACAGCAACGACACGGACATCCATGAAGACCTTCATGTCATTACAATCGACAACGATGTGCATCTCTGTCTCGTTACCAGACGCTGTATCGTTACACGTCATTAACCTGACGTTACCTTCGTCACGCAGGTCACACTGGATGACGTAGTTGTCGATAGGGCCATTAGAGGGCAACGGACGCGTCCACATCACCGTGGCGACGGTCTCGTTAAACTGATCCAACCGGATCTGGTGCAGACGGATCTGTGCTGGGGCTGGCAGCAGAAAAACAAAATAGTTATATATGATCAAAAGAATTGCAAAGTAAAGAAACAATCCTTAAATTATATTCATAAAAGAGATAGTTTGTATGAAAGATATTGTTCAGGGCTCGAAGATTCCATTAGACAGCATGAATTAAACTAACTTTGGAGCAACTGTTGAAAGATGCACGTCTACTGTGGATCTTGCCACCTACATCAAACAGAGAGCCCTCCACAATGAACCGAGATCTGCCCGCCGACTTCAACCAGATCATTCCACCAAAATCTGAACCATATCACGATATCGGTGCGTGAACAAGATCGGCTGTAGATGAGTCGAAACAATGCGTGTTTCAACAATTGCTCCAAAGTGTAAGTTTAATTAGTGTTGTTTAAAGGTAGTCTGTAATTTTTTCATCTGAATTATTAATCATTCCATGGGTGTAATATATGTAGAAAAAAACTTTCTTTTTTAATGTACGTAGGCTCCTCTACAAATTCATAACGAACCCTGATTTGTTTCTATAAGGGATTGTCTCGTAAGATTACAAAGTCAAAAAAAGCTTAGCATCGGCTGACCCTCCCCCACCCTACCAATATGTGGTTTGGGACTTGCGATTTAAACGATCCAAAACTGCTATTACCTGGTAGTGTCAATTGGCGTTAAGATGTTTCACTTACAAGGTGGCACGAGTGTAACAATTTATTGTCCTCACGGAAACCTGGCAACAACCAAGCGCCCCCTCCTACATAATGTTCAATGTATTCCGAGGCTGTCATCTTGCCGGACCACCCGTAAGAAAAAGCTTTTCAGATACAGATATTTGCTGGGTTGGACAGATAACAAATACAAAACATGTAAGAGCATTTTCATAAAAGACGAAACTTCTGCAGTGAGACTCTCACTAAGGCTTACAAATATGCCGTTTAATAAACGTTGATAGGAGGCTCCACTGTAGTAATTTATTTCACCCGCGATATGATGCGATGATCAAACTGCCAGTCACCCAGACATGCTGTACATTTCGTGGACTCTGTTAATGTGTGAATTGTGAGGCCGCAATTTTAAACAAAAGTCCAATAAAGAAAGAAAAAACGACAACACTCAGCTGACCTCTCACAGGGGTCACGATGGAAATGGGCGTGGCCTCAGACGATCGCCCGACCCCATTGATGGCTACCACGGTGAAGGTGTAGGTGACACCACCTGACACCTCGCATGTGTAGTTTGTTCTGCGGACCGTTTCATGCAAAACTTCCTGGCCATCCACCTGAAGAATACATGACTTTCATAGAAAAATATGGAAAAACAAACTTGGAACTTACGTTGATCATTCTCATAAATTACTAATGGCATGCAACTGTGGAAAAGAGCACAGTTCTTCCCATGATGCAACAGTGAAAGAACAGTGAAACAAATTTGCTGCCGTTCTTTGATGTTAATCTAATGCATATATGGTCGATTCCCACGAAACGTTGACAAATGGTGTTCATAGGGGGGCAAAAATAAACATATGCGCATAAAGTTGTGTTTTCTGTAGTACCAAAAGAACATATTGAGGTAATCGTAGAATAAGATTGGGCAAGTTAAATCCTGAAATTGAGCATCTGACAGCTAATAGAAATAGCAAGTGTTTAAGTTCTGAAACCATACGTCTGCACACAAGTCCCTCTACTTGGAAACTGCTACAACTATTTCATCTCACATTTACCTAGGAAATTTAATTTTAATGTATGTATAACACATTTGTGTTTTAAATTCAGTAAGAAATATGTTTCGGACTTCTTTTTTAATTTTAAGGGGGAGCTTTGAAGTTTTTGCGCTCTCTCAGACTTGATGTTTTATAAAGGTGACTTTCTGTTGCATATTACCACTACAAGGGGAATGCATGTTTTATCTTTAAAATACATTCATGGCAAGGTATACACATTGAGCTTTTCCACAGGGTATACCTTATTGACACTGATTTATAACTATCAATTTGTAAACAGTTTAGAATTTGCAGGTGTACGGTTTCATATAATATACTTTTCAGTACAATGGAGTAAATTACTGGCGAGACCATTGGACAACTCTAACTTGTTTTAAGAACGTTTTGGTATATATCCGACAGTCTACATTGATTATGTTAGTGATATGTAGGTGATTCTGTCCTATTCTTATTATTCTAATTAAGAAAACGCCGGAGACGCACGGTCTCATGTACCTCCTCTTATAATGTATATTGTGTATTAACTGTCAACAGGTTGTGATGTAACTATTTAAATTGGTTGTACAAACGCTACAGATACCAAGCGCTGATGTTCCTTCATATACTTTGCAAAAATACTGAGGTGTGGGCTAAGAAACTGTCGGAGACGTACGGTTTCATGCTTATGTACGGTTTCAGTAGAATAGAGTATTTCTTCTTATTTGACCACTTTTTACTTAAACTTTGTCCACGACATACCCGAGTGTAAAGCCATTCCTGTGAGTGTTCCATATATGTGTTTTAAAATCATTCTTATCACTTTATTAACATACTGAACAACAGAACATGAATACAATGTTTTCATAACGTTATTTATGTAAAGTCTAACCGACCACTTTTGTAATTTGTCGAAATCTTATTTAAGAACAATTAATGAAACTTGAACTGAATGTTTCAAAAGCACCACCGCTCTCTCATCCTTCTCTTGAACCACCTCTCTGTCGTCCCTCTCCTCCACCACCTGTCTCTCTACCCTTTCCACCACCACTTGTGTCTCCCCTTTCCTCCACTACCTGTCTCTCGACCCTTTCCACCACCACATGTCTGTCACTCCTCTCCTCCACCACCTCCCTCTCTACCCTTTCCACCACCACATGTATGTCACCTCTCTCCTCCACCACCTGCCTCTCTACCCTTTCCACTACCTATATGTCATCCATCTCCTCCTCCCCCTCTCCAGTGGCAGTTGAGTGCTCTCCCAACCAGAACATGTTGGATGGAACAGTCCGTCCTTGAAGCAGGAAGTACTGTAGATTTTCACGACTGGGCCCGGAACCACAACAGCACGGGCATACATTATGCCACGGACTTCTGGAACATATTTCGATCTCATCCTTGCAGTCCTGGATGACTCTTCCAGCCTTCACCAGATTGTCAGTCTCCCTGTTCATGTCACCACCCATTCCGTCACAGGGGCCTTTCCTGTGGCCAGCCTCCAGCCAGGTGCATGAAGCTCTAAGACCGAACAGTGATGGAAATTGTGCTACTAGGGCACATATTATGTGGTTCCGGTACGGCGAAGTTGGTGAGTCTGTGATGAAGTGCAAAGTCGACAGTTCCAGAAGGATTTAATTGACTTCCTTCAACAGTGTGAGCAGTGACACTTGTAATCTACATGTAACCCTTGGTACAAAGCTCGCCGTCCTGCTTGAAGTGTATCACCATTGGGTGAATGGTCACCTGGGACTTGACATAGTACACTGCTGTTATTTCGTCCTGGTATCTACACACCCAATTTTCAGTATAGTCCATCTGGACCGTTGCCTCCATCTTTTCCGCCATGGACTGCTTCAAAATGTGGATCTGGTGATATTGGATGGTCACCCGGTGACAGTGCTCACGTAACTCGGCCATTCCGGATATGAGTTGGTCTGTGAAGTCTCTTGTACTTTGTACAACTTGGGTCAGTTTCACATTCTTGAAGACTTTGCCCTTGTGTTCAATCTATTGGGCTTGCCATGTTCAATACCGAACTTCTGTTTTCGCTTGGCGTCATCTGATTCCCGAAAATAACGATAAATGGGGTGACTGGGTCGATGAACCAACTGGCAGTTAGAGCCGACGTACGGTTTCGGGAGACGTACGGTTGCAAAGACCAGTAAAAGCAAAATAAATCGAAGGGAAATGTATCTACAAATTACAATTTTGTCATATGGTTACCTTGTTATGTGTTATGTATGACCAATTAATATTTCTTACTAATCTACAAATCTCTACTTACAATGCGTATTCAAACTTGCGACGTATGGTTTCATGAAAAACTTCCCCAAATCGGTTTCGTCGCTCAACACAATTTATTAGCCAACACTTTTGGTTTAAAACAGCACAGGACCTATGTATCCAGCTGTGGCATCAAGTTGAGTGTGAAATCTGTGTTATTTAATGAACTGTTGTACTGCATTTTTCTATATGAATGACTGCAGACGGACGGTTTCAGAAAAGTTCTCAACATGAAAATAATCAGGAAAAATCAGGGTTTTGACCTGAAGTTTTAATTTTTTGACCAATAATGCCTGAGACATCGACCTTCATAGCCAAACATTAACTGTATACCTTGCGTATGTTGTTCGAATAATACAATGCGTTTTAAAGTACTGATGGCATATATTTCACACAAAATAGAGCAGAAATTACCCATTTTTTGGGGACAGTACTCAGAGATTCCATGGTACATATACAAAAGTAGGGTTCCCCAGAAAGCCCCAACGAAGATGCATGCGTACAGCATCATTCCAGCCTTCCAACTAGTATATTAAATGAGTTATAGCCCTGGAACCTGTTTGTCAACGTTTTGTGGGAATCGACCATATGTACATCAGTTATCTGATATCAACTTACTTATGTTTTCTGATGCTGCCAACTATTTGTCACAGGGTCATTATACAAACCACAATGATAAAATGTATATTAAATATTTATTTAGTGAGTTTTTACTGAAAACTATTAAAATCTACCAGTTTTCACCATGGCATCATTTACCCAACAAACACAAAACTTGTTTAGCGGGTGTCAGACATTCTCGTGCACCAGAGGGCGCTGCTGGTTACATCAGTCTCAATACCCCCTGGCAGATAGCCCTGTGAAACTCTGAAGATAACCTCAGCCAATAATATCGCTTGCCGGGAAGTTCCGGTAGAAAGTTTAGGAAGTTGACGTAGATATCTGAATGCACAATACCACTCAGTGACTCGTGAGAATGGTCGAATGGGTAATTATACTGGGATTCCCGGAAGTCGAGGGCTTTGTCCTTGAACTAGATCACAGGTCGGACGGGTGGCTGCACTGTTCTCATGGGTGGTACAGTTGCGACTGGCAAACTCAATTACAAGTTTGACTGAGCTAACTTCCATACAATGCGTAGGAGATCTGCCAGGGTTATTGTACGTAGCCTCAACCCTGGGTTGCGAGGAGGGTGTCAGAGACTATGATGTAATGTCAAAATATCAATGCACTTAGGCGATTAGGACTGCTAGCAGGAAAAGCAACTGTTCAGTCGACCAGGTCTCTAACAGACAACCAGACGGCCAGACTGACACACGGCCAGACTGGCAATGGCCAAACTGACACACGGCCAGACAGACACACGGCCAGACTGACACACGGTCAGACTGACACAAGGTCAGACTGACACACGGCCAGACTGACACATGGTCAGAACGACACACGGCCAGACTGACACATACCAGACTGACACGTGACCAGACTGAGACATGGCCAGACTGACACATAGCAGACTGACACGTGACCAGACTGAGACACGGCAAGACAGACAGTCTGACAGATGGCCAGACTGACAGTCTGACACATGGCCAGACTGACACATGGTCAGACTGAGCCTGAGAGATGGCCAGACTGATAGTCTGACAAATGGCTAGACTGACAGTTGGGCAGACTGACACATGGCCAGACTGATAGTCTGACAAATGGCCAAACTGACAGATGGTCACACTGACCAACATATCATTGTTACAAAATAAAATTCTTACCCTGGCAATGATTTCATATTCACGAATTACCCCATTAGATGTGCGAGGGTTGGACCACCTGAGCGCCACCTGGTGGTCAGAAACCAGGAACCCTTCCAAATCCGTCGGAGGGTCATCAGGCTCTGCAAGACAAACACAGCTTATACCAGGTGACACTGGAGAGGGGTTATGGGTTATCAAGGAAGATGATGATTGGGACACTCAGAGTCATGGCTGTTATTTGACATTGAAATAATACATTAAAGAAATCACAAGATAAAAAAATTTAAATTAAGGTGTATATCATTATTATATACTATTGTTTTTTGTGTTTTTTCCATGTTAGTGTTGTTATGCCGGCTGTACCTGTATGTCTATGGAATTGTGCTTAAAATGATGAATGAGGCTGAAATTAACATTTTATTACCTTCTAAAATGCCAAATGTCATCTAGTGATCTTACTATACAGACAAACCTCAGATGGACAGGTTATGTGGCTTGCATTGATGAAACAGACTTTCGAAACAAACTCTATTTTCCCAACTATCAGAAGGAACTAGGAACAGCGGCTGCCCCAAGCTAAGATACAAAGACATTATAAAATGAAACCTGAAGAAACAAGGACAAGACTCCAGACAGTGATACTACCTTGCCCAGGAACAACCAACCTGGAGAGGACTCCTACGCATTGAATCATGCGAGCAGTCATAGTTGTAACCGTGACAGACAGCGAGAGAGAGGATCTTACTAAAAATCAGCCGCCCCCGTGCTTCCACCTAGCGGACTCACTTGACTCGAGGGTGCGGACTTGTTTCATAGAGAACTCCCCCCGACCAATGTTTGCCACGGCGGCCATCTTGAATGTGTAGTTGGTGTACGGCCGTAGGTTTGTGACAGTGTATGAATCTACGCTGGCCGGTAACTCAAACTCTTCCAACATTGCTGCAGTACAATAATCACAACTATATAATTCATGCAAACCATCACTCAAATAAGACCTTGCATAGTATTGTTTGTTGATAACTGATGGCTATATAGAAGAACCCTCTTAGTCACATGATCTTAAACATCCAATCAAATAGAGAACAATGAGATTTAACAAGATTTAACAAGATTTAACAAGATTGCCACCCAGAGAATTAACTCTAGGTAGCAGGTGGACAAGGAAGCCCTTGGCTTTTCGAGAGTCCGACCTTTTTATTTATGTGTATCCCGCCCGTCTGAGGTATGTGTCGATTTTATTTTTAAACATATTCACGCTACTAGCACCCACACAATCAGCAGGTAATCTGTTCCATTCATTTACAGTCCTTTGTGAAAATGAAAACTTTCTTATATCCAATCTACTCTGCTCCTTTGCTAATGCAAGATCATGTCCTCTAGTCCTTCTATCTTTCTTAACTGAGAAAAACATATTTCTATCAATATTTTCATAACCCTTCAATATTTTAAACACTTCTATCTGATCTCCTCTCAATCTCCTGGTCTCTAGTGTTGTTAAACCGCATTTTTTTAGGCGTATTTCATAACTAAGATCCCTCAGATTTTGTATCATTTTAGTTGCTGCAGTACAATAATCACAACTATATAATTCATGCAAACCATCACTCAAATAAGATCTTGCATAGATGCATCACATGCTATCCATTATTCAACTGCACATTACACAATTAAGGTTCATTTAAAGTTGTAAGATTGTTTAGACATGATTAGTATAAACAAATAAGATTAATTTATAATAATCACAGATAGAGATATTATGCCAAATTATTGTTTATTAAAGCGATTCTTTGAGAATTTTAATCTGTTTGTAATGTACGCAATTATTAAATAATCATGTTAATATGATTATTTCATGTAATTATATGCCTTTATTTCATTAGAATTATGTTTTATTAATCACTAATGACACTAAAAATATATCCCCCCAAAAAAGTGCACCCTAGTTTAGTTTTAATAAAACGTTTAGATAACAGAAACTTACAGAAGCTGAGAAACATTCAATAATGAAACCATTTTGTTTGCACCATAAATCCACCTGTTATTTTCATAAGCAGTATAGAGTATAAATACATTATATACATCACAAGAATTAATTTACGATATTAAAATAGCATAGGTGGTTATGTACTTTCCAATCTACATAAGGTTTAATTTTAGTTTGAAAAAGATCTATAAAGAGCGTAATAACATTATTGTCGACAAAATATTAATATATATATTGCATCAGTGTAAAAACATGTTTTATTTTGTACTGGGAGTGCAATAATTATTTGTTCTGCCCATCATTTAGAGTTAAAGATATTGAATTGGTTTCTGTCGAACTCCTGTTTCGATGCAAATAAAATGGCCATTGTATGATGGAAATAAAGTTATAAAATTACAAAATTTTTAAGTAACGCATTTTTTAAAACACTGTTTTCAGTAATCATTGGTGTATTTAACTCAAGAAGATCCATAAAACATTTTGAATGTTGTGGAACATTTATATTTTATGGATTTTCAAAATTATTGTAAAAGCAACTTTGACAACACCTTTTTTATACATTACTCCCAGAATTGTTCACTTAACACTAACTTGTTTCAACAAATTTTGAAGAATATGTTGTAAAACACAATCCAAACATGATGAGCATAAGAAAGCATACATTTTATTATGTACTCCTATTTTGCAACATAATGACGGGATGATGTGCATTTGGATTCACAAATCGATCGATTGCACAAATCCATTTGAAACATGTAGTGATGTACATATTCCCAGCAGAAGCCACACGGAACTAATGTGGCAGAACAAAGTCAGACATCTTCTTCACTATTGTGTCAGTTAATACACTGTCCAATCAATAACACTGCTATGCATTTTGATACACAAAGCTATCAGATGCACACATCCATTTGAAACACAAAGTGATGTACAACTTCCCAGTTGTTGTCACACAGAACAGAATGGGGCAGAACAAAGTCAGACATCATCTTATGTCAGGTGACCCATTGTCCAATTAATGGCACCGGTTAAGTAGAGCTCTTCAATCTTCTTTCCATCAGCTCAGCTATTTCCAATGTTCCTGCAAATAAACAAAGTTGAATTTAGGAAACTCAGCTTAAATATGAGTTAACTAATTCAACACTGTGCAGATTAATTCAGTTTAGATATTACATTATGGGACTTATCACCAAGTGTACACGTGGCTAAATGTAAAAGAAATACAAGAAACCTTGTTATGTTGATTCAGACTAAAATCCTGATCCATTACTTTGGTCAAATTTTTATTTGCTTCTACATACTTACCTGTATGCATTGATCATATACAGTGCACTCCAGATAACTCGAACTCACATAAGTGAATTTTCACTAAGGTCAATCTTTTCCTCGGTCCTGGGCAAAGGTCCCAATAAGGGGACCTTCTGATAACTTTCTAGTTATCAGAAATTCCACTTATCAGTATTGTCATGGGTCCCTGGAAGTTCAACCTTATCCAAAATGCATTGTATGTTTTTCTTTATTCTTGCTCTAATAATTAATGTTGTATATAATTATACATATGAGACATTTTCGCAAAATGTGTACAGTAATGGTAAAGTAACATGTCAAAAATAAATGTTTAATTTGTTTTTAGCGAGTACTATTATTATCAAATGTGCTATTCACATGAAGTTGCGCACTTGATCTGATCTATTATTACATTAAAACAACTTATTCATGGATAAAAACTTATGTATACTAGAGTGCAGATCTGCTGGTGTCCAAAATTCATGCATCGCAAAATTCTGTGGCAACATGGTATTGTGTACTTTTTTTAACAAATCTAAACCGTTTTCATTGAATGATGACATGCCAGCCAGGTTTACTAACAATCGTAGCTGTAGCATTAGAAACAGTCTGTGAATGTACGAATCTCACATTTTCATGTTTCGGTTCAAATAAGTGGGGAAACGGGGACTTTTCAAAAAATGGCTGACTGGAATTTGGAAAGGCAAGACCCGTAGACACACAGACCCAAATCCCAGATTTAGGCAAAAAATAACATCCACGCCCAGGTTAATCCTCCTGCTATGGATGCATGTACTGATATTTTAGTGTGCATTTTCGTTCACTGCATGTCAAATACTGGACAATGCAGTTTTACTAACTAGTAAGGCAAGACCCTTGCCTAGGGCTAGGCTAGTTACTGTAGTAGAGGCTCGACAGACTCAGTGACAGTCCCAGCGGCAGCTGACACCGACTGCAGCCGTCCGCGTCGGTGGATGATATAATTCTACTTAATCGAAACGTTACTCGGCTGATGGCCTTGGGAAGCAGGACAAATAAACAATGCATACGCTTCCTACACTTATAAAAATAGCTGTCAATATACATGTCTACAAATTAGTTATTTACAATGCCATTGCTTGAATCAACTCACCTCGGAATCAGACATGTTAGCTGTGTGTGTGATGTCAATGGTCTTTGTGTGGTTCACTGCGCGTGCATGATTATATTCATTATACTCGGGCTGCAGAATTAATCATCTATGTTGCAGCAAGCTCAAAATGATTCGCGTAAACACAATTATTTATTGGCTTTTTGTGCAGATAACACAAAATTATGCATAAACATGCAAGACATAAGTAGCAGAAAAACTACTTATGGGAAATTATCACGTTTTGATGCAGTATAGCTCAAATGTATATTAGCTCACAAAGAATCGCTTTAATATAAAAAAAAAGTTTAATTTATAATAATCACAGAAAAGGATGTGATGCCAAATTATTGTTTATGCCCCATTAACAACATGAAATAATGTAACAGATTGTGATGTTTCTATCTTCCCGTATAAGACAAGCCTCATCCCATATCGCCATGGTTACCGTCATGGTTGACCTTCCACAACTCCAGTTTGTAGTTGAGAACTTGACCACGATTTCTCGTGCTGCATACCGGCCGTTGCCATGACAATGTGATGTTTCTTGCTCCAACGCCACCGTCGAATGAAAACACTGGCTTGGCAGGCACTGGTAGGAAATAGCACATGAGTGGAGGTGAAAATATAACCTCAGTGTCAAAACGACTGTGACTGGGAATAGTTAACATTGGAGATAATTAACATATTTTTGATAAACTAATCTATTGTTTTCCTAAGAACTGTATTCACAATAAATGTAATACATATACAGTGTGTGTATATATATATATATATATATATATGTAAAAGGCTTAAAAGATCAGCAGGGCACATACATATAACAGATATCTTAGAGTTTTGGTCATATTAGTGTGTGTGTGTGTGTGTGTGTGTGTGTGTGTGTGTGCGTGCGTGTGTGCGTGCGCATGCATGTGCATGCCTGTGAAGTCTTGCCTATGTGTACATATACACACACACAGACATACATACCTATTGTGAAGAGCATCATAATGATTAATTACACAAAACTCCGATTGTCCTACATTATACTCATACATCTATCTGTGTCTATTGTCCTACATTATACTCATACATCTACCTGTGTCTATTGTCCTACATTATACTCATACATCTACCTGTGTCTATTGTCTTACATTATACTCATACATCTACCTGCGTCTATTGTCTTACATTATACTCATACATCTATCTGTGTATATTGTCCTACATTATACTCATACATCTATCTGTATCTATTGTCCTACATTGTACTCATACATCTATCTGTATCTATTGTCCTACATTATACTCATACATCTATCTGTGTCTATTGTCCTACATTATACTCATACATCTACCTGTGTCTATTGTCCTACATTATACTCATACATCTACCTGTGTCTATTGTCCTACATTATACTCATACATCTACCTGTGTCTATTGTCCTACATTATACTCATACATCTACCTGTGTCTATTGCCCTACATTATACTCATACATCTACCTGTGTCTATTGTCCTACATTATACTCATACATCTACCTGTGTCTATTGCCCTACATTATACTCATACATCTACCTGTGTCTATTGCCCTACATTATACTCATACATCTACCTGTGTCTATTGTCCTACATTATACTCATACATCTACCTGTGTCTATTGTCTTACATTATACTCATACATCTACCTGTGTCTATTGTCCTACATTATACTCATACATCTACCTGTGTCTATTGTCCTACATTATACTCATACATCTACCTGTGTCTATTGTCCTACATTATACTCATACATCTACCTGTGTCTATTGTCCTACATTATACTCATACATCTACCTGTGTCTATTGCCCTACATTATACTCATACATCTACCTGTGTCTATTGTCCTACATTATACTCATACATCTACCTGTGTCTATTGTCTTACATTATACTCATACATCTACCTGTGTCTATTGTCCTACATTATACTCATACATCTACCTGTGTCTATTGTCCTACATTATACTCATACATCTACCTATGTCTATTGTCCTACATTATACTCATACATCTACCTGTGTCTATTGTCTTACATTATACTCATACATCTACCTGTGTCTATTGTCCTACATTATACTCATACATCTACCTGTGTCTATTGTCCTACATTATACTCATACATCTACCTGTGTCTATTGTCCTACATTATACTCATACATCTACCTGTGTCTATTGTCCTACATTATACTCATACATCTACCTGTGTCTATTGTCCTACATTATACTCATACATCTACCTGTGTCTATTGTCCTACATTATACTCATACATCTACCTGTGTCTATTGTCCTACATTATACTCATACATCTACCTGTGTCTATTGTCCTACATTATACTCATACATCTACCTGTGTCTATTGTCCTACATTATACTCATACATCTACCTGTGTCTATTGTCCTACATTATACTCATACATCTACCTATGTCTATTGTCCTACATTATACTCATACATCTACCTGTGTCTATTGTCTTACATTATACTCATACATCTACCTGTGTCTATTGTCCTACATTATACTCATACATCTACCTGTGTCTATTGTCCTACATTATACTCATACATCTACCTGTGTCTATTGTCCTACATTATACTCATACATCTACCTGTGTCTATTGTCCTACATTATACTCATACATCTACCTGTGTCTATTGTCCTACATTATACTCATACATCTATCTGTGTCTATTGTCAGAAGGCTATCATGTCCAACTCACGGCCGTTGTAGTCGTAGACACAGATCCAGTCTCTAGTCATGCCACTGCTCCCCGTGTCAGAGTTGACAGACAATGTGTACAAGTCAGTGTCACTTCTCACTGAATGGACCATCTCAGTGACATTACCTGCAAGGACCCGGTATTGGATGGGACCCTAAAAAGACAACCAAACAAGTCTATAAGCCTTTTGTTTAACACAAACATTTGTCACATTACCTCACCAAACAAGTTAAAAGACGACATAAAATAATGAAAACATTATGGTTGTAGACTTTTGTTTAGTTGCATGATGTGTCAATGACCTGTGTGCTTAGCGTAACAAAAATGTTTTCAACTGGAATACTTCTGACATGTGGATGTGCTGGACATATGCAGAAAATGTTGGAAATCACAATAGTTTGATATAACTCATCGGGAGGTGGAACAGACTACCGGTAAGCAATGGGGCCCCGAACCAGTGTTCAGTAACTTTTTAGGGTGACTGGCCCATTGGACCACCCACTATTCAGGGGAAACTACAATTTTTAGAGCAACTGGTATTCATATTAGATGTGACAGTTGCAATAATCATATTATTTAGGCCCCACAACAAATTATTGCCCTTAAGGGTAGCCACTACCCGAAAACAGCCATAGGCCATATCTCTATTAATACTGGATGTATGACTTTTGTGAGATGGGACTTTAGGTTTGATCATTTTTCAAAGCGTCTTGAAAAATGCTAATACCTGAACAACAGTCAGTGAAGTCAGATATCTTTGCCCAAAACCACTTTATTGCACAAAGGAGTATTCTAGCTGATGATTCTTGACAACGGCATGATCACATGTACAGTTGTTAGCTCAGAATAATTTTCAAGGATGTGAAAATCAGTCTCACTAGAAACATTTATTGCCATGATAATACACAAGCAAATGAGCCCATATTTCAAACATCATATACCATTCATTTATCTAACTAGTACACCAATTTGTTTTAAGATATGTTCAGTATTAATAGATATATAGCATATTGATTATATGGCCATTTTCGGGTAGTGGCTACCCTTAATGTATCGCAAAAACGCAGTGCTAATGAAGGACGCATTTTGTAATGATATTTATCGTTGAAAAAGCACCCAGAACATTGTTTTTGAGACCTTTTGCTCTCGCTCAATGCACGTTGACAACTTTATAAAATGCAGACTAGTTACTTTGCTACCAGACCATAAATGTTTGGAAGTTGCTTGTCCAGCTGACCAGAACCTACTAGGTGTAAAGGTGAAATACTGCCACCACCAACCCTTGAGACAATACACACAAGTTCTCACCTGGCAGCCATGCTGGCTGTGCTCCAGTTGCTCACACCAGAAGAAAGTGTAGTTGGTGACCGGAGCTGTGGGTGGAGCCCAGCTGAAGGAAATATGGCTCCGGTTTTCATTCGACTCTGCGACTACATCGACGGGAGGACGTGGCACTGCAAACAAGAAAAAGGGCATAAAACTTAAATGTTTCCAAACATTAATTTCACAAGAGATTTAACAAGGTTGTATCCAAAGCAAGAGGCTCCAGAAGGCTTGTGGACAATGAAACGATTCGTTTACAGATAGTCCAATTTTATAATTTATGTGTACGGCATTAGTATAACATATATTATATTAAATCATATTCACTCTGCTAGCATTAACACATTCAATAGATAATTTGTCCTAGCATGTATTGTCCTTATTGAGACTGAGTACTTTCTCATATCAAATATATACAGTTCATTTACTAATTTACTAGTATGTTGTACCCTCTAATTCTACTGCCCATTTCAAGAAAATATTTCCATCATTTTCTTTTATAACTGGTTTTTAGAGTTATGGCTCAGTGTGACAATACTCCCACATGACACACTTTCATACTTTACATTTGTTAGGACGTATATGAAAACAATCAAAATACTAATATTATTTTTTAGTTCTGGCATAATTGTCTGTACTTTTATAGAACTTGTGTTGCCATTAACTTAAACCTTGACATTCTAATGTTCATGATGCAAAGACTGTAATATGGATAGACTCATAAACCACACTCACAACTTGTGTTGCCATTAACTGAAACCTTGACATTCTAATGTTCATGATGCAAAGA
Organism: Escarpia spicata; assembly: GCA_963995525.1. Taxonomy (NCBI): domain Eukaryota; kingdom Metazoa; phylum Annelida; class Polychaeta; order Sabellida; family Siboglinidae; genus Escarpia; species Escarpia spicata. The sequence continues at coordinate 11,259,960 of OZ023208.1, read as the reverse complement.
CTCTAATATGGATAGACTCATAAACCAGACTCACAACTTGTGTTGCCATTAACTTAAACCTTGACATTCTAATGTTCATGATGCAAAGACTGTAATATAGATAGACTCATAAACCAGACTCACAACTTGTGTTGCCATTAACTTAAACCTTGACATTCTAATGTTCATGATGCAAAGACTCTAATATGGATAGACTCATAAACCAGACTCACAACTTGTGTTGCCATTAACTTAAACCTTGACATTCTAATGTTCATGATGCAAAGACTGTAATATGGATAGACTCATAAACCAGACTCACAACTTGTGTTGCCATTAACTTAAACCTTGACATTCTAATGATCATGATGCAAAGACTGTAATATGGATAGACTCATAAACCACACTCACAACTTGTGTTGCCATTAACTTAAACCTTGACATTCTAATGTTCATGATGCAGACTCTAATATGGATAGACTCATAAACCAGACTCACAACTTGTGTTGCCATTAACTTAAACCTTGACATTCTAATGTTCATGATGCAAAGACTGTAATATAGATAGACTCATAAACCAAACTCACAACTTGTGTTGCCATTAACTTAAACCTTGACATTCTAATGATCATGATGCAAAGACTGTAATATGGATAGACTCATAAACCACACTCACAACTTGTGTTGCCATTAACTTAAACCTTGACATTTTAATGTTCATGATGCAAAGACTGTAATATGGATAGACTCATAAACCACACTCACAACTTGTGTTGCCATTAACTTAAACCTTGACATTCTAATGTTCATGATGCAAAGACTGTAATATTGATAGACTCATAAACCAGATTCACAACTTGTGTTACCATTAACTTAAACCTTGACATTCTAGTGTTCATGATGCATTGACTGTAATATTGATAGACTCATAAACCAGATTCACAACTTGTGTTGCCATTAACTTAAACCTTGGCATTCTAGTGTTCATGATGCATTGACTGTAATATGGATAGACTCATAAACCAGATTCACAACTTGTGTTACCATTAACTTAAACCTTGGCATTCTAGTGTTCATGATGCATTGACTGTAATATGGATAGACTCATAAACCAGACTCACAACTTGTGTTGCCATTAACTTAAACCTTGACATTCTAATGATCATGATGCAAAGACTGTAATATGGATAGACTCATAAACCAGACTCACAACTTGTGTTGCCATTAACTTAAACCTTGACATTCTAATGATCATGATGCAAAGACTGTAATATGGATAGACTCATAAACCAGACTCACAACTTGTGTTGCCATTAACTTAAACCTTGACATTCTAATGATCATGATGCAAAGACTGTAATATGGATAGACTCATAAACCACACTCACAACTTGTGTTGCCATTAACTTAAACCTTGACATTCTAATGTTCATGATGCAGACTCTAATATGGATAGACTCATAAACCAGACTCACAACTTGTGTTGCCATTAACTTAAACCTTGACATTCTAATGTTCATGATGCAAAGACTGTAATATAGATAGACTCATAAACCAAACTCACAACTTGTGTTGCCATTAACTTAAACCTTGACATTCTAATGATCATGATGCAAAGACTGTAATATGGATAGACTCATAAACCACACTCACAACTTGTGTTGCCATTAACTTAAACCTTGACATTCTAATGTTCATGATGCAAAGACTGTAATATGGATAGACTCATAAACCACACTCACAACTTGTGTTGCCATTAACTTAAACCTTGACATTCTAATGTTCATGATGCAAAGACTGTAATATTGATAGACTCATAAACCAGATTCACAACTTGTGTTGCCATTAACTTAAACCTTGGCATTCTAGTGTTCATGATGCAAAGACTGTAATATAGATAGACTCATAAACCAAACTCACAACTTGTGTTGCCATTAACTTAAACCTTGGCATTCTAGTGTTCATGATGCATTGACTGTAATATGGATAGACTCATAAACCAGATTCACAACTTGTGTTACCATTAACTTAAACCTTGGCATTCTAGTGTTCATGATGCATTGACTGTAATATGGATAGACTCATAAACCAGATTCACAACTTGTGTTACCATTAACTTAAACCTTGGCATTCTAATGTTCATGATGCATTGACTGTAATATGGATAGACTCATAAACCAGACTCACAATCTTCGTTGCATGGGATGAAGACCGTTGCCACTGGTGATTTCCCCCCATCATTGTTGGCTTGAACGGTGATGGTGTAACCATGACGACCATCAAGATGTGGCAAGGTGGCGCTTAGCAGCGATGTTTTTAAGTAGGATGCAGATGGAGGTGAATGCTGTACCACGTAGAATGACAGTTCGTAGTCCAATATGACGCCATTGCGATACTCCTCTGCAATCGACTGGAAATCACAGACCATGACATTTGTAAATGTATACACCAACTTTGGGGGGATATCTGGCTGCATCTCCTCCCGGGTGCTCAAGTCTGCTTGCCTCTGTCGGTCCATTTGCTTCCTTCAACTATTTGCTTGTCATCCACCAAATGGCGATGTATTAAAATTATCAAAGTTAGGTATTTTTTAGTTATTTATTAACATGTTTGCTGTGCACACAATATGTTTTTTGTGTCGCAGACAGAAAAGAAACAGCAGGTGAATTGAGTGGTGATCCACTCAACAGACTGCAGGTGAAGAGATTATGAAATACTACAAGGCGCCCTACCTGCCAGAAGATGGTAACATTCCGGCAATCTTCGTTTTCCCGACTGCAAGGCTGAATCCGGAAACTTCCAGGTGGTATTGTAGGAGGCACAGAAGGAGCTGGAAGAAAAAAACGGGCTTCTATATATTAACAGTTCCTGGTACTTTTAATATAACCTTCAGATGAAAAATGGGCCAAGTGGCCCTGAAGTCCTTTGGACTAATATGTCTATATGTGACCCCGGCTGACCAAATGAGTGCTAAATCAGAAAAATTGTAACATTGTTTTCTTACATCCTTGTAAAGGTTTGGTAGGGTGCTTTACATGGTTTCAAAAATTATGACTGCTAAAAAAATTGGCAAAGTTATGGAGCATTGAACATGGTAGGGATCAAAAAGTGAAAATTAAGAAAATGGCTGTTGAAGTTTTACATTATATATGCAAATGGATTGCATGGAAATATTACATGCATGACATTCAAATGTGGCACACAGTATGTATGTTATGTTGCAATGATACACTGGAAGTACAAATGTGCTGCTACAAAGACTTATCAAGTTATGCCAGATTATGTCTTTATGTGTAAAACTAAGAGGACAGATTATTTGAGAGCAAAACGTAGACTCACTGTTTGACATAGTTTAAAACCTTCAGCCAACTGTCCAGTTTAACAGGGGTTTAGTGGCTTAATGCTGTCTGTTGATACAGGCTACTGCCGGTGACCAATTACAGATTGGTCACAGTTTCCATCAAACAATAGCAGGCAGAGAATCTTAGCTCCACAGCTGGGTGTAATACACAAGTTATAAATATATGATACACTGGAAGTACAAATGTACTGCTACAAAAAATGTATAAAGTTATGCTAGATTATGTCTTTATGTAAAAATTAAGAGGACAGATTATTTGAGAGCAAAAGGTAGTCTAAAGAAAAAAAAAATGGGTCAGCTGGACGGTGATAGACCATTTGAACTTGAAGCCTTTATCAAACTTTTGTCTCGACTTCACCGAAGGCGGTGTCCTGCTGTCAGAACTTCGAAGGTGTTACTCACCTAACTTACAGGTCTTTGTCAGTAAGAATAATGGGATGATAATTTACACCAACATTGTTTCCTGTAGAAGTCATTTTGTGGGATATATTAGCATTAGTCGTGCCAATTCAAAAATTAGTGCTATATAATAGTAGTTTGTCAAAATGTAAACAAACTCAAAGACAGTTGCAGCTTAGCGTTAGCCTGTTCTGAAATATTTTAATGACATAATGATATATTTCACATAAATATATAGGGAGCTAATGGAGAGGCCCATCATAATCCATAGCACTACAAAATTAAGTAGCTGAAAGTCACACTTCATATATTGAGTGACACATCTCATACTGTCTTTCTAGACTGTTGCAGTGTCCAATAGTTTCCTATCACAACCCTCGTGTACAATATACCAAAGCTATATATTTCCAACACCACAACATATGTATTATCATTGGATAGGTAATTGAATAATCTTTCAGATGAACACAACTTGTAGCAGCAGAAAATGAAGCATACAAAAGTTACACCGCAAACAATGAAATGCATTCTCAAAATGATGGCAATAGTCCCTTGGACCTACGGCCAAAGTACTAAACAGGCACTTTTATGTTTCATCTTTTAAGTTTAACTAAAAACTTGTAAATGAAATTGGTATATATTAAAAATTCAAAATCATAGAGAATGGTAGCAATGTATAAAATACGCTTTGCAGATTTCTTACGCAAAATGTGATTTTAAATAATTTTTTTATCAAAACATGGTATATTCCTAGAGTGCGTGCCGTCACTACCAGACTAATCAACTGATTGTGGACATTTACTGAAAAAACAAAAATCCTGTGTTAGAACAAAAAAGTCAGCACTGAAATGGCACCAACCTTCCTGAGCTGTGGTCACGTTGGTGGTCAAAGGGTAACTCCAGAGATGACCGCTGGCGGGGCGACTGCGGACACGGATAATGTAACGAGTGGACGGATGCAGGTTGGTCAGCAGGTGTGAGAGGTCATTGGTCAGTTCAACTGTGACCTGAAGCACCACCAGAGTCCACACAGCATCTATCTCAACGGCTCCAGTTTAGGTTATAATAACGTGAAGTTTCTCAGATGCAACAGAGAAACATTTTCAACAGCACCTCCCGTCTTTGGATTCTTTATTATTACAGTGTGCTTACATACATGTTTGTACACTTTACAAGGCCTAATTTTAATTATTTATTTATGCATAATATATATATATATATATATATATGAAAAGTTATATTATGTTAGTGTAACTTAGCTCTATTATGTTAGTGTACATATAATTAATATTAAAATTATTACTGTTTAATATCTTATATACTTACATGTAAAATTCAAATGACAGACATTCACATGTGTGATTAAAGACTGTGGAAAATGGAAATGTGTCGATGTGGTTTGTAAATTAGTTGGGCCAGTTCAAATTCAGCAGGGTCAGTTCAAAATTGATCTGGGCCAGTTAAAAAAGTCTGCGCCAGTTAATTTTTTGCTAATTTCAGACACTGCCTTTACAAACTGTTCCGTCATAACAAACATCATTGCATATATCCCAACGTCACCTACCTTTGGTTCATCTTTCCACGGACCTTCGCACTGGACTTCATAGATGATATCAAACCATTTGGGATCAAATCCCTCTGGCTGTGTCCAGTTCAGCTGCACTGACTGACTAGTGTAGGACACAGCCTCCAGATGGAGCAATGGTCTCAGCTTCACTGAAACCATAACAAAACTATGCACACTTCACAAGACATTACTGCAGACGCAGAGCCACCACAACATCATTCCTGTGCTAATAACCAGTGCAACAATCATGCAGAAAAGTATTTTATAATTTCAATGTGAATTACGGGGGATAATTAATGTTTAGAAATCTATACATCAAATTTCCTTCCTATTTAGGGGGAAATTTACAAAACACATATGCAAGGATGTGGTAATAGTGATTGCATACAGGGATTGGGGTCTTGGGTATTGCTTGCATATACAAGTTTACAAGGTATGCATACTGTGAACGGTGGAGGTCAGACCTTATATAACATACGGAAGGCATACAGTAGGGGTCGTCTTTCAATGATTTGATGCATACATCATTTGTAGATGATCCTTTAGTGTGTGCAAAGTTTTAAAGAAACCATATTTTACTTTTTTCTACCAAAATAAATGGTTGTACTTCTGGATATGATACAGTACAATGATCCATTTTTTCCAAGTTCTATTTGATTGATTCAAATGGTATGATACATTGTATTGTTTAAGTTCAAATCTGATATATCGTATATGATTACAACAAGAGTAAAATTGTCAATATTTATGTAAAATAATAACATCTTGATTGGTACATTGAGTGTTTCATCATTAGAAATCTCTTAAAAAGTAAGCAGAAATTTCAAATAATTCCAATAAAATCCCCCGACTTATATCAACTTTCAACAAATTAAGCCTGGAATGAACTACACACATATAACTGTACATGACAGATAAAAATGCCAACAGAAATTGTCACGAGAAAACAATAATGTGACACCAACTACGAATAGAAACAGGTCAACCACAATGAAAACAAATGAGATACCAATATTGCTACAAATCATCTCAGCAACAAAACATTACGTTAAATGCAGTATGTAAACTAGAATGCAAACAATTGTGGAACAAACAAATTTGAAAAGGAAGAACGTGAATAAATACTACTTGTAAATTTGGTGCTTACAAATGCAGAGATAAATCGTGGTGAATTGCTGTGTGAAGGTAGTGATGTACTGTAAAGGTAGCTACGTACTGTGAAGGTAGCTACGTAGTGTGAAGGTAGCTACGTAGTGTGAAGGTAGCTATGTACTGTGAAGGTAGCAACGTAGTGTGAAGGTAGCTACGTACTGTGAAGGTAGCTACGTAGTGTGAAGGTAGCTACGTACTGTGAAGGTAGCTACTTAGTGTGAAGGTAGCTATGTACTGTGAAGGTAGCTACGTAGTGTGAAGGTAGCTACGTACTGTGAAGGTAGCTACGTAGTGTGAAGGTAGCTACGTAGTGTGAAGGTAGCTACGTACTGTGAAGGTAGCTACGTAGTGTGAAGGTAGCTACGTAGTGTGAAGGTAGCTACGTACTGTAAAGGTAGCTACGTACTGTGAAGGTAGCTACGTACTGTGAAGGTAGCTACGTAGTGTGAAGGTAGCTACGTAGTGTGAAGGTAGCTACGTAGTGTGAAGGTAGCTACGTACTGTGAAGGTAGCTACGTAGTGTGAAGGTAGCTACGTACTGTGAAGGTAGCTACGTACTGTGAAGGTAGCTACGTACTGTGAAGGTAGCTACGTAGTGTGAAGGTAGCTACGTAGTGTGAAGGTAGCTACGTACTGTGAAGGTAGCTACGTAGTGTGAAGGTAGCTACGTACTGTGAAGGTAGCTACGTAGTGTGAAGGTAGCTACGTAGTGTGAAGGTAGCTACGTAGTGTGAAGGTAGCTACGTACTGTGAAGGTAGCTACGTAGTGTGAAGGTAGCTACGTACTGTGAAGGTAGCTACGTAGTGTGAAGGTAGCTACGTACTGTGAAGGTAGCTATGTACTGTGAAGGTAGCTACGTACTGTGAAGGTAGCTACGTAGTGTGAAGGTAGCTACGTACTGCACTTACAGAATTTTAATAGATTCCATGCGGAAGAATAAATCTGAAGAGTGGCTAGAAGAATAAATCTGAAGAATAAATCTGAAGAGTATCTAACGTAGTCGTACCACGTACAGAGACATATATACCAGCTGTAAGCTGTTAGAGTTGATAAATAGTTCTTGTGGACTTTATTAAATGTACTGGTCTTATGGGAAGAGATTGTGTATCGAATATGATTTGTTTTCTATTACAAAACTGTTTGTCAAATGGCATGTGATTAACAGAATATCACATCAAAAGATGTTCGAATAGCAAACATTTAGTCTTTCTTACAACTCCTTTTTAGCAGTCGCAGTAAACTGGTGAATGCAGATGATCATAAGATGATCATATGGACTCATTTGCGGCTCCTGTGGATTTGTCACCAGATGGTACAAGAATGGCTGCAGTCATGACATTCTCAATTCCTCTGCGGCTAAGGACAAGAGAAGATCGGCATGGTGGTCAAGAGAAATGGGTTGGACATGTGCTAAAAAAAATGGGCCAAGAGGCCCTGAAGTCCTTTGGACTATATTGTGAGTTTGTAAATACTAATGAAATGATTTTTGGTGAATCATTGTTACAGATCATTAAGGGTTATGATGGAAGTAAAATGTTGACATGTTTAGTGGACACTATATGCATGCTGGAAGTAAAATATTCGCGAGGACTGTTTCGTGAAGATTGTATATATTAGTTAATGAGTTATTAAAAATACTGTAGAAATGTATCCCGATAGTCTGCTATTTAGGCCGATTTCCAGTGATTGTACAAACTTTGCAGGAGAGTTGGTGAGCTGCAATCTCGCATGTAGCACAGCTAAAGTTTGTTTAAGAAAATGTGCACACATTTTCTGTTCTCATTTTGCCCCTACCACCCTCCCCCAGATTGGAAAGAAGAAAGAGATGATAAAACTTTATTTGTTCACAAGGCACATATACATAGCATGCATTTTGACTTAAAAACAGTAGCAATTAATGACATTGGAGTGAAGTAATAGCGAGTATACCTAAATTATTATATATTTTTTTGTATATTATTTTATACCTAAGTTATTTTATTTTAATCCTAGATCATATCTATATATTGCATTGATAATTATGCCTATTGATGTTTTAAAGTTTCTCAGGTTCTGCCAGTGCAGTAGGGATTCTCATTATACATTATAGTTACAGCCCACATGGAGGCATTCTGTCTGACACTGGGACAATGGCAGGCAGTGAGCCGAGGCTAGTCCAATACACAGGCTTACAGCATAATCTCTGACACCCAGGCCGCTCCACTCAGTCACCCCAGTGATTAGAGATAGGGTAAACTCCACTATCCAGTTATAAATAGAGATCAGTGGAAATTATTAATAGAGATCAGTGCATTTTGGGGGGCCCGTAGAATGATTCAATCAAATACAGATTTCTTGTGTATAGTGGCACTACCACATGAAATGTCTATGCAAAATCAGAGAAAAAGTTACTGAAGTTTTTGAAAAAATTGGAAAAACATGAAAAGTTACCAGTTTCGGGGGACCTGAGGGGTCCTTAGAATGATTCAATTAAATACAGATTTCTCATGCATAGTGGCAGTACCCTACGATACATCTATGCAAAATTAGAGAAAAAGTTGCTGAACAGTTTCTGAGATATGGCAGGTAACGGCCCACGACGGACGGAAAAGGATGTCAGCCAAGGCCTGACAGTTGTACGTGAATGTCAGATGGGAAAGTGGGTGACTTGGAGACAGATGGCGATGAACAGTAGATAAAGTGAGACAAGAATATGGTTGGAAAACACGGACAGAAGCTGAACGTGTGACCAGAGACAAGACAGACAGGAGAAAGAGCACAGAACTCATGAAGGTAAAGGTAAGGTAAGATAAGGGCAAATGGTAAGGTGGGAAAGTGAAGATTAATTCGTCACGTGAAACCAACAAAACACAAACAGTGAGTTAGTCAGGTGCAATACCTATGTGCTGTGAGGTATGAATTACCGCTACGGAACACACTCTGCCAAAATCGTTGACACTTGTGAAGTTCATCAAGTATGACACATTCTGCTTGAGTGCATGCTGTTGTCCATCGGTGCAGTCCCCACGACAGAACACACAGTAGCACAAAGTAGAGCCACACGTGCCTGATGACGACCTGCAAACAAACACAGTACTCAGTAACATACAAAAGGAACCACTGTTACATAATATATAGAATTTGGTGTAAGTTGTAGAATTATGACAGTGACGTTCATGATACCCGACCCAGGCCTCGACACTATCAACAGTTTTATTCAGAAGCCCAAGGCGCCAGTAGATTTGACAAGTTACCAGCCTGACAAAAACGTTACTGGCCCGAAATTGTCCATGTACAATTGATATGCTATATTCAGAGCTGTAACAAGTACATTTATTTTGTACTTGAGTAAAAGTACAAGTAACTCTGGAAAAAGCTACTCAAGTAAATGTAAAAGTACTTTTTTTTAAATGTACTTGAAGTACAAGTAAAAAGTAAACAAATGTACTTGAAGTAAATACAAAAATACTTTTCTAAAAAAACGTTTCACATGGTCACCCACTGCAAATAAAAAATAAATTCAGTAGTGTACAAAACAAACACTTTATTGAACAGGACAGGATCCTCGGCAGGATACATAGACAGGCTGGCTCCTCAAACAAATGCCTTGTTGAGCTTGAGCATCAACTGGTTCTCAAATTCTACATCGCCTGTGCAGGCTCACAGGGGCTTAAAAATAAGCCCTGCAGCACTAAACAATGTCTCACAGACAGCTCGACACCCGGGGCAATAATCTCAAACATACTGGATGGCCATGGATACATAAGTATGGCCATGGATGCTGCAAATGATCTTTTTCGGCTGATCCTTCCATGATAAATCTTTGAATGCGAATGACATCATATAATCTTGGAAATGTTCTCGCCACCTGGTGATCATGATCAGGCCAATCAAAAAAGACTACCAGTTGTTGCTCAGGTTGATATTTATTTATAGATATATGCTGGCATTTGTACGTCGTTACAAGTAAAAGTACTCCTAAAAATATGTACTTCGTTACTTATGAAAAGTAAACTTTTCTACTCAAGTACAGTAACAAAGTACTTATACTTCGTTACGTCCCGGCTCTGGCTCTATTTATGCTGTATTATTATGGGGGGATTTTAACCTTGGACATATACAATGGAAATCTCTAGAGTACAATGAGTGAGGACCACAAAGTTTTTGTTTTAGTACAAGAGTTTCCTTTTCTCAATATGTGCTTGAACCAACCAGGGGAGAAAATATGTTAGACATAGATTTGTCCTCACAGAATGAATTAGTTGACAATGTCAAGATATGTGAGCCACTGGGGAGTAGTGATCACAACCAGACTGATTTTACCATCAAAATAAAACCAGAAAGGAATAATAAAAAGCAGTACAGGAGAAACTTCCACAAAGGAAGGTATAAGGACATGAGGGAATATTTAACAAAGATAGACTGGAATAACACACTTAAGAATAAGGCAGCAACAGAATGCAGGAATATCTTAAGGAGTGAAATTGAGTGCATCGTCGATGATTTGTTCCATTGAAGAAACAAGGGAAATGGTCCAGAAAGAAACACTTATCGAAAGAAGCAATTAGAACAATTAAGTGCAAACAAATGATGTGGAAGTCATATAGATGTACTGGAAATGATGACTATAACACATTTATAAAGAAGCACTTAATCAAGCAACTGAAATTAGAAATTCAAAGAGAAGCTATGAACAAAAATTAGCTTGTAATATAAAACATGACAGCAAAAGTTTTTATGCATATGTTTGGAGCAAACAGAAAAAAGTTCAGGATAAGGTCGGTCCTCTAGAAGATAGTGCTGGAAATATAATATCAGAGAGATTCTTAATGGCAGAAGACCTGAATGAGTATTTTAGTTCAGTGTTTACCATGGAAGATATTAGCTCACTGCTAGTACCAGAAACTAAATTCAAGGGGACGGAATCAGACTATTTAAGACAGTTAATTGTAACCCCGGAAATAGTAGCTAAGAAAATAAGGGCTATGAAGGATAATAAATCACCTGGAGTGGATGGGATTCCGCCCAAACTACTATTGGAAATTGAAGAACAAATTAGCATACCACTTGCAACAGTTTTCAACTTGTCATTAAACGAGGGAGTGGTTCCTTTAGAAAGGAAAGAAGTAAACTTTATAACATTATTTAAAAAGGGTTCGAGAAACAAGTCAGAGAACTATAGACCAGTGAGTTTAACATCGATGATTTGCAAATTATTAGAAAGACTAATTACAGATCACATGGTGAATTTTCTTGTTAAACATAACTTATTAAACCCATCTCAACATGGGTTTCTAAAAGCGAGATCATGTTTAATATGTTGTTTTTTGGAAGACATCACTAAGTGGGTAGATGAGGGATCACCAGTAGATATCATCTACTTATATTTTCAGAAAGCTTTCGACAAAGTGCCACATCAAAGATTACTGCTTAAACTAAAGGCCCATGGCATAGGGGTAGTAGTTGATGGGGAGGCTTCAAATTGGAAATCAGTTTTGAGTGGGGTACCACAGGGATTAGTACGTATTAGTATTATTCTTAATATATATATTGACAACTTGGACGATGATATAACATGTAAGGGTAAGGTATTGAGATTACGGATGACACAAAAGTGTTTAGAAGGATTAAACGTGATGGAGACAGACAGCATTTACAAGATGATCTTGACAGGTTGATCAAATGGTCTGAAAAATGACAATTGTTGTTCAATTTTGAGAAATGTAAATGCCTCCACACAGGACAAGGGAACGAAGATGTGGAATATACAATAGGGATTATTGTATTACGTACTACTGTAAAAGAAAAGGACTTAGGGTTAATAATTAGTGCTGATATGAAGATTTCAGAGCAGTGCAGAATTGCAGCTTCAAAGGGAAATCAAATCATTGGATTAATTAGGCAAAATATAGCGTATAAGAAAAAAGAACTAATAATACCGCTGTACAAAACAATATTAGGCCTCCTTTAGAATATTGTATACAAGCGTGGAGGCCATATCGCAAGAAGGATATAGATATGCTAGAAAAAGTACAGAGAAGAGCGACTAAAATGATACCAAAACTGAGAGATCTTAGTTACGAAATACTCCTAAAAGAATGTGGTTTGACAACACAAGAGACCAGGAGATTGAGAGATCAGATAGACATGTTTAAAATATTGAATGGTTATGAAAATATTGATAGAAATATTCTTTTCTAAGTTAAGAAAGATAGAAGGACTAGAGGACATGAAGTTACATTAGCAAAGGAGCAGTGTAAATTAGATATAAGAAAGTTCTCATTTTCACAAAGGACTGTAAATGAATGGAACAGATTATCTGCTGAATGTGTGGGTGCTAGTAGCGTGAACATGCTTAAAAATAAAATTGACATGTACCTCAGAAGGGCAGGATTCATGTAGATAAAAAGGGTTGGATTCTCGATAAGCCAAAAGGCTTCCTTGTCTACCTGTCATCTAGAGTTCATTCTCTGGGTGGCAATCTCATTAAATCTTGTTAAAAGTTGAAATTATCACTGCAAATTTTTAGGCTATGGATCTTCCATTGAAAATTCCATTTCTGAAAAAGGTAACTTACGTTTAAATTTAAAAAAAATTTCAGCCAAGCTAACAACAAAAGGAACGCAACTGCAGTAGCACTCGGAGCTGTTCTTTGTAGAGCTCTGCACTTCAATGAATGGTACAATTTTATCACACAAAATGCAATTTTACACTTCTAAATGCTATCTCCGATAGCATCTTTAATTGCTCGGAATGAAAATCGCAACAATCCACTATTGTCATAATGATTACGAATTATAGCAACTTCGCATTCGGAGCTTCGACATCGGCCTCCGTTTTAATGACGATTTGGCGAGGACATTTCGTAAATCCTCTGGCAAGTAAACGCACAGCTTCACTAAGTTTTATATATAAAGGAACTTATATTTAATACTTTCCTTGTCATCACAAATTAACAGTTATGCCGAAGTGTGAGTCGGTGTGCAGCTCCTCTTCAAAAACTTTGTTGCCACTAGCGATGCACAGCAGAGTTTTGAATACATGCACCCGCTAGGTTAAAAAATGTATCTGTTTAGCAGAAAAAGGAGATCCGTATTAATTACTTCTGGCTTATACCCACCCATCCTCGGAGCAACAAGCCAAGGACATACCCAGCTCTAAATAACTATCATTGTGTTTTCTGAAATACATCGCCAGGAGGAAGATCAGAGGCCAATGGACCAAGGAATCGAATGAACACAAAAGGAGGTGAGTGGACCTCAGTGCCTGGGAGGAGGTACACTTACAGTGATCCAAGGTTAGGGTATTAATACATAGATACTGAGTGGACCTCGGTGCCTGGGAGGAGATACATTTACATTGATCCAAGGTTAGGGTATTAATACATAGATACCGAGTGGACCTCGGTGCCTGGGAGGAGATACACTTACAGTGATCCAAGGTTAGGGTATTAATACATAGATACCGAGTGGACCTCGGTGCCTGGGAGGAGATACACTTACAGTGATCCAAGGTTAGGGTATTAATACATAGATACCGAGTGGACCTCGGTGCCTGGGAGGAGATACACTTACAGTGATCCAAGGTTAGGGTATTAATACATAGATACCGAGTGGACCTCGGTGCCTGGGAGGAGATACACTTACAGTGATCCAAGGTTAGGGTATTAATACATAGATACCGAGTGGACCTCGGTGCCTGGGAGGAGATACACTTACAGTGAACCAAGGTTAGGGTATTAATACATAGATACCGAGTGGACCTCGGTGCCTGGGAGGAGATACACTTACAGTGATCCAAGGTTAGGGTATTAATACATAGATACCGAGTGGACCTCGGTGCCTGGGAGGAGATACACTTACAGTGATCCAAGGTTAGGGTATTAATACATAGATACCGAGTGGACCTCGGTGCCTGGGAGGAGATACACTTACAGTGATCCAAGGTTAGGGTATTAATATATAGATACCGAGTGGACCTCGGTGCCTGGGAGGAGATACACTTACAGTGATCCAAGGTTAGGGTATTAATATATAGATACCGAGTGGACCTCGGTGCCTGGGAGGAGATACACTTACAGTGATCCAAGGTTAGGGTATTAATATATAGATACCGAGTGGACCTCGGTGCCTGGGAGGAGATACACTTACAGTGATCCAAGGTTAGGGTATTAATATATAGATACCGAGTGGACCTCGGTGCCTGGGAGGAGATACACTTACAATGATCCAAGGTTAGGGCATTAATATATAGATACCGAGTGGACCTCAGTGCCTGGGAGGAGATACACTTACAATGATCCAAGGTTAGGGCATTAATATATAGATACCGAGTGGACCTCAGTGCCTGGGAGGAGATACACCTACAATGATCCAAGGTTAGGGCATTAATATATAGATACCGAGTGGACCTCAGTGCCTCGGAGGAGATACACCTACAATGATCCAAGGTTAGGGCATTAATATATAGATACCGAGTGGACCTCAGTGCCTGGGAGGAGATACACTTACAATGATCCAAGGTTAGGGCATTAATATATAGATACCGAGTGGACCTCAGTGCCTGGGAGGAGATACACTTACAATGATCCAAGGTTAGGGCATTAATATATAGATACCGAGTGGACCTCAGTGCCTGGGAGGAGATACACTTACAATGATCCAAGGTTAGGGTATTAATATATAGATACCGAGTGGACCTCAGTGCCTGGTAGGAGATACACTTACAATGATCCAAGGTTAGGGTATTAATATATAGATACCGAGTGGACCTCAGTGCCTGGTAGGAGATACACTTACAATGATCCAAGGTTAGGGTATTAATATATAGATACCGAGTGGACCTCGGTGCCTGGTAGGAGATACACTTACAATGATCCAAAGTTAGGGTATTAATATATAGATACCGAGTGGACCTCAGTGCCTGGTAGGAGATACATTTACAGTGATCCAAAGTTAGGGTATTAATATATAGATTATATATACCACAGGCATCCTGGAATGCAGGAATACCATAATAGTGCATACGTTATAATATTAAGAAACATTTTTTTCCGGGTATCACTGAATCAAAGATGACCAACTGAGACATGGACTAGGTTTGAAAAAATCGAGTTTTCACCGACAAATAGCTTCCTCACCCTTCACTCCACTGCAGGCGAAACTTCGTCATAGCGGCTGGCTTCTTGTGCTGACACCAGGAGCAGTTCATCGACTCAAAGTTGTCTATCACACACGATACATTTGTGACTGCAGTTGGTGCCTCTGAAAGTGAAACCAATCAAAAAGGTCTCATCATTTTTAATCGTAAAATCATGTTATGAACACCAGTAGTGTGAACCAGATCAGTTACAACAGCTTCACTGCAAAATGTGTTTCAGTGAAGTGTCCAGAGGCTTAGCCAGTGACCTGAAAACCTTATTTTTATAACATAATTACTCCCAGAGATATCCTTTTTTCAAATGCAGAAATTTTGAAAAAACTGATTTGGAGAAAATGGCCGTCAAAGATTGCATAATGGATTTGATTGCTTGATATCGACATGCTTGATTCATAACTAAAACTCACTTAGAGGTATGTAATTGTCATAGAAGAGAACTTTATTGATGTACAAAGCTATCAAAATCTGGCAGAAAACCCATTTTGAGTTTCTTTTGGCAAAAAACACCATTTCACCTGGGGTGTCTGCCTTAATGGTAAATTGTTTTAACTAATTGCATTCATTTTTATTGTCTTCTTTTTTATGTCTAGAATTAGTAATTTTTTTCATGATTTTGTTTTTAATTGTATTAACATTTTAATTATTATTTATTTGTTATTATTTTATTGTTGGAAATTGTATATTTTATGAAAATGTATAAATACAATACAAATGTGGATGCAGGAGTGAATGTATGTCTGAGTGATGGCCCACAGACAATCACAATGTTATAATGTCTTGTTCACCATCAAGAAATAAAGCTCTTACTTACTTACCCAGTATCAGGTCCAACTAATAATTGATTACACATTGTGTGAATAAGTGCTATCAAATACGGGGTTGTATTTATGGTTTCATAATCAAACGGGCGCGTGAGCATGATGTAACTACGTTTTTACAATATGACGCGGTCAAGTCTATAAAAAGACACGTGATGAAGGTGGAACATAACAGATGACTTTTCTATTTTGTCAAAATTCTGTATCAGCTGACACTTCTAATTCATCGTTCTCACTTCCACAGTACTCTAGTTCAGCTTCTTTAAATTAGAATAATTACACTCTCTACAAAAACCTCTACCTTTATTAAAAAAATACATGCATTTTAAAGAATCCTAACCACATAGGACCATTGTAATCATACGCATCTAAAGTGAAAGTCGCCGTACCTTTAACGATCACCATAGCGAATGATTCCGATGATGTTTCCTTCCCCCCGATGCTGGTCTCATTGAGGTAGCAGTAATATATACCACTGTCTGTCTTCTGCATGGCTGGGATGCTCAGTTGTCGCGTCTTGCCATTGAGAACACGCTCGATTGTTCCCAGCTGCTTACGAGGGTATTTGAAGTAGAGGAATGACGCGTTCAACCGACCACGGTAGGATAGTGTAAAGGTGCAGTTGGCGGTGAACTCTGACCCCACAGAGACCTTTAATTCGCTGAGTGTAATATCTGAAATATAGCACCATCTCAAAACTGTCGCCACAAGCAACATGGAATATTCTCCTTTAGAATATTATAAATTCATAGATATATATATAATATATATACATATATATATATATATTAAAATATATGTATAATATATATACGTATATATATATATATATATACACACTGTATATATATATATACACTGTACAACATACATCGCATCACTAGCTGCAGAAGTACACAAGCATTTAAAAAACCTTATCTATGTATTAGATAATAATAATAACTAATTTGAATAAAATGTTATACTCTGTAGGAACTGTATGCGTTAGATATGGATTTGTAAATTATATTGATTGTAAGATATTGTTTTTGTATCATACATAAGTATACTGGTTGGGGGAGAACCATAGATAAGAGGCACACTTCTGTCCACCCCCTTTCCATCACCTCTGTATTGTTTATTTTATGTTTTTACATGTTGGAAATGGTGTTGCATTATATAGTGATAGAATTTGTTATTTCTGGAAATAAATTACTGATTAACTGATTGATTGATTGATATATTCCTAAAGGCAGCATAGGCAGACTGTTCCATTATGCGAAATAGGATATACAATAAATATATTTTTTCTTTTTAACAGCCGAAAGAACATTTTTAAATACTTGTTTTAACAGATTTGATTTGTTTTAATCTACTGATCTTTACACAGCACTTTTATCTTAATTTATTTATTCTTATATTTATATTTGTTAAAATTTTACTATTTATATATACCGGTACATGTCTTATTTATGACAGAACAACACAACTCATTTGATAATGCATAACATTTATTATAACAAAATGGGACAGTCCGGCCAGATCTCTTTGACAGCCTAAGAACAGGATGCAAGACCAGTATATTTCACATGACCAGACGTCAGACTAGGTCAGTTACTTGATCATGTGATTGTGGCAACATGACCAGAATCCTGGATCTGCATCCCTCTAAGTGTCAAGCCGGGATATTTCACGTGACCGGACGTGATCCTGGGCCAGCTACTTGATCAATGGTCATGTGACTGCGGCCACATGACCAGAATCCTGGGTCTGAACCCATTTGGGTGTCAAGCCAACCCTTTTGAGATACTAACCCTCCTATCATTTACAAAGGTGGAGAAATGGGGCTGGTTGGTGGGTGATGTGCTTCTATATTCGTGCTAGAGACAAAGATGGCATCGAGCGTGGAAGTTGTTCTTCCTATAACCCTGGGCAAACATAGATGATTGGGTAGCTTTACTTCCCATGCCCCAGGTAATATGTTATGATTGGGCAGCTACCCCCTGCACAGAGGAGGTAGAGAGTGAGTTTCAGAGGGTGCCAATGTTGTGATTGGTTAGCCACCCCCTGCAGAAAGGAATGCCCTTAGACAGCCTCCTGACCCTACTGTGACTTGTTGTTGGTGAATGCCCTTAGACGGCCTCCTGACCCTGCAGTGACTTGTTGTTCTGGCATAAACCTTGCACAGTGATAAACACTATGCCTCAATGTAAAGCGCAATGAACGTTACGGATATGGCGCTATATAAAATAAAGATTATTATTACAACCATACTCTAAAAATCACCGAAATAATTTTTTTCTTTTCAAATAATTATACATGTCATTATATTTCTAGATATACTACCGGTATGTGTACTCACAGTTAAAATTTTAAACTTAAACATATTATGCACGCAACCACGGGTCAAAACATTACACACAACAACCTTGGTCTGTTTCCAAACAGCGGTCTGCCTAGCAACCTGACATACCAACAGCGGTCTTCACCATATTGAAGTTGGTTGGTAAATTGGAAGAAGAAAAATAACAGCACTATATGCATTCTTGGTCTGCGTATACTGCATTCTGAAATGTGTGTGCAAGCGTGCGTGCGTGCGTGCGTGCGTGCGTGAACAGTTCCCAGGGTTACAAAATCATAATGTGCGAGGCAGTCACTAGAGTGCAGCACAAGATGTTGGTACACAGTGATCACTAGGTGGCAGCATGGGACGCACACAAAATGGCTGCATTTAGTATCATGGCTGTGACATTGTATTGTTGAGATCTAGTAGCTCACCACACAGTAAATAAATTCTGCCAGTCTTGAATTAATCAAAAGTGTGCCTTTAGCATGTGAATGGTTTGTGTGGAAGCCATTCACGTCAATCACAGCCATTATTGGCCAGTTTAGTTTTCTCAGTAACAAACCAGTGTCATTTGGACCATTTAATTAATACGGATCCATCTGATTTGTTTCTCCACCAGTTGTGCCAGTAATAGGCATTAACCGGGACCTCTAGACTTGGAACTATTAGTTAATCTAGTGGCCAACTGGCCCCCTCTAAATTCCACCCGTCTTATCAATTGTAATAACCTGCCTTGGCCTATCATATGCCAGACTTGAAGATGGGCAGATGGGTCTCTGGCTAAGGCCCTGCACACAAAGCCGGATATATACTGAGTGGTTCACGATAATTCTGCTGAATACAACAATATCAAGCAGTTTTGTTCAACAAATAAAACATTTTAATTGCGTAGAATGACTACCATGTCGCCATCTAGCGGTTGTTTGATGAAGTTCACTGATAGCATCTGAAATGTCACAGAAAAAAGGTAAATTGACTGTGGATTAAGTAAAAATAACAACGGTATGAATCGGTTATCAGACGAAACTCTTCACCCATCAACAAATACTCACTTGTATTACTTGTGGGAAAGATGAAACCACCATAGAGTGCGCCACTGACGCCGGTGATGAACAACAGGAAGGTTGCTGGGAAGGTTTGTGTCAGATGGCGATTCATTGTCTTTTTATTAGTTCTCTCAATGCGTAACGTTTGCCCGTGTGATAACCTGTCTCAGTTGCACCGTCTGTCGTATTTGCTTGTCACCGGTGCTGCCATCTAAAAATGAAGCTATAGGTCAGTGCAATCTTCGCCATACAGTGAAATGATAACTGAAGCTGACAAAATGTCAGGGCGTACGTGTGATGAAATGTGCACCACCATTAACACCACTGTAGCTCTAATATATATGTTGTTTGTTAAAGAAATTTTATTAAATGTGAATGTAAACATTAAGTGTCCCTTTAAAAAATATCATTTTTTTTTTAAAATTTACATTCACTTTCAAGAATTACGCATTCTATATAAAAAATAAGCATTGTCTTTCAAGAATGACAAATTCTCCGATCACTGGCAGTATTGACAATTCCATGATATTAGGGCAAGTGAACTCATTGTAATAACGATGACTTGGTTTCAACAGACATTCATAACCTTAGATACTACAGCTAACTACAATAAGCTTACTACTTTCAAACAATTCAACTCAATCAGTAAAAATAATACTGTAAGTAAATTTGACTTGCAATTTTGGATTTGAATGTAAATTGGTAAGATCAAGTTAAGTTGTCTTTGAGAAATAGATATGAACCATATTCAGAAGTTCAGTTAGCTTTCTTAATGTGACATTGAGCAGATTTACTACAATCGCAAACAAATAATATTTAAATATTACACGCCTTGGCCAAGGTTTAAGCATTGTTAACTGCTTGGAATTTTAAAATGTGAACTTTAAAGATGTTGGGCAGTACAGTTATAAACACCTCTTTCACTTTAGCTAGAATGGCAGTTTATATTAAACACAATTCACCTACCAAATATGAGCATAAATGCTGTTAATTTGTCACCAGAGCAAATTTGTGTAACTACAGTCACCCGGCAGTTTCAGACTTGCTGTACCACGTATGGACTTCCGGTAAACAATTATATATACATGTATAATTACAGTATTTTGTATTTAGGGAGAAATACGGCCGCATCCCAAATTAGACTGTATTCCATTTTAGGCCATTTATCCCATTTTTGGCCATATCCCAATTATCATGCATTCATCACATAAGTATAAAATCGAATGACAACCATATACCACTCAAAACAAAAATACTTTTGATGCTACATGAAGATTTCATGTGAAACTTTTTACTTTCATATCGATACTATAGCCTGGTAGATGGAGACATTTAAACAGTCTAAGCCAGCTACAGACTGGGATAACCAACACAAAATATTATATGAATTTAAAAATACAAATTTCAAAGGGTTAGAAAAATACAGATATCAACCCAGCAAGTCTGGTCTACCTGGGCGACTGGTAGACGCAGTGAAGTTCAGGAGATTGTGTACAACTATGGCAGATATATATATTATAATTACCTCATACAACCAGCTGGTGTTGCAGGGTGGGCTGGCAGGACTGTGCAGGGTTGTTTACTTTCCATTCACATATTTCCTGATAACACATCATTTTGTTTCATTTGGTTCAGCTGGCGACACTGTTACAGTCATTCACATGAACAAGAAAAAAACATGATTGATGAACTGACACTATTAACTGGGACTAATAAACCCACTCTCCGCCTATGATAATGACTGTTGGCAAAAAATACATTAAACACGACACCGCCAGAGTTAGTTATGGACCAGCTTGCTTAGTTTGGGGCCTGTTTTGTAGGTTTTTATTAGAAAGTCTGCTGCATACTGTCTTACCACTAAAACCAACCATGTGTGGGCATTAATTTTAATATAATGTTCTTCATACTACTTCTATAATAAATATATTGAAGATACACTGCATCAATACTGCTACTATAATAAATATTTTTGAAGGTTCACTGCATCAATACTGCTAATATAATAAATATTGTTGAGGGTTCACTGCATTAATGCTACTACTATACTAAATATGTTGAAGGTTCACTGCATTAATACTACTTTTATAATAAATATGTTGAAGGTTCACTGCATTAATACTACTACTATAATAAATATGTTGAAGGTTCACTGCATCAATACTGCTACTATAATAAATATTTTTGAAGGTTCACTGCATTAATACTACTACTATACTAAATATGTTGAAGGTTCACTGCATTAATACTACTACTATAATAAATATGTTGAAGGTTCACTGCATCAATATTGCTACTATAATCAATATTTTTAAAGGTTCACTGCATTAATACTACTACTATACTAAATATGTTGAAGGTTCACTGCATTAATACTACTTTTATAATAAATATGTTGAAGGTTCACTGCATTAATACTACTACTATAATAAATATGTTGAATGTTCACTGCATTAATACTACATCTATAATAAATATGTTGAAGGTTCACTGCATTAATACTACTACTATAATAAATATGTTGAAGGTTCACTGCATTAATACTACTTCTATAATAAATATGTTAAAGGTTCACTGCATCAATATTGCTACTATAATCAATATGTTGAAGGTTCACTGCATTAATACTACTACTATACTAAATATGTTGAAGGTTCACTGCATTAATACTACTTTTATAATAAATATGTTGAAGGTTCACTGCATTAATACTACTACTATAATAAATATGTTGAATGTTCACTGCATTAATACTACATCTATAATAAATATGTTGAAGGTTCACTGCATTAATACTACTACTATAATAAATATGTTGAAGGTTCACTGCATTAATACTACTACTATAATAAATATGTTGAAGGTTCACTGCATTAATACTACTACTATATTAAATATGTTGAAGGTTCACTGCATTAATACTACTTCTATAATAAATATGTTGAAGGTTCACCGCATTAATACTACTACTATAATAAATATGTTGAAGGTTCACTGCATTAATACTACTTCTATAATAAATATGTTGAAGGTTCACTGCATTAATACCACTACTATAATAAATATGTTGAAGGTTCACTGCATTAAAAATACTTCTATAATAACTATGTTGAAGGTTCACTGCATTAATACTACTACTATAATAAATATTGTGAAGGTTCACTGTATTAATACTATTACTATACTAAATATGTTGAAGGTTCACTGCATTAATACTACTACTATAATAAATATGTTGAAGGTCCACTGCATTAATACTACTACTATAATAAATATGTTGAAGGTTCACTGCATTAATAAGCACAAGACAGTGTTCTCAATTTAAACATTGCATCCACAAAAATTTCAAATACCATTATTGACATTTATTGAAGCACACATCCCTACATGCTAATGTCTTTGAAGTTGAATGGTTTCCACACTCCTGACAATAAATTGGGATGGATACAACTGATTGAGTGGCCTTCCTGCTGATAACTGCCAGCCTGGGTGTGTGTTATCTTGCACTTGATCACCTGGTAGGCCATTACTCATCAGCAGCACTAACACAGGTACCCATTGGTGGATCTGGGGGGGGGGGGGGGCCTGGGGGGGCACATGCACCCTAGACATTTGGAATTTGTGCCAGCACTATAGTGCTCTGAATGTGTCCCCATTGTGTGGCCCCCCAGATGTTCTGAAATTATGAATGTCACTGCACAAAATTTCCAACACCCCCCCTCATCTTCCAACAGCACGATCGCAGAGTGGCAACAGTGGAACAATAGACATTTCACACTTAGCAGGATTCCCATCGAAAGCGAAGCTTGGATGACCTTCGCGTGGAAACCCCATAGCGCTAAGCAGCAAAGTATAGCGTTTTGCTGTTGTGCTCCCGATTGCATCAACGATTCACAGAGTTCTCACAAACACAAAACATTTCTTTTACTGTTTGCCAAAGGACAATGCAACCAGGAAGGACTGAATGTTGCAAATCCTTAGAGATATTGACCCATATCTTCTGGTAAGCTGACTTTTGTAGCTGTTGTGTCATCGTCACTATCACTGATGCTTTCATACTAATCAGTTTATGCCTGAATTATGACTAATTGAATTACACTGTTTTGGAAAACAATATCGACAATCTGTATCGGATAAGTTGTTTCAACAGTTTAATGCAAACTAATTGTTAGAAAAGTTGTTTTGTATAAAATAAAAAGATGCCATGAAAATTTGCGACAGTAACTTTGATACACAGAGACAGTGTCAGGACTGGCCATGCTGCCTGGCTTGTCTGTGAAACTACATATATATTATTTTATTATTATATATATATATATATATATATATAAATATATATAAGCTGTAACGGGATAGAGGGAAATTCAACATTTCAAATCCCAGGAGCAGCTGTATTATCTGATGGCCAATATAATTTATGATTTCCAGATCTTGTTCTAGGGTTATAATCATAGGTTTTTTTAGTTAAATCATTATATCAGAATAACTACAATTAGTGATTGAATTATGGCCAAACTGAAACACAAATCTTTGAAATGGAAATTGCATTTTGCGATACTCAAAAATGTGATAAAACGTTCAATAATTTAGAAAAATGTATTTTTTAACACATGACTAATGTAACATAAAGATGATGAGAACCCCCCGAGATATGGCAGTATCACCAAAATGAAAGTTTCCCTTACGGTTATCACATGGCTGAGTCATAACTATAGCACGCGGTTCATTGCCATTTATTTTTGGCTATAACAATTTTTGCAATTTATTTTAGCCAATGTATTTGTGATGAACTATGGAATGTAATTATGAAAATAAAATGGCAAGATTGTAAAATGCAGGTAGCCAGGCCTTGTCCCCTAGCCGAAACCCAGGGATTTTAGCTCAACTAAAGTAAGAAAATGTACATTTTGTAATGCAGCTAACATATATTATTTGTTGCAGATAAATAACAACACGAGAGTTTGTCAACACATCAAACTGACGGACTTTGTAAACCCACGAACTGGATGGGGACACTGAATGCAGATACAATTGATCCATGTGGACCTTTGCCATAAACTAGGAGCAATCAGAATAATATAATGAACAGTCATTCGTATAGAATGAACATATTTATTTAATAACTGTAGCTATTGAAGCCGTTAAATGTGGTATTCACATTTACCGTACCACAGAATCATGTATGGTTATGTGAAATGTTGTTGTTCAGTCATGTTATCATTGTAAATGCATTACGTAGTAGTTGGTGTGATGGTTCTACTAGCAGTCAGTAAAAACATGTACGCACGTAGATATAACATCATTATTGTAAAATATGTGTTATGACTATAATATATAAATTACAAGGTAATGCTTTACATTGACAGTCAAAAGACAACACAGATCAAGGGGTCAAAATGATGCACATGTGTTGTATGTAAAGCAAGCAGACATGGCCAGTTAACTGATATGAATTCATTGTTGCTAGGCAGTAGGTCATATGATGGATATGTGAGTTGTCACTGTTATAACAGACTTCAATTATTGCTATTGTTTTTGCAGCATGGCGTAGTTTGGTCAGGATTGGTTTACATGCTAATAGCTGCTGCTACCATCCAAGAATACATGGAACTGCATTAGCCATATTATTCGTGTAGATACCACTGACAGTTTAGGATGCCTTAATTGGCAGCGAAGTTTCATACAGAATGTTGGAGTGGATGTTTGCATGCTCGGCGTTAACTGGTCATAAAAATGTAAACTAATTCATGATCAAGAAAGTACAGCTAGTTGATAATTAAAATTGTAAATATGTTTCAGCATTTCTTAACTATTAAACACGTTGTTATATGTAAATCTTTTTAGAAGTTATATATCATGCTTAGCCGTGACCAAATATAATTATGTATAATTAGTGCATTTCTTGTCACACGTTTGGTATATATATTGTATTGATAATACTACTACTACTACTACTAATAATAATAATATGGCAAACATCACAAAACACTGAAATCTTCTGACAAAAATGTAGAACTACAAAGTGGGCCTGATACAAAGCTCAAGGTAAATAATTATATAAAGGCTGCATAGTTACGATTATCTATATACATTGCTCTTCATATTCTGCTATTTCTAGTGATTGTTTTTACGTCACATATACAAATCAAAGAACAACAAAGTTGAACATTTTACCATAAATTTTTATAATTTATGTAACACGATGGACTCGGTAAACTTTCTACAATGAGGTATTTTACAGTCAGACGAGTGTCCAGTTATGATTTGGCCGATTTTCAACTGTATATATATATATATATATTATATATATATATATTATAAAACATGATTTATAGTTTACAAAAACTGTACACCTTTAACAAACATATCATAGTACCCGGTAATCACATCTGATACAGTTATGTAGTGAATCAGATATGTGTTATCTTCACCAGATCAAGTGTATAATACCACCCCCACTAAGCATGATAGACTTGTTTCAGCCGATTATGGGGTCAGACTACATATAATTACACAAATAGTCCAATTATGCCTTTCATTACAGTGTGCCGGGCCTGTAATGCCATGCATATAAACTACTCTTTATGCATGCAACAACTCGAGTCCAATATGGAGGGTTATGAAAAAAGGCAAAAAGGATTTACGTTTGTTTATTAAAGGGATTATTTTTAAGAGAGAAATGTGGGCTCCACAACACAAAGTCTGGCCTGTGATTGAGCCCATACTAGTCTCCTGGACATCAGGTTAATAGAGCCACAGGTTGACACAAGGGAGAAACAATATTCCTAGAACAGATAAAAGAAACAATTGCATCAAATCACGGACTGCAGATATTAGACATGTTATGCACTGTACAGTACTAACCACGCACACCATTCAACCAAACTGCCAAGATTCAGCTAGCGCCTGAGCCCAACATGCTACTGGAGACAGTCTCCGGATAGAATACAAGACTACCTGCTGAAAGAATACACTCGAATATATAAACTAGAATAGCCATTTAACCGCTTGGTCAATTTGGCCACCATTCATCACTACAAGTGACCACCACTCCGTTCCAATGTCAAGCCCTTGGAGCAAGTCAGAAAGATCACATACCCTCTTCAATGAGAACTCAGTGTTTTCCCTGGTAAATATATATACAACAAGTGAGGGCGGTCACCTTGGTGTGTTTTCTTGTCATTCATTCACATTGTTTAACGCAATAATTTTGCAGAAAATTACTATCTTGCAGAGCTTCCTTTCACATCCTAAGTAAAATGTTTGCTTTTCAACAAAACCATGACTTCAAATCAATGCCTCAAACTTACCCGAAGCAACAACGGTTTGTTTAATACGAAAGTGAACTATTTGAAAATGTATTTATATTATATATATATGTATATATATATGTATATATATATATATGTATATATATATATATGTATATATATATATAAATTATATATATATATATGTATATTGTTTATATATATAAATTATATATATATATATATATGTATATTGTCTATATATATATATGTGTATATATATATATATATATATACATACATATATATATATATATATGTAAACAGTTACAGTCACGACGAGCAGAGTCAATTACTAGGAAAATAGACAATTGCCCCAGGTGACTGCCTTACAAGTTACATTACGTTGGATATCTGCCAAATATAGTGTAGTCAACTACCTTCCATGTTGCCAGTAAGCTTGGTACAGTATTTTAGCCACAGGTGACACTGACAACCCCTCACCCTACCTACCCAGTGAGACAAACACACCCACTGAACCAGTCCTGGCCAGTACCGTGTCAAGCAGTAAACAGTGAAGGCAAACAAATAGTGTATATTTAAAACATTAGTCAAAACACTAGACACGACCTTCCCACTGCCAGTGACCTTCCCGCCTGGCTTCGTATTAGCCAGCTGCTTTCACTGACATCCGATGCAGACAACTGAAAAAATTCACCTAGCAATAATCCCGCCACAGATATTAGCAATGCCAAGAATGTCAGCATAGAATTGTAAACAAACTCCCAGTGAAATACACGTGAGGCCTGTTGCTTGTTTGTGAAATTTCATTTTGAATATTCAGTTGTATCAAAAATACCTTGTCATGGAAAAAACAAAAAAACAAACACTCATACATCTGGTTAAGATCTGGGTTAACTTCCCCCCACCAGACAATAGGGGCTAGCTTGGAGGACTTTTAACCCCTCCATTTTGACCAGGAGGGCTTTTGACCATATTTTATCGGGATGATCTGGTTAGCATGATGAATAAAAATTATCGTTGTAATACCACAATTTAAAATCAATGATCTAGTTCATTTGGATGTTCAAGGTTTTGAAACTGACCTGAGCCAACAACGGTTTGTTTACAGAAGTGAACTGAAGTTACTCCACATATCTGAAACTGACATAACCACTGTATGCTATTGTCTATGTACAACTCTCAGTATTAATAATTAGCAACTGTCTACATACTTAATTTCATCATGTACATACCGCAACGTGATTTAATATTATATTCTTATGCACAGTGCGAAATGTACAAATTTCCATTTTATGGACAAATAAAGTTGTTATTATTACTATTACATTTGTTGATGAAGTGGCATGTTGTGTGCTCCCTGGGCGTCCTTCGTGTCTTTGGTACTTGCCTTGTCCATGCCACCGCCTCACACACTATGTTACCCGGGCAAACTCTCATTTAATATGATAATAAGTTTTATAATTTTGAGGACCAGGGGACCGTTTCACTAAGATATTGAGCTCTTAAGGAAAATCCATCCTAGAACAGAATCTGACGGAAAAATCAAGGGGTATTTTAAAAATGCGTTTCACTAACGTAATCATTAAATTATTCTTAAGGCAAAGAGCAATATTTCCATATGATAATCGATAATCTACACAGTTGGCACAATTTGACAAAAGAGATTGAACAGTTGTCAAAAAGTGTTTGAAAATACAGCCCAACAATCACTTGTCAACAACATATGACTTTTTGTTCACTGTGCGAAGAATTAAAACAAAATCTTACAGAAGCCGCCGACATATCACAGGGGACACTATTTCTGCGTCACAACCGGTGCAATATTTTGACGGGAGCGTCGTTGTTGACAATTTTCAGTTTACAAGAGCATAGAGAGCGCCAACAACTTAAACCGAAATTGTGCCGTCGAGTATAGTAATATGAAGGGCAGTAATGCGCAGGTTAAGTTACATTAATCTTGACCTTCGTGAAGCCGCAAACCGCTATGCACACATCAACAGGTCACGACGCTAAAGTTGTGCAAACAAATCATATTTTAATAAAAGTTTAATCGCTAACATTTGGAAGATTTATTTGTCTGTGAACAACTGGTTCTCTGCGTGAAAGTGGACACAAATTAAAACGCAGTTAGTAAAATCTAGCTGTATATGACAGTTAAAGAATGGTGTAACGTCGTCTTAGAAATTGGCATTTTTAGACCGTTTTTATGGACCGTATCCAGGATGAAATGTTACTGAAACACAGTTTTTCATTTTAGCTCCTAGGTAAGGAAAATGCTCGATTTTATGGAGCAAAATCGGGCTTAAGAGCTCTTAAGAATGTTGTTAGTGAAACAGTCCCCTGACATGCTATGACATTAGGTGCAATTTTGTTTGTAATTTCATGCATTTAATGTTATTAAGATTACAACAAATACACATACAGCTTTAATGTCATGTAGCAGCAATATTGAGGCATTATTTGTATTTTTACTTCTGTAATGATGATTTGCATTTTAGCTTTTTATGTCACACTTTATTGAATGACTTGATTAAATCAAAAATATCTCTGACAAAACTGCATGACATGGCAAGAAAGCAGGGCAGTCATATTGAAAAGAAATTCCTCACTACAATGAAATCTATCCAAGATTGTTTTTCACAAAGCAAGTAAAAATGTCACCGTTAAAAATGGACGGGGGGGGTCCATTTATCATGATTGATGAGTTGCATATAGTCGATAACCAGTTCTTTCTATTATTGTTTACAAAACTAAACGCCCAAATTTCTCACCTACACTTGAGTGCATTCACTAGGTAGTGATTCATATCTCAGGCATCCTATGCCTCTGGGGTGTTGTTTAACACCCACTGGTAGACAAACGAACCATAAAGAACATAGACTGGTATAAAAAGTTACAATAGTAGGCAACTTCCGGGTGACATTCACACAACTTCCTCTTTCTGTGCTGACAAGCGATACACTTGTCAAAACAAACAGTGTTTCTGTTTGGTTTGCTGAACAGTGAATCTGTTGAATAGTTGGTGACTTCACTAGTTTTTCTGCAGTTCATTCACCTAAGAATTTATAGTTGTGCTATGTACGAGAGAGCAGCTGGGCTGCGATCTAAGTATCAGTGTCATTCTCCGTGTATCTTCCCTCAGCTGCACGTCTCCGGAACACGATCCCACCAAACACTCTAGATGTACAAGCCTTCAAACAAGAAATGGGAGGACGGGCAAGGGAAGTGTCATCCACATACATCTACATGTATACAATGTGGTTTTTACATTTGTTAATGTTTTATCATGACGCCTGGTTTTAATGAAATACTGCCTTTTCTAACAACAACAAACACTCATATATATATGATGATGATGATGATGATGAAGAACTGAAGAGTGATGAAATAAATTACGTTGCACATTGCAAATTAAGTGAAACCTAAAGATTGGCCATGAGCCAGAGGGTTTGTTAATATAATCTGCGAAACGATTGGTCATAGTGATTTGTTACAAGATCTATACCATTATGAGATCTGTGGGAAATGCATGATAGGCCTGATAGCAGCGCATCACTCACAATTATGTATGAGTAAATGTGTTGACACTACCTGGATTTCCATGGCTGCTGTATTTTAGATGGAACTGTTAAAGGCAAAAGTATCTACCAAAAACATTATTTAAAATCTGTATTAATTAAGAGAATCTGGAGGACAGAAATTGGAGGCAATGTGGTTGAAACAATATTCTTTGCAGAAATATTAAACGACAGTACTTAGTTTAATGTATCGACAATAACATGTTGAAAAACATACGTTGAGTCATTTTATTTGATGGTCATCATGCTTAGAAAATGAATACTTTGGCATGCTGTTACTATACACCTACCATAGATTCATAAGTACTATAATAATTGAAACAAATCTTGTCAACAGATTGGAACCAGAGAAACCAAGAACAAGCATGGCTGTTATTTGCCACAATCACCTTTCTATGACAAAAACAAGCTCCATTTTCTCCCAACTAGCGATTGTGATAATGATGCAATCTGTGTTTAATATATTTCATACCTGCAAGCAGTTACCTATGTGAAATCCTGCTCTGCTTAAATGAGATTTATAAATTATGTTCACAATATTTTTCTGACTAGGCAAATTTAGAAATCCTGTTTTGTCTGTATGATATTCATCATTGAACCTTTAAAATGCTGAGGTTGAGTTTAAATAATATGCTGAGTTGGACCGACCACGGTGACGCATACACGTCAACTACTGAAACGAGCTCAGGTGCTGCGTCATGGTGCATGTGATAACACAAAGCTATGGTTTGGGATAATTTCTCCACAGAGACATGACTCAGTCTGTAAACAATGGCCGGTCTTACACACTCAATACATCACAGTGATACCTTGCTCACTCGCCCGGCTGCATCCTTAATGGCCTTCAATGGTCGGCCAACATAAATAGCCTTTTCTCTCTGTGCTGTTTACAAGCAGTCAATTTATGCAGGTGAAATTTAAAGTTATGCTGTACAGGTAAGAAACCACAACTAGGATCCGCCCACCATTTCCTCACCCATAAAGGTTATCTTGGAAGATGATGGTTGGGTGTGATGTGTGAATTTTTCTAGCACTTTTGCATGGCACATGTTGGTAGAGTTCATCTCCAATGTGCTACTGCCAGGTGCAGTGCTGGTGCAAGTATTCCAATAAACTAAGTAAAGGTAGCTCCCAAAATGACCTAAGTAAAAGTATCCTCCCAAGAAAGTACTTGTATAGAAAGTACTTCAGAAAAAAGTACAAACATTTCTGGCTGTCAGATTATTCCGAGATCGCAACCATATACCAAGCAGAGGCCTTTATAGGCAAACACTGATACTACTATGTAATAATAAACATTATTTAATCACGATAATCAACGGATAAAAAAATTAATGCAATATTATACAATGGGATAGAAGAATGCATTACAACTGTTTACATATTACAGTTGACAAAGTGGAAAGTGGAAAGGGGGAAAGTAGCTCATTGCTTATTGTGCACTTTCCCCATCATCAATATAACAGTCATAATATTAAACACAGTGTTACACACCTGTATGGCATATCGTACATTACCTGTGTGTGTGTTGTGCATTACCTATGTGTGTGTGTTGTGCATTACCTATGTGTGTGTGTTGTGCATTACCTATGTGTGTGTGTATTGTGCATTACCTATGTGTGTGTGTTGTGCATTACCTGTGTGTGTGTGTTGTGCATTACCTATGTGTGTGTGTGTTGTGCATTACCTGTGTGTGTGTGTGTGTTGTGCATTACCTATATGTGTGTGTTGTGCATTACCTATGTGTGTGTTGTGCATTACCTATGTGTATACGTTGTGCATTACCTGTGTGTGTGTGTTGTACATTACCTATGTGTGTGTGTTGTGCATTACCTATGTGTGTGTGTGTTGTGCATTACCTATGTGTGTGTGTTGTGCATTACCTATGTGTATACATTGTGCATTACCTATGTGTGTGTGTTGTGCATTACCTGTGTGCGTGTTGTGCATTACCTATGTGTGTGTGTGTTGTGCATTACCTATGTGTGTGTGTTGTGCATTACCTATGTGTATACGTTGTGCATTACCTATGTGTGTTGTGCATTACCTGTGTGTGTGTTGTGCATTACCTATGTGTGTGTGTTGTGCATTACCTGTGTGTGTGTTGTGCATTACCTATGTGTGTGTGTGTGTTGTGCATTACCTATGTGTGTGTGTGTTGTGCATTACCTATGTGTATACATTGTGCGTTACCTATGTGTGTTGTGCATTACCTGTGTGTGTGTTGTGCATTACCTATGTGTGTGTGTGTTGTGCATTACCTGTGTGTGTGTTGTTGTGCATTACCTATGTGTGTGTGTTGTGCATTACCTGTGTATGTGTTGTGCATTACCTGTGTGTGTGTGTTGTGCATTACCTATGTGTGTGTGTTGTGCATTACCTGTGTGTGTGTGTTGTGCATTACCTATGTGTGTGTGTTGTGCATTACCTGTGTGTGTGTGTTGTGCATTACCTATGTGTGTGTGTTGTGCATTACCTGTGTGTGTGTGTTGTGCATTACCTATGTGTGTGTGTTGTGCATTACCTGTGTGTGTGTGTGTGTGTGTGTGTGTGTGTGTGTGTGTGTGTGTGTGTGTGTGTGTGTGTGTGTGTGTGTGTGTGTGTGTGTGTGTGTGTGTGTGTTGTGCATTACCTGTGTGTGTGTGTTGTGCATTACCTATGTGTGTGTGTTGTGCATTACCTGTGTGTGTGTGTTGTGCATTACCTGTGTGTGTGTGTTGTGCATTACCTATGTGTGTGTTGTGCATTACCTATGTGTGTGTGTTGTGCATTACTTGTGTGTGTGTTGTCCATTACCTATGTGTGTGTGTTGTGCATTACCTGTGTATGTGTGTTGTGCATTACCTGTGTGTGTGTGTGTGTGTGTGTGCGTGCGTGCGTGCGTGCGTGCGTGCGTGCGTGCGTGCGTGCGTGCGTGTGTGTGTGTTGTGCATTACCTGTGTGTGTGTGTGTGCGTGCGTGCGTGTGTGTGTGTTGTGCATTACCTGTGTGTGTGTGTGTGTGTGTGTGTGTGTGTGTGTGTGTGTGTGTGTGTGTGTGTGTGTGCGTGTGCGTGCATTACCTAGTCAATGAGCCAAACAAAGTAGTTCTCAACAAATAGCAAGGCTTTGCCGCTGTCACCTCACACCTTTGGGAGTGGTAGGGTCATTGGTGTGCAGGTGGCCACTACATAAAGTTGGTATTATAAGATGAAGGTCTGGTTAAGCAGTATCCAGTAAATAATCAGTGAATGAATGGGAAGCCAATGAGGCCTGTTCTCATAACCTTGGCTGGGGACAGAGATTCAAAGGACCATTGAATCCATTTGCACTTGCAACAATCACACTGTCAGCACCAGCTACATAAACACAAACACTAGCACACAAGAAGCCATGATTCATCCAAAGTTTTGTCAGTCAAGGATTACCAATGCAAATAAAAGCCTGGTGAAGCTGTTTCGCTGGAGTTACAACATAAGAACTACAACTATGGAAGGACAGTAGAAAGTAAAAAAAAAGTACAGATAAATGTACTTTGTTACAGGTAGAATAAAAAAAATTACTTTCAAAAGTACATTTAAAAAATCTACTCAAGTACACTAATGAAGTAAATGTACGTTGGTACATACTGGCACTTATTAGGTGATAGATCTTTCACTTGGTAGCAGTAAGTAGGTGCCAGTCGCTTGCATATCCACATAGTTCAGTTGCCATTTTGCAGAATGCATCAACATTTCAAAAACAGAATGAAAAAAAATTGAGGGGCATCAGGTTTGGGTGGATTTTTCTTAAAGCTGAGATGTGCCATTTTCATTAATTTCCCTGCACGATGACAGTTATTTAATGCTTCACGCACTCAGAAACTGTAAAGGAAAGCTGTGGACAAATGTTGCGTCCAGTCCATAGAATGTTAATACCAAAATGGTCACCTATGTAAATTCAAATTAATGTAGTTTGTCCTCTGCAAGCTCTGCTAGATCACATGTATAGTGAATTCAGGTTAAATATGTAGTATCTACATTTCAAATGCCGAAATGTCATCAGGGTTAGATATATTATTGCTACACAGACAAGATATGATGTCAAACCACAACAAAATCCCAGTCTGATTGCACTTCTATTAAATATCATAATTTGAACATGCCAGTCAAATAATCTGGCATGAAAAGTGACACGAAGTGGGAATAGAAAAATATTTAATTGAGTAGGGACCTATAAATTCGGCGGCATGTTGTACATACTTTTCCCTGTGGCTGTCCCTTTCCTGTGAGATCATGTTCTACCAAAAAGTCTGAGTTTCTCCTAGGCAATTTTAACTCCAAGCGTTACATTATTAACTACTAATACATCTGCCTTATCTGCAGCATCTATCACATTACCCTGCCACAAAGGAGTTGGATGATGCAGTGCGGAAAAGACAGGCATAACAAAGGTTTGAGCAGACATAACAAGTTCTATGGTGTCACAAGAACATATGGTGACACTTGGTATGTACTTGTTATCTCTATAGTTCATCTCTGCCATGTAATCAATCCTCTCCTACCTATATGTGTTAACAGCAGGAAGAAGAAAAGAAAAGCACTTGGCAATTAAAAGGGATGGTTTCACAAGTCGAAAAAAGGAATGCATCTAGAATTGGTTCAAACCATGTTTATCCCCCATTAGTACGTGGTGAGGCACTTGTGATTTTGACAATCCAAAATGACTACCAACATCAATTTACATTAAGATACGTTTCACCCATTAGATGATACCATTGCAGAAATGTATTTTAAACAGTGATGACCAAACCATGTCATATGCTTTTAAAACATAATTTGGAACTTTTTTGAGATGGAATTGGAACAAAAAAGAAATTGATTATACACACTGAATAGAGCTGATACTTCCTCCCCAGTGACTTGACAATCCAGTTAAATCCCCCCCCCCCCCTACTGACTGGTATGCTATTTATTTAAGACCCCCCTAGAGTTGTGGTGTAGTCCCACTAGCCCTGTGTCTCTAGTCACAGTATCTCCCCCCCCCCCGAGCTGTGAGAAATGAGTGCCAGTAGCCCCCCAAAGTGTGAGAATTGAGTGCCCGTAGCCCCCCCACAAGCTTTCTAGAACTGCAACATGGCATGCTCCAAATGGTCTTGTTCACAATCAGATTGATTACAACGTTTCAAATCCAGCATCAATAAGGCAAACACAAGGACATTCCCTGGCACCGATATTGGCAGTGACCATGATCTTGTGTTCATAACCATCAAATTGAGAAAACAAAGTGCTTTCAAAGAAATCCTCGCATTCGATTTTACCTCGAGAAACTCAAAGACCCAACAGCACAAGGAAACATTAATGGAAATCTCCTGACAAAAACCAGTGCAGTATTGAATCGGTGGACAGAGTACTGCAATGATCTCTACAACTACAACCTCCAGCCAGTCAGTATAACCCATACAGTCCAGACCCAGAGTAGAGAACCGGTAAGCCTACCTGTCCTAAGGCAAGAGGTTGCAGAAGCAGCGAGACGGCTGACATCGGGAAGTCATCCGGGATGGACAACATCCCCGGAGAACTGCTGAAAAAGGGAGGCTAAGCAACAACAAAATTCCTCACAGTCCTGTGAGAAGTTTTGGGAGACCAAAGAGTAGCTACAGGAGTGGAAACAGTCACTCACCATTCCTCTGCCCAAATAATGGGCCAAGTGGCCCTGAAGTCCTTTGGACTGTCTATCTGTTATAAATAGAGATCAGTGGGACTGCAGGAGGGAGCAGCAGAGAAACAGGAGGATAATTTTGCATTTGGGGGGCCCTGAGGTGCCCTTAGTATGATTCAATCAAATACAGATTTCTTGTGTATAGTGGCAGTACCCTAAGATACATCTATGCAAAATTTGAAAAAAGTTACTGAACAGTTTTTTTGAAAATATAGAGCTTTGGAGACTGGTAGGTGGTAATCTATCCTCTCAACACTAGTGTTCACTGCCAACAACTGGATTTCATCCTCCATCCTCTAAAGTTACCAGAGCCACCACTGATTCATGGTCAAGTTGATTAGCTCAACTCACCAACTAAGACAATACACAACACTGTGAGTGACAGTGTCCAGAGTGAGGCCTAAGCAGTGTCCTTATTTCTGAATAGATCAATTAAACCTGCCAAGTGGGTGACATTCTGCACAAATGTTCATTAATCCTTAGTGATTGTTCAGAACACCAGACTGACCACATACCTAAACAAAGCGAATGTAATAGGTGAAGAACAGGCAGTGTTCAGATAGGGGTATTGGTTGAATTCTATTTGTCTCGACGCAAAAGGCTTTATTGTGCCTTCATCGATTATAAGAAAGGATTTGATTTAGTAGACCGGTCCTCACTGTGGTCTAAGATAATTTCATGTGGTATTAATGGTAATGTGTTGAAAGTTGTATACAACATGTACAAAAATGCTAAATCATGTATAAATCAGGGCCAGGCTGTGTCAGCATTCTTCTCATAATAATAATAATAATCTTTATTGATACATAATGTTAAGTATAGCACAGATGTAGCAGTAATATGAAACATGTATACATTACGTAACAAATGGAACGAAGCAACACATTGCTTGTGTTCCTTATTCATGTCATATTTGCAATGAAAAACTATGATTCGTGTCAAAAAACAAAACAAAAAACATCTTCATAATAAACTAACTAATTATTTTATAATGCATTATACGAGTACCGTAAGACTGAACACCAGGTACATCTTAACATGACAACATTATACGAGTACCGTAACACTGAACACCAGG
The DNA here is from genome assembly GCA_963995525.1 of Escarpia spicata. Taxonomy (NCBI): domain Eukaryota; kingdom Metazoa; phylum Annelida; class Polychaeta; order Sabellida; family Siboglinidae; genus Escarpia; species Escarpia spicata. Next base: position 11,222,565 of record OZ023208.1, on the reverse strand, counting down.
TACATCTTAACATGACAACATTACACGAGTACCGTAACACTGAACACCAGGTACATCTTAACATGACAACATTATACGAGTACCTAACACTGATCACCGGGTACATCTTAACATGACAAAATTACATTAAAGCAGCATTTAGCATATGTTTGCTAGAATTAGATGCTTGGTCCTTTGTTTGAACATATGAAGAGATGTACAATATTGTAAATAGTTATTTGTAATAAATGTATTCCAGATTTTAGGACCAACATAAGCCAAAGACAGTTGTCTACAATTAGTCTTGCAGTATGATATTTGATATGTTACTTCCTGCCTTGTATTATATTTATGTGTGGATATTTGCAGGACAAATACATCATGATAATATATTATATATCTGGCAACATACCCCTATTATGCTTATACATTAGAATACAGCATAAATATTTATTTACGTCATAAATATTCATTATTTGATAAGATGTAAATAAAGGCTGCGTATGATCAATAAATCCTACATGACTTATTACACGCAAAACTCATGTGATGTAGAGGTATGGCAAGGAGAAAACTTGTGTCCTTTCTTATTTGCTATTTACCTGAATAATTTTGAACACTGTTAGTCATAATTATAACGGACTTGACATGGCAGCTGGTGAAATTTACAACAACCTTAGTGATGATGATGTAGAAAATGTATGTTCTACTATATGCTGATGACACTAGAATGATTCAATCAAATACAGATTAGTCTATATTGATACAATTGATTTACATAGTACCATGTCTACACAAGGCATGGCAAGCGTAAACAGAACAGTAGAATGCATTTGATATCAATAAAGTGTTGGATATTTCACTCTATAGTTATCCATAATATTAATGTTTTATGTTTGTCACCTACAGGTGACAATACATCTTTAACCAATAGACACCACAGTCACACCATTTTATAAAATTAAATGAACATCAAAATAAACACAACTTGCAATTATAGAAAATCAATAGTTTTTGAGATATAGTTTAAAAGTTTTAGGCAACTGTTCAGTCTAACAGGGGTCAAGTGTGTCTACTCTGCCTGGGCCCTGTGACCAATTAAAGATTAGTCAAGGTCTCAATGGAACAATAGCATTAGGCTGCAGAGTGGAGTCATGCTGCTGGCTATCTGGCACATTACACAAAATCTACTGTTGGTCTCAAGGGCCCTTCTCAAAACCACATCACTAGATAATGTAAAACTTTTGCACTTTGGGGGCCCCTTAGGTGCCCTTAGAATGATTCAGTCAAATACAGATTTCTCGTGCATAGTGGCAGTACCCTAAGATATGTCTACACAAAATTAGAAAAAAAGTTGCTGAACAGTTTCTGAGATATGGCAGCTAACGGCGGACGGCGGACACAGAGTGATGGCAATAGTCCCTTGGACCTTCGGCCCAAAGGACTAAAAAGGGAACCTCAGACAATGCAAGAAATATCGCACAATTAGCTAATCAGCCATCCCAACAAGATCATGCTCAGAGTAATTCTCAACCTGTTGAAATCCATGGCAGAACTTCTAGCTGAAGAGCAAGCAGGTTTCAGAGCGGGGAGGAGCACAGTCGAGGAGATTTTCAACACCAGAGTCATCACAGAGAAACATCTACAACACCAACGAGATCTCTTTCACAACTTCATAGACTTCATGATGGACTGTGGCAGGTCCTCAGAGGTTACAACATAGAGGAAGGACTGATACAAGTCATAGAGACAAAGATGCCAGCACTGCAGTCCTGATGAACAACCAAATCGGGGATTTCCTTAGAACAACAGTGGACGTCCGACAAGCGCGAGGGTCGAAAGGAGAGAGCTGCAAATACATGAACAGTGCCAGCTCCATTTGTGTACGAAACCTACAAAAAGACATTTCATGCTAACATTGCTCTGATCAGCCACATGCGAACACACCGCAAAAAGAAATGATCAAACTGTAACCGTTATTAACATGTAAAATGAGATGTCATGGCCAAGAGTTTATTACCTATGACAAATCAAAAGCGTTGACAAATGGCATGTAGCTCACATGTAGTAAGAGAAAAAGTGTGACGTGTAAGGCATTTCTGATGGTCAGCGATGATGGTGAAAGCTGAAGATAGCCACAGTCACCCACCCAACCCAGGTGATGTACAAGCGACAGTTGAGGGGAAACATGAGGAAGGGAGCCAGGGATAAAACAACTTAAGTGCAGGTGATTTACGACCAGGAAAAGATGAAACTGCTTCAACAAAGTTCTACTGCGACAGCATCACCAGCTGAGAAAGCATCTGCTCTGCCTAAGTACCAGCATGTCAAATCGTCCATGTATAGTGAACGAAGGATATGCTTCCCTGCAATGCCATGTACAAGGGGTGACATTGATCTGGATGGCCAGTGGACAACTACTGTACAGGGAGATCGGTTCCTGCTCGGTGAGGATGGTGATGGAGTCGACAAGATAATAGTGTTCATATCTGACTCTGCTCTGCATGCGCTAGCAAATGCTGATACATGTCACATGGATTGCATGTTTGCAACAGAATCAAGACTGTTTTACCAAATTATCACCCTGCATACGTTTGTCATTGCTACCACCTGTGTTTGGTCTCCTCCCCAACAAAGAAGGGAACACTTATATTCGTTTCCTCAGCCTCGTGAAGGAAAAGTCGGCATCAGTCGGCATCACCAAAAAAAAAAACATATCATGCAGGATTTCGAAAAAGGTCTGATGAATGCCTGCCTACAGAAGTTTCCCGGAGTGATTGTTAAGAGATGCTATTTCCACTATGCTCAGTGTCTGTGGAAGAGACTTCAAAGTATGGGGTTATCTGGCAGCTACTGAGAGAATGCTGACAACAGGAATTGGTACGGTATGTAACTAGCAATCCCAGTGCCACACGTGAAAGATGCATTTGAATTTGTCAAGAGCGTAGCACCAGATGTACCCCATGTACGAGACTTCAATGACTACTTCGACAGCACCTGGATGAATGGACAGTATCCAATCAAAATGTGGAATTTCTTTAAATATGACGGCCCTCACACCAACAATCACATAGTAGGGTATCACACGCGACTCATGAGAAAGATAGACAAGATACACCCCAATATCTTTCAGGTGGTTGAGGTGTTCAACCATGATGAGGAGTCATCACTCGTCTCCATCCTCCAGCTAGAGTCGGGTAAGTCTGCTCCCGAGCACAGAAAGAAGAACGTCAACCTCGACGCTCGTTTGGATGAACTTGAACTAGAATACATGCTGTGTGACCGGGGAATTGTGTTGTATCTCAGTGCCATTGGACACATGATGGACAATTTCACTTAATTTCATTGACTAGTTATGCATGCATATGATATTATCTGTGCAATTGATCACACAGTGTAATGTTTTCTCACAACAACATTTTGATCAATGCTAAAAATAAACACAGTAATGTTTTTTATATATATTACCATTTAATGTCTATTTCTCATGGTGGTTGGTTACCTGTACCTGTGTATGACAAGTAAAAGAGGGTTTTTAATGTTTCCCTCCAATCAAAAAGTCCGACATTCCTTGAATGTGCATCAGATATGACTGTTTTCTTATTTCAAATCAGGTACCTAAAATTAAGGTGGGGTAGAACACTGAATGGAACAGCCAGGTAGAGTTGGCAGAAGAATATGTAGTGCCACTAGCCCCCCCCCCCCCCCATTAATGCCAGTAACCCCCGGGGGCTAGTGGGATGGGGGCTAGGGGTACTAAACCACCAATAGTATTAATTATTTAGTTTGACATTAAGTCTTTCAGAAACATTGTATCTGTTCATTTGAGCTTGTAAATCATGATCAACAAATAAAAGAGAATAATTACCTTTTTATCTGATCCCAGAGTCTAACATTCAATATGAACTTGAGTAATCATATAATATAATACGCTCATCCACTGAACAATTTTAATTAATCATACTCATAGTAAAAGACTAATAATTAATGTTGTGTGCGTATATACAGATGTTGCTCGGGTCCCAAAGTACAACGCAAGCAGTCAGACATGGTCCGGGTTAATTCCATTAACAAAATGACTTTTATTTGAAGCTATTCCAGCTGTTGGTATGTTGTCCTAGTAACCTTACATCTGGGAACAGCCAGAGAGCTGTAAACAATGTGCAGACAACTACTAAGCCATTACTGAAACAATTTTGCCTTTTGAGAAAAGACCACTAGGCTGATATATAATTATGTTCATGGCTCTACCTGCTCTACGAAACAATGCAGCTTGCAGCTTCCCTTATACAGTGTATTGTGTTAGGGTAAGATCATGAGGGTGATAAGTTATGGCCTCCGTTACCTGTATACATTTAAGCTAAAATGCCTATCCTCCGGATATGACACTACATATCATACACACAAAATGCAGAAGATGGTTTCCTGTCTTCAAGAATATCTGGACAACTGGACTCCCCATGAAACCTCCAACTGTGCATCCATACCCCCAACCCTGAGACCTCTAACTGTGCACCCATACATAGCCCAACCCTGAGACCTCTAACTATGCACCCATACCCCCAGCCCTGAGACCTCCAACTGTGCACCCATACCCCCAACCCTGCGACCTCCAACTGTGCACCCATACCCCCAGCCCTGAGACCTCCAACTGTGCACCCATACCCCTAACCATGAGACCTCCAACTGTGCACCCATACCCCCAACCCTGAGACCTCCACGGGGTAAGACCACATTTAAATTTTACATAGGCAGCCATTATAATGTTTCTTTCATTCATTTCCTGCCAAATTCGTCTTACGATTTTCTTGAAAATTTCACAGCATATTTAACCTCCATTGACACAAGTGCTATGGAAAACTCGTAAAATTCTCATAACTTATTTTTCAGAAAAATACACAAAAACCTGACACCCCTCAATTTTGCCCCAATCTGGTGACAAATGTTGACATATTGGTGCGTGCTGCAAAATAGCCACTGTGCGAATACGCGAGCGACTAGCGTATATTTATTGCTACCTCGTGAAAGATCTAAGGCAGTAGTACATTCAGTATTCACTGGACTAACATGTGCCATGCCAAAGTGCTAGAAAAAAATTCACACATCACACCAAAATTGTATTTTCAAGGGCACTCTTTCGGTGAGAAATGGCGGACGAATCCTTAACGTGGTCTTACCCCATACCCCCAACCCTGAGACCTCCATCATCCATGCAATGCCAACAGCACCCATCCCCTGAGGGCCACTAAGGCTCCCGAAAAACCGTAAGTAATAAGTTGAATAACTGAATGAGCGAATCTGGCATTGGCAGTCTGGCAGACATGCACAGGCTGCCTACTCCACTGTCTCCAGTACCTACTTACTACTTAGCGATTAGTCAGACTCAGTTTGGCTTGTGATGCAAGGAGCCTAGATTGCGGGATCAATTCAAGACAATTGTCACTGAAAGTGATTAAGTCATTAACACAACACCAATCCTAACGTGATTCAATAACGACGCTAACGCACTTTATCTGAGACGTACTCACAGCTAATTACGCCGTAGCTCGCTGCCTCTGGCTGTAGTACAACGATTCTGGCATATCGTGATCATTATAATAATAGTGTCATCACTTTCACACTCACAGTCGGGCCGGGCCAGCAGCGACAGCGTCACGACAGAACTTGCGCATAACAACAAAACTTACACTATCTCCTAGGGTCGACCTCGTGCCTAACATTTACCGCGGAGACCACGGTTACTAACTACATCGGCGTACTTACCAGAGGATTGTTTCGTTCAACAAAGTAACGGTTTCAGGTTCGCGGTAACACACAGAATACCACATTTTTACACGGTTTTCCAGGAAAAAGGGTGAGTGAATTGTGAGACGCGCCATCTACCAGAATATTTAGAGATTATACAGTTGCTCGCGCCATCTGTTGGATAATGTTAGAGGTAGCTGGGGTACAAGTGGGATAGAGGCATATCTTGAATGAAACACCGGAACAACCTCGCGAGAATGACTCGAACAACCACAGCCCAAACATAACAACATACCATTTACATTATATATCACCATGAGTTGATGAACACAGCGCCACGTAGCGTGTCCGTCGGCGACAAGCTCTGCTAGTGTCTGCGTGGTCACTTTTGGACGCTGATTGTAAGACTAAATATAGAGGAACGGCGTTAAAAACGGGCCCCCAACTGTTTGGCGTTATTTTATTATATAAAGCTTTAATTTTGTGGTGGCACTGCTAAGTAACTCACAAATGGGCACCATTGAACAGTGGTCGGAAGCGCGGTACGCCCAATCAAAGAGGTGAGCTCAAAACGACACTTTTCTTAAAATGTCAACACTATAGGCCTATTTTCTAAATGTCACATTTCCGCTTGTGCGTGTTGAAGACAACGGAAACTGTGGTATGCATAAGCTAAATGTGTTTGCTCTGATATGTGTGTATTAATTTTTTTTAATGTGCAGGGCTTGTATTCAAATTGCTGATCAACGCGAGGCCACGAAGTGCACCAAAACGGGCTCCCACGCAGTCCGCTTTGCTAACAGGGGTCCGCTATTGTCAATATACTGTTGGTACAATACATATACCTGCATTTGTAATGTATTATGGTATTGTATTATTTTAACTAGGGTGTTATATATATTGCCCAGCTATGCACTAATAATAATAACGTATTTAACAAAACAATATTATTACTAATATATTTTTATATTGCGTCAATATGAGCTGTGTGGATACATATTATATTATTATATTATTAAGTAATGTAATATACAAGTATATTGTCAAGTTGCCAACTGTTGCATATATCACCAAACCATGATAATAAACCCCATGACGAGTGTATCACCTATACTGAAAATAGATCAATCAAAAGCGAAAGTCGAGTAACAGAGCAGAAACGTGCATCACCACGCTCAGTCCAAGTCGAGTAACAGAGCAGAGACGTGCATCATCACGCTCAGTCCAAGTCGAGTAACAGAGCAGAGACATGCATCATCACGATCAGTCCATACAAATGTCAACTTCGATTTGAGAACAAATTGAGAACAAATCTGACAAAAATCGTTCACCACAGAAGGTACCTAGTGGAACTACACGAGGAAGGAAGAGATCGTTCGAAGAAGACAACTGCGTTGTCTCGAAGCTTCGAAAACAAGCGAGACAACTAAGTGCATGCAGAAACAATAACGCAACAACTGTTTTCTGACTGTAAGGACGGGGAAGAACGGATAAAATGTGAATAATATGCGGCGTGAACACACCATAACTGCTCTGGGTCTCAGTGTGCACAACGTATTCGCGAAAAGTGATGGTGACTAAATAACACGAGTAGATGGATGCACCTTGTTAGCGAGTCAAAATCTCCTACGAATGTGACGAGCATGGAGAGACGTCAAAACTTAATTCTTGGTCAAAGCACAGGCCCCGGCACTTGTGTAGAATCCGGTTCAACCTCGATGTTGCCTTCGTAACTGTATTTTGCCTACATTTTATACCTCAGTGTGTTAACTCCATCATTCAACGTCATCCCAAAAATATTTATGTTAAAAATGACTTAGGTTATTCCCAGAACAGCTATAGAAATAACGTCGAATCTGACCGCTATTTCTAGAGCAGCTCTAGGAATAAGGGCGAGTGTGATCGTTGTTTCTGGAGCAGATCTCGACGTGCATGCACGGGCACTTAGTCATATTTTCATGGTATGCACTCTAGATACGTGGACAGACTAATTATTATTGTTTCAAATTAATGCGACTCTGCTTAATTGTTTCGTGCGTGTTTTTGTCCGTTTTTATGGGGAAATTGCGAAGATAGTTGTTTGTAGAGGGGGCTCCCATGTTAGCGACATGTTGTCTTAATGGGAGTCTCCTTGACCTTACATTTATGTTTGTACATTTGTATTTATTTATTTACCTTTATGGTAAACAAATAAACATGTTTGTCTGTCTGTCTTAGTAATTGTTGTAGTCTTCTATAGTTCCAGTGTCTCTATAAACTCTCCACATAATTTGTTTGTAAGCAATCTTACGTATAACCTCCTTTGAAAGGTGTTTCTTCCTGGACCGTTTCCCTTGCTTTTTCGGGGTAACAAATCTTTTAATAATTCCCTTAATCTCATCTTTTAAAACTGTCCAACATTCTGTTGATGTCTTGTTCTTCAATAAGGTAGTCCAATATATGTGTGCTAAATATTTTCTCATATGTTTATATTGGCCTTTGTTGAACTTTCTCCTCGTTATATATTACATTAAAATGTATCACCAGATCCCAGAGGTTCAAATACTTTCACATTATCAACTAATTCCTTCTGAGAAGAGAACACTAAATCCAACACATTCCCACCTCAGGTTGGTTCCAAAACATGTTGAGTAAGAATACAGTCCTGTATTACAAGCAGGTACTGTTGGCAATCACCGCCAGCACTCTCTAGTGATTTCCACTGAATATGTCCGTGATTAAAATAATCCATTATAACATATTCATATATTATCAACTTCTTTATAGCATTGTGCAGTTTTACATCATCATCTTGTCGTCGTATGTTAGGACTACAATAAACTAGTCGTATTGTCAATGTCGTCTTCTGGTAACTATGTTGCACCAAATAGCTTCCTCACAATCTGCTTCCCGTTTCAGTCGTACTACATATGCCTGTATAGATTCTTTAATATACAGAATGACTCCGGCTTCCTTCTCTCTTGCGTGTCCTTTCGAAACATGACATAACCTGATAGAGCTAGTTCAGCATCTACCATGTCTTCGTGTGGTTGTGTGCCAACGCACAGAGATACCGTGTAGCAGTCGAAATATTTGGCATAGACATGAGACGAGCATTCGATACAATCCAACGAGACAAGCTGATGGATATATATACGTTGAACCGTCCTTGAAGAATTGGAAATTAGAATGATCAAGACTTCTCTTTGCAAACACATCAATCGCACCACGCACATCGGTCAATGAATGTCCGTCATTTGTGACAACAATTAGTCTCGCTTAACCGACTCTCGCCTGGCTGCGTGACTTCGCCAGGAAGATAGTCTGGCTCAGAATCGCATTTTGACTGGCCACTTGTTGGCTGCCACCTAGTGATGTGATTAAAAAGGCACTAAACTATGAAAAAGTAATGTCCTAAGAACCACAAGCTTACTTACCCTATATTACTCACTGTTCTTACCTATACTGTGTTATTGCTGTGAAATTTGGGGAAATGCACGTATCATTACTATTACTAATGTACACTATGTTACAGTGGTAAAGACAAATGTGGTCAGACTGATATGTGGTGTTGGTAGACATCACATCACACAAACCCACTATTTTATAGGTGTAGGGTACTTAAATTTAAAGACTTAGTAGATGTGAATATTTGCTCAATAATGTATAAAACATACAGTAATATGTCAGTACCTATCAACGTTCACTGCCTCTTTATGAAGCAAACTAATTTACGTCCTTCTCGAGTCACATGTACATCAAAGTATCAGAACAAATATTAAGTCGAGATGCTTATCAATTTATGGTGTAAAGTGCTATAATTCACTACCAGCCCATACCAAAATGATGCCAACCTTTTACACATTCGTTAACAAATTAAAAACCGATATGTTCAAAAGATATTTATAATAACAACTTTGAAAAAAATGCACACTAAACTTAAATATGCTTTTTTCTTCCTAGACAAATGGCTAGGGAAATGTCTTGATGAATGTATGATTGTATTATAATGTACTGTATTTGAATGTGTATTATTAATTTATACACTGATAATGACACACACATATACACACATGCACGCACGCACGCACGCACACACACGCGCACAGTCACACTGTCGAACCACGCTTTACGGTCACCTCAGTAATACAGCTATCTCGCAATTAAAGTCACCTGACAACAGTCCAAAATTACAATAAAGTACGTGTCAGCAGTCGTGTTAATATGGTCACCTCGTCACTCAGGTTATTTGGCCGAATCCCGATGGTGACTTTAATTAGTAATGGGGTTCTACTGTATGTATATATATATATATATACTATATACTATATATGCCATATTTAACAAGATTATTACAATCAGATTAGAATTAACGAGACTAACAAGATTGCCACCCGGAACAAAAACCGAGACGGTAAGAGAAGAAGGCAGCGGTTGCGACGGTGGTCAAAGGACGAGTGTTATTTTTACAGATCATCGTGGCAGTTGCACTCACCGCACAAACAATAAACACTGATATCAGGCCCTACTTGCTCCGTCTGGCACCAGGTACTGGCTGACCAATTGACAAATGTTATATTGATATTGATGGTGGTGAGATAATCACCTTACCAAGTCTTAGTGTTAACATAAATTCCTACACATCCTTGTGGATAGGTCTACACACTCATGGGCGCAAAGAATTACGAAGGACGCTCTCGTTTATTCCTCTATATATAGCTGCGGTTCTTAACTTTTTTGGCTGCGACCCAACATCCTACTAACTTCCACTAAAAATGTTTTATAAACCCCATTTTGGGTCGCGACTCTGGGATTAAGAACGGCTGGTATAACCTTAATGCATTTATTATAATACCCTGCCCATCCTAAGTGTGCTATAAGAAATCAAATTAAAATGGAAACTGACCGTTATACGTTAGTGAATATAACTTGTTCCGTTCTGCATCCAATGTGTATACATGCAATACAACTGATAACGGTTAATTTACATTAACATACTGTATTTGACTACAAGACATTTAGACGATGAGAATGTTAGAGCATAGGAGTATATAATTCATACTAAATAAAACTATAACAAGAATCGGACCAAACAGTAGCTATCCAAAATGTAAATATTGCTACAATAATATAACGAGGCCAACAATTTGGGGGCAGACATATGGTTCTGCCTCCCATTAAATGTGAGCGTGAATGTTTGTTTTTGTGGCGAGTGTCAATGGCGGGTGGAAATGTAAATTTTATGAGACGGTTACTGTGTGTTTTCACTGTGAAAGATGTGTGCTTTTCTGCCCCGCCCCCGTAATAGGCGGCGTGGCGGCAATTTTTTTTAAAGCACCCCCCTCTCCCCTCCCCTCTGTATTGTTGTGTGGCTTGCAACATTCACCCGTGCTGGCACACTATAAATAACTCCTCGCATGGGAATGGCTAAGTAACTACCGGCCTTTCTTGCGTAGCCTAAAGGCACTCCCCAGCTCGTTTGTTGTTCGCCGTCACGCATAGTCACAATGTCGCCCTCAACTTCTAATCTTTGTTTCGCCGCATATGATTCACGTAATTAAAGTCGGCATGACGTAGAAGACTTGCCTGTCACGAAGCAGGAAGAATGCGAGCAATCTAGGAAGGCTGACGGTGGCTCCAATACAGTCATTCTTATCAGCATTTAAGAACAACTATGACACGACACCAACCCACAATTAAGATGTTTACAAACGTATATTTATATTTGCGTTGATTCATTCGCTGTGTGTTTGTAATTGTACTATATTTACACATGCAGGCACGCCGAAACGCGCAGACACGTGCATACACAAGTTTTGTAAAACAAATTAACAGAAAGCGAAAACATATTGTTTGATGCAACAAATAAAGAGTATTATATACTTTCTGGTGTATAATCTATATTTTTCCACCACTAACGTTATCCTGTTGTTCTTTTATATTTCTTAAGTGAGACTGAATACGTCTATCAATAATGTCCAAACCATTACACAACTTTATCTGGTGGTGTCTGTCTTAGAAGAATGGGTTTATTTCATGCTAATGAGATGTCAACAACGACTTTTTTCTAATTGGCAAAGTTAACGAGGAGGACATTATTAAATTACTCCTTGAAATATATCTTATAGCTCGTAGTAGCCCATCGGTAGAACCTCGGACCTTCACCCGAGACTGCCGCCTTTCGAACCCGCCTGGACACCTTACTTCAGTATCCCGATTGCGTCAGGTCAATCAGCTGTGTATACCCGACTCTGGCAATTGGCTTGCTCAAAAAGGCACCGGTCATAAATAACTCTACGGTCAATCACAGAAATAGCACGGAGGGCCATTCGTGAAAGTGGACAAAGCAAGTGACTGCACAGCATGTCCACTTGATTTGAACCGATCAAGCCCACAACAATGCCCAGGCCAGGCAGCGCGACCTCTTGAGCATATACGAACACTTTAATTAGCATGTTTTCAACATCGGTGAACCGTGCGATGTCCGGTTTGTATACCCCGGCAAGCTCCTGATGTGTTGACGCTTTAATCTTTTGCACAACCAGACTTCCCTGAGGCGTTGGCTTACATGCAGCAGTGCACGTGTCAGAACTCACCTTGGATCCGGGAGAGTTATTGCGGATGCACTGTAGCCCGAGTCGGGGTATAAATCTGCCGCATTTCAGACTTGCAAAACAAACTTGGATGTCGCGCAGCGATAGAGATTGCTTGGATCACCGTTGTCTCTCCGTCGTACAACTATATCAAAGCCGCTGTCTTTGCACTCGGTTGCAGGAATCGGTGGTTGGCCGCCGATTGCGTACGTGGTTCTTCCCCGTAGTTTAATTGACGCAGAGACAGTGTTGGTACACTATCGACAAGACCACCACATATACCGCATTAGGACGTTGTTGTGTTCTTTCCATTTCGGGCGTATGACACAACGCGGTGAGCAAAGCGGCGACTCCGGAACTTAAATGACAGCCACCTACGCTATATAACGGCGAGACACAAGCCCAGTTGGACAGTTTGAGCCCGACTACCAGAAGGCGGAAGACGAAATATAGACCTCTGTATAGTTTTCCAAAGCGACACAGTTGTGAGTGTACACGCTCGCACAAAAAACGTGACATATCCGTCAGTGCCGAGCTTCTGTTACCGTGCGTAGAACGGAAGGAAGAGACCTCCCGATGGACGAGACGACGGAATGGCTGGGCAGGGCAAAGACGCAGCTCGTGCAGGCGGCGGAGACTGAGACGGGCCTCATCGATGTGGACGGCTTCAAGTCAGCGCTCAAACCCGCCGACGTAAGTGGACTAATATTAATCGAAATAAAATAGAAACTCGGCCGAATGAAGAGTAATTTGAAATGTGATGTATCTACATAATTGAGCCTACGTTGAACGTGTAGCAACTGTCTTCATGCTACTTATTGATAGCGATGTCAAGCCGACTCCAGTGGTATAATATCTACACAGTCATGTTCTGTCAGTCAAGTGGTGTGTGTACGCGCGCGCGTGCGTGTGTGCCTGGGTGTGTGCGTGTCTGAATATCTGAGTGTCTGCGTGTGTGCGCGCGCGCATGTGTGTTTGTATGTCATTGTGTTCGCGTTTACGAATGTCCGTGTAAGTGTATTTCCTTCATTTATACATAATTGTTTTCCTCTGTTTACATTTAGCAATGTCAAAGATCTACTTTTGTTTTGGGAACTAACAAATAAGACAGACATACTTTATTCCTAATGTGTTTTCCTAATGTCCAACGTAACCTAACTGTCCCAGATCATTGGAGACGTCATGCGGGTTATGTTGTTAAACAAACTTAAAGCATTTCCGGTTGAAAGCAAATCGACGTATATTTTATCGTATATAGACCTATCATACCTTAAGTCTACGTACATGTTAACAGGATTCAACGAAAGTAACGGCGCCTTTACCCGCGTTGAAATTTGAAATAACTTATATTTTAGCATTTCTGTGTCAAAACGCCAGAACAAAAAATTACCAAAATAATTGTCAACAAACAGTTATCACTGCCATTGATGGTGCGTGGGCTCGACCGCTGGTATTAGTTTCCCCCAATTACTCTGAACTCAGAACTCAGAATCAGTTTATTTGACCTATATATACGATATATATATATACACAATGAATAACATGAGTACTAGATAAGGTCGGGAGACTCCCATTAAGATATACAATATCGCTAGCACAGGAGCCACCCCATAAATATATTCAACATAAAAATTTACATGACACAAATCAGAATAGCATATGCCTTGTTTTACAGTTGATAATTACTCAGTGTATCAACATACATACATAATTCAATGAGATTAAATGTACTCTTGTACAAATTGACGTACATATGGACACTTAGGTATACATTTCAATACGTATTACGAATTACATATAAAGCAATTATGAATACAACAGAATTCATAATTTAAAATAATTAGAAGCTATAATAATTCGAACACTCTTGCATGTGTAAGAAAACGTAACTATGATTACTGGACAGTTTATTCGTGATGTAATTATATATAAAAACGTTATTAAATACTCACAACAATACACAGCCTAGATCGTATTCCAAGTAATGTTGTGGTTAATGCCCACTTTACACGCCAGAATTGTTGATACAAGACCAGGATAACGCAATGTTTTTTGTGTGAAAAACTTGGCTCTCAGCATTGTGAAATATTTATCATTGGTCTACTTAATGTTAGCCCTGTCGTCGTAATTGGGAGCAGATGGGGATGACGTGCTCATTGGCAGTTACCGTACTCTATGCCCGATCGACCCGGTGAAGAATAACAAGACAAAAAAACAAGGTCCGTGGGGGGTCGTGTACTCACTTGTAGAGAGAGTTTTGCCGCAGACGTGATTTTTTTTAAAGGCCTATGTATACGCCTAACCTGTTTTTTTTATTTCACAAATGGGCCAATATCTCACTGGAATATGTTTGCAATATATAAAATGTAAGTGCTACATCGTTATCCAATGGATTAATTTCCAAATAAGTGACGTGTAGACCCACTGGTGTTTGTGCTGTGCAGGAGTACTTCGCGAGCCGGTTGTTCGGACTGGTGTCAACCCGTCACGGCGGGGGCCGGATGTCTGTCGACGTCCTCGTGCGAGAACTCACCGACATCGCCGGAAGTCCCGTCGAGACGAGACTGAAGACGCTCTTCGACGTCTACGACGAAAACGGTAAAATCAGTCTTTGGTTCGGCACTGGTTAACGCCCCTCGTATATCGACTCCGTTTTTGTTCCTAAACGTGTTTTTGCGGCTGTTGTTGTCAGTCGCGTCGCACGTTAGGGCACGCGTTACCGTGCACGCTACATACTGTGCACACACTGCATGCAATTGTCACTGGCACTCGCGGACACGCACACATAAGCGCGCACGAACGTGCACATGCACGCGCATGCGAGCCGCACTGAACAACATGACATGACACAGAGATAAGCTAAAACGTTGACTCGTCTTTGCCGTAGAGTCTGGCAGAATCGACGCGGCCGAGATGCGGACGATGTTGGCGGCATGCGTCTCCGCCGGTGTGCTCGGACCGACCGACAACGTGCTGGACACCATCACGCTGTCTCTGTTCGACGACGCCGACAAAGATGGCGATGGAGAGATCTCCTTTCTCCAGTTCTGCGATGTCATGCAGACCCACGCCGAAATACTCGACAACCTCGCCGTCAGGTGAGTGGTTACCGCCAGGTGGCGCTCAGAAGCTGTGACTAGTATCCCTGTCTAGGGACATAACATGTGTCTGGATGGTTGGATTGGAATAGTGGGTGAAATGGTAGATATATAACGTGGTGTTATTATTTGTTAAATTTATTTTGTAAAGCGTGGAAAATAACTTGGTTTTTGGCAAAAAATCCTGTTTTTTTAAACTATTGATGATTACAATTTTAAAAAGTGTCTGGTAATTATGAATCGTAGTGTATGCTGAATGCAAAATTCGAAACGTTATCTGGATGGCAGAATTACTCCCAGAGTTTTGAGAAACATATCCGTCAAAGATTGCAAATATTTTATTACTTGATATCGACACGCTTGATCCGTGAATAAAAGTCATGTAGAGAGATGTATTGACATTAACGTGAACGTTTGTGATAGTAAACATAGAAAGCACCACAATCTGGCATAAAACCATTTTGAATATTTTTGGTTAAAACACCATTTCACCTGGGTTGTCTGGATAGGTGGTTATGACTGACTTACTCGGTGGTGTGCTTGATGCGCGTGTGTTTGGAACGATGGATCAACGAGGTTGACATTTCGACCATCTGGTAAGATGCAGTGATCGATCTAAGCCTCTCCATTCGGATTGCAGTCCGGCTTACTGGCTACGAGAGGCGCCCCAACCGTTGCGGAGGTCGATGTCAACGTGCGAGCGAGTAGGGAGACACTACACCGACCAGCAGTTCGGGCGAGTCGTCTTCCTCGTGTTGTACGGAGTCATCAACATCATCTTGTTCACGGTCCACGCCTACAGCCACCGAGACAGCAATGCCTACATCATCGTCGCTCGCGGCTGTGGCATGTGTCTCAACTTCAACTGCGCCTTTATCATCGTCTTTGTGCTCAGGTGAGGACTTGCTTGCGTATCATGTTTTACGAGAATATCTTTTCGAAGCTTGTTTCTGTACTGTCAACACTATTGATTGGTTTGCATCTGTGTGAGTTTTTATCTATACCTTCAGGGATTCGTAAATACAACTTTCAAAAGTAGGCCTCAAAAGAGCAGCAGATAAAAATATACATTTATAACTTGAATAGAGTCGGTATCAGAGCAGGTATCTTACACGTTTTGCGAGGTTTAATCTAATGTGTTTATACATTGAGAACAATATAGTTTTAAGTGTCGTGAACGTTCAATTTCGTACCTAGTCGTACCATAGTTCCGCGATAAGATTAACCTGCTAATTCCCTTATATATAACTCCAACTGCTCTGGATTCATCTCTGTCGTCGTCACTGTCATCATGACGATCATCAGTCATAATCGTAATCATCATTATGATGATCAGGACCATCACCACCGCCATCACCATCACCATCAATTACCTGTTCGTCTACTGTCTTCTCAGATACTGCGTGACGTGGATGAGGTCGCTGAAGCTGTCGACGTATCTGCCCCTCGACGACAACATATACTTCCACAAGGTCGTCGGCGTCGTCATCGTCGTGCAGAGCGTCGTCCACACGCTCGCCCACCTCGCCAACCTGTGTGAGTGAAACAACGACGACGATCAACTTACATACGCACACAACAACATCTCGAGTTTCACCATCATCGTCTTTTGAGAAGAGAAATACAATACAAAAATAGAGCAATGAACAACAAGAAAGATCATTAGCATGTAAATTGCTTCCGGACTCGGTTACATTCATAGTTTTGAAAATATGGTAAGTTACCTTTCAGAGTCCTATGTTGCTCTGAACGGAGCTTTCGACATCTTCACGACGTCTTCATCAGCGTTGGTCTGTGCCACTCTCGGTCGTCATGTGACTGTGTTGGTAACTGTCGTACGTCGAAAGCTCCATTCAGAGCAACATAGGACTCGGAAAGGTAACTTGCCATATTTTCAAAAGAAAGATCATCATCATCAACAATATTGTCATCAAAGCCAATCAACCAACCACCCACCCACCCACCCACCCACCCACCCACCCACCCACCCACCCACCCACCCACCCACCCACCCACCCACCCACCCACCCACCCACCCACCCACCCACCCACCCACCCACCCACCCACCCACCCACCCACCCACCCAACCAACCAACCAACCAACCAACCAGCCAACCAACCAACCAACCAAACATCAACAATAGAAACAACTCTTACTAATGATTCTTTAAATAAACGAATAATAATCTGAATCCGAAGCTGCCCTCATTCTAAGATATTAAGGATTTGCAATCAGAAAACCCTGAGTCACAACTCGGGATATGCGTAACTGACATACCTTCTATTTATACAGATGACTCTATTTGTTACAAACGACTGATGTACTAGTCCATTGTTTTAAAATGATCCCAGACCGTAGACATGTGATTTCCTCACACTACAGATCTGTACACGTCTTCGGCGCCGACTTCCGGTACGAACGCGACGTCATCGGCGACGACGCCCACCTATTGGGAGTGTCTGTTGACGACTCGCTGTGACATCGGCTGGATCCCCGGCTTTGGCTTCGCCTACCTCTCGGGCGTCTTGCTGTGGGTCGCCCTCCTCGTCATCGTCATCTTCTCGCTGCCGTGTGTCAGACGGGGCGGCTATTTCCAGGTGAGTCACCATCGCTTACATGTAGATTATGATAGGCTCTCATCGTCGTATCTATCATAGCTAGCCGCCATCTTGATTTTAAAACGGCCGCCGTGGATATCCATTATCTAAGTATCATATCTTCCAAGCTACATAGAAACATGATCTTGATATCCAAACAGGGTCAAGGAATACAGTTGTCACTTCCTTTATTTTCAGGTGACAGTCTTAATTGTGAAATTCAAGATGGCCGATACACCAAATAATAGGTTTGTTTTAATTTAGGCTTAGTGCAACACAAAATATCATATTTGTGTATAACCCCATAATTTCAGGGTCAGTGAAACACTTAATATGTAGATATAGGCGTCAAATAAATAAATACTCACAAGGAGATATATGCCTCAAAATAGCATCACTGCTAGAGAACAAAACACAAATTTTGAAAAATTAATACAATTTGTATTACAGCATCTGTCTTTTAACATTTTGTGAGTTTTAATCTAACCGTTAGCTGTGGTAATATCAGCACATGTCGACTACAATACCCGCTGCCCGGGATAATGACGCATCACTCTTAACTATGGTAATATCAACACATGTCGACTGCAATACCCGTTGCCCGGGATAATGACGCATCACTCTTAACTATGGTAATATCAACACATGTCGACTGCAATACCCGTTGCCCGGGATAATGACGCATCATTCTTAACTATGGTAATATCAACACATGTCGACTGCAATACCCGTTGCCCGGGATAATGACGCATCAATAATTGTTATGTATCTTAATTACTGCAGGTGTTCTATTGGACGCACTCCATGTTCGTCGGCTTCTGGATCCTTCTCATCCTTCATGGGCCGATCTTCTGGATGTTCTTCATCGCCCCGGCCACACTCTACTTGTTGGAGCGGATCTACAGAACGAGGCTCTTCAAACTAGCCAAGTACGGTAGCATCCACATTACCGAAGTGAACCTGCTTCCTTCGAAGGTGAGTCACTCGCATTTACGTTCACGCGAACAAGGTGAACGTAATCTCGTATCTATAAAATTGGTGTATTAATTAATTAGTTATCTTTGTTATCCAATAACACATTTGGATTTTTTGCTAAGAAGGGAAATATCTTATCAATACTGTATAAAACGCCCGACCCAGTTTTCATGTAATGCAAAATCGCGCATTTGTTTGCGGCTACTCTACAACACGCAAAACCCGTGATACCGCCAAGCTTGTCTAAGGTTCAACAACAGTCGCTGGTATTTAGTTTTATATTTTCCTATTACAGAAATTACCTCATTTTAAAGCCTTCTTAGCCTAACGCGAATCAACTACATAAGACATGTGGTTATCATCGTTAGAACTACGGTGTGAAAGCAACAGAACAACTTCACAAGCAGTCTTTCTTCTTACTTCGGCATATTGACCTGCGCGGTATATACATATATATGTGTGTGTGTGTATGTGTGTGTGTGTGTGTGTGTGTGTGTGTGTGTGTATGTGTGTGTGTGTGTGTGTGTGTGTGTGTGTGTGTGTGTGTGTGTGTGTGTGTGTGTGTGTGTGTGTGTGTGTGTGTGTGTGTATACGCTGTTCTTAACGACATTTTTCCTTCCAGGTAACACACCTAGTGATCGAGAAACCAGACAACTTCCATCACCAACCTGGGGACTACGTCTACGTGAAGATACCTAAGATCACGGAGTACGAGTGGCATCCCTTCACCATCAGCAGCTCCCCGGAACTACCAGGTTCAGCCTACCGCTTTCATTTCAAGCGATCACATGGAATTCCTAAACGATATCCTAACCTGCGTTTCACCTCTTGCGAAATAACCCAAGCTAGAATAAATGTGTAAAATTACCAAGTTTGAATACAAATAGTGATTCCATGATATTTATACTACTACTACTAATATTACTACCACTACCGCTACAGCTACAGCTACCGCTATCATTACCACTACTACTACTACTAATAATAAATTACTTCTTATGTGCCAATATCCTAAGACAATCCGAGCTGAGTGGCGCAACAAAGCCAAAGGATTAAACATTCTCATACTCGTGTGCAATGCGAAAGCCGTCACCAAATGGATGGATGTGCTAAGAAGCTTATTCAACATAAATATAACTGTTGTGTCTGATTTATTCACCCAACGTATATGACCTAGAATATATAATCTATGGCTGACTTATTCAAGGTGTAGATAACGTTTATAACTTATTTAACCGATGAACACATTTTATTGACTGGCGTATTCAAACAACACATAACTCTTATATCAGACTTATTCAAGCTAGGCATAGCTGTTATGTCTCACTTACTTACACGATATCATCGTTACATCTGACTAATCTCTGCGCAGATCATCTCTGGCTCCACATCCGGTCAATGGGCGACTGGACAAACAAGTTGTACGACTTTTGTCGCATGTATAAACCCATCGACTGTCTCCATGACAACACGGAAGTGAAGTGTATTCAACCCGACAAACCAGCAGACGAAGCAAAGATAGACATGCACTTCAGTGGTGAGATTGTTTTACTCCTTTATGCATAATTACGACGTCGGTGTATTTATCAATGCTGCGTGGATGGGTGCATATTTAAAGTGATAACGTGATATATCTACTTTTATCATTTGGATTTCGTTAGGATGAACCCTTCTCAGGTAAATATCGTACATTTATTAGTTGTGCCCTATTAAATTAAACGTCTTTGTTTGTACAATTGAATGAAACTATATATATCGTTAAATAAACAAATAAACAAACAAAACACTGTTTTCTAATTAATTTGCTTCCTGAATAAAACTTAAAAAAATGGCTAGTTAATTCTTTCAACCTGTATGCAGTTGCCTACACTGGTTTGCACTTTCACGAGGGTCAACGAATAAACAATAGTAAGAGCGTAATTAGCTCATCAAACAAAAGCAATAACGTTTTTTTGTAAACCTCAGCTTTCTCCTTGTTGCAGAAAGTACTCCATTACAACACCGCGGTAGCGTCACCTTCACACGGTACCGCAGCATCAAGGGCTCTGTGAAGGTGCGTATAGGGTGGAAAGGAACCAGTCGGTTCTAGAGGCTAAAGTCATTTAGAAATGCGTTATTTAAAAAATACACAATAAGGAAACTAAAGTATAACCTCTCTTAGATAAAATTACAGTATAACCTCTCTTAGATGAAACTACAATATAACCTCTCTTAGATGAAACTACAGTATAACCTCACTTAGATGAAACTACAGTACAACCTCTCTTAGATGAAACTACAGTATAAGTATAACTTATCTTAGATGAAACTACAGTATAAGATCTCTTAGGCGACCACCTTTAAAAAGCAAAATCGGTCGTTCAAGAGAAGTGGTCGTTAAATACATATATTTTGATAACTACTGTCTTGGTTACAGTTTAAACATTTGTAATCCTCTGTGAATCTTTATTATTCTCTATTGAAATCCCACGGAAATGTATATTTGCTATAATTCCTCAAAAGAGTATATTTTGGAGGAGCGTCCTTGTGTAATGACCATTGTGTAGTTGTGTGGGATAACAGGTAATATAGCATTGTTGAGCAGAACAGTTCTAACTGCCCACTGTCTCATTTCAGAGGCAATCGACTGTAATGTCAAGAAAGCTAAACTTAGACTCGGTCGAAGAAGCTGGAGCTGAAGTCGAAAAACAAGAACATCAGGAGGTGAGATACACTTACACAATTACTCGTCATACGTTCGACCATTTTATTCTATTTTAACGAACACGTTTTCACTTGCGACCGTGACAATTCAGTGTTAGTACATCCGCCTGGCATGCCAACGCTCTGAGTTCAATACACGGACCCGGCAGGCATGGCATATTGGTGTCAAAACCTGGTTCTCAACATTGAGGACTGTGTATCTCTCGTTATTCGGATGTCGGTCCCGTCTCAATTTGGGACGTAAAGAACCACCGAGGACGACAAGCACCCTGGCAGTGACCACCCTCAGTGCCAGTATAGAAAGGTCGGTTAGATGATAATGTTCTGAAAAAGGCTGACTAGTTGAATGAGACCTCATAAGACCAAACACGTTCTAACCGCGATATATACAGACTGATCAGTCAAAAGAACGTTGCCAAGTTCTGGACAGAACTAAAATTTGAACAACAGAGAGCACAATGCCTGAACATGCATTACGGCGTAACTGCATTATTGAAATAGTAGTTCGCACGCACGCACACGCACGCACACGCACGCACACGCACACGCACACGCACACGCACACGCACACGCACACACACACACACACACACATCATCTACTTGTTATTTACAAGATTGCCTCAACTGTCGACATCCCTGACTTTATCACGCGGATGTTTTTTCTCGAAAGCAGCCTATGTAGGCACAACGGTAACTCTTATAAGACCTACTTAATTACGCCTTTCTGAAGTTAGAAATATCAGAGGATCGTTATGTCATTAGTTTGTTTCCTTATTCTGTTATTTCAATATTTGTTAAATATATACATTGTTTATTATGTTTAATACCTGACGTATGTTCAAAGGTGTCCAAGCGATCCATCCGCAAAGCGTCGCTGAGAAGTGAACTTGTTGAGTCTATGTCCAAGAAAGTTCACATACCCGTGAGTTTTTCTTTGACGTTCTCATTGAATTATTATAATGGTGATGCACGTGAGCTCTGTATATTGCCTGTGACGTTCATAAGCTCACCGTGGTGAAGTAGTAAAGTCGATTTTCACAAACAAACTAAGCTCTTCTCTCCATTTTAATAGTTGATAATTTACTGGGTATTTAGGTAAACAGGGAGATCATGCAATCACATTTGCTGTAGGAGAGTTATAATATTCATGTAGACTTTTTCGCGTAATAAAAACACTGGATTATCATCATGAAAGAAGCGATGTGAATTGCAAGTATTCTCCTAAAACAGACTTGCACACATAATAATAATAATAATTATTATCATTATTAAACTGTAGAAGTTTCCTTATATTGTCTTGATATAACAGCTGTATTAATATGGCTTGATGTTTTCGGACCAACTTTAGATCTACATTGACGGTCCGTTCGGCACGTCGACTCGGGAGATATTTGACGCCGAGCACGCTGTGCTGATCGGCGGTGGCGTCGGCATCACGCCGTACGCCTCCATCCTCCAAAGCATCATGTTCCGCTACCTGACGATGAAGAGAACGTGCGGCAAGTGTGAGCACGTTTGGTACGAGGACATGCCGCGAGAACTGATGAAAGTGAAGAAGGTACGTCGTTTAGTGTCTAGTTATCTCTCTAGCATTGTATATTCTGTTTATTTTCACGACAACTGTGGGGTAAATCCCCAGAACATTTATTATTTATAGAACTTCACTGAAATACAAGTTTAGAGAAAAGTTATTCAAATGTTTACCGATCTCATAATGCCAATTATTATTGTAGCCAACTTTAGACCAATTGAAATACGAGGAAGTAACATAGAATTATACGATCCATGCAATGTGCGTAGACCAACAGGAAGTGATGTATAATTATAATGAAGACTACCCCCGAAACACGGTATGCCGCCATAAGAGTCGGTAGGAAGTGAACTATAATTTTAAAGCAAAATCTACCCATAATGTGTAATAAGATTATGTTGAAATACATTGATGACAACAATGTCACTGGTTCCGAGGCGATTATTACAATGAGAATAATAATGACAACAATGATTATGACAGACATTTGTGATGACGCACTTTACCTAACATTGATATTTGACCATATCCTCTCGCGTCTTTCACTGCAGGTGGACTTCATATGGGTGAATCGTGACCAGAAGTCATTCGAGTGGTTTGTCAGCTTGCTCGCCCAACTCGAGATGATACAGGTATGGTTATTGTTTCATCGAGTTGTCGTTTTTTATTCACCTAATTCCACCTGTTTGTGAATGAGACAATATTTTATCTTTTTATATCATATGTTGTATTGAGGTTTGCGTAATTTTGTTTCACCTCGTTTTCTGCGTTACGACCAAATGTGGATTTGCTAGAAAACCAGTTTCGTTTTTTATTGTCACGAACTTATCCGTCATACGCATTTTGGCTGTACTGTTATTTTAATTGATGTGACAATACCCTGCCCCGACCTAATTGTTTTACTTTCTATTAAGTCACGTTCGTGTCATCATTGTTGTTATATTCGTCTTCTCGTGGTAATTACCGACGCAGATTAATTACTATGGAACATTATATTTTGAATAGCAAAAGTAACAACAAATGTTAATTCTACTTTGCAGCTACGTTAATAAGCGAAGAGCATGCCAACTCTTAAAAACATAATTATTCTAACGAAGACTTTGCAATGGTTGTTCTCTACCCTTATGTTGTTGTTGTTCTCTAACATTGTGTTGTTGTTGCTGTTGTTCTCTACCCTTGTGTTGTTGTTGTTCTCCAACATTGTGTTGTTGTAGTCTACCCTTTTGTCGTTGTTGTTCTCTACTCTTGTTTTTGTTATTGTTGTCTACCCTTGTGTTATTGCTGTTGTTCTCTACCCTTGTGTCGTTGTTGTTCTCTAACCTTGTGTTTTTGTTGTTGTTATCTACCCTTGTGTTGTTGCTGTTGTTCTCTACCCTTGTCTTGTTGCTGTCGTTGCCGACAGACGGAGCCGGGGTCACTGGGTCGCATCCTCGACGTGCATCTGTACATAACGGCGGCCAAGTCGACGGCCGACCTGCGCGGTCTCTCGCTGCAGATCGCCCTCGAGACTATGCAGAACAGACGAAGAGACACGATCAAAGGCCTCAAGACGAACGTTCAGCCCGGCCGGCCGGACTGGGATGCGGTACGTGTGTAGCACGTTACTCTGCTCTTTGTTCATGTAGACCGTGGGGAGACTGGGCTCTATTGGTGCTCATCAATCGTTGCTTTCGTTTTCTTCGTCTTCTACCGTCCTCTCTCAGGGCATCCGCTCCCTTCATTGGCCGCTCCTCTTCCATACGTTCGCGTGTCCAGCCCCTTTAGTCGGCTCTTCCCTGAGCCCCGCCATTCGTTATGTGTCAAGTTGAGTGTAGACATAGAGTGTGGGGTGGTGTGTTCAATAACGTAGGGTCTCCCAAGGCTATTGATTGTTCCACCAATCTGAGCGTATACATACCAAACTATATTCATGTTTATTGCAACAATAGTGGGGTGTGGTTTATGTACACAACACGAACAAAAAGAATGTTACTATATCCCTGAAGGAAACATAACAGACGGAGCCCACTGAATGTATTATTGTTCTTTTTCTTGCGGAAGTACCCGGCACACTCAATAAAAACATTTATATCACATAACTGTACGAAATCTAATCGTCCCAGCTAGCTATAAATAAATGTAATGCTAAACATAAGGTCCAACACCTAGTGATATATCAAGTCTCTTCATATATCAATAAACACCCGCTTGTTTACCATATATATATATATATATATAATCTATATTGTTTACGATATATATATAAGTATATATAGATATATTCGTTGTCCATTTGTTGTTACAATGCCCACACTGTGATGCGATGCCATCTCTACATTCTCCGAACGTCTGTTGCAGATATTCCAGGGTTTCGCCGCACAGAACGTCGGCAAGGTGAAGGTGTTTGCCTGTGGACCTTCTGCCATGATGACCGCCATTAATCTTAGCTCTCAGCGCTACCATTTTGGCTTCTGCAAAGAGCACTTCTAAAACTCGTCAAAGACCGAGCAGCAGATGCACCAGTTGCCTGTCTTTCTTGTGTTCTGCGGTGCTAGTGTGGCTGGTTTGGAATCATATATGATTTTGTAAGCCATGTGTAACATAATAGGAATGCCTGGAACATCATATGTTCGTTTAACTACATATGTTATCATTGATCATTAAGTTCTACATAAACCTACTAGTTTTAGATGTTAAAATCGTGTCTGAAGATTTTATGAATGCAAACAAATATCCGTTATAAATGCGTAATATATATATATCATATTTTATTCTAGTCAAAATAAATTACATATCAATGTAGTATATAGCAACCCGATTATAATCTGTATGGTTTTTGAAATTTAACATACCAGAAATTCACGTTTTAATGTGTATGCCTGTATGTGTACCAAACTTAAAGTATATATTTAAAAATAGGTTTGCTCAGGTAAGAAATGACTGCGATTTTAATGCTAAATTGTTTCCTACATCTAACTATAATCGACCTAGCGGATGTATCTTAATGTTTTCCTTTCTGAACCTATAGAGTGCCAAACTTTCAAGGATCTGAACTTAGAACGTAATGTGCGCTTAATATATAAAACGTAACGTAACAGCAAAATCTTCGGGAAAACGGCTCCTGTGTCATAGATTTGGCAACACGGCGAAGACGCTGACACAATGATGCTTATGTCTACCGTCATGCCAATAGCATAGCAATATGAATATTATTTGGCAATTCTAAACTATCAAGACTAGGACCTTTCGAAGGACGTGAACTTCACATTCCCTCCGACCTTCGTCATTTTGAACTAACAACGAGTATCTGCGAACACATTATGGTGTTTATATAACGATGCTCTGTGTTTTCTGACAATTTGTAAATACTACTTTCACGACTGTCTTCTACCGAGGCATCCCTTCAAACGACGGGCATATTTGCTAGTTATTATAACTGTAGTATAGTGTTTTAATTATATTATATAGTTTTCATAACCACATATATTTTTATTTGCTTTATTACAACAGTTACGCTAATTTAAAACGCCAAATGTTTTTGTTCGTGGCTTTGTGAAAGGCCTATTGTATTTATGCAGGCCACAGCTATTTGATTGGTCAGTGGTATTTATTGAGAGTATGCGTTTTACCATTGCACCTGTGAACGAGGTATCGTGACGTAATGGCGGGACTATCCAGGATAAGTTGATGCATGGACGCACGGCGCCTTAGTCATCGATACAGCTATGCCTTATGCCATGTGGTATTATTTGTTGTTTATGTATAGAAGATATATGTTTATATTAACCCGGTTGTATATATAGCTGTGAGATAACATTTGTACTGTCTAGGAGAGTATGTGATTGCAACTGTTGCAATAATATGCTACTACATGTATATACTTATATATAATGTTTGTTTTATTAGTAGTCCTTGCTGTAGACGTCTTCACAATAAAGTTGGACGCGACATCGGTTTCCATATTATGTGTTATATAATCCCATATATTTAAAGACTAAGTGAAATGAACTTTTTTATTCCCAATCTGAATTAAATATAGTCTAAAAATAATATCCTACTATTCAAATATTTAAAAAATTATCTCTGTCACCCTTTTCAAGGTCCGTATTTCTATACATTTTCTACATATATTTTTGTCTTTGCGATACCAAGCGACCATTGGTGACATCATGGAAATAAGGGCCGCTTGGATTTAGCATGGCGCGCATTTTTGCGGATTGGTGTTTCAGGTTGTTTTAGGTTGTTTTAGGTTGTACCTGAAACTGCAATAGCGAGAATTAATATTTTGTTATATCACCGTCAAGATAATTTTTTTTACCTATAAATGGATTGCCCGATATAGACAGGACATTTGTTTACTTTTGAGTTATTGTCGTTTTAACATTTTAAATTGGCAATGAGATTTATTTTGTTTAATATCACAGTAAAGGTAAAAGGTGTACCCAGGATTTGTTTTTAATTTTTGAGTTAATGCCATTTGAACATCGCAAATGCTTAATCCTGCAATGCATACGCGGCCGCTGATATAAAATTTGAGCATTCGCGATGTTCAAGCGGCAGTAACTCAAAAAGTAAATAAATTCCTGTGTACATCCAGCGACAAACTTGTAGAGTAGATAAGAAGATTATTACTGTTACGGTGTAATAAAAAAAGCCTGAAACATCAACCCGCACCGTCGCGGCCATGCGCGTGCTTACACACACACGCACGCTCGTACGCACGCACGCAAGCGCCCGCACGCATACACACACGAACGCCCGCACACACACACACACACACACACACACACACACACACACACACACACACACACACACACACACACACACACACACACACACACGCAGACACACCTCACACCCTACTCTCACACCCACACACCCTCACACCCTCACACCCTCACACCCTCACACCCTCACACCCTCACACCCACACCCTAACACCTCACCCACACGCAAACGCACACGCACACGCACACGCACACGCACACGCACACGCACGCGCACGCGCACGATGTCGGACGGCGGACGCAGAGTGATGGCAATAGTCCCTTGGACCTTCGGCTGAAAGGACGAAAAAGCCCTTAGAATGATTCGATCAAATACAGATTTCTCGTGCATAGTGGTAGTGCTCTAAGATACGTCTATGCAAAATTAGAGAAAAAGTTACTGAACGGTTTCTGAGATACGGCAGCTAACGGCGGGACGGCGGACGGCGGACGGCGGACGGCGGACGCACAGTGATGGCAATAGTCCCTTGGACCTTCGGCCCAAAGTACTAAAAACCCCAACATATCATACAGGACTTCGAAAAATGTCTGATGAATGCCTGCCTACACGTGTTTACCGGAGTGGTGTTAAGAGATGCTACTTCCACTATGCTCAGTGTCTGTGGAGAAGACATCAAAGTATGGGGTTATCTGGCAGCTACAGAGAGAATGCTGACAACAGGAATTGGTTTGGTATGTAACTAGCAATCCCATTCGTACCAGTGCCACACGTGAAAGATGCATTTGTACTGGTCAAGAGCATAGTACCAGATGTACCCCATGTACGAGACTTCAATGACTACTTCGACGGCACCTGGATGAATGAACAGTATCCAATCAAAATGTGGAATTTCTTTAAATATGGCGGCCCTCACACCAACAATCACATTGTATGGTATCACACGCGACTCATAAAAACAATCAGACAAGATACACCCCTATATCTTTCAGATGGTTGAACTGTTCAACCATGAAGAGGCGTCATCACTCGTCTCCATCCTCCAGCTAGAGTCGGGTAAGTCTGCTCCCAAGCGCAGGATGAAGAAAGTCAACATCGACGCTCGTTTGGATGAACCTGGACTAGAATAGATGCAGTGTGATCGGGAATTGAGTCGTATCTCAGTGTCATTGGACACATGATGGACAATTTCACTTAACTTCACTGACTAGTTATGCATGCATATGATATTATCTGTGCAACTGATTATCAACTTTGATCACATGGTATAATGTTTTCTCACAACAACATTTTGGTCAATGATACAAACACAGTAATGTGTTTATTTTATATTACCATTTAATGTCTATTTCTCTTTGTGGTTGGTTACCCATACCTGGGTAGGACCAATAAAAGATGGTTTTACTGTTTCCCTCCAATCAAAAAGTCCGACATTCCTTGAATGTGCACCAGCTATGACTATTTTCTTATTTCAAATCAGGTACCTAAAAGGTGGGGTAGAACACTGAATGGAACAGCCAGGTAGAGTTGGCAGAAGGATAAGTAGTGCCACTAGCCCCCCCCCCATGGCTCATCCACTGTTCAATTTTCAGTAATCATACTCATAGTAAAAGACTAATAATTATATCCAAACTCTATTACAAGTTGCCATTTCAATATAATCATAAGATTCAGATTCAGACTGAGATTCAGACCAAGTAGCACTTAAAACGTACGAGGAATTCTTGGCGTTGTGGCGTCAACATACATGCACGCTTGTCTCCCCTGCCCTCCATCATGCACACGCAAAATATATAATCAGAAACATTATCAAACTATGCTAAAACTAGTATAAATTTAAACCAAGGCCAACTGCCAACATATTTTAAGACAGTCGTACATTTATTGACATAAAGTGAACTTGATAACATAATATTAATACCGTCTGAACATTACCTAAAAAGTTAAAAAGTATACATGTAGTTAAATAAATAATAAATAAATGTATAAATAAATTAGCTAGCGATATAAAAACTAAGCTGACAGTTAAAAAGTGTGTACATACATGTAGTCAAGTTAATAAATAATAAATAAATAATAAAGATAAATAAATAACAAAAAATATATAAATAAATAATTTAGCATGGCAACATAAAATCTAAACCGACTGAAAACAGTATCAAGGCATCTGGCGGTTCAAGTGACTCACAGCCTGCGGATAAAAACTATTTTAAAGTCTAGTGGTCCTTGTCTTAATACTCTTAATAACTGTCATTAGTCACGATTATAATGTTCTGTACATATATACACATGTTGCTCGGGTCCCAAAGTACAACGCAAGCATTCAGACATGGTCCGTGTTAATTCCATTAACAAAATGACTTTTATTTGAAGCTATTCCAGCTGTTGGTATGTTAACCTTACACCAGGGGACAGCCAGAGAGCTGTAGACAATGTGCACACAACTACTAAGCCATTACGGATACAATTTTGCCTTTTAAGACAGGACCACTAGGCTGATATATAATTATGTTCATGGCTCTACCTGCTCTACTAAACAATGCAGCTTGCATCTTCCCTTATACAGTGTTAGGGTAAGATCATGAGGGTGATAAGTTATGGCCTCTGTTACCTGTATACATTTAAGCTAAAATGCCTATCCTCCGGATATGACACTACATATCATACACACAAAATGCAGAAGATGGTTTCCTGTCTTCAAGAATATCTGGACAACTGGACTCCCCTTGAGACCTCCAACTGTGTACCCATACCCCCAACCCTGAGACCACCAACTGTGCACCCATACCCCCAACCCTGAGACCTCCAACTGTGCACCCATACCCCCAACCCTGAGACCTCCAACTGTGCACCCATACCCCCAACCCTGAGACCTCCAACTGTGCACCCATACCCCCAACCCTGAGACCTCCATGCAACGCCAACAGCACCCCTCCCATGAGGCTCCCGAAAAGCCGTAAGTAATAAGTTAAGTAACTGAATGAGCGAATCTGGCATTGGCAGTCTGGCAGACATGCACAGGCTGCCTACTCCAGTACCTACTTAGTGACTAGTCAGACCCAGTTTGGCTTTTGATGCTAAGTTGCGGGATCAATTCAATTGTCATTGAAAGTGATTAACACAACACTAATCCTAACGCGATTCAACAACGACTCTGACGCATTTTATTTGAGACGTACTCACAGCTAATTACGCCGTAGCTCGCTGCCGCTGGCCGTAGTACAACGATTCTGGCATGTCGTCATAGTGTCATCACTTTCACAGTGACAGCGTCATGACAGAACTGGCGCATAACAACAAAATTTACACTATCTCCTAATGTCGACCTCGTGCCTGACACTTACCGCGTAGACCACGGTTACTAACTACATCGGCGTACTTACCAGAGGGTGGTGTCGTTCAACAAAGTAACGATTTCAGGTTCGCGGTAACACACAGAATACCACATTTTAACACGGTTTTCTGGAAAAGGGTGAGTGAAATGTGAGACACGTCATCTACCAGAAGACTTGAGAGATTATACAGTTGCTCGAGCCACCTGTTGGATAATGTTAGAGGTAGCTGGGGTACAAGTGGGATAGAGGCATATCTTGAATGAAAATCTCGAACATCCTCGCGAGGATGACTCGAACAACCACAGCCCAAACAGAACAACATATCATTTACAGTACATATCATGATTTCATGAACACAACACCACGTAGTGTGTCTGTCGGCGACAAGCTCTGCTAGTGTCTGCGTGGTCACTTTTGGACACTGATTGTAAGACTAAGTATAGGGAACGGCTTTAAAAACGGGCCCCAACTGTTTGGCGGTATTTTATTATATAAAGCTTTAGTTTTGTGGTGGCATTGCTTTGTAACTCACAAATGGGCACCATTGAACAGTGACCGGAAGCGCGATACGCACAATCAAAGAGGTGAGCTCAAAACGACATATTTTTTACACTTTTCTTAAAATGTTAAAACGTATTATAGGCCTAATTTCTAAATGTCACATTTCCGCGTGTGCGTGTTGAAGACAACGGAAACTGTGGTATGCATAAGCCAAACGTGTTTGCTCTGATAAGTGTGTATTAGATTTTTTTAATGTGCAGGGCTTGTATTCAAATTGCTGATCAACGCGAGGCCACGAAGTGCACCAAAACGGGCTCCCACGCAGCCCGCTATGCTAACAGGGGTCCGCTATTGTCAATATACTGTTGGTACAATACATATACCTGCATTTGTAATGTATTATGGTATTGTATTATTTTACATAGGGTGTTATATATTGCCCAGCTATGCAACAATAATAATAATAACGTCTTTAAGCAAAACAATAATATTATTAATATATTTTTATATTGCGTCAATATGAGCTGTGTGGATACATATTATATTATTAAGTAATGTAATATACAAGTATATTGTCAAGTTGCCAACTGTTGCATCTATCACCAAACCATGATAATAAACCCCACGGCGAGTGTATCATCTATACTGAACGGAGATCAATCAAAAGCGAGTAATAGAGCAGAGACATGCATCACCACGCTCAGTTCAAGTCGAGTAACAGAGCAAAGACATGCATCACCACGCTCAGTCCAAGTCGAGTAACAAAGCAAAGACATGCATCGCCACGCTCAGTCCAAGTCGAGTAACAGAGCAGAGACATGCATCACCACGCTCAGTTCAAGTCGAGTAACAGAGCAAAGACATGCATCGCCACGCTCAGTCCAAGTCGAGTAACAGAGCAGATACATGCATCACCACGCTCAGTCCAAGTCGAGTAACAGAGCAGATGCATGCATCACCACGCTCAGTCCAAGTCGAGTAACAGAGCAGATACA
The DNA here is from genome assembly GCA_963995525.1 of Escarpia spicata. NCBI lineage: Eukaryota > Metazoa > Annelida > Polychaeta > Sabellida > Siboglinidae > Escarpia > Escarpia spicata. The sequence goes on along the minus strand of OZ023208.1, from coordinate 11,189,823 downwards.
TGCATCACCACGCTCAGTCCAAGTCGAGTAACAGAGCAGATACATGCATCACCACGCTCAGTCCAAGTCGAGTAACAGAGCAGAGACGTGCATCATCACGCTCAGTCCAAGTCGAGTAACAGAGCAGAGACATGCATCACCACGCTCAGTCCAAGTCGAGTAACAGAGCAGAGACATGCATCACCTCGTTCAGTCCATACAAATGTCAACTTCGATTTGAGAACAAATTGAGAACAAATCTGACAAAAATCGTTCACGACAGAAGGTACCTAATGGAACTACAAGGAGAAGGAAGAGATAGTTCGAAGAAGACAACTGCGATGTCTCGAAGCTTCGAAAACAAGCGAGACAACTAGGTACATGCAGAAACAATAACGCAACAACTGGTTTCTGACTGTAAGGACGGGGAAGAACGTATAAAATGTGAATAATATGCGGCGTGAACACACCATAACTGCTCTGGGTCTCAGTGTGCACAACGTATTCGCGAAAAGTGTGATGGTGACTAAATAACACGAGTAGATGGATGTACCTTGTTAGCGAGTCAAAATCTCCTACGAATGTGACGAGCATGGAGAGACGTCAATACTTAATTCTTAGTCAAAGCATGCACAGGCCCCGGCACTTGTGTAGAATCCGGTTCAACCTCGATGTTGCCTTCGTAACTGTATTTTGCCTACATTTTATACCTCAGTGTGTTAACTCCATCATTCAACGTCATCCCAGAAATATTTATGTTAAAAATGACTTAGGTTATTCCCAGAACAGCTATAGAAATAACGTCGAATCTGACCGCTATTTCTAGAGCAGCTCTAGGAATAAGGGCGAGTGTGATCGTTGTCTCTGGAGCAGATCTCGACGTGCATGCACGGGCACTTAGTCATATTTTCATGGTATACACTCTAGATACGTGGACAGACTAATTATTATTGTTTCAAATTAATGCGACTCTGCTTAACTGTTTCGTGCGTGTTTTTGTCCGTTTTTATGGGGAAATTGCGAAGATACTTATTTGTAGAGCAGCTCTAGAAATAACGCTGCATCTGATAGCAAGGGTCAGTGAACACGCAAAACGTTGTCTCCTGTGATTTTGTCTCGAATCGCATCGCAAGTCGACGAGTTCCTTTCGCTTGGTCAAAATGGATTCCGTTGAGGTCGTTGTACGGCTGACGGAGTGTTTGGGTTCCGGTGATTTAACAAGATTTAACCAGATTTAACAAGATTGCTGTCCAGAACTACAAGTTCCAGACGGCATGCGGACAAGGAAGCCTTTAGCTTATCGAGAGTCCAACAATTGTCCTCTGAAAAAATAGTATTTTCTTACATCTAACCTACACTGTTCTTTGACTAATGCCGCATTGTGCCCTCTGGTTATATACTGCCTTCTTTAAGTTTGAAGATAATTCCATTCAGTATTAAAAAACACTTCTATTTGGTCTCCTCTTAGTTTCCTAGTCGCTGTTGTTGTCAACCCGCATTCTAATAGATGTCTTTCAAAACTAAGATCTTTCAGTTCAGGAATCAGCTTAATTGCTCTTCGTTGTACTCTTTCTAGCTCATCTATGTCCTTCTTACGATATGGCCTCCATGCTTGTATGCAATATTCCAAATGAGGTCTAACTATTGCTTTGTACACTGGTACAATCAGCTGTTTGTCCTTATATGTGACATTTCTTCTACCCTTTGAAGCAGCAATTCCACATTGCACTAAAACTTTCATGTCAGCACAAACTGTCACTCCTAAATCCTTTTCGGATTTCCTTTAATGTTTGATCTAATATGGTATCCCCATTATTATATTCTTTGTCAACATTTCTATGTTCTATGTGAATGCATTTACATTTCCCAAAATTGAATAACATTTGCATTTTTTCAGACCATTTGACTAATTTGGCTAGGTCATCTTATAGTGTCTTTACCTGAATTTTAGTACTTTGCTTGATATATTATCATCCAGATCATTTATATACATATCAAGAATACTATAAGTCCCAACACTGACCCCTGTGGCACTGCACTCAAAACTGGTTTCCAGTTTGAAATCTCCCCCTCTACTATTACTCGCTGTCTTCTGTCTGTCAACCATGTTTCTATCCAGCTGATCACACCACCCCCTATATCACGTGCTTTAAGTTAAAGCAACAATCTTTGATGTGGCACTTTATAAAATGTTTTCTGAAAATCTAAGTAGACAACATCCACTGGTGTCCCATTGTCTACCCACTTTGTAATGTCTTTCTAAAAAATTAAGGGATTGGTTAAACAAGATCTAGCCTTTAAGAACCCATGTTGAGATTCATTTATTAATTTGTGTTTTACAAGGAATTCCTCAATATGGTCTCTTATTAGCGTTTCTAGCAACTTGGATAAAACTGATATTAAACTAACTGGTCTGTAATTTTCTGTCTTGCTCCTCGATCCCTTTTTAAATAATGGCGTAATATTTGCTTCTTCCCATGTTATTGAAATGAATCCCTCTTTAAGTGACAAGTTAAAGAATATAGCAAGTGGTGTACTGGTTTGCTATACACTTTCCTTAAGCAGTTTCTGTGAAATCCCGTCAACTCCAGGTGATTTGTTTTCTTTCATCTTCTTAATTTTCCTTGATATAATGTCAGGTGTAACAAATAAATGCCCTAAATGATCTCATTCATCCCCTCAAATTTAATAACTCATAATGGCAGTGAACTTATATCTTTTGTGGTAAATGAGCTGAAATATTCATCCAGGGCCTCTGTCATTTGAAACCCAGATATTTGTTTGTCTGTCTTTGTAGCTGTTGTAGTCTTCTATAGTTCCAGTGTCTCCATACATTCTCCACATAATTTGTTTGTAAGCAATCTTATGTATAGCCTCCTTTGAAAGATGTTTCTTCCTGGATCGTTCGTTTCCCTTGCTTTTTCGGGGTAACACATTTTTTTATAATTCCACATTATCAACTAATTCCTTCTGAGAAGAGAACACTAAATCCAACACATTCCCACCCCTGGTTGGTTCCAAAACATGTTGAGTAAGAAAACAGTCCTGTATTACAAGCAGGTACTGTTGGCCATCACCGCCAGCACTCTCTAGTGATTTTCACTGAATATGTCCGTGATTAAAATCATCCATTATAACACATTCCTCTTTTATCATCTTCTTTATAGCGTTGTGCAGTTTTATATCATCATCTTGTCGTCGTATGTTAGGACTACAATAAACTAGTCCTATTGTCAAGGTCGTCTTCTGGTAACTATTTGCACCAAATAGCTTCCTCGTAACCTGCTTCCATTTTCAGTTGTACTTCATATGCCTGTAGAGATTCTAACCTGATAGAGCTAGTTCAGCATCTACCATGTCTTCGTGTGGTTGTGTGCCAACGCACAGAGATACCGTGTAGCAGTCGAGATGTTTGGCATAGGCATGAGACGAGCATTCGATACAATCCAAGGAAACAAGCTGATGGAGATATATACGTTGAACCGTCCTTGAAGAATTGGAAATTCGAATGATCAAGACTTCTCTTTGCAAACACATCACTCGCACCACGCTCATCAGTCAATGAATGTCCGTCATTTGTGATAACAATTAGTCTCGCTTAACCGACTCTCGCCTGGCTGCGTGACTTCGCCAGGAAGATAGTCTGGCTCAGAATCGCGTTTTGACTGGCCACTTGTTGGCGGCCACCTAATGAATATGCATGTGATTAAAAAGGCACTAAACTATGAAAAAAGACATGTCCTAAGAACTACAAGCTTACTTACCGTATACTACTCACTGTTCTTACATATACTGTGTTACTGCTGTGAAATCTGGGGAAATGCATGTATTACTGCTATTACTAATGTACACTGTGTTACAGTGGTACATACACACTGTCGAATCTCGCTTTACGGTCACCTCAGTAATACAGCTATCTCGCAATTAAAGTCACCTCACACTAGTTCAAAATTACAATAAAGTATGTGACAGCAGTCGTGTTAATATGGTCACCTCACCACTCAGGTTATTTTGGCCGAATCCTGATGGTGACTTTAATTAGTAATGGGGTTCTACTGTATATATATATATATATATATATATATATATTATCCTTTCGAAACATGACATAACCTGATATAGCTAGTTCAACATCTAACATGTCTTCGTGGGGTTGTGTGCCAAGGCACAGAGATACCGTGTAGCAGTCGAGATGTTTGGCATAGACATGAGACGAACATTCGATACAATCCAACGAGACAAGCTGATGGAGATATATACGTTGAACCGTCCTTGAAGAAATGGAAATTCGAATGATCAAGACTTCTCTTTGCAAACACATCACTCACACCACACACATCGATCAATGAATGTCCGTCATTTGTGACAACAATTAGTCTCGCTTAACCGACTCTCGCCTGGTTGCGTGACTTCGCCAGGAAGATAGTCTGTCTCAGAATCGCGTTTTGACTGGCCACTTGTTAGCTGCCACCTAATGAATATGCATCTTATTAAAAAGGCACTAAACTATAAACAAAGTAATGTTCTAAGAACCACAAGCTTACTTACCGTATACTACTCACTGTTCTTACATATACTGTGTTATTGCTGTGAAATTTGGGGAAATGCATTTATTACTGCTATTACTAATGTACACTGTGTTACAGTGGTACAAAAAAAGGTGGTCAGACTGATATGTGGTGTTCGTAGACTACATCACACAAACCCACTATTTTATAAGTGTAGGGTACTTAAATTTTTAGACTTAGTAGAAGTTAATATTTGCTCAATAATGTATAAAACATACAATAATATGTCAGTACCTATCAACGTTCACTGCCTCTTTATGAAGCAAACTAATTTACGTCCTTCTCGAGTCCAATGTCAATATGTACATCAAAGTATCAGAACAAATATTAAGTCGAGATGCTTATCAATTTATGGTGTAAAGTGCTATAATTCGCTACCAGCCCATACCTAAATGATGCCAACCTTTTACACATTCGTTAACAAATTAAAAACGGATATGTTCAAAAGATATTTACAATAAAAACTTTGAAAACAAATGCAAAGTAAACTTAAATATGCATTTTTCTTCCTAGATAAATGGCCAGGGAAATGTCCTGATGAGTGTATGATTGTATTATAATGTACTGTATTTGAATGTTTAATTAATATTTATTAATTTATACACTGATAATGACACACACACATATACACACATGCAAGCACGCACGCGCGCACGCACGCGCACATACACACTGTCGAACCTCGCTTTACGGTCACCTCAGTAATACAGCTATCTCGCAATTAAAGTCACCTCACAATAGTTCAAAATTACAATAAAGTATGTGACAGCAGTCGTGTTAATATGGTCACCTCGCCACTCAGGTTATTTTGGCCGAATCCCGATGGTGACTTTAATTAGTAATGGAGTTCTACTGAGTATATATATATATATATATATGGTCGATTCTCACGAAAGGTCGGCTTTTTCGAATTATTCTTTTAAACGTGAGTAGTATGTTTAATAACAGACTGGCACGCCTTCTCAAAATTGATTATGAAGTACGATATTTTTAGCTACAACGACCGTAAACGTTGTTTGGCTAGGCTCAGAAGCAGTGTGTACATATTTGTTTTTTGTAATGTAAAAATATATAATATCCATACAACATGCAATTTGTAAGCTAGAATTTCATACAATACATATATATATATATATAAAAGTATATTTAATTACACCTGACACATTCCACGTGATCTTATGAAAGACCATTGACAATGGAAAACATTATTGTTGGGACGATAACTCCGCGAATGGGTAACATATCATATTTTTTATAAAGTGGTAACAAAATGCGTATCCATACGACAACTCTTAAAATGTCAACACTGTCAACAATTACGTAGATTAGAGAAACATATTCAGTAGACATATAGTATAAGGTCTAAGGTAGATGGACATGTATTGTTTTCTTAGTATTGTGTGGTTCGGTCGATGTACAACCACTCGAATGTGTTCCCATATCCATACGAATAGTATCCATACACCATGCACAGTGTTAAAATGGGAATGAGGAATAGTGATGTCAACTGGTGTTGTTGATTTGTACTACACTGGTAGAGTAGTTAGAGACGCTCTGCGAATCAAACAAAATCGACCTCTACGAAGTAAGTTTTATGACAACTTTTGTGCTTAGATGAATTTGTAATTTTGACAGGTATTACTTATAGATAATGCAGGTTTATAAAATACAAAGCGTTTAGGCGTTAATCGCATGCAGGCTTGTTTTGAAACAAATATGCTTCGCGTGAGCGGTAAATACAGCCAGTCTACCTTCACCGATGCCTGCGTTAATGCCGATCTGAAGATGATTGTTGTATGGATACGAAGCGATATGTGTGTTGTATGGATACTCGGTTGTGCAAAAAAGTTGCAACTGTGTGCCTCATAATGACTTTGTGTAACATGTAAAGGTATTATATTAATGATAATTACGTATGGTTTATATTTAGTGGGATATGTTCAATTATAATTTATTTGAATTTGGGAATGTTTCGTAAACAACGCAAAATTTACGTGTTATTTTAAGTTATTCAAACATGTTGTCTTGTCTGTGGCAGTTGTTTGCATGTATTATTGCATACATTCTACATTCTCAAGTCATACATAATACGTGTGGCCAGAATTATTAATTTGTGTGAGACATTGTGTACATTATTGACTCTTTTTGTATGGATACTCGATATCACATCTTGTTGTATGGATACAAGCTGATTTTCTGAAATTGTGTTTGTGCCTGTATCTCTGGTCGGATTGAAGTCAGGTTGGTCAACTTAGTTGCTTCGCTGTTATAGTTCATATTGTTAAGCATTTTCCACAATTGTTTCTGTATAGGTGCATATTAATAAGAAACAGTGTGTATAGATGAAGAAGAAAATACATATATCCTAATGTCTATGCTTTGAGTATACGCTAGCTATTTGTGTGTAGTATATTGCAAGGATACTGTCTTTCTGATACATATTACTTATTTTCACCATACACTTAAAGAATGCCACCGAAACGAGTGCCCACTGCTGAGCCGAGGAAGAAGGGTGCGGCTGCATCAAAACGGTGGCGGGAAAAGAAGCGTCAGGTGGACCCGGAATATGGAAAGAAGGAGACGGAGCGAACAGCTGTGCGTGTAATTTTGCTTTATAAATGTGTAATCAGAAGTGGTGACAAAATCAACATCACATTGATTATGATAATTATTCATATGTGTATATTCTACAGATGATTTTAATCAGTGTATGTTTTGCATTTATTTCAGCCATTTCAGTGTAATTATAAATGTGTATTGTAGTCCTATGGTTAGTTATCTACTAGAAATTTTCTTTTTTTTTTGGTTTTTTTTCACAGAAATACAAAAAGATAGTGTCAAAGATGTCGAAGGAGGCAAACTTAGACAGGAGAAGCTGGAGTCAAATATACAACAAACACAGAGAGCGTCACACCGCCTGGCCAACATCCCTGCACCAAACATTGCCCTCAGTCCCAGGCGTCGAAGACAACAAGTCAATCCAAGCCAACGACTTGTCGTTGCTCTACTAAGTATTGTACGCAGCCTCAAACGTAAGCTTAAACAGACCCAAGAGAAGCGAGATCAGTTGCTGGAGGCGGGCCACGGAAAAAGACCCTGTGATGGCGTCGGCGGTGCCATAAAAAGATGACAGAAAACGCAGTGAAGAAAGGTGCCGTAATATCGGAAGCAGATTCCTTCTGTAATTACTTTCGGATGGCTGAATGCAAAATGGAATTCATCCGTGTGACGTCAGCGCATGTTACAGAGTGTCGTGACATCATCGGCTCATGGAAAATAACACCAGTAGATGGGCTCATGTCGGCACACGCGATGGTCGTTATTGGTTGTCAGTTATGGATGAGGGAGACATCCTGCTTCAAGGATTGCTGTTTTAAAGATGACCAGTTCTCCGCTACGTGTCCAGGATGGATACAGACAAAGGTGTCCGTCACTGCAACTGGTCATCAGGCAACAACAGCAAACAATGACGACACACCCGCTGAGTCACTATCCTGTGATGACCACGAGAATGGTGATGACGAAGTCCCCCTCATTACATCATCACCCGGAGACTACGTGTCCAAGGTAATTAAGAAAGAGGATGACGAATTCTTCTTCACCAGTCTTACTCCAACACGTGGCAAGTGGCGCCGGGGGAAGACCGGTGAGATGTACATTGGCAAGGAGGATATCCTCTGTAAAGTGTCTGAACCAGAGTATGTCAACAAGCCATTCATGGACATTTCCCCATCTGATCGGGCAAAGGTTGAACGTGCATTTGAACGTTTCAGTGTAGTATAGTGCTTCATCGATGATGTCGATTGTTATGTATTCATGTTTTGGTGACATCATATAATTGATGAACTGTACAAGAGCAATTGCTAATTCCAAAGTGTAATCTCCCATTACTAGTTTGTGTTATTTATTAATTACTGTGTAATTGTTGGTTTTAACTTAGTTACATGCTTAGTAATATGTTGATCATGTTCTGTGTGCTCTAGGCAAGTTTGCTGATGAGAATAGCCCATACATTAGCTTCAGTAGGGTGACATGATATTCATACAACGTTGTGTATCCATACAACAAACGCCTCTTATTGGACTAGTCCATTAATACAGCCGCTTGCACAATGTTTTCAATTGCATTACGTTAAATTAGTGGTGCTATTTGTTTATTACGCACAAATACTTGTTTGATAAGGAGTCGCTGCTGTGAGATCTGTGTGACTTTGAATAATTTAAGTTTGGCATAAGCGTAAAGACTAATACTGATGTGTCTACTCACTGAAGCCTTGATATGTTTACGTTGATTTCGTTATGGGTTAAGCAAGTTATACGAATATTGATGCAGTAGGACGTCGGGTATCCAATGTGTGGGTTTACAGTATCCATACAAAACCATAGTATCCATACAACATTCACTATTCTCAGACGTATTTAGGCATTTTCGCAACTTGTTTACGTTTTTTGTTTCGGTACATATGATGATATTTGGTGTGCCAAGTCATAGATTGATGTATGGTTTACATTAAATGTGTTTGCGTTAACATGGGCAGTAACATGTACTTTCTTTGTAACTGTCAACTGACAAACAAAATAAATAGTTGTTTTAAAACGATATATGATGTTTATTATACAGAAATGACTAATTAACTATAAATTATCTATACCTAGAAAGTTTTGTTAGTCAATCAGGCCCTGTTCTTAACTATGACGTTGATTCAACCAAAGCAGTTGTTGAGTATCCATACAACATACGTTTATCTAGTGAGATAACACACACAGTCAGTCATTAGTAAATTGTAGCAGTGTGCCACTGGGATATACAACATCTCAACTAAAACATGAGCTCAATATTTAGTTAATGACGGCTTCTTCTTTTAAACTCCACTTTTTGATGTGCTATCATGTATAAATAAAACGTGAAAAAAAGAAAATCTAACAACTTTGTAAGTGTGACATATACAACAAACACAGCAAGTTGGGCCTAAAACCTTGAATACCTCTCGTGCTTTAACATATCGGACATATTTACCAACAAAAACAATATATGATATAGAATAAGTTACACGACACGTCATTGTTATCTCACGCAAACCTGCGTGAATTTGTATGGATACATTTCACTATGTCATCCAAATCTGACGTGCCACTGTGGCCACAGGCATAGCTATTAAGGTGTCCCATTTTGTTTTTTCTAATGTCCGATATGTATATTTTCTTGTGATAAACGTTGGAAGAGATACATTGAAGTCATTTATTCAACCATGTGCCGACCTTTCGTGAGAATCGACCATATACACACACACACACACACACACACACACACACACACACACACACACACACACACACACACACACACACACACACACACACACACACACACACACACACACACACACACACACACACACACACACACACACACACACACACACACACACACACACACACACACACACACATATATATATATACTATATATGCCATATTTAACAAGATTATTACAATCAGATTAGAATTAACGAGACTAACAAGATTGCCACCCGGAACAAAAACCGAGACGGTAAGAGAAGAAGGCAGCGGTTGCGACGGTGGTCAAAGGACGAGTGTTATTTTTACAGATCATCGTGGCAGTTGCACTCACCGCACAAACAATAAACACTGATATCAGGCCCTACTTGCTCCGTCTGGCACCAGGTACTGGCTGACCAATTGACAAATGTTATATTGATATTGATGGTGGTGAGATAATCACCTTACCAAGTCTTAGTGTTAACATAAATTCCTACACATCCTTGTGGATAGGTATACACACTCATGGGCGCAAAGAATTACGAAGGACGCTCTCGTTTATTCCTCTATATATAGCTGCGGTTCTTAACTTTTTTGGCTGCGACCCAACATCCTACCAACTTCCACTTAAAATGTTTCACAAACCCCATTTTGGGTCGCGACTCTGGGGTTAAGAACGGCTGGTATAACCTTAATGCATTTATTATAATACCCTGCCCATCCTAAGTGTGTTATAAGAAATCACATTAAAATGGAAATTGACCGTTATACGTTAGTGAATATAACTTGTTCCGTTCTGCATCCAATGTGTATACATGAAATACAACTGATAACGGTTAATTTACATTAACATACTGTGTTTTATTACAAGACATTTAGACGATGAGAATGTTAGAGCATGGGAGTATATAATTCATACTAAATAAAACTATAACAAGAATCGGACCAAACAGTAGCTATCCAAAATGTAAATATTGCTACAGTAATATAACGAGGCCAACAATTTGGGAGCAGACATATGGTTCTGCCTCCCATTAAATGTGAGCGTGAATGTTTGTATTTGTGGCGCGTGTCAATGGCGGGTGGAAATGTAAATTTTATGAGACGATTAAAGTGTTTTTTCACTGTGAAAGGTGTGTGCAATTGCAGGATAGACATATTGTTTTCTGCCCCTCCCCGTAATAGGCGGCGTGGCGGCAATTGTTTTACCCCCTCTCCCCCCTCCCCCCCCTCCCCCTCCCCCATCTTCCGATGTCACAGGTCGAGCCAACCGACAACTGATACAACAAGGTGAGGGAAGATGTGAAGATATACCGCGGTGGAAATGTTTCAGTGGTGCTGAAGCTCCGATAGCCCCCCCCCTTCCCCATATGAATTTCGTTCCCGCGTCACTGCACATTAGTGCTATAAATAATAATAATAATAATAATACTATAATTATGAAGCGCTAAATCCCGCTTAGCAGGTCGATGCGCTGTACAATAAAGGACATGAAACTTAGGCCTATATTTAAAAAGGACAAATTTATATATATATATATATATGTGTGTGTGTATATATATGTATATATATATATATATATATATGCTACACAAATATATATATATATATGCTCCAATATATATATATATATACATGCTACACAATTGTACGTTTGATAACTGTATTGTTGCGTGGCTTGCAACATTCACCCGTGCTGGCACACTATAAATAACTCCTCGCATGTGAATGGCTAACTAAACATCCGGCCTAGCCTGCATAGCGTAAAGGCTCTCCCCACCTCGTTTGTTGGTCGCCGTCACGCATCGTCACAATGTCGGAAAATCGCCCTGAACTTCTAATCTTTACTTCGCTGCATATGACTCACGTAATTAAAGTCGGCATGACGTAGAAGACTTGCCTGTCGCGACGCAGGAAGATTGCGATCAATCTAGGAAGGCTGACGGGGGCTCCAATACAGTCATTCTTATCAGCATTTAAGAACAACTGTGACACGACACCAACCCACAACTAAGATGTCTACAAAAGTATAATATTTATATTTGCGGTGATTCATTCGCTGTGTGTTTGTAATTGTACTATATTTACACATGCAGGCACGCAGACACGTGCACACACACACACACACACACACACACACACACACACACACACACACACACACACACACACACACACACACACACACACACACACACACACACACACACACACACACACACACACACACACACACACACACACACACACACACACACACACACACACACACACACACACACACACACACACACACACACACACACACACACACACACACACACACACACATACACACACACACACACACACACACACACACACACACACACGCACACACACACGCGCACACACACAAGTTTTGTCAAACAAATTAACAGAAAGCTGCGTGCGAAAACATATTGTTTGATGCAACAATATATATATATATATATACACGTATATATATTATATATACATATATATATATATAGTATTATATATATATATATACATGTATATATATATACACACACACACACATATATATATATATATATATATATATATACATATGCTACACAAATGTATCGTTTGAAAACTGTCCTGTAGTGTAGCTTGCAACATTCACCCGTGCTGGCACACTATAAGTAACTTCTCGGATGTGAATGGCTAAGTAAACATCCGGCCTTGCTTGCGTAGCGTAAAGGCACTCCCCACCTCGTTTGTTGGTCGCCGTCACGCATCGTCACAATGTCGGGAAATCGCCCTCAACTTCTAATCTCTACCTCGCAGCGTATAGTTCACGTAATTAAATGACACTTGTAGACTGATCTTTTATAAATAGCGACACACACGCCTTTTCCCTTTGTGCCAAGCCGATTGAACGTCTTCCGGAATCAAAACGTTGCCTGCTTGTCCATTATTGCTTATTGTGCGATCCAAATATGATATATACAAATGCCATATAAGTAGGAAGGACAAGTTGGAACAGGAGAAACATTCACGTTAGTATTGGAGTTAAGAAACACGCATTTATATATGTCGTTACAAAAATTTAAATTATATAACTGGGGCGAAATTCATCTTACTGTCAATATTGTTAATCTTGTCGCACATGATGAAGATTTAAAAGAAACTCCACGCTCTGACACATATGCACTTATTACACAAGCTTTCGTGGTATTCAGATTCATAGATTATTTTTGGAATGTAGTTTTTAACCTTCACACCACCTAAATTATAACTTTATTTTCCATGCATATAACCTAATAACAGGCTTATTAATGACTTATAAAACCTCTTTTAGACGTAACACTAACAGTATGCAATAGCTGCACGGTATTCTGGTCTACATTAGCTTCTAAATGCAGCCGAAAAACCATCTCCCGTCGCTCAAATAACTTTTTGGCGGTTTTCGCAATAAAACGGACCATATTTCTAATTTGGGGTAAGACCACATTTAGATTTTACATAGGCGGCCATTATAACGTTTCCTTCATTTCATGCACAATTTGTCAAACGATTTTCTTGAACATTTCACAGCATATTTAACCTCGATTGACACAAGTGCTGTGGAACAATCGTGAAATTCTCGTACCTCACTTTTAAGAAAAATCAACCCAAACCTGAAATATTGATGCGTTATGCAAAATATCCACTGTGCGAATACGCGAGCGTATATTTATTGCTACCTCGTTAAAGATCTAACGAAGTAGTACATTCAATATTCACTGGACTAACAAGTGCCATGTCTAAGTGCTCCAAAAAAATTCAGACATCACACCAAAACGGTATTTTCAAGGACACTCTTTCGGTCGGTAAAGACGGACGAATCCTTAATGTGGTCTTACCCCCAGTTGTGCATGACGTCATAGCTCCACATTGAGTCGGCTTGACGTAGAAGACTTGTCTGTCACGACGCAGGAAGAATGCGAACAAGCTAGGAAGGTTGACGGGTGCTCCAATACAATCATTCTTATCAGCATTTAAGAACAACAAGTTCATATCCTGTTGTTCTTTTATATTTCTTAAGTGAGACTGAATACGTCTATCAATAATGTCCAAACCATTACACATCTTTATCTGGTGGTGTCTGTCTTAGAAGAATGGGTTTATTTGATGCTAATGAGATGTCATCAACGACTATTTTTCTAATTGGCAAATCTAACGAGGAGGACATTATTTAAAATACTCCTTGAAATATATCTTATAGCTCGTAGTAGCCCATCGATAGAACCTCGGACCTTCAACCGAGACTGCCGCGTATCGAACCCGTCTGGACACCTTACTTCAGTACCCCGATTGCGTCAGTTCAATCAGCTGTGTATACCCGACTCTGGCAAAAGGCACCGGTCATAAATAACTCTACGGCCAATCACAGAAATTGCACGGAGGGCCATTCGTGAAAGTGGACAAAGCAAGTGATTGCACAACATGTCAACTTGACTTGAACCGATCAAGCCCACAACAATGCCCAGGCCAGGCAGCGCGACCTCTTGAGCATATACGAACTCCTTAATTAGTATGTTTTCAACATCGGTGAAGCGTGCGGTTTGTATACATCCGACATGCTCCCGATGAGTTGACGCTTTAATCTCTTGCACAACCAGACTTCCCTGTGGCGTAGGCCTACATGTAGCAGTGCACGTGTCAGAATTCACCTTGGATGCAGGAGGGTTATTGCGGATATGCACTGTAGCCCGAGTTGGGGTATAAATCTGCAGCATTTCGGACTTGAAAAACAAACTTGGATGTCGTGCAGCGATAGGGACTGATTGGATCACCGTTGTCTCTCCGTCGTACAACTATATCAAAGCCGCTGTCTTTGCACTCTGTCGGCGACCCCGGAACATAAATGATAGCGATCTACGCGATATAACGGCGAGACACAAGCCCAGTTGGACAATTTGAGCCCGGCTACCAGAAGGCGCCCATAGACCTCTGTATAGTGTTCCAAAGCGACACAGTCGTGAGTGTACAAGCTCGCACAAAACGTTTGACATATCCGTCAGTGCCGAGCTCCCGTTGCCGTGCGTAGATCGAAAGGAAGAGACCTCCCGATGGACGAGACGACGGAATGGCTGGGCAGGGCAAAGACGCAGCTTGTGCAGGCGGCGGAGACTGAGACGGACCTCATCGACGTGGACGGCTTCAAGACAGCGCTCAAACCCGCCGACGTAAGTGGACTAATATTAATCGAAATTAAATAGAAACTCGGCCGAATGAAAAAATTAATTTGAAATGTGACGTGTCTACATAACTGAGCCTACGTTGAGTGTGTAGCAACTGTCTTTATGCTACTTATTGATAGCGATGTCAAGCCGACTCCAGTGGTATAATATCTACACAGTCATGTTCTGTCAGTCAAGTGGTGTGTGTGTGTTCGCACGCGCGCGCGCGAGTGTCTGCGTGCGTGTGTGCGTGTCTGAGTGTGTGCGCGTCTGCATATCTGAGTGTCTGCGTGTGTGCGCGCACGCATGTGTGTTTGTATGTCACTGTATTCGCGTTTACGAATGTCCGTGTAAGTGTATGTCCTTCATTTATACATAATTGTTTTCCTCTGTTTACATTTAGCAATGTCAAATATCTACTTTTGTTTTGGGAACTAAAAATAAGGCAGATATACTTTATTCCTAATGTGTTTTCCTAATGTTCAACGTAACCTAACTGTCCCAGATCATTGGAGACGTCATGCGGGTTATGTTGTTAAACAAACTAACAGTACATTTCTGGTAGAAAGCAAATCGACGTATATTTATTACATAGGCCTATCGCGCCTTAAATTTACGTACATGTTAACAGGATTCAACGAAAGTAACAGCGCCTTTACCCGCGTTGAAGTTTGAAATAACTTATATTTTAGCATTTCTGTGTCAAAACGCCAGAACAAAAATTTATCAAAATAATTGTCAACAAACAGTTATCACTGCCATTGATGTGCTCGACCGCTGGTATTACTTTCCCCTAATTAGAAGCTATAATAATTCGAACACTCTAGTATGTGTGACGAAACGTAACTATGATTACTGGACAGTTTAATCGTGATGTAATTATATGTAAAATCGTTAAATACTCACAGCAAAACAATTAACACAGCCTAGGTCGTATTCCAAGTAATGTTGTGGTCAATGCCCACTTTATACGCTAGAATTGTTGATACAAGACCAGGACAACGCAATGTTCTTTTTGTGAAAAACTTGGGTCTCAGCATTGTGAAATGTTTATCATTGGTCTACTTAATGTTAGCCCTGTCGTTGTAATTGGGAGCAGTTGGGGATGACATGCTCATTAGCAGTTACCGTACTTAATGCCCGATCGACCCGGTGAAGAATAACAAGACAAAAAAACAAGTTCCGTGGCCCATTTGCGGTCGCTGCGTGTCGATGTCTGAATAAACCCACGCTGTTGAATGTTGAATAGCTCGCAATTCGATGTTTCTCCCATCTGGTGTCAGGCTATTTTTTGCTAGACATTGTATTCACCAATAGTTTTGGCACGATCATATGTATGTGCAGAAGTGTTGCTTATGTTTGTCAGTTTTGTCATACCAGAAGCTACAGTGTTGTCAATATCAACGGTAAACTTTGATGGCGCCCTCTCCCGACGGGTTGTGTATATAACAACAAGGTTCACCTGATGGTTCGCTAAAGCGTATAAGTTTCACCGGTCATTAAAAAAAACCCGCAAACTTTCATTAAACACCAATATACGGCGTTGGTAATGAGGTGTCCTAAATGTAGCCTATTTTTTATATCCTGTTAATCCAGTTAGTTCGTGTCGTCCTCCCTCTATGGCATCCAATCCTGTTCTAGATTCTCAGTGTGCACACAAAGTTGAAACTACACCAAGACAGTTACACCACACGACCCGGAGACTAAGTTCAACAAATACTATCACTAAGCCTTATACTACGGCTCATGCAGCGACACACAGAGACAGGCAGGTCTTGGTTGACTTTGTTATTGTTTACCCGAGACGATATTGTCGAAGCGACGAAGTCATTGTTATGCCATTAGATAGGGTCAAGGCCGTTCGACAACACACGCAGCGTCGCGTCAAAACAGGTTTAATTACCTTATCCATCACCTGACGTGTTGCCTTGCAAAGATCTGTCAAGCCATTAAAGTGACAACAATAGCCCTATGCAGGAATGTTTATTCTGCGAGATGCCATGCCGCAATAGTAATGTAATTCATGTATATATATATATATATAAAGGGAAAGTGTGACGGAGGTCACCCGCAGAATTTTGATTGTGATATAGAAAAAAACCGATGTAGCGGATTCATCAATTGCAAATGCGTACACGTTTATACTGGATGATCGACCTGCAGACTCGTCTCATTCGACGGCATCGCCTCGTGCAAAGAGGCAGCGGCGGGCACGGTGGTTTTGATGTTGTCAGAATTAGTTTACGTTACCCTGTTAAAACATTACCCTCTGAAAAGGCATTACCATCGTTAGCTCTAAAGAAGACGAGCACAAACTTCGGCTGAGTCGGCATCTGTTTCTGATTGAAAGTTAACACGTCGGTTAAAAAGTTTAGTTGGTAACGCCACCAGACAGAATAGGACAACCGAATCAAACGGTGACCAGGCTTTGTATAGTACTGAAATACCAACGCAAATTCAAAACAGGATTTAACCTTACGGGGGTCGTAAAGTCACTGGTAGAGAACGTTTTGCCGCAGACATTTTTTAAAGGCCTATGTATACGCCTAACTTTTTATATTTCACAAATGGGCCAATGTCTCACTGGAATATGTTTGCAGTATATAAAATGTAAGTGCTACATCATTATCCAATGGATTAATTTCCAAATAAGTGACGTGTAGACCCACTGGTGTTTGTGCTGTGCAGGAGTACTTCGCGAGCCGGTTGTTCGGACTGGTGTCAACCCGTCATGGCGGGGGCCGGATGTCTGTCGACGTCCTCGTGCGAGAACTCACCGACATCGCCGGAAGTTCCATCGAGACGAGACTGAAGACGCTCTTCGACGTCTACGACGAAAACGGTAACATCACTCTTTGGTTCGGCACTGGTTAACGCCCCTCGTATATCGACTCCGTTTTTGTTCCTATACGTGTTTTTGCGGCTGTTGTTGTCAGTCGCGTCGCCCGTTAGGACACGCGTTACCGTGCAACGCTAAATACTGTGCACACACTGCTGCACAATTGCCGCTGGCACTCGCGGACACGCACACATAAACGCGCAAGAACATGCACGTGCACGCGCACGCGAGCCGCACTGAACAACATGACATGACTCAGAGATAATATAAAACGTTGACTCGTTTTTGTCGTAGAGTCTGGCAGCATCGACGCGGCCGAGATGCGGACGATGTTGGCGGCATGCGTCTCCGGCGGTGTGCTCGGACCGACCGACAACGTGCTGGACACCATCACGCTGTCTCTGTTCGACGACGCCGACAAAGATGGCGATGGAGAGATCTCCTTTCTCCAGTTCTGCGATGTCCTGCAGACCCATGCCGAAATACTTGACAACCTCGCCGTCAGGTGAGTGGTTACCGCCAGGTGGCGCTCAGAAGCTGTGACTTTAGTATCCCTGTCTAGGGACATGACATGTGTCTGGATGGCTGGATTGGAATAGTGAGTGAAATGGTAGATATATAACGTGGAGAATATTGTGTTATTATTTGTAATCTTTTTTGTGTAAATCGTGGGAAATAACTTGGTTTTTGGCAAAAAATCCTGGTTTTATTAAAACTATTGATGATTACAATTTAAAAAAGTGTCTGGTAATTATGAATCGTAGAGTATGCTGAATGCAACATTCCAAACCTTATCTGGATGGCGGAATTACTCCCAGAGATATCCTTTTTCCAAATGATGAAATTTAAGGAAAAATGTTTTTGAGAAAAAAATCCGTCAAAGATTGCAAAGTGGATTTGATTATTTGATCGACACGCTTGATCCGTGAATAAAAATCATTTAGAGAAATTAATTTATATTAACGTGAACGTTTGTGATAGTAAACATAGAAAGCACCACAATCTGGCATAAAACCATTTTTAATATTTTTTGTTAAAAACCCCATTTCACCTGGATTGTCTGGATATGTGGTTACGGATGACTGACTTACTTGGTGGTGTATTTCATGCGCGTGCGTTTGGAACGATTGATCAACGAGGTTGACATTTCGACGTATGGCTCTGGTGAGATGCAGTGATCGATCTAAACCTCTCCCTTCGGATTGCAGTCCGGCTTCCTGGCTACGAGATGCGCCCCAGACGCTCCGGAGGTCGATGTCAACGTGCGAGCGAGTAGGGAGACACTACACCGACCAGCAGTTCGGGCGAGTCGTCTTCCTCGTGTTGTACGGCGTCATCAACATCATCTTGTTCACTGTCCACGCCTACAGCCACCGAGACACCAATGCCTACATCATCGTCGCTCGCGGCTGTGGCATGTGTCTCAACTTCAACTGCGCCTTTATCATCGTCTTTGTGCTCAGGTGAGGACTTGCTTGCGTATCATGCTTTACGAGAATGTCGTTTCGAAGCTTGTTTCTGTACTGTCAACACTATTGATGGTTTGCATCTGTATGAGTTTTTATCTATACCTTTAGGGATTCGTACACACAACTTTCTAAAGTAGGCCTCAAAAGAGCAGCAGATAAAAATGTACATTTAGAACTTGAATATAGTCGGTATCAGAGCAGGTGTCTTACACGTTTTGCGAGGTTTATAAATCTAATGTGTTTATACAATGAGAACAATAATAGTTTTAAGTGTCGTGAACGTTCGTTTACGTACCTCGTCGTACCATTGTTCCGCGATAAGATTAACCTGCTACTTCCCTTTGTAGTAAATAAGAATATATCTGCAATTGCCCTGGATTCATCTCTGTCGTTGTCACTGTCATCATGACGATCATCGATCATCATCATAATCATCATTATGATGATCAGGACCATCACCACCGCCATCATCACCACCATCAATCAACTGCTCGTCTACTGTCTTCTCAGATACTGCGTGACGTGGATGAGGTCGCTGAACCTGTCGACGTATCTGCCCCTCGACGACAACATATACTTCCACAAGGTCGTCGGCGTCGTCATCGTCGTGCAGAGCGTCGTCCACACGCTCGCCCACCTCGCCAACCTGTGTGAGTGAAACAACGACGACGATCAACTTACATACGCACACAACAACATCTCGAGTTTCACTATCATCGTCTTTTGAGAAGAGAAATACAATACAAAAATAGAGCAATGAACAACAAGAAAGATCATTAGCATGTAAATTGCTTCCGGACTCGGTTACATTCATAGTTTAGAAAATATGGTAAGCTACCTTTCAGAGTCCTATGTTGCTCTGAACGGAGCTTTCGACATCTTCACGACGTCTTCATCAGCGTTGGTCTGTGCCACTCTCGGTCGTCATGTGACTGTGTTTGTAACTGTCATACGTCGAAAGCTCCATTCAGAGCAACATAGGACTCGGAAAGGTAACTTGCCATATTTTCAAAAGAAAGATCATCATCATCAACAATATTGTCATCAAAGCCAATCAACCAACCAACCAACCAACCAACCAACCAACCAACCAACCAACCAACCAACCAACCAACCAACCAACCAACCAACCAACCAACCAACCAACCAACCAACCAACCAACCAACCAACCAACCAACCAACCAACCAACCAACCAACCTACCAACCAACCAACCAACAAAACAACCAATCAACCAACCAACCAACAAACCAACCAACCAACCAACCATCCAAGCAACCAACCAACCAACCAACCAACCAACCAACCAACAAACAAAAAAACCCACAAAAAAAAACAAAAAAACACATCAAGAAACAACAATAACAATAGAAACAACTCTTACTAATGATTCTTTAAATAAACGAATAATCATCTGAATCCGAAGCTGCCCTCATTTAAAGAAGTTATTTGGCTTTGCAATCAGAAAATCTTGAGTCCCACCTCGGGAATAGATAGGCGTAATAGACATACCTTTTATTTATACAGATGACTCTATTTGTAGTCATTTGTAGACTGATGCTGTAGTCCATAGTCGTAAAATGATCCCAGACCGTAGACATGTGATTTCCTCACACTACAGATCTGTACACGTCTTCGGCGCCGACTTCCGGTACGAACGCGACGTCATCGGCGACGACGCCCACCTACTGGGAGTGTCTGTTGACGACTCGCTGTGGCATCGGCTGGATCCCCGGCTTTGGCTTCGCCTACCTCTCGGGCGTCTTGTTGTGGGTCGCCCTCCTCGTCATCGTCATCTTCTCGCTGCCGTGTGTCAGACGGGGCGGCCATTTCCAAGTGAGTCGCCATCGCTTACATGAAGATTATGATAAACACGTTCGTAGACACTCATCGCCATATATATGATAGCTAGCCGCCATCTTGATTTTAAAACATGGCCACCATGGACATCCATTATCTAAGTATCATATATTCCAAGCTACATAGAAACATAATCTTGATGTCTAAACACGGTCAAGGAATCCAGTTTGTCACTTCCTTTATTTTCAGATGACTGTCTCAATTGTGAAATTCAAGATGGCCGATACACAAAATAATAGGGTTGTTTTAATATAGGCTTAGTGCAACACAAAATATCATCTCTGTGTCTAACCCCATAATTTCAGGGTCAGTGAAACTTAATATGTAGATATAGGCGTCAAATAAATAAATACTCAGAAGTAGATATATGCCTCAAAATAGCATCACTGCTAGAGAACAAAACAAACTACAATTTGTATTACAGCATCTGTCTTTTAACATTTTGTGAGTTTTAATCTAACCATTAGCTTTGGTAATATCAGCACATGTCGACTTCAATGCCCGCTGCCCGGGATAATGACGGATCACTCTTAGCAGTAGTAATATCAACACATGTCGACTGCAATACCCGCTGCCCGGGATAATGACGCATCACTCTTAGCTGTGGTAATATCAACACATGTCGACTGCAATACCCGCTGCCCGGGATAATGACGCATCACTCTTAGCTGTGGTAATATCAACACATGTCGACTGCAATACCCGATGCCCGGGATAATGACGCATCACTCTTAACTGTGGTAATATCAACACATGTCGACTGCAATGCCCGCTGCCCGGGATAATGACGCATCACTCTTAACTGTGATAATATCAACACATGTCGACTGCAATACCCGCTGCCCGGGATAATGACGCTTCACTCTTAACTGTGGTAATATCAACAAATGTCGACTTCAATACCCGCTGCCCGGGATTATGACGTATAACTCTTAACTGTGGTAATATCAACACATGTCGACTGCAATACCCGCTGTCCGGTATAATGAGGCATCACTCTTAACTGTGGTAATATCAACACATGTCGACTGCAATACCCGCTGCCCGGGATAATGACGCATCACTCTTAGCTGTGGTAATATCATCCCATGTCGACTCCAATACCCGCTGCCCGGGATAATGACGCATCACTCTTGGCTATGGTAATATCAACACATGTCGACTGGAATATCCGTTGCCCGGGATAATGACGCATCACTCTTAGCTATGGTAATATCAACACATGTCGACTGCAATATCCGTTGCCCGGGATAATGACGCATCACTCTTAGCTATGGTAATATCAACACATGTCGACTGCAATATCCGTTGCCCGGGATAATGACGCATCAGTCTTAGCTATGGTAATATCAACACATGTCGACTGCAATACCCGTTGCCCGGAATAATGACGCATCACAAATTTTTATGTATCTTTCTTAATTACTGCAGGTGTTCTATTGGACGCACTCCATGTTCGTCGGCTTCTGGATCCTTCTCATCCTCCATGGGCCGATATTCTGGATGTTCTTCATCGCCCCGGCCACACTCTACTTGCTGGAGCGGATCTACAGAACGAGGCTCTTCAAACTAGCCAAGTACGGCAGCATCCACATTACCGAAATGAACCTGCTTCCTTCGAAGGTGAGTCGCTCGCAGTTACGTTCACGCGAACGTGGTGATCGTAATCACGTATCTATAAAATTTGTGTATTAATTAAAGTTATCTTCGTTATCCAATAACACATTTGTATTTCTTGCTGAGAAGGGAAATATCTTATCAGCCCTGTGTAAGACGCCCGACCTAGTTTTCCTGTAACACAAAATGTCGCCCAAAATGGCAACATCGCTACTCTATAGAACGAAAACACGTGATACCGCCAAGCTTGTCTAAGTTTCAACAACAGTCGCTAGTATTTAGTTTGACATTTTTCCTATTACAGAAATCACCATCATTTTAAAGCGTTCTTAGCCTGACGCGAATCAACTACATAAGACATGTGGTTATCATCGTATGAACTACGGTGTGAAAGCAACAGAACAACTTCACAAGCAGTCTTTCTTCTTACTTCGGCATATTGCCCTGCGCAGTATATATATATATATATATATATATATATATTATACGCTGTATATTTTCCCTTCCAGGTAACACACCTAGTGGTCGAGAAACCAGACAACTTCCATCACCAGCCTGGGGACTACGTCTACGTGAAGATACCTAAGATCACGGAGTACGAGTGGCATCCTTTCACCATCAGCAGCTCCCCGGAACTACAAGGTTCAGCCTACCGCTTTCATTTCAAGCGATCACATGGAATTCCTAAACGATATCCTAACCTGCGCTTCACCTCTTACGAAATAACCCAAGCTAGAATAAGTGTGTAAAATTACCAAGTTTGAACACCAGTAGTGATTCCATGATATTTATACCACTACTACTACTATTGCAATGCGAACGCCGTCACTAAATGGAACGATGTGCTAAGAAGCTAGGGAGGATAGTCGATATCAAAAAGTTAGGTTTTCGTGTGACGGCGAAATGTAACAATATTTCCTGCTGACTATTATTAAATAAATAGTGACTTAAAATATCAAACTGAAGATTAGGTTTCTGCAATGAGTTACTGGAACCGACCTCGAACTGTTAGATATGTATGGTACGTTCTAATGTATCCAACCGATGCATAGTTCTTATGTCTGACTTACTCCACCGACGTACACGTGTTATGTCTCGCTTACTTAACAGACCCAACACTTTTTGGCCGACTTATTCAACAGAAATATAACTGTTGTATCTGATTTATGAACCCAACGTATATGGCCTAGAATTTAGTATCTATGTTTGACTTATTCAAGATGTAGATACCGTTTATGACTTATTCAACCGATGTACACATTTTAATGACTGGCGTATTCAAACAACACATAACTCTTATATCAGACTTATTCAAACTAGGCATAGCTGTTATTTCTCGCTTACTTAATCGATATCATCGTTTCATCTAACTAATCCCTGCGCAGATCATCTCTGGCTCCACATTCGGTCAATGGGCGACTGGACAAACAAGTTGTACGACTTTTGTCGCAAGTATAAACCCATCGACTGTCTCCAGGACAACACGGAAATGAAGTGCATTCAACCCGACAAACCAGCAGACGAAGCAAAGATAGACATGCACTTCAGCGGTGAGATTGTTTTACTGCATTATGCATAATTACGACGTCGGTGTATTTATCAATGCTGCGTGCATATTTAAAGTGATAACGTGATGCATCTACTTTTATCATTTGGATTTCGTTAGGATGAACCCTTCTCAGGTAAATATCGTACATTTATTATTTGTGCCCTATCAAATTTAATTTATTTTATATCGTTAAATAAACAAATAAATAAACAACACACTGTTTTCTAAATAATTTGCTACCTGAATAAAACTAACAAATGACTGGTGTAATGAATTCTTTCAACCTGTATGCAGTTGCCTACAATGGTTTGCACTTTCACGAGGGTCAACGGATAAACAATAGTAAGAGCGTAATTAGCTCATCAAACAAATGCGATAACGTTTTTTGTAAACCTCTGCTTTCTCCGTGTTGCAGAATGTACTCCATTACAACACCGCGGTAGCATCACCTTCACACGGTACCGCAGCATCAAGGGTTCTGTGAAGGTGCGTATAGGGTGGAAAGTAATCAGTTGGTACTAGAGACTAAAAGTCATTTAGAAATAAACAATAAAGAAGTTAACAGATAAAACTACAGTATAACCTCCCTTAGATGAAACTACAGTACAACATCTCTTAGATGAAACTACAGTATAACCTCCCTTAGATGAAACTACAGTACAACATCTCTTAGATGGATCTACAGTATAATCTCTCTTAGATGAAACTACAGTATAACCTCTCTCAGATGGAACTACAGTATAATCTCTCTTAGATGAAACTACACTATAACCTCTCTTAGATGAAACTACAGTATAACCTCTCTTAGATTAAATTACAATATAACCTCACTTAGGCGACCACCTGTTCTACACATCAAAAGCGGACGTTCAAGAGAGGTGGTCGTTAAATACATATATTTTATAAATACTGTCTTGGTTACAGTTTAAACCTTTGTAATCCTCTATGAATCTTTATTATTCTCTATTGAAAGCCCATGCACATGTATATGTGCTATAATTCCTCAAAAGAGTATATTTTGCAGGAGCGTCCTTGTGTTATGACCATTGTGTAGTTGTGTGGGATAACAGGTAATATAGCATTGTTGAGCAGAACAGCTCTAACTGCACATCGTCTCATTTCAGAGGCAATCGACTGTAATGTCAGGAGAGCAAAATTTAACATTGGTCCAAGAAGTTGGAGCTGAAGTCGAAAAACAAGAAAATCAGGAGGTGAGATACACTTACACAATTACTCGTCATACGTTCGGCCATTTTATTATATCTTAACGAACAGGTTTTCACTTGCGAGCGTGACAATGCAGTATTAGTACACCCGCCTGGCATGCCAACGCTCTGAGAATACACGGACCCAGCAGGCATATTGGTGTCAAAACTTGGCTCTCAACATTGAGGACTGTGTATGTCTCATAATTCGTAGATCACAATAATGTCGGTCCCGTCTCAATTTGGGACGTAAAAGAACCACTGATGACGACATGTACCCTGGAAGTGACCACCCTCAGTGCCAGTATAGAAAGGTCGGCTTGGCGGTAATGTTCTGAAAAAGGCTGACTAGTTGAATGAGACCTCATAAGACCAACCGCGATATATACAGACTAATCAGTTAATGGAAAGTTGCCGAGTTCTGGACATAACTAGAACTGGGAAAACAGATAGCACAATGCCTGAACATGCATTACGGCGTAACTGCATTATTGAAATAGTAGTTCATACGCACGCACGCACGCACGCACGCACGCACGCACACACACACACGCACACGCACACACACACACCCACTCAGTCACACATCATCTACTTTTCATTTACAAGATTGTCTTGACAGTCGACATCCCTGACTTTATTACGCGGATGTTTTTCTCGAAAGCAGCCTATGTAGGCACAACGGTAACTCTTATAAGACCTACTTAATTACTCCTTTCTCTAGTTAGAAATATCACAAGATCATTATGTCATTAATTTGCTTCCTTATTCTGTTATTTCAATATTTGTTAAACATATATATATATATATATATATATATTGTTTATTATGTTTAATACCTAACGTATGTTCAAAGGTGTCCAAGCGATCCACCCGCAAAGCATCGCTGAGAGGCGAACTTGTTGAGTTCATGTCCAAGAAAGTTCACATACCCGTGAGTTTTTCTTTGACGTTGACATTGGATTTCTATAGGCATAATTGTGATGCACGTCACCTCTGTATAGTGCCTATGACGTTCATAAGCTCATCGTGGTGAAGTAGGTAGTAAAGTCGATTTTCACAAACAAACTACGCTCTTCTCTCCATTTTAATATTTCATAATTTACTGGGCATTTAGCTAAACAGGAAGATCATGCAATCACATTTTATGGAGGAGAGTTATAATATTCATGTAGACGTTTTCGCGTAATAATAACACTGGATTGTCATCATGAAAGAAACGATGTGAAGTGCAAGTAACAAGACTTGCACACACAATAATAATAACAATTATTATTAATATCATTATTAAACTGTAGAAGTTTCCTTACATTGTCTTGATGTAACAGCTGTTTTAGTATGGCTTTATGTTTTCTGATCTTCTTTAGATCTACATTGACGGTCCGTTCGGCACGTCGACCCGGGAGATATTCGACGCCGAGCACGCTGTGCTGATTGGCGGCGGCGTCGGCATCACGCCGTACGCCTCCATCCTCCAAAGCATCATGTTCCGCTACCTGACGATGAAGAGAACGTGCGGCAAGTGTGAGCACGTTTGGTATGAGGACATGCCGCGAAAACTGATGAAAGTGAAGAAGGTACGTCGTTTAGTGTCTAGTTATCTCTCTAGCATTGTATACTCTGTTCATTTTCACGACAACTGTGGGGTAAATCCCGAAAACATTTATTATATATCGAACTTCACTGAAGTACAAGTTTAGAGAAAAGTTATTCAAATGTTTACCGATCTCATAATGCCAATTATTATTGTAGCCAACTTTAGACCAATTGAAATACGAGGAAGTGACATAAAATAATACAATCCATGCATTGTGGCTAGACCAACAGGAAGTGATGTATACTTATAATGAAGACTACCCCCGAAACACGGTATGCCGTCATAAGGGTCGGTAGGAAGTGAACTATAATTTTAAAGCAAAATCTACCCATAATGTGTAATAAGATTATGTTGAAATACATTGATGACAACAATGTCACTGGTTCCGAGGCGATTATTACAATGAGAATAATAATGACAACAATGATTATGACATACATTTGTGATGACGCACTTTACCTCACATTGATATTTGACCATATCCTCTCGCGTCTTTCACTGCAGGTGGACTTCATATGGGTGAATCGTGACCAGAAGTCATTCGAGTGGTTTGTCAGCTTGCTCGCCCAACTCGAGATGATACAGGTATGGTTATTGTTTCATCGAGTTGTCGTTTTCTATTCACCTAATTCCACCTGTTTATGAATGAGACAATATTTTATATCATATGTTGTCAGTGACAATTTGTATTGAGGTTTGCATAATTTTGTTTCACCTCGTTTTCTGCGTTACGACCAAATGTGAATTTGCTACAACACCAGTTTCTTTTTTATTGTCACGAACTTACTGTTATTTTAATTGATGTGACAATACCCTGCCCCGACGTAATTGTTTTACTTTCTATTAAGTCACGTTCGTGTCATCATTGTTGTTATATTCGTCTTCTCATGGTAATTACCGACGCAGATTAATTACTATGGAACATTATATTTTGAATAACAAAAGTAACAACAAATGTTAATTCTACTTTGCAGCTACGTTAATAAGCGAAGACTATGCCAACTCTTAAAAACATAATTATTCTAACGAAGACTTTGCAATGGTTGTTCTCTACCCTTATGTTTTTGTTGTTCTCTAACATTGTGTTGTTGTTGTTGTTGTTGTTGTTGTTGTCTACCTTTTTGTCGTTGTTGGTCTCTACCCTTGTGTTTTTGTTGTTGTTCTCTAACATTGGGTTGTTGTTGTTGTTGTTGTTGTTGTTGTTGTTGTCTACCCTTTTGTCGTTGTTGGTCTCTACCCTTGTGTTTTTGTTGTTGTTCTCTACCCTTGTGTTGTTGCTGTTGTTCTCTACCCTTGTCTTGTTGCTGTTGTTCTCTACCCTTGTCTTGTTGCTGTCGTTGCCCACAGACGGAGCCGGGGTCGCTGGGTCGCATCCTCGACGTGCATCTGTACATGACGGCGGCCAAGTCGACGGCCGACCTGCGCGGTCTCTCGCTGCAGATCGCCCTCGAGACGATGCAGAACAGACGAAGAGACACGATCAAAGGCCTCAAGGCGAACGTTCAGCCCGGCCGACCGGACTGGGATGCGGTACGTGTTTAGCACGTTACTCTGCTCTTTGTTCATCTAGGCCGTGGGGAGGCTGGGCTCTATTGTTGCTCCTCAATCGTTGCTTTCGTCTTTTTCGTCTTCTACCGTCCTCTCTCAGGGCATCCGCTCCCTTCTTCAGCCGCTCCTCTTCCATACGTTCGCGTTTCCAGCCCCTTTAATTGGCTCTTCCCTCAGCCCCGCCTTTCGTTATGTGTCTAGTTGAGTGTAGACATAGAGTGTAGGGTGGTGTGTTCAATAACGTAGGGTCTCCCAAGGCTAATGATTGTTCCACCAATCTGAGCGTAAACATACCAAACTATATTACTGTTTATTGCAACAATAGTGGGGTGTGGTTTATATACACAACACGAACAAAAAGAAAGTTACTATATCCCTGAAGGAAACATAACAGACGGAGCCCACTGAATGTATTATTGTTCTTTTTCTTGCGGAAGTACCGGCACACTCAATAGAAACATTTATATCACATAACTGCACGAAATATAATCGTCCCAGCTAGCTACAAATAAATTTAATGCTAAATATAAGATCCAACACGGGTGATATATCAAGTCTCTTCACATATCAATAAACACCCGCTTATTTACTATATATATATATATATATATATATATATATATATATATATATATAGTAAATATATATATATATATATATATACAGTGCTGGTACAATAACTCCAATAAAGTAACTAAGTAAAAGTAAAAGTAGCTTCCCAAAAAACTACTTAAGTAAAAGTATCCCCCCAAGAAAGTACTTAAGTAAAGGTAAAAAAAGTACTTTTATCGAAAAGTATTTAAGTAAAATGAACAAAAATATCCGGCTGTCAGATTATTCCAGTATGTGTTCATTATCCAAAATGGACACATACGCCAAGCAAAGTTTGTTTTAGGTAAATACTGATGCCACTACTACGTAATAATAAACATTATTTACTCATGATAATCAACGGATCAAAAAATAAATGCAATATTATACAACAGGAGAGAAGAATGCAAATTTAATTAAACTGCATTACAACCGTTAACAGGCCCGTATGGCATATCGTACGTTGTGCATTACCCTTTCAATGAGCTACAGCAGTTTTCAACAAACAGCAAGTCTTTGCCACTGTCACGTCACTCTGTCTGATTGACTCAAAACAAATGCATCAGGATGTTTTTCACACTTCTGGGAGTCATAAGATCAGTGGTGTGCAGGTAGCCACTAACTAAAGTTAGTATTATAATACAAAGTGCTGGTCAAACATTACCCACCAATTAATCAGTGAATGAATGGGAAACCAATGAGGCCTGTCCTATTAGCCTTGTGTGAAAAGGGGTTTTGGCTAAGGACTAATTAATTTATGCTTCAAAAAGCCATTGAATCCCTTTGGACAGGCAGCAATCACACTGTTCCAATATCACCTGCTTGTAAACACCAGGGCTAGCACAATTAAAAGAAGCCACGATTCCTCCAAAGTGTAGTCAGTCAAGGATTACTAATGCAAACAAAAGCCCGGTGAAGCCGTTTCATCCCTGGAGTTATAACATAAAAAGTAACTAAAATATGGAAGTAGAAAGTAAAAAGTACAGATAAATGTACTTTGTTACAAATAAAAAGTAATCTCTAAAAATGTACTTCGTTACAAGTAAATTTCAAAAAAATCTACTTAAGTACTGTAACGAAGTAAATGTACTTCGTTACATACCAGCACTGTATATATATATATATAATAATAAAAAAATCATATATATATAAGTATATATAGATATATTCATTGTCCATTTGTTCTTACAATGCCCACACTGCGATGCGATGCCATCTCTACATTCTCCGAACTTCTGTTGCAGATATTCCAGGGTTTCGCCGCACAGAACGTCGGCAAGGTGAAGGTGTTTGCCTGTGGACCTTCTGCCATGATGAGCGCCATTAATCTTAGCTCTCAGCGCTACCATTTTGGCTTCTGCAAAGAGCACTTCTAAAACTCGTCAAAGACCCAGCAGCAGATGCACCAGTTGCCTGTCTTTCTTGTGTTCTGCGGTGCTAGTGTGGCTGGTTTGGAACCATATATGATTTTGTAAGCCATATGTAACATAATAGGAATGCCTGGAACACCATATGTTCGTTTAACTACATATGTTTTCATTGATCATTAAGTTCTACATAAATCTACTAGTTTCAGGTGTTAAAATCGTGTCTGAAGATTTTATGAATGCAAACGAATATCCGTTATAAATGCATACTATATATATCCTATTTTATTCTAGTCAAAATAAATTATATATCAATGTAGTATATAGCAACCCGATTATAATCTGTATGGTTATTGAAATTTAACATACCAACAATTCACGTTTTAATGTGTATGCATATATGTGTACCAAACTTAAAATATATATTTAAAAAAAACGTTTGCTCAGGTAAGAAATGACTGCGATTTTAATGCTAAATTGTTTCCTACATCTAACTATAATCGACCTAGCGGATGTATCTTAATGTTTTCGTTTCTGAACCTCGAGCGCCAAACTTTCAAGGATCTGAACTTAGAATGTAATGTGCGCTTAATATATAAAACGTAACGTAACAACAAAATCTTCGGGAAAACGGCTCCTGTGTCACATATTTGGCAACACGGAGAAGACGCTGACACAATAATGCTTTGTCTATCG
Source organism: Escarpia spicata (assembly GCA_963995525.1). Taxonomy (NCBI): domain Eukaryota; kingdom Metazoa; phylum Annelida; class Polychaeta; order Sabellida; family Siboglinidae; genus Escarpia; species Escarpia spicata. The sequence goes on along the minus strand of OZ023208.1, from coordinate 11,158,467 downwards.
TCATGCCAATAGCATAACAATACCAATATGGTTTGACAGTTCTACAGTATCACGACTAGGGCCTTTCGAAGGACGTGAACTTCACATTGCCTCCAACCTTCGTCATTTTGAACTAACAACGAGTATCTGCTAACACATTATGGTGTTTATATAACGATGCTCTGTGTTTTCTGACATTTTGTAAATACTACTTTCACGACTGTCTTCTACCGAGGCATCCCTTCAAACGACTGGCATATTTGGTAGTTACTCTAATTGTAGTATAGTGTTTTAGTTATATTATTTAGTTTTCATACCCACATATATTTTTATTTGCTTTATTAAAACAGTTACGCTAATTTAAAACGTCAAATGTTTTTGTTCGTGGCTTTATGAAAGGTCTGTTGTATTTATGCAAGCCACAGCTATTTGATTGGTCAGTGGTATTTATTGAGAGTATGCGTTTTACCATTGCACCTGTGAACGAGGTATCGCGACGTAATGGCGGGACTGTGTGAAATGTCTCCGTCAGTTATTAATCCAGGATAAGTTGATGCATGGACGCACGGCGCCTTCGCCATCGATACAGCTATGCCTTATGCTATGTGGTATTATTTGTTGTCTATGTATAGAAGATATATGTTTATATTAACCTGGTTGTGTATACAGCTGTGATATAACACTTGTACTGTGTATGAGAGTATGTGATCGCAACTGTTGCAATAATATGCTACTACATGTATATACTTATATATAATGTTTGTTTTATTAGTAATCCTTGCAGTAGACGTCTTCACAATAAAGTTGGACGCGACATCGGTTACCATATTATGTGTTATCTAATCCCATATTTTTAAAGACTAAGTGAAATTAACTTTTTTATTCCCAGTCTGAATTAAATATTTTCTAAAAATAATATCCTGCTATTCAAATATTTTAAAAATTATCTCTGTCACCCTTTTCAAGGTCCGTATTTCTGTACATTTTCTACATATTTTTTTTCTTTGCGATACCTAGTGACCGTTGGTGACATCATGGAAATAAGGGCCGCTTGGATTTAGAATGGCGCGCATTTTTGCGGATTGGTGTTTCAGGTTGTTTTAGGTTGTTTTAGGTTGTACCTGAAACTGCAATAGCGAAATTTTTTATTTGTTTATATCACCGTCAAGAAAAAAAAAAAAAACTATAAATGGATTGCCGGATATAGACAGGACATTTGTTTACTTTTGAGTTATTGTCGTTTTAACATTTTAAATTGGCAATGAGATTTATTTTGTTTGATATCACAGTAAAAGTAAAAGGTATACCCAGGATTTGTTTTTAATTTTTGAGTTAATGCCGTTTGAACATCGCAAATGCTTAATCCTGCAATGCATACGCGGCCGCTGATATAAAATTTGAGCATTCGCGATGTTCAAGCTGCAGTAACTCAAAAAGTTTATAAATTCCTGTGTACATCCAGCGACAAACTTGTAGAGTAGATAAGAAGATTATTACTGTTACGGTTTAATAAAAAATAAATTCCGTGGCTGCAATTTCATATAAAGCCTGAAACATCAACCCGCACCGTCGCGGCCATGCGCGTGCTTACACACACACGCACGCTCGTACGCATGTACGCACGCACGCAAACGCCCGCACGCATACACACACGAACGCCTGCACACACACACACACACACACACACACACACACACACACACACACACACACACACACACACACACACACACACACACACACACACACACACACACACACACACACACACACACACACACACACACACACACACACACACACACACACACACACACGCAGACACACCTCACACCCTACTCTCACACCCTCACACCCTCACACCCTCACACCCTCACACCCTCACACCCTCACACCCTCACACCCTCACACCCTCACACCCTCACACCCTCACACCCTCACACCCTCACACCCTCACACCCTCACACCCTCACACCCACACCCTAACACCTCACCCACACGCAAACGCACACGCACGCGCACGACGTCGGACGTCGGACGTCGGACGGCGGACGCAAAGTGATGGCAATAGTCCCTTGGACCTTCGGCTCAAAGGACTAAAAATAGGCAAAATGTTACAAATTACCAGTTTGTTGGGCCCTCGAGGGCCTACGGGGCCCTTAGAATGATTCGATCAAATACAGATTTCTCGTGCACAGTGGCAGTGCCCTAAGGTACGTCTATGCAAAATTAGAGATAAAGTTACTGAACGGTTTCTGAGATACGGCAGCTAACGGCGGGACGGCGGACGGCGGACGCACAGTGATGGCAATAGTCCCTTGGACCTTCGGCCCAAAGGACTAAAAACCCCAACATATCATACAGGACTTCGAAAAAGGTCTGATGAATGCCTGCCTACACATGTTTACCGGAGTGATTGTTAAGAGATGCTATTTCCACTACGCTCAGTGTCTGAGGAGAAGACATCAAAGTATGGGGTTATCTGGCAGCTACAGAGAGAATGCTGACAACAGGAATTGGTTTGGTATGTAACTAGCAATCCCATTCGTACCAGTGCCACACGTGAAAGATGCATTTGAACTGGTCAAGAGCATAGTACCAGATGCACCCCATGTACGAGACTTCAATGACTACTTCGACAGCACCTGGATGAATGAACAGTATCCAATCAAAATGTGGAATTTCTTTAAATATGGCGGCCCTCACACCAACAATCACATTGTATGGTATCACACGCGACTCATAAAAACAATCAGACAAGATACACCCCTATATCTTTCAGATGGTTGAACTGTTCAACCATGAAGAGGCGTCATCACTCGTCTCCATCCTCCAGCTAGAGTCGGGTAAGTCTGCTCCCAAGCGCAGGATGAAGAAAGTCAACATCGACGCTCGTTTGGATGAACCTGGACTAGAATAGATGCAGTGTGATCGGGAATTGAGTCGTATCTCAGTGTCATTGGACACATGATGGACAATTTCACTTAACTTCACTGACTAGTTATGCATGCATATGATATTATCTGTGCAACTGATTATCAACTTTGATCACATGGTGTAATGTTTTCTCACAACAACATTTTTGTCAATGCTACAAACACAGTAATGTGTTTATTTTATATTACCATTTAATGTCTATTTCTCTTTGTGGTTGGTTACCCATACCTGGGTAGGACCAATAAAAGACGGTTTTACTGTTTCCCTCCAATCAAAAAGTCCGACATTCCTTGAATGTGCACCAGCTATGACTATTTTCTTATTTCAAATCAGGTACCTAAAAGGTGGGGTAGAACACTGAATGGAACAGCCAGGTAGAGTTGACAGAAGGATAAGTAGTGCCACTAGCCCCCCCCCCATTAATGCCAGTAACCCCGGAGGGCTAGTGGGATGGGGGTTAGGGGTATTAAACCCCGTTTAGTATTAATTATTTAGTCTTTCAGAAATATGTTATCTGTTCATTTGAGTTTGTAAATCATGATCAACAAATAAAAGAGAATAATTACAGTTTTCTCTAATCCCAGAGTCTAACATTCAATATGAACTTGAGTAATCATATAATATAATATGCTCATCCACTGTTCAATTTTCAGTAATCATACTCATAGTAAAAGACTAATAATTATATCCAAACTCTATTACAAGTTGCCATTTCAATATAATCATAAGATTCAGATTCAGACTGAGATTCAGACCAAGTAGCACTTAAAACGTACGAGGAATTCTTGGCGTTGTGGCGTCAACATACATGCACGCTTGTCTCCCCTGCCCCCCATCATGCACACGCAAAATATACAATCAGAAACATTATGAAACTATGCTAAAACTAGTATAAATTTAAACCAAGGCCAACTGCCAACATATTTTAAGACAGTCGTACATCTATTGACATAAAGTGAACTTGATAACATAATATTAATACCGTCTGAACATTGCCTAAAAAGTTAAAAAGTATACATGTAGTTAAATAAATAATAAATAAATGTATAAATAAATTAGCTAGCGATATAAAAACTAAGCTGACAGTTAAAAAGTGTGTACATACATGTAGTCAAGTTAATAAATAATAAATAAATAATAAAGATAAATAAATAACAAAAAATATATAAATAAATAATTTAGCATGGCAACATAAAATCTAAACCGACTGAAAACAGTATCAAGGCATCTGGCGGTTCAAGTGACTCACAGCCTGCGGATAAAAACTATTTTAAAGTCTAGTGGTCCTTGTCTTAATACTCTTAATAACTGTCATTAGTCACGATTATAATGTTCTGTACATATATACACATGTTGCTCGGGTCCCAAAGTACAACGCAAGCAGTCAGACATGGTCCGTGTTAATTCCATTAACAAAATGACTTTTATTTGAAGTTATTCAAGCTGTTGGTATGTTATCCAAGTAACCTTACACCAGGGGACAGCCAGAGAGCTGTAGACAATGTGCACACAACTACTAAGCCATTACTGAAACAATTTTGCCTTTTAAGAAAGGACCACTAGGCTGATATATAATTATGTTCATGGCTCTACCTGCTCTACGAAACAATGCAGCTTGCAGCTTCCCTTATACAGTGTATTGTGTTAGGGTAAGATCATGAGGGTGATAATTTATGGCCTCTGTTACCTGTATACATTTGAGCTAAAATGCCTATCCTCCGGATATGACACTACATATCATACACACAAAATGCAGAAGATGGTTTCCTGTCTTCAAGAATATCTGGACAACTGGACTCCCCTCCCCTCCAACTGTGTACCCATACCCCCAACCCTGAGACCTCCAACTGTGCACCCATTCCCCCAACCCTGAGACCTCCAACTGTGCACCTATATCCCCAACCCTGAGACCTCCAACTGTGCACCCATACATCCAACCCTGAGACCTCCAACTGTGCACCCATACCCCCAACCCTGAGACCTCCAACTGTGTACCCATACCCCCAACCCTGAGACCTCCAACTGTGCACCCATTCCCCCAACCCTGAGACCTCCAACTGTGTACCCATACCCCCAACCCTGAGACCTCCAACTGTGCACCCATACCCCCAACCCTGAGACCTCCAACTGTGCACCCATACCCCCAACCCTGAGACCTCCAACTGTGCACCCATTCCCCCAACCCTGAGACCTCCAACTGTGTACCCATACCCCCAACCCTGAGACCTCCAACTGTGCACCCATACCCCCAACCCTGAGACCTCCAACTGTGCACCCATTCCCCCAACCCTGAGACCTCCAACTGTGCACCCATACCCCCAACCCTGAGACCTCCAACTGTGCACCCATACCCCCAACCCTGAGACCTCCAACTGTGCACCCATTCCCCCAACCCTGAGACCTCCAACTGTGCACCCATACACCCAACCCTGAGACCTCCAACTGTGCACCCATACCCCCAACTCTGAGACCTCCAACTGTGCACCCATACCCCCAACCCTGAGACCTCCAACTGTGCACCCATACCCCCAACCCTGAGACCTCCAACTGTGCACCCATACACCCAACCCTGAGACCTCCAACTGTGCACCCATACCCCCAACCCTGAGACCTCCAACTGTGCACCCATACCCCCAACCCTGAGACCTCCAACTGTGCACCCATACACCCAACCCTGAGACCTCCAACTGTGCACCCATACCCCCAACCCTGAGACCTCCAACTGTGCACCCATACCCCCAACCCTGAAACCTCCAACTGTGCACCCATACCCCCAACTCTGAGACCTCCAACTGTGCACCCATACCCCTAACCCTGAGACCTCCAACTGTGCACCCATACCCAAACCCTGAGACCTCCAACTGAGCACCCATACCCTCAACCCTGAGACCTCCAACTGTGCACCCATACCCCCAACACTGAGACCTCCAACTGTGCACCCATACCCCCAACACTGAGACCTCCAACTGTGCACCCATACCCCCAACCCTGAGACCTCCAACTGTGCACCCATACCCCCCAACCCTGAGATCTCCAACTGTGCACCCATACCCCCAACCCTGAGACCTCCAACTGTGCACCCATACCCCCAACCCTGAGACCTCCAACTGTGCACCCATACCCCCAACCCTGATACCTCCAACTGTGCACCCATACCCCCAACCCTGAGACCTCCATGCAACGCCAACAGCACCCCTCCCATGAGGCTCCCGAAAAGCCGTAAGTAATAAGTTAAGTAACTGAATGAGCGAATCTGGCATTGGCAGTCTGGCAGACATCCACAGGCTGCCTACTCCAGTACCTACTTAGTGACTAGTCAGACTCAGTTTGGCTTTTGATGCTAAGTTGCGGGATCAATTCAATTGTCATTGAAAGTGATTAACACAACACTAATCCTAACGCGATTCAACAACGACTCTGACGCATTTTATCTGAGACGTACTCACAGCTAATTACGCCGTAGCTCGCTGCCGCTGGCCGTTGTACAACGATTCTGGCATGTCGTCATAGTGTCATCACTTTCACAGTGACAGCGTCATGACAGAACTGGCGCATAACAACAACATTTACACTATCTCCTAGGGTCGACCTCGTGCCTGACACTTACCGCGTAGACCATGGTTACTAACTACATCGGCGTACTTACCAGAGGGTGGTGTCGTTCAACAAAGTAACGATTTCAGGTTCGCGGTAACACACAGAATACCACATTTTAACACGGTTTTCTGGAAGAGGGTGAGTGAAATGTGAGACACGTCATCTACCAGATGACTTGAGAGATTATACAGTTGCTCGAGCCACCTGTTGGATAATGTTAGAGGTAGCTGGGGTACAATAGGGATAGAGGCATATCTTGAATGAAAATCTCGAACATCCTCGCGAGGATGACTCGAACAACCACAGCCCAAACAGAACAACACACCATTTACAGTACATATCATGATTTCATGAACACAGCACCACGTAGCGTGTCTGTTGGCGACAAGCTCTGCTAGTGTCTGCGTGGTCACTTTTGGACACTGATTGTAAGACTAAATATAGGGGAACGGCTTTAAAAACGGGCCCCAACTGTTTGGCGTTATTTTATTATATAAAGCTTTAGTTTTGTGGTGGCATTGCTTTGTAACTCACAAATGGGCACCATTGAACAGTGGTCGGAAGCGCGATACGCACAATCAAAGAGGTGAGCTCAAAACGACAAATTTTTTACACTTTTCTTAAAATGTTAAAACGTACTATAGGCCTAATTTCTAAATGTCACATTTCCGCATGTGCATGTTGAAGACAACGGAAACTATGGTATGCATAAGCCAAACGTGTTTGCTCTGATATGTGAGTATTATATATTTTTTATGTGCAGGGCTTGTATTCAAATTGCTGATCAACGCGAGGCCACGAAGTGCGCCAAAACGGGTTCCCGAGTAGCCCGCTATGCTAACAGGGGTCCGCTATTGTCAATATACTGTTGGTACAATACATATACCTGTATTTGTAATGTATTACGGTATTGTATTATTATTATTATTATTATTATATATATATATATATATATATATATATATATATAGGGTGTTATATATTGCCCAGCTATGCAACAATAATAATAATAACGTCTTTAAGCAAAACAATAATATTATTATTATATTTTTATATTGCGTCAATTTCAGCTGTGTGGATACATATTATATTATTAAGTAATGTAATATACAAGTATATTGTCAAGTTGCCAACTGTTGCATCTATCACCAAACCATGATAATAAACCCCACGGCGAGTGTATCATCTATACTGAACGGAGATCAATCAAAAGCGAGTAATAGAGCAAAGACATGCATCACCACGATCAGTTCAAGTCGAGTAACAGAGCAAAGACATGCACCACCACGCTCAGTCCAAGTCGAATAACAGAGCAGATACATGCATCACCACGCTCAGTCCAAGTCGAGTAACAGAGCAGATACATGCATCACCACGCTCAGTCCAAGTCGAGTAACAGAGCAGAGACGTGCATCACTACGCTCAGTCCAAGTCGAGTAACAGAGCAGATACATGCATCACCACGCTCAGTCCAAGTCGAGTAACAGAGCAGAGACATGCATCGCCACGCTCAGTCCAAGTCGAGTAACAGAGCAGAGACATGCATCGCCACGCTCAGTCCAAGTCGAGTAACAGAACAGAGACATGCATCACCTCGTTCAGTCCAAGTCGAGTAACAGAGCAGAGACATGCATCACCACGCTCAGTCCAAGTCGAGTAACAGAGCAGAGACATGCATCACCTCGTTCAGTCCATACAAACGTCAACTTCGATTTGAGAACAAATTGAGAACAAATCTGACAAAAATCGTTCACGACAGAAGGTACCTAGTGGAACTACAAGGGGAAGGAAGAGATCGTTCGAAGAAGACAACTGCGATGTCTCGAAGCTTCGAAAACAAGCGAGACAACTAGGTACATGCAGAAACAATAACGCAACAACTGGTTTCTGACTGTAAGGACGGGGAAGAACGGATAAAATGTGAATAATATGCGGCGTGAACACACCATAACTGCTCTGGGTCTCAGTGTGCACAACGTATTCGCGAAAAGTGATGGTGACTAAATAACACGAGTAGATGGATGCACCTTGTTAGCGAGTCAAAATCTCCTACGAATGTGACGAGCATGGAGAGACGTCAAAACTGAATTCTTGGTCAAAGCACAGGCCCCGGCACTTGTGTAGAATCCGGTTCAACATCGATGTTGCCTTCGTAACTGTATTTTGCCTACATTTTATACCTCAGTGTGTTAACGCCATCATTCAACGTCATCCCAGAAATATTTATGTTAAAAATGACTTAGGTTATTCCCAGAACAGCTATAGAAATAGCGACTCTGCTTAACTGTTTCGTGCGTGTTTTTGTCCGTTTTTATGGGGAAATTGCGTAGATACTTATTTGTATAGCAGCTCTAGAAATAACGCTGCATCTGATAGCAAGGGTCAGTGAAAACGCAAAACGTTGTCGCCTGTGATTTTGTCTCGAATCGCATCGCAAGTCGACGAGTTCCTTTCGGTTGGTCAAAATGGATTCCGTTGAGGTCGTTGTACGGCTGACGGAGTGTTTGGGTTCCGGTGATTGAACAAGATTGAACAAAATTGAACAAGATTGAACTACAAGTTCCAGACGGCATGCGGACAAGGAAGCCTTTAGCTTATCGAGAGTCCAACAATTGTCCTCTGAAAGAAGAGTATTTTCTCACATCTAACCTACACTGTTCTTTGACTAATGCCGCATTGTGCCCTCTGGTTATATACTGCCTTCTTTAAGTTTGAAGATAATTCCATTCAGTATTAAAAAACACTTCTATTTGGTCTCCTCTTAGTTTCCTAGTCGCTGTTGTTGTCAACCCGCATTATAATAGATGTCTCTCATAACTAAGATCTTTCAGTTCAGGAATCAGCTTAATTGCTCTTCGTTGTACTCTTTCTAGCTTATCTATATCCTTCTTACGATATGGCCTCCATGCTTGTATGCAATATTCCAAATGAGGTCTAACTATTGCTTTGTACACTGGTACAATCAGCTGTTTGTCCTTATATGTGACATTTCTTCTACCCTTTGAAGCAGCAATTCCACATTGCACTAAAACTTTCATGTCAGCACAAACTGTCACTCCTAAATCCTTTTCGGATTTCCTTTAATGTTTTATCTAATATGGTATCCCCATTATTATATTCTTTGTCAAAATTTCCATGTTCTATGTGAATGCATTTACATTTCCCAAAATTGAATAACATTTGCATTTTTTCAGACCATTTGACTAATTTGGCTAGGTCATCTTATAGTGTCTTTACCTGAATTTTAGTACTTTGTTTGATATATCATCATCCAGATCATTTATATACATATCAAGAATACTATAAGTCCCAACACTGACCCCTGTGGCACTGCACTCAAAACTGGTTTCCAGTTTGAAATCTCCACCTCTACTATTACTCTCTGTCTTCTGTCTGTCAACCATGTTTCTATCCAGCTGATCACACCACCCCCTATATCACGTGCTTGAAGTTAAAGCAACAATCTTTGATGTGGCACTTTATAAAATGTTTTCTGAAAATCTAAGTAGACAACATCCACTGGTGACCCATCGTCTACCCACTTTGTAATGTCTTTCAAAAAATTAAAGGATTTGTTAAAAAAGATCTAGCCTTTAAGAACCCATGTTGAGATTCATTTATTAATTTGTGTTTTACAAGGAATTCCTCAATATGGTCTCTTATTAGCGTTTCTAGCAACTTGGATAAAACTGATATTAAACTAACTGGTCTGTAATTTTCTGTCTTGCTCCTCGATCCCTTTTTAAATAATGGCGTAATGTTTGCTTCTTTCCATGTTAATGAAATGAGTCCCTCTTTAAGTGACAAGTTAAAGAATATAGCAAGTGGTGTACTGGTTTGCTCTACACTTTCCTTAAGCAGTTTCTGTGAAATCCCGTCAACTCCAGGTGATTTGTTTTCTTTCATCTTCTTAATTTTCCTTGATATAATGTCAGGTGTAACAAATAAATGCCCAAAATGATCTCATTCATCCCCTCAAATTTAATAACTCATACTGGCAGTGAACTTATATCTTTTGTGGTAAATGAGCTGAAATATTCATCCAGGGCCTCTGTCATTTGAAACCCAGATATTTGTTTGTCTGTCTTTGTAGCTGTTGTAGTCTTCTATAGTTCCAGTGTCTCTATACATTCTCCACATAATTTGTTTGTAAGCAATCTTATGTATAGCCTCCTTTGAAAGATGTTTCTTCCTGGATCGTTCGTTTCCCTTGCTTTTTCGGGGTAACAAATTTTTTAATAATTCCCTTAATCTCCAACATTATGTTGCTGTCTTGTTCTTCATTAAGGTAGTCCAATCTTTGTGAGCTAAATATTTTCTCATCTGTTTATATTTGCCTTTGTTGAACTTTCTCCTCCTTATATATTACAAATGTATCACTAGATCCCAGAGGTTCATATACTTTCACATTATCAACTAATTCCTTCTGAGAAGAGAACACTAAATCCAACACATTCCCACCTCTGGTTGGTTCCAAAACATGTTGAGTAAGAAAACAGTCCTGTATTACAAGCAGGTACTGTTGGCCATCACCGCCAGCACTCTCTAGTGATTTTCACTGAATATGTCCGTGATTAAAATCATCCATTATAACACATTCCTCTTTTATCATATTCTTTATAGCGTTGTGCAGTTTTACATCATCATCTTGTCGTTGTATGTTAGGACTACAATAAACTAGTCCTATTGTCAAGGTCGTCTTCTGGTAACTATTTGCACCAAATAGCTTCCTCGTAACCTGCTTCCATTTTCAGTTGTACTTCATATGCCTGTAGAGATTCTAACCTGATAGAGCTAGTTCAGCATCTACCATGTCTTCGTGTGGTTGTGTGCCAACGCACAGAGATACCGTGTAGCAGTCGAGATGTTTGGCATAGGCATGAGACGAGCATTCGATACAATCCAACGAAACAAGCTGATGGAGATATATACGTTGAACCGTCCTTGAAGAATTGGAAATTCGAATGATCAAGACTTCTCATTGCAAACACATCACTCGCACCACGCTCATCGGTCAATGAATGTCCGTCATTTGTGACAACAATTAGTCTCGCTTAACCGACTCTCGCCTGGCTGCGTGACTTCGCCAGGAAGATAGTCTGGCTCAGAATCGCGTTTTGACTGCCCACTTGTTGGCGGCCACCTAATTAATATGCATGTGATTAAAAAGGCACTAAACTATGAAAAAAGTCATGTCCTAAGAACTACAAGCTTACTTACCCTATACTACTCACTGTTCTTACATATACTGTGTTACTGCTGTGAAATCTGGGGAAATGCATGTATTACTGCTATTACTAATGTACACTGTGTTACAGTGGTACATACACACTGTCGAATCTCGCTTTACGGTTAACCCCCCGTAATACAGCTATCTCGCAATTAAAGTCACCTCACAATAGTTCAAAATTACAATAAAGTATGTGACAGCAGTCGTGTTAATATGGTCACCTCGCCACTCAGGTTATTTTGGCCGAATCCCGATGGTGACTTTAATTAGTAATGGGGTTCTACTGTATATATATATATATATATATATATATATATATTATCCTTTCGAAACATGACATAACCTGATATAGCTAGTTCAACATCTAACATGTCTTCGTGGGGTTGTGTGCCAAGGCACATAGATACCGTGTAGCAGTCGAGATGTTTGGCATAGACATGAGACGAGCATTCGATTCAATCCAACGAGACAAGCTGATGGAGATATATACGTTGAACCGTCCTTGAAGAAATGGAAATTCGAATGATCAAGACTTCTCTTTGCAAACACATCACTCACACCACACACATCGATCAATGAATGTCCGTCATTTGTGACAACAATTAGTCTCGCTTAACCGACTCTCGCCTGGTTGCGTGACTTCGCCAGGAAGACAGTCTGGCTCAGAATCGCGTTTTGACTGGCCACTTGTTGACTGCCACCTAATGAATATGCATGTGATTAAAAAGGTACTAAACTATAAACAAAGTAGTGTCCTAAAAACCACAAGCTTACTTACCGTATACTACTCACTGTTCTTACATATACTGTGTTACTGCTGTGAAATTTGGGGAAATGCATGTATTACTGCTATTACTAATGTACACTGTGTTACAGTGGTACAGAAAAAGGTGGTCAGACTGATATGTGGTGTTCGTAGACTACATCACACAAACCCACTATTTTATAAGTGTAGGGTACTTAAATTTTAAGACTTAGTAGAAGTTAATATTTTCTCAATAATGTATAAAACATACAATAATATGTCAGTACCTATCAACGTTCACTGCCTCTTTATGAAGCAAACTAATTTACGTCCTTCTCGAGTCCAATGTCAATATGTACATCAAAGTATCAGAACAAATATTAGGTCGAGATGCTTATCAATTTATGGTGTAAAGTGCTATAATTCACTACCAGCCCATACCAAAATGATGCCAACCTTTTACACATTCGTTAACAAATTAAAAACGGATATGTTCAAAAGATATTTACAATAAAAACTTTGAAAACAAATGCAAAGTAAACTTAAATATGCATTTTCCTTCCTAGATAAATGGATAGAGAAATGTCCTGATGAATGTATGATTGTATTATAATGTACTGTATTTGAATGTTTAATTAATATTTATTAATTTATACACTGATAATGACACACACACATATATACACATGCAAGCACGCACGCGCGCACGCACGCGCACATACACACTGTCGAACCTCGCTTTACGGTCACCTCAGTAATACAGCTATCTCGCAATTAAAGTCACCTCACAATAGTTCAAAATTACAATAAAGAATGTGACAGCAGTCGTGTTAATATGGTCACCTCGCCACTCAGGTTATTTTGGCCGAATCCCGATGGTGACTTTAATTAGTAATGGGGTTCTACTGAGTATATATATATATATATATATGGTCGATTCTCACGAAAGGTCGGCTTTTTCGAATTATTCTTTTAAACGTGAGTAGTATGTTTAATAACAGACTGGCACGCCTTCTCAAAATTGATTATGAAGTACGATATTTTTAGCTACAACGACCGTAAACGTTGTTTGGCTAGGCTCAGAAGCAGTGTGTACATATTTGTTTTTTGTAATGTAAAAATATATAATATCCATACAACATGCAATTTGTAAGCTAGAATTTCATACAATACATATATATATAAGTATATTTAATTACACCTGACACATTCCACTTGATCTTATGAAAGACCATTGACAATGGAAAACATTATTGTTGGGACGATAACTCCGCGAATGGGTAACATATCATATTTTTTATAAAGTGGTAAAAAAACTACTCTTAAAATGTCAACACTGTCAACAGTTACGTAGATTAGAGAAACATATTCAGTAGACATATAGTATAAGGTCTAAGGTAGATGGACATGTATTGTTTTCTTGGTATTGTGTGGTTCGGTCTATGTACAACCACTCGAATGTGTTCCCATATCCATACGAACAGTATCCATACACCATGCACAAAATGGGAATGAGGAATAGTGATGTCATCTGGTGTTGTTGATTTGTACTACACTGGTAGAGTGGTTAGAGACGCTCTGCGAATCAAACAAAATCGACCTCTACGAAGTAAGTTTTATGACAACTTTTGTGCTTAAATGAATTTGTAATTTTGACAGGTATTACTTATAGGTAATGCAGGTTTATAAAATACAAAGCGTTTAGGCGTTAATCGCATGCAGGCTTGTTTTGAAAAAAATATGCTTGGCGTGAGCGGTAAATACAGCCAGTCTACCTTCACCGATACCTGCGTTAATGCCGATCTGAAGATGATTGTTGTATGGATACGAAGCGATATGTGTGTTGTATGGATACTCGGTTGTGCAAAAAAGTTGCAACTGTGTGCCTCATAATGATTTTGTGTAACATGTAAAGGTATTATATTAATAATAATTACGTATGGTTTATATTTAGTGGGATATGTTCAATTAGAATTTATTTGAATTTGGGAATGTTTCGTAAACAACGCAAAATTTACGTGTTATTTTGAGTTATTCAAACATGTTGTCTTGTCTGTGGCAGTTGTTTGCATGTATTATTGCATACATTCTACATTCTCAAGTCATACATAATACGTGTGGCCAGAATTATTAATTTGTGTGTGACATTGTGTACATTATTGACTCGTTTTGTATGGATACTCGATATCACATCTTGTTGTATGGATACAAGCTGATTTTCTGAAATTGTGTTTGTGCCTGTATCTCTGGTCGGATTGAAGTCAAGTTGGTCAACTTAGTTGCTTCGCTGTTATAGTTCATATTGTTAAGCATTTTCCACAATTGTTTCTGTATAGGTGCAGATTAATAAGAAACAGTGTGTTTAGATGAAGAAGAAAATACATATATCCTAATGTCTATGCTTTGAGTGTACGCTAGCTATTTGTGTGTAGTATATTGTAAGGATACTGTCTTTCTGATACATATTACTTATTTTCACCATACACTTAAAGAATGCCACCGAAACGAGTGCCCACTGCTGAGCCGAGGAAGAAGGGTGCGGCTGCATCAAAACGGTGGCGGGAAAAGAAGCGTCAGGTGGACCCGGAATATGGAAAGAAGGAGACGGAGCGAACAGCTGTGCGTGTAATTTTGCTTTATAAATGTGTAATCAGAAGTGGTGACAAAATCAACATTTTTTCCACAGAAATACAAAAAGATAGTGTCAGAGATGTCGAAAGAGGCAGGCTTAGACAGGAGAAGCTGGAGTCAAATATACAACAAACACAGAGAGCGTCACACCGCCTTGCCAACATCCCTGAACCAAATATTGCCCTCATTCCCAGGCGTCGAAGACAACAAGTCAATCCAAGCCAACGATTGGTCGTTGCTGTACCAAGTATTGTACGCAGCCTCAAACGTAAGCTTAAACAGACCCAAGAGAAGCGAGATCAGTTGCTGGAGGCGGGCCACGGAAAAAGACCCTGTGATGGCGTCGGCGGTGCCATAAAAAAGATGACAGAAAACGCAGTGAAGAAAGGTGCCGTAATATCGGAAGCAGATTCCTTCTGTAATTACTTTCGGATGGCTGAATGCAAAATGGAATTCATCCGTGTGACGTCAGCGCATGTTACAGAGTGTCGTAACATCATCGGCTCATGGAAAATAACACCAGTAGATGGGCTCATGTCGGCACACGCGATGGTCGTTATTGGTTGTCAGTTATGGATGAGGGAGACATCCTGCTTCAAGGATTGCTGTTTTAAAGATGACCAGTTCTCCGCTACGTGTCCAGGATGGATACAGACAAAGGTGTCCGTCACTGCAACTGGTCATCAGGCAACAACAGCAAACAATGACGACACACCCGCTGAGTCACTATCCTGTGATGACCACGAGAATGGTGATGACGAAGTCCCCCTCATTACATCATCACCCGGAGACTACATGTCCAAGGTAATTAAGAAAGAGGATGACGAATTCTTCATCACCAGTCTTACTCCAACACGTGGCAAGTGGCGCCGGGGGAAGACCGGTGAGATGTACATTGGCAAGGAGGATATCCTCTGTAAAGTGTCTGAACCAGAGTATGTCAACAAGCCATTCATGGACATTTCCCCATCTGATCGGGCAAAGGTTGAACGTGCATTTGAACGTTTCAGTGTAGTATAGTGCTTCATCGATGATGTCGATTGTTATGTATTCATGTTTTGGTGACATCATATAATTGATGAACTGTACAAGAGCAATTGTTAATTCCAAAGTGTAATCTCCCATTACTAGTTTGTGTTATTTATTAATTACTGTGTAATTGTTGGTTTTAACTTAGTTACATGCTTAGTAATATGTTGATCATGTTCTGTGTGCTCTAGGCAAGTTTGCTGATGAGAATAGCCCATACATTAGCTTCAGTAGGGTGACATGGTATTCATACAACGTTGTGTATCCATACAACAAACGCCTCTTATTGGACTAGTCCATTAATACAGCCGCTTGCACAATGTTTTCAATTGCATTACGTTAAATTAGTGGTGCTATTTGTTTATTACGCACAAATACTTGTTTGATAAGGAGTCGCTGCTGTGAGATCTGTGTGATTTTGAATAATTTAAGTTTGGCATAAGCGTAAAGACTAATACTGATGTGTCTACTCACTGAAGCCTTGATATGTTTACGTTGATTTCGTTATGGGTTAAGCAAGTTATACGAATATTGATGCAGTAGGACGTCGGGTATCCAATGTGTGGGTTTACAGTATCCATACAAAACCATAGTATCCATACAACATTCACTATTCTCAGACGTATTTAGGCATTTTCGCAACTTGTTTACGTTTTTTGTTTCGGTACATGTGATGATATTTGGTGTGCCAAGTCATAGATTGATGTATGGTTTACATTAAATGTGTTTGCGTTAACATGGGCAGTAACATGTACTTTCTTTGTAACTGTCAACTGACAAACAAAATAAATAGTTGTTTTAAAACGATATATGATGTTTATTATACAGAAATTACTAATTAACTAAAAATTATCTATACCTAGAAAGTTTTGTTAGTCAATGAGGCCCTGTTCTTAACTATGACGTTGATTCAACCAAAGCAGATGTTGAGTATCCATACAACATACGTTTATCTAGTGAGATAACACACACAGTCAGTCATTAGTAAATTGTAGCAGTGTGCCACTGGGATATACAACATCTCAACTAAAACATGAGCTCAATATTTAGTTAATGACGGCTTCTTCTTTTAAACTCCACTTATTAATGTGCTATCATGTATAAATAAAACGTGAAAAAAGAAAATCTAACAACTTTGTAAGTGTGACAAATACAACAAACACAGCAAGTTAGGCCAAAAACCTTGAATACCTCTCGTGCTTTAACATATCGGACATATTTACCAACCAAAACAATATACGATATAGAATAAGTTACACGACACAACGGTGTTATCTCACGCAAACCTGCGTGCATTTGTATGGATACATTTCACTATGTCATCCAAATCTGACGTGCCACTGTGGCCACAGGCATAGCTATTAAGGTGTCCCATTTTGTTTTTTCTAGTGTCCGATATGTATATTTTTGTGTGACAAACGTTGGAAGAGATACATTGAAGTCATTTATTCAACCATGTGCCGACCTTTCGTGAGAATCGACCATATATATATATATATATATATATATATATATATATATATATATATATATATACACTATATATGCCATATTTAACAAGATTATTACAATCAGATTAGAATTAACGAGACTAACAAGATTGCCACCCGGAACAAAAACCGAGACGGTAAGAGAAGAAGGCAGCGGTTGCGACGGTGGTCAAAGGACGAGTGTTATTTTTACAGATCATAGTGGCAGTAGCACTCACCGCACAATCAATAAACACTGATATCAGGCCCTACTTGCTCCGTCTGGCACCAGGTACTGGCTGACCAATTGACAAATGTTATATTGATATTGATGGCGGTGAGATAATCATTTTACCAAGTCATAGTGTTAACATAAATTCCTACACATCCTTGTGGATAGGTCTACACACTCATGGGCGCAAAGAATTACGAAGGACGCTCTCGTTTATTCCTCTATATATAGCTGCGGTTCTTAACTTTTTTGGCTGCGACCCAACATCCTACCAACTTCCACTGAAAATGTTTTACAAACCCCATTTTGGGTCGTGACTCTGGGGTTAGGAACGGCTGGTATAACCTTAATGCATTTATTATAATACCCTGCCCATCCTAAGTGTGTTATAAGAAATCACATTAAAATGGAAATTGACCGTTATACGTTAGTGA